>CM056059.1:76867829-77482829 GCA_029574335.1 Rana kukunoris
TTCCCTGTATGCGGACATCGGTTCTTGGCTTATAAAAAGACAACCCCGCATAGCACACAATTTGGCTTAATAGGAAGTTTTTCAGCTTACTGTGGTGCCACCTATTATTATAGTTGTGATGATGAAGAGAAAGAGGGAAGGACGGCCGCACTCCAAGGATTTTCAAACGAAAAAAGTTGTCTTTATTGTAAGACAACTTTTTTCGTTTGAAAATCCTTGGAGTGCGGCCGTCCTTCCCTCTTTTTCTTCATCATCATTGCTATTTGCATCGCCAGCACCTTGGTAATCTAATTATCCTTGATCGTCTACAGGTCTCACCTGGAGCGGTGATTTCTTTTCTTTTGTCTTTTTTGGATTTTGCATATTATTATAGTTGTCTCAGCTGGACCACCGGGAGCACTCTACTCGTATTTTTGCCTATCTTCAATCTGACCTTGACTGGTGTCTGGCATTTTCTTTCAGAAACCTTTTGCCTCGCAATCCCTAATGATGAGTTTTCTTCACGGCGCTGCTCATATAAATCCCCTAATTCAACCTCCCAATGTCACCTTGGGCTCTTTGTACTTCAGAGATCCTTCTTTAAACAGATTAGAGACATTCTGTTGGTAAACCTCACATGTAAGGTTGTCTTCTGGGTGGCCACTACGTCTTTTGGGTGCTTTTCCAAGTTTTTTTGCAAAGAGATATTTCATGTTTTCTACAGAGACCAGGTAGCCTTAAGACCTAAACCATACTTTTTACTTCGGTCTTTCCTTATTTTCACCTTAAGGACATTGTTCTCCCTTCCCTCTGTCCTGCCTCCCAAAACATAACGATGAAATTTCTCTCCACTTCTTAGATGTGCTCAGGGCTGTCGGGTCTACCTACCAGCCGTGGCTTCTGTTCACTAAACAGAGTTTCCCTTCATTCTACCCATAAGCCCACGTGGAGGGCATCCTTTTTCCCGCTTTACCATTACCTGGTGAATCTGACAATTTGTGTTCTTAACAACAATTTATTTCCTTCAACCTATGCCCTTAAGGAAAGGATTCCTTCCACTAGAGCTGTAGGTTTCTCTTCATCAAACATCTATATCCCAGATTTGCAAGGATGCCACCTGGTCCTCTGTTCTAACGTTTGTTATTTTAGGTTTATGTTCAGGCTTCAGAATGGCATATCCACAACCTAGTAGATGGGGAGCAAAAATAAACAACACAGCCTTTTTTCCTGCTAGCCACTCCAAAACCATGCAGTAGTGACAGGCAATTAGCATTTTTATAAAAATTTGTTTTAAATATTTTATCTTGCATTAGGGACTAAAGATTCACGTAAACAGCCCAGATTTAGGTAACATTGTAATTGCCCTGAAACCTAGGCTCCATGCACACTGGGCTTAAACAGCGGTTCCCTTGGCAGAAAAAAACGGTCATATAGAACAATGTGTGCACATGGTTTAGGAGAGTTTTATGTTTTTCTGCCAGAAAGCTCCAATTAGAAATGTGAACCAGAAGGTTGAGCTCAAAATATGTCTCTAAATCTCCTTCTGTGCATGGACACATAGGATAACATTACGCTTCTTCCACAGGGAAACCCCAAAACTCCTGTAGAAGCAGCATTTTTTAAGCCAGTGTGCATGAAACTGATGCAAAAAAACTTAAGTTGTGGTTTGTTGTGTACGTTATCAAATAGTGGAGTACTGTTTTATGGTATCGGGTAAGAATAATCTAAAGTCTTGTACAATATGTTTTTGATATGTGAATTGGTCTTAATTTACCTTCTTCGTGTCTTTTAGACCAGGGAGTGCATTGATATCTTTTATGTTGGTCAACGAGTCTTGTGTCTGCACGTGCGATGGAAAATCCTGTATGCAGGTCTTGCCAATGGAACAGTGGTCACTTTCTCAATCAAGGTATGTGAGCTATTGTCGATTTTTGAGACAGATTCTTTATGTTTGTAGTTGTCTCATTAATTGCGGTAAGAAGGGCCCTAATGTAGCTGCATGTATTTACAATGAAGTATGATTTTTTTTTTTTTTTTTATTGTATTTTTTTTTTTTTTTTTTTAGCTCCATTTATTGAAAATATTTATTTTATTAGGGGCATTTGTGCTTTTTTTTTTTGCTTAACCCCTTTGCGCCTAATGCCGCGTACACACTATCACTTTTTGTGATGGAAAAAAAGATGTTTTCCACCATGAAAAAAAACGTTTTTCCAACTTCATCATAAAAAACTGTTGCCTACACACCATAGTTTTTTTCAAAATGCTCTAGCAAAGCACGGTTACGTACAGCGCGTACGACAGCACTCTGTTCCATTCAAGCTCCCGTCTCATAACTTGCTTCTGAGCATGCGCGGGTTTAAAATGTAGTTTTAGCCCACACACGATCATTTTTTACAACACAAAAAACATTTTCAAAAACGACATAAAAAATTGAAGCATGTTCGAATTTTTTTTGTTGTTTTTCAGAAGACGGAAAACGTTGTTTTAGCCCACACACAATAATTTTAAATGACGTTTTTTAAAACGTTGTTTTATTTCATCACAAAAACACTGTGTGTACGTGGCATTAGGTTAAAACAAATGTTTCATACCTTAGCACAATTTTGCAACTTTGACATGTGTTAGTAAAACTGTACATCTAGATGGAGCATACCCTTTTTTCAGGACAAATTGGGCTTTTTATTTTTTTATTTGGTTGTAAATGCTTTATTTTTTTTATTAGCAAAGGAAAACTGGGCCAAAATTGTTAAAATAACCTACCACCAAAGAATGATGGCAGCGATATCACATGTGCATTTTTGCTTTTTATATATATAATCTCCTACTTAAACACACTATCACTAACTAACTCACACTGGTAAGAATTATCTTGTTCAAAATATACTGACCCCGACCTTTGACCTTATACTTGACCCAAACAATAACCCTGGCACTGACCTAGATTAAACCTTGATTTAGGTATTTTTTTTCCTTTTTCATTTATTATATTTAATATTTTAATTTCTTATTTTATTCTTATTTAATTTTTTTACACATAGTTGCAAGTACAATGTTTCTTTCCTCTCCATTCATAGAGAGAAACACAGGGATGGGCTTCAGTGACTGATCACTGTGTTAGCAGTCCGAGGCTATCACAGAGATCAGATGACCTGGAACCAGTAGTTCCGGGTACCGATTGTTTGTACAGGGCCCCCCGGAGAGACCCCAGCTGGGTGGCATGCCCCCAGCACAAAGACAGATACGCAAATATGCAGACCCACGGATAAAAGCCCAGTTCAGTGGGGGGCTGTATATATGCATACTGTCGTCGTGAAGGGGTTGAGATTTTTTTGAAGACCATTCTAGGCTTCTACACTCTTTTTTTGAGTTTTGGCAAATGTATATTTTTCTAGAAAATCATGTGGACAATAGTAACTCTTCTTCTTGTGTTCATGAATATTATGCACATTTGGTTCTTCATTTTGTAGGGTTAGTAGAGGGTTTTGTTGCTCTGGTCTGGATCTACTCCATAGACCTAGCAAGATATTGCTCCCTAGATAATCATTAATTTTGGACACTTGACCATGCCAGGACTTTCCTAGCAGCCAGTCTGTCTGTGTAGCTGGTTGCAGAGAACACTTCTAGATCACACACAGCCCCTAACATTTAGTGTAAGAAAAAGAGCAAGCGATGTATCAATAACACTTTAGAACTGGGGGAAACAGATTTTTTTTCTTGCATGAAATATGACTAAAAGGTAGAGTTACAAACAATTGTCATAAGTGAACAGATTACTTCCCGAGAACAAAGACTGAAAATATGAATACTGAAATATTAAGTGGTTGCTTAGAATTTTTAAAAGTATGCGGTTATCTTATTTCAAATTTGTCATTTCTTATTTTTGTTAGAGCAACACCCAGCTAGATATGTTTGAGTGTCATGGGCCCCGGGCAGTTAGCTGTTTGGCAACAGCACAAGAAGGCGGCCGGAAGCTACTGCTAGTTGGGTCATACGATTCCACCATTAGTGTTCGAGACGCCCGTAATGGCCTTTTGCTGCGCACCCTAGAGGGGCATACAAAAACCGTCCTATGCATGAAGGTGAGAATTTTTTATTTATTTTTTTAAATATGTTTTAGTACATATCGCAAAAACAAAAAAAAGGACAAAAAAAAGTGCTGCCATTGACAATGCAGCCACACCATTCACTTGGCTTGTGATTTGAAGTATCAGTCACCAGATTAGCCAACTGGAAATTTATATCATTTTTTTATTTCAGATACTTGTATAGCGCCGTCAATTTATGCAGTGCCTTACATATACATTGTACATTCACACAGTACCTACCCTCAAGGAGCTTACAATCTAAGGTCTGTAACTCGCATATATACATACAGTACACATACTAGGGCCAATTTAGAGAGGATCCAATTAACCTACCAGCATGTCTTTGGCATGTGGGAGGAAACCAGAGTACTCGGAGGAAACCCATGCAGGCACAGGGAGAATATGCAAACTTTCTATGTTTGCACACTGACAAAGAGATAATCAGTCTTTAATTTTAATGGTAGGTTTATTTCAACAGTGAGCGACAGAATAACAACAAAGCAACCAGAAAAACACATTTCAAAAAAGTTATAAATTTGCGTTTTATTGAGTGAAATAAGTATTTGATCCCCTATCAATTGGCAAGATTTCTGGCTCCCAGGTGTCTCCTATACAGTAAACAATCTGCAATTAGGAGCACTCTCTTAGGGTCCTTTCACACGGAGCGGACCGTTTTTCGGTCCGCTCCGTGTGTCCGTCGGTTTAGCGGGGGATCCCCGCTGAGCTGTCAGGCGGACAGGGCGGTCCCCGCACACTGTGCAGCGACCGCCCTGTCTCTCCTCCGCTCTCCCCTATGGGGAATCGGATGGAAACGGACCGTCTGTCCGTTTGCATCCGATCCGTTTGGCCGGACGGAAGAAAAATAGGACATTCTTCCGTCCGAAAAAGCGGATGCATCATCCGCTAACGGATCCGCTCCCATAGGGGTTCATTACAAGCCCGTAAACGGACTTGTAATGAGCGGAGCGGACATGTGAAAGGGGCCTTAAAGGGAGTGCTCCTAATCTCAGCTTGTTACCTGTATAAAAGACACCTGTCCACAGAAGCAATCGATCAGATTCCAATCTCTCCACTATGGCCAAGACCAAAGAGCTGTCCAAGGATGTCAGGAACAATATTGTAGACCTACACAAAACTGGAATGGGCTACAAGACCATCGCCAAGCAGCTTAGTGAGAGGGTGACAACACTTGATGTGATTATTTACAAATGAAAGAAACACAAAATAACTGTCTATCTTCCTTGGTCTGGGGCTTCATGCAAGATCTCACTTCAAGGAGTTTTAATGGTCATGAGAATGGTGAGAAATCAGCCCAGAACTACACAGGAGTATATTGTGTTTTTTTTTTTTTTTTTGAATGTATTTTTTTTTTTGAATGTATTTATTAGGTTTTTAAGTTATAAGGTTACAAACATTAACATTCTTATTAAAACATCATATACAACATATTGCATCAAGTAAATGTTGTCAAGTTACAATGCATAAATTTCAGTTTAAAAGGCATAAAATATTTCACGACTTGCGCCGATAATCAGAACATCAAATAAGTATCGGAAGGGGAAGGGGACAGAAGAGGGACTGAAAGGGGTGTGCCAGTAAACTAACTAGGCTATAGTTGGGAACAACTTCCTAGTTTAGATTAGTTCATCAAAAGGTTAGAAACATACAAATGACTTCAACATAACAATATACTCGAAGTTCTAAGAATAACATTTTAAGGTTTTAATAACATAGTATATTCGGCTGATTTCGTAAAGTGTGACCAACATGCCCATTTATCAAGATAAACTCCAGTCGAGTCTCTAGATTGGTGTATTAATTCTTCCATGCTGGCAATGTGATTTACTCTGCGGACCCAATCTGAAATGGTCGGCGGGAGTGTCTGTTTCCATTTGATGGGAACACACAATCTTGCTGCGTTAATCAAGTGTATAAGTATGGTGTGTATAAGTATGGTGTTATTGTAGGTGGAGTGAGAGAGGCTAGAAAGGTGTAATAAGTATTGTCCGGGAGTGAAATCTGGTGTAAAAGTGGTAATTTGGGTAATCAATCTATGAACTTCCTTCCAAAAGGCTGTTATTGCAGAGCATTCCCACCATATATGTAAGAGAGTACCAGGTGCATTATTACATCTCCAGCATAAGGGAGAGGTGTCTGGATTGAATTTATGGATAGTTGAAAGGGTTCTATACCACCTTGAGTAAATTTTGTAGCTGTTTTCCTGAGTTAGGATGTTTAGCGAGCCTTTATGTATTCTTCTGAATATGGTTGCCCATTGATCAGATGATATAGAAACCTGAAGGTCCAACTCCCATTTGAGATTATTACTATCTTCTTGAGGGTTAATGTTCGAATTTAGAAGGGCATACATAAGAGAGATCAGATGCTTCTGAGGGGAATCCCTGAGACAGATAGTTTCAAACCGTGTTTTAGGTCTATCCCATCCATTTATGGGATTCATTTTTATAAGAAACCCAGTTATTTTGTTAAAATTGAAGTTGGAAATATTGTAGTCAGGATCAGTTGACCTAAAGGATGCAAGAGAAATGGGAGAATTATCTACATGAAGTCCGCAGCTCTGAGATTTAATGTTGGAGAGTTGTCTGTGTGTGGCGTGACATATTCTGGGAGAGGCACCTCAAGACTGAGGGTGATTGGAGTTAATGGCCCGTATATAGAGGATAAATTAATTGATTTACACAAAGATCTGAAAATCTTCAGGGATGATCCCGTCACGGGATGTGATTTGGCGCTACGTGGGATTTTTTTTGGCATGGTCCATGGTAGGTGCTTTAAGGGTACTAATGCGAGGCAAGAAATCTCTTCTAAACCTATCCAATCTTTGGAGAGGTTATGCACATGCCAATCAACTATTCTGGATAAGTGACTCGCCCAATAATATTTGTGTAAGTCCGGGACTCCAATGCCTCCCATGAGTTTTGGCGTAACCAATTTATCCCATTTAATTCTTGGTTGTTTACCTCCCCATATAAAACTCAAGCAAAGACGTCTAAATGATTTGAAAAAAGATCCCGGAATGGAAATAGGAAGGGTCTGGAACAGATACAAGAATCTAGGTAGAACATTCATTTTTAGAATACTTGCACGGCCGAACCATGAAAACATTCCCTTATCCCACCTTAATAAGTCCGATCGAATTGTATTCAGCAAGGGTAAGAAATTGTTAATGTAGAAGTCCTTGATGTTGGACGATAAATTAACTCCTAAATAGGATAATGTTTTGTCTACCCAAAGAAAAGGGAAGTTCTGTTTACAGAGTGCCACTGTATCTGTGGATAATGAGATATTGAGTGCTCTGGATTTTGCTAGATTTATTTTTAAATTAGATATATCACCAAACCTCAGTCTTTCAACAAATTAGGAAGCGTAATTATGGGATTTGTCAAAAATAACAGTATATCATCAGCAAATGCTGCCACTTTGTATTGCCTATCTCTTATCGTGATACCTATTATGTCATGGTTGGCACGGAGTCTACAAAGGAGTGGTTCTAATATTAAAATAAAAATGATTGGTGAAAGTGGGCATCCCTGACGTGTTCCATTCGACACAGAGAAAGCCTCCGACAGGTGCCCATTAATTTTGATCTTTGCCGTTGGTGACGAGTATAGAAGATTAATGAATTGTAACATACGGTCTCGGAGTCCTAAAGACTTCAGAGCTGCGTGCATGTAGTCCCATGCAATCCTATCGAAGGCTTTCTCTGCGTCGAGGGAAAGCATGAAGCCCGGAGACCCCGATTCGAGGAGCCAATTTTGAATGCATAGGGCTTTAATGGTATTATCCCTGGCCTCTCTTCCCGGGGTAAAACCCACTTGGTCCAATGAAATCAAATCTTTTAAAAGGGGTAGAAGACGATTTGCTAGAATTTTTGCGTATAACTTAAGATCTACATTTAGGAGAGATATGGGCCTGTAATTAGACACATAATTTCTATCCTTATTGGGTTTGGGAATCATTACTACGTGGGCTTCAAGAAGGTCATTAGAAGATGTCCAATGGGCCGGTGTGGAATTAAAAGTTGATATAAACTGAGGGATTAGGGTATCCTTAAACGTCTTGTAGTAGACAGGAGTATATTGTTAATGATCTCAAGGCAGCTGGGACAATAGTAGCCTAGAAAACAATTGGTAACACACTATGCTATGAAGGACTGAAATCCCGCTGGGCCCACAAGGTCCCACCTGCTCAAGAAGGCACATGTACAGGCCCGTCTGAGGTTTGCTAATGAGCATCTGAATGATTTAGTAGAGAACTGGGTGAAAGTGGTGTGGTCAGATAAGACCAAATCAAGCTCTAAGGCATCAACTCAACTTTCCGTGTTTGGAGGAGGAGGAATGCTGCCTATGATCCCAAGGACATCATCCCCACCAGTGGTGGCCCCTTCCATACATGGTGCATGGGTGCTGCCCACCTAGTACATTGCCTGGGCCCTAATATACATGGAGGGCGCATGGGGTCCAATGGGGTGTTTTTTGTTTTTTTCCGTGATTAGAGCCGGAGGTTTCTAAAAGGTTGGGCCTACCCACTTGTTATAAAAGGGGGGGTGGGTTGCAGGTGTTTTGTTTCATGCTGTGATCTACTTGCTTCAGTTCTTTTGAGTGACTTTTGTCTTTTTCTAGATCTATGGCTGATAATATATTCATATTGAAATCGGGAAGATCAGTTTTTTCAGTAAGACAGCTAGTATTTTCAGAAGGAGGTTGACAATGGCAGTCTTCAGGTTGTTCACATCCCATGCTGGTCCACCATAGTTTTGACCTCCTAAATAATCTAAGCTGTTGTTGGTGGCATACTTGTCTCAACAGATTTCACTCTGCTTATTTTGCAATATCTCTTTCTATCCTTGTCTTTGTATTTTTCCCCTGCACAGTCCAGAAACTGTTTTGCTTTGAACCCGTATTTCTTGACTGGGACTACATAAGCTTCATATGATTTCTTACAGGTTGTCAATGATCTGGTGTTCAGTGGATCAAGTGACCAGTCTGTCCATGCCCACAACATCCATGTAAGTATGGCAAGTCATTTTTATGTTTAACATTCATGAGATGTTGCTGTCAAGCAGTTCTCAATGCTGTAAGAGTCTTCTTATATAAACCTCCTGTTTCTGCATTTGCACTTGTACACTGCCTTTTCGTGTATAGTTTGTGTGTTGAGCATAGCTGTGGAATTGGCGAAGTCTGAGGGGTGGATGCACGCTAATTCCCCAGGCGACAACTGTCCCATTTCTTTGCACATGACAATGTTTGGCTTTTCTTTTTTTTTTTTTTTTAGCTGAAGTAGCTGTTGACTTATCTAAATCATCATTTGTTTTTCTTGTAGACTGGGGAGCTGGTACGCATCTACAAAGGTCACAATCATGCTGTTACAGTAGTTAATATATTGGGGCAGGTTATGGTGACTGCTTGCTTGGATAAATTTGTTCGTGTCTATGAACTGCAGGTAAGATATTGTTTGCTTTGACTCAGACTACAAAAACAATGACTTGTATAATTAAAACTTCATAGCCTAAAAAAAGTACAGTGTTTATTACTAAAATATATATATATATATATATTTTTGCCTAATAAAAATGAAATATTGCTTATTATATTTTGCAGTCTCATTTTGAGCCTGCAGATGGAGCGTTTGGTCCATTTTCACATTTTCCTGGCTTTTGGATTGCTTCTTGATACATACAAAAACCCACAACCTGAGCCAATATATACACACACACACACAGCAACTCATCCCTAATTTAAAAAGCATATTTTTGGAGTTCAGGCAAATCGATAATACCTCAAAGCATAAAGAATCTGCTGGACTATTTTATCAGTAAACTGATACTCTGGGAATCCTTAGCCATGTGTTACATTTCTTTTTGTGAAATAAAGCTTTGTATGAAGATGATAAAAAAACATCATCCTAAAAGATAAGCATTGCTCTATCATAAAAAGGTTAAATCAATAAACGAATAAATAAAGTCCAAGTGTTAACCGATTAAACCTCCACAATGAAGAAAAAATCTTCATAAATCCAAAGTGCACCAGCCACCATGTGAGAAAAATAGGCCACTTACCAGATGTTTAGATCTTGCATTAAAAGAGGTCTAAAACCGCATTTAAATGACCAAAAATCCCTCAGGGATGGATGGCTTAAATCTCCTTAGCCTCTCAATCCACAGTGCCTCAGATCACTCTCCTAGAGGTTGTTTGCCACAAGATGATCTCTTAATTATTAACTAGATCCAGTCTCATTGGATGAAGAAAAATCCTGGACTGCCGCACTTCATAAAACGTCTTTATTGTATAAATAAAATCCAAAAACAACCAAAACAATACATTCAAAATGAGGTGAAAATAGCTAACATGTTTCACATCTTGTGATGCTTGCTCATAGCTATGAGTAAGCATCACACGATGTGAAACATGTCAGCTATTTTTTTCCTGTTCACTTCATTTTGACTGTATCGTTTTGGTTGTTTTTGGATTTAATTTATACAATAAAGACGTCATTTTATGGAGTGCGGCAGTCCAGGATCATCCAATGCACCTGTGCGTAGCCAGCACCTTTTTGTTCAGTGGGACGGAAGCCAAGTCAGGGGATTAGCAGTTTTTGGAGCGGTATCATCTTATAGATCCACTCTCACCATCAATGGTACATACTAAGGAAAAGATAAATCCCATAGTGAAGTACTGTAAAAATCTATTTATTATAAAACCAAGTAAAATTATTTACTTATAGAGGGCCATTAGAGCATATCAGATCGCACCGCCAATGCTCTGGGCAGGCGTGATGATATCATCAACATACTTTGCCTGACGCATGTTTTGTTCTAAGGTATGTTTTTTTTTTTTTTTCCTCTTGTTTCGATTTCAAAACTGATGATGTGCGCAATTCAGAAGCGTTCCCATAGAAGGCAACGAGCCTGGAATTTGCATCTGACCCGCACCACAGTGCTCTGAAAATGCACAGGACTCATTCGGGAAATTGAGTTCAACACCCCTGCTGTAGATAAATAACAATTGTTCTTTTTTATTTGTATTTTATGTTAAATTTACTGCTGGATTTCATGTGCACATTATAGAGCCAGATATTGTTCAGTTCAAAATCTTATATTTAACAGAAGTAATTTTTTTTTTTCCCTCTTTTTGTTAGTCACATGACCGGTTACAAGTTTACGCGGGATATTCAGACATGATCATGTGCATGTCAATTTACAAAAACATGGTAAGTTGTATATAGTTCTGCATCTTGCTTGGTTATTTCACAAGATCAGTGAAAGCAACTAAAGAGACCAGACATTTCACAAGATCGGTCTAAACCTTTTTTCTTTCTCGTACATCACGGGACACAGAGCGGCATATTCATTACTATATGGGTTATATGGAGTACCTTCAGGTGTGGACACTGGCAATCTCAAACAGGAAGTCCCCTCCCTATATAACCCCCTCCCCTAGAGGGAGTCCCTCAGTTTTTTCGCCAGTGTCTTAGGTGTTGGTCACGGAATAGCTTTGCTCCACATCCTTGGGATTAAGGGCGGGCTAACCGGATCTGTCCAAGGAGCCTCAGTGCCAAAGTGGACAGTACCCGGGCCCCAAACCGTGGGGTTTTGCCTATAATGCTCCTCTTTGGAGGGCTGGACCCTGGGCCCAGGACTTGGAGTTTGTAAAAACCATAAGTTCCTGTTTGCCAGGGTGCTATATAGGTCCAGGACAGTGGGTACCTTCATAGGACCCCAGGGCCTGAAGGTCTACTACGCTACCCACGGAGATGGGAGAAGATTGGATCAGTTTGCTGGACAAACATCCTGCAGCATGGAGCAGGTAAGGGGGAGCCTGCGGGACTTGGTTCGACAGCAGGCTCTCCGGGGTAACCTAAAAGGGGGGATAGCCTAAGTATGCTCTGCATGGGCAACCTTGCTCACTATGTCTGAGAGAGACAGGATGACACCTTTTTTCCCCCATCACTAGGTTCCCCTGTCTAAAAATGTGTTGCTAGCTAACCTGCTGCTTTCTTCCTAGGACTAGTAAGGATCCCTAGGGGCCTTTTTTGAGAGTCCTACCTGGCCGGGGGTTTGAATCTGCCGCCTGTTTCTGCAGTCCTGGGTCTCCAGCAGCGCGGCTCCTCCATGTTCCTCCTGTTCCGGCATACGCGCGCGCGCGCACGTCTTATAGACGTTTTTCGCGCCGTTCAGACAGGAGGGCGGGGGGGGGGGCGTGCCTGCGGCGTCATACAGGGGCGCGCCTTGTGCTGTTATAGATCAGCAGGCATTGTCAGTGCTCAGTCTGAGGCTGATTTCAGAAGGAGAGGACGCAGAGCGGCAGAACAGTGACTCCCGGTGGCGGAAGAGGGGTAGTACATGCTGGACTTTGTTCCAATGCCTTTTTTGTTAAGCCAAGAAATTCCCCTTTTTGCAGCAGGTTGGAGGCTGGCAAACTAAGTTTGGGGTCACTGTATGTTTTAAAAAAAGAAAATATATATAATATATATTAAAAAAAAAAAAAAAAAAAAACATACGGGATCCCATCAGTTTTTGGGCATTGGTGATCTATTGTCCCCTAAGCTCTGGTTTTGTACTCCTGGCCACTACAGTCTGTTGTGTGGGCGGAGTCCCTCGATTTTGTATTATGGCTTCCAAAGGTTCGGGGTCAAAGGGTACAAAAAAGACCAAAAAACAAAGGGGTTCCCCTTCTGATTCTGATGATATGCCGATACTTTCCCCGCAACTTATTAACATAAAGGGCGCCTTGGATGAGCCATTAGGGGGATCTGGTGCGGAGGCTGGCCCAGATCAGCCCAGCCCTGTGTTTATCACAGAGGAGATGCTAGCCGTATCCCTAGGGGGGCTAGAAGAGAGAATAGCAGCATTGATCGCTAGAGCTATTCCTGGTAAGAAACGGGTTAGATCCCCATCACCAATAGGTGTATCCTCAGATGCTGAGATTCTCTCTCCGGAGGAATTGGAATCACAAAAGGATCAACTAGACCTGAACCAAGAGGGTTCAGGGATTGAGGGATCTGCCTCTGAGGAACCATTTTCAGACTCCCAGACAGAAAGACTGTGGGTACAGTCTTTGACGGACATGGTCCGCTCGGCATTTAGTTTACCATTGCCAGAGCCTCAGGTTCCTCCGGTATCCTCTCTGGGCTCTTTGAAAGCTCCGTTAAGCAACGCAGTTTTTCCGGTCCATCCTCTCTTGGAGGAATTGATCTTTCGGGATTGGGTACGGCCGGACAGGATTTTTCTGCCACCGAAAAGATTTGCGGTCATTTACCCCATGGAGGAAAAATTCTCCAAGAGGTGGAGGCTCCCAGTAGTGGATGCAGCCATCTCATGTGTGAATAAATCACTAACTTGCCTGGTGGAAAACATACATATGTTTAAAGATCCGGTTGATAAAAGGTTAGAGACACTTTTAAAAGCATCCTTTGCTACGGCAGGAGCAGTGGTACAGCCAGCTGTGGCTGCGATTGGTGTTTGTCAGGCGTTAAAAGACCAGACAAAAGAAATGTTAAAGGACATGCCTACCCAACAAGCAGAAGAGTTTTCTGACATTCCCAGAGCTCTGTGTTTTGCTGTAGATGCTATAAAAGATTCCATCCAGCAGGCCTCTCGTTTATCACTATTTTTGGTGCACATGCGAAGGCTCTTATGGTTGAAGAACTGGGCGGCGGAGCCCCATGCAAAAAGCTTCTGGCAGGGTTTCCCTTCCATGGAGGACGACTCTTCGGAGAGGATCTGGATAAATATATTCAGACTATTTCAAATGGCAAGAGTACCCTTTTACCGGTCAAAAAGACATTCCGGGGTCCTACATTTAAAAGGCAGCTTTTTCCTGTCTCGGGGCCCTCAAATTCCAGGCAGTATCGACGGCCGCCTGCACGATCCAACGTTAACAGTAGATCGCAGGGACAGGCCCCTGGGGGTAAGAGGCCATGGTATCGCAAGCCGACAAAGACAGCCCCTAAGTCTGCCTTATGAAGGGGCGCCCCCACTCTCGCGGGTGGGGGGAAGGCTTCGTTTCTTCTCAGAAGTTTGGGAAGCCAAGATCCCCGACAAATGGGTCCGGGCATCTGTAACCACAGGCTACAGACTGGAGTTTCTAAGGTATCCTCCGCCTCATTTTCAAGAATCAAGGCTACCAATGGATCCAGCAAGGAAGGCCTCATTGCTGGCAGCTTTGGATCACCTGCTCTGCCAGGACGTAATAATAGAGGTGCCAGCCCAAGAGCAAGGGCTAGGTTTCTATTCCAATCTCTTTGTCATACCAAAGCCCAACGGCGATGTCAGGCCAATCTTGGACCTAAAGAGGTTAAACGGTTACCTAAGGGTTCGTTCCTTCCGGATGGAATCCATCCGGTCAGCAGCCGCCGCGCTTCAGGACGATTTTCTGGCCTCCATAGACATAAAGGATGCTTACCTTCATGTACCAATCTTTCAGTCGCATCAAAGATTTTTACGCTTCGCGGTAGGGCAGCGACACTTCCAATTCAGGGCGCTCCCCTTCGGGCTGGCCATGGCCCCCCGGGTATTCACGAAGATCCTAGCCCCAGTTCTGGCCAATTTAAGGATCCAAGGGGTCACAGTCCTAGCATACTTGGACGACCTTTTAATCATAGATCACTCACGGCCGGGTCTGCAAAAGGCAGTAAACCTCACGGTTCGGTACCTCGAAGAATTCGGCTGGGTCCTAAACCGGGGAAAGTCAGCGTTCCAGCCTACAAAGCAGTTGGAATACCTCGGCATGAGGTTAGACACAGAACAGCAAAGGGTGTTCCTGCCCCTGGTAAAGATCGAGGCTATCAAGGGGTTGGTTCAGTTGGTTCTAAACAAGAAAAAACCAACTATTCGCCTGTGTATGCGAGTACTAGGCAAGCTAGTGGCCACGTTCGAGGCAGTACCATACGCTCAGATCCACACTCGCGTCCTACAGGCAGCCATTCTAGCAGCCTGGGGCAAGAGGGCACATGCCTTAGAGTCCCCTTTGACGCTATCATCAAGGGTCCGACAAAGCCTGGCCTGGTGGTTGAACCCCCAGAATCTTCTAAAGGGAAAATCCTTCAGCCCTGTTGTCTGGAAGGTAGTTACCACAGACGCCAGCCTGGCAGGCTGGGGGGCGGTCTTCGAGGGGTTCTCTCGCCAGGGAACTTGGGTGAAAGCAGAGAGGCAGCTCCCCATCAATATCTTGGAGATCAGAGCTGCTCGCCTAGCCCTTCTGGCATGGACCTCCAGATTAAAGGGGTTCCCGGTGAGAATCCAGTCAGACAATGCCACGGCGGTGGCATACATAAACCACCAAGGGGGAACCAGGAGTCGGGCCGCTCAGAGGGAGGTGAGCTTGATTTTTCAGTGGGCAGAGGTTCATGTACCCTGCATTTCAGCGATAGTCATTCCCGGAGTGGACAACCTGCAGGCAGACTTCTTAAGTCACCAGAGTCTGTTGCCAGGGGAGTAGTCTCTGCATCCCCAGGTCTTTCAGACAATCTGCCAGAGGTGGGGAATGCCAGACGTAGATATAATGGCATCCAGGTTCAACAAGAAACTAGACAGGTTCGTGTCTCGAGCGAGGGATCCTATGGCCTGCGGAACCGATGCGTTGGTTTGCCCTTGGCATCAATTCAAACTTCTATATGCATTCCCTCCACTACAGTTACTCCCTCGCCTGTTGCGCAAGATCAGAGTGGAGCACAAGCCAGTCATTCTAGTAGCTCCGGCTTGGCCCCGGAGGACTTGGTACTCACTAGTCCTGAAGATGGCAGTGGGAGACCCTTGGACTCTTCCTCTACAACCAGACCTACTCTCACAAGGCCCGATCCTCCACCCTACATTACGGCGTCTAAATTTGACGGCCTGGAGGCTGAATCCCTGATTCTCAGGGGTAGAGGTCTGTCTAGGCAGGTAATTCCTACCCTGATTAGGGCTAGAAAGCCGGCCTCCAGGGTGATTTATTACAGGGTGTGGAGGAACTACGTAGGCTGGTGTGAATCCAAAAGATGGAATTCCCGCAAATATACTATTGATAGGGTGTTAAGTTTTCTCCAGCTAGGAGTGGATAAAGGCCTGACACTAAGCACAATCAAGGGACAGATTTCAGCTCTGTCAGTGTGGTTTCAGAGGCCGCTGGCCACCCACTCGCTGGTAAAGACCTTCTTACAGGGGGTCTTGCGTATTAATCCTCCTGTCAAGTCACCAATTTGTCCATGGGACTTAAATCTTGTCCTGTCCACTTTACAGAAACAGCCCTTTGAGCCGTTGGCTGAGATTCCTTTAGTCTTACTGGCAAGAAAGTTGGTTTTCTTGGTCGCCATAGTTTCGGCCAGGAGAGTGTCAGAATTAGCAGCCTTATCGTGTAAGGAACCATATCTCGTTCTGCATAAGGACAGGGCAGTTCTCCGGCCCCATCCTTCCTTTCTACCAAAGGTTATATCCAAATTTCACTTGAACCAGGATTTGGTACTTCCATCCTTCTTTCCAAAACCCACATCTAGAAAGGAGGGGTTGCTGCATACCTTGGATATTGTCCGGGCCATGAAGGCCTATCTTAAAGCTACAGAAAAGATCCGGAAAACAGATGTGTTGTTCGTTCTACCAGATGGCCCCAAGAAGGGGCAGGCAGCTGCAAAATCCACCATCTCGAGATGGATTAGACAATTAATCATTCAAGCCTACGGTTTGAAGAGATTGCCTCCTCCTTTGTCGGTAAAGGCCCATTCTACCAGGGCCATGGGCGCCTCCTGGGCAGCACACCATCAGATCTCTATGGCTCAGATATGCAAGGCAGCGACGTGGTCATCAGTCCACACGTTTACAAAGTTTTATCAACTAGACGTGAGAAGGAATGCGGATTCTGCCTTTGGACAGGCAGTACTACAGGCTGCAGTTTGAGATCCTCGGGATCAGAAGCACCCTTGGTTGTAAAAAGAAAAAAAAAAGAAAGAAAAAGTTTTTTCTTGACTAAGTTGGAATTATTATTATTATTTGAGTTTACCTCTAAATTGAATCCTTCTTTGGAAGATGTCTCCCTCCCCTCATTAAAGCATTGCTTTCGGACATCCCATATAGTAATGAATATGCCGCTCTGTGTCCCGTGATGTACGAGAAAGAAAAAGGGATTTTTAAATACAGCTTACCTGTAAAATCCTTTTCTTGGAGTACATCACGGGACACAGAGCTCCCACCCCTCTTTTGGGTGACCATTTTGGGAGGCATACTGCTTGCTACAAAACTGAGGGACTCCCTCTAGGGGAGGGGGTTATATAGGGAGGGGACTTCCTGTTTGAGATTGCCAGTGTCCACACCTGAAGGTACTCCATATAACCCATATAGTAATGAATATGCCGCTCTGTGTCCCGTGATGTACTCCAAGAAAAGGATTTTACAGGTAAGCTGTATTTAAAAATCCCTTTTTTTTTATTCTATAATCCTGGGTATACAAAAAAAAGTGCACCAGTTTACTTTTATTTTGGACAAAAGAATATTTAATTAATATATAACATCAGTAATGGCCAGGTTTTGAAATTTCTGTTAATATCACGAGTTCGTCGGGGCAATAATACATTAATGTAAAAGTTAACACGCCCAGTGGTTTTCGGACGAGCAGTATTTTTAAATGTATGCATATTTTTGTGGTGTTTTAAAAGCGTTTTTTAAGCCCCTCCTTTTTGTACCAACACCACTTTACTTCCTAGGTTGTTATGCTTGGCCCAAATGGTTTTGGGCCTCCTGCACACAGATGTCTTGAAGCTGCAGAGTATATAGTGTAAAATCCCTGGCACTTTCCTTCACCCAGGGAGCACAGGTGTGGTGTACTGCTACACAAGTGAAATTGTTGCATCCGGCCTCTCATGTAAACGCTGATGACTTCTGCATCGGTGTTTGCATGCATATGCAGTGTATTTGCCCAGGTGTAGGAAAGCACAAGCATTTTATATTATAGCCTTCAGAAATCCATGTGCATGAAGCCTTATAATCGCAATAAAATATTGGGTTGCAAGGAATTTGGTGTACAACGATGTGGTGCTGATGAGTTGCTGAATAATTTTAACCCACCTGACTTAATCCTTGCTGACTTGCCGTATATACTCGAGTATAAGCCGACCCGAATATAAGCAGAGGCACCTAATTTACCATATTAACATATTGACTTGTGTATAAGCCTAGGGTGTCCATCTGCATGCCTCACTGTGCCCATGACTAGACTGATGTTTAACATGGGATCTATGTAAGGAGTGCCGGTTTTGAAAAATTGGTGCTCCCCCTGCCGTAGCTCCCCCCAGACAACAGACTTTGCACACTTGTAGAGGAGAAATGGGGCTACATGTGTGCCAAGTTCCAGGTCCAGGGGACCTACGACCGGCCGGTATCGGGTCCCTAAAATCACTGGAGAAATGACGTTTAACATGGGAGTCTATGGAAGGGGTGCCCGGCTTTGAAAAATCAGTGCCCCCCGGCCGCAGGTCCCCCGGACAATAATGAGTGGGGCTACATGTGTGCCAAGTTTGGGGTCCAGGGGACCTACGGCCGGCCAGTACCGGGTCCCCAAAATCCGGGAGATCAGGCGCAAAAAGGTGACTCAAGTATAAGCCGAGGGGGGCATTTTCAGCACAAGAAAAATGTGCTGAAAAACTTGGCTTATACTCGAGTATATATGGTATTGACTCTGAATTCTGCTGTACACTATACTTCCAGCAAACTTGTCATAAAATGGGGATTCCTGGTTCACATGTATTGCTTTTACTTTTTCCTAAATATGTCACATTTACTTGGAAGTGGCTTTCAACCTCATTGCCTACTTTTCCTCCTATGTGATGATGATTACATCTTATGTTAATATTCTAAAATATAAAAGTGCATAAATATGTTTGCTCCATGTCTTGTAGATCTACACTGGCTGTTATGATGGTAGTGTCCAAGCTGTGCGTCTGAACCTTATGCAAAATTACCGTTGCTGGGTAAGAACATTGTATTAAGCATTCCTGAGATCATTCTTTTCTGCACCTGATTTATTTGCCCATAATTCTGTATATGTACACAGTACACATTGCTCAAGCCCAAACTAACCTGAAAACAGTTAAAAAAAAAAAAAAAAAAAAAAACTTCTTTAAGATATTAGAATTGTATCGCTCACCTGTGGTTTTATTCGTGGTCATTTTTTACACCTTCACTCTAAAAACAAAATTGTCACAGAGTTGCTGTTAAAATCAACAGTACTGGGCAGCAGTCTCTTGTTCCTGTATGATGTAAAGAAACCCAAACTTTATAAAGAATATCAGCTGAAAAACAAAATAAACCCAACTGCTGCTCCAAACATGTATCTCCTCTACATGCGACTATATGTGATAAAAACAAGACCAGTGCTAGCCCAAAAATACTTGTGTATTAAATCATGCCACAAAAAGTGTGTTGAATTGTTGGTGTATGGCTAGCCACACCAAATAGTGCAAAATATCAAGATGCAAATTAGTAATAAACAAAGTGCAACAGCGCCATAAAAAGTAATACATTGATAAATGAAAATGTGCAGTCTTGAAATGTGTAAACCATAAGGATGAAATAATACATTTCAGCCTCAAGTGCAAAAACTGCCTCAAGAACTGACTACTGCAATCTTTAAGAGAAATATGGGTTTGAGTTAAAAAATAAATAAAAAAATAAATCGTAGAAACCTAAGTGGATGCAGCAATGTGGAATCTGTCCCCTGCCTTCTCCTGTGGGTGAGAACTGAGCGATCAAACACCAGTGATTGCTCGGAGCTCTGTGAACAGAGAGCTGGTATCTCAGTCACCGGCTTTGTGCTCTGCCCCACCAGCTGTCTGCTTAATACAGGTCACAAGGACTGCAGTATGAACTGCAGGAGAAGTACAACTAGACAAGCTTTGGCTGCAATTCTCCATTAAAGTGCCCGTCCCCATGACTTTGGTGACTAGTTCCAAATCTTTACCTCAATATATTTGCTCCAAGGTGCCCTTAAAGAATGCTCACTCACCGAATAGTAATGACACCTTATAATGCATAAGCAGGTCCAATTTTCTTCCCTTCAATCCATGGTTGAATAAAATAAAACGATATAATGTATGGCTTGCTTAAAGTGGATGTAAACCCCAACAAAAATGTGCCCAGTCTTGCCACAGAGTTAATCCAGCGCTGAGTAATCCTCTTGTAATGTTCAGTGCAAATTAACAGAGTTCCAGATAAAAACTTGCCAAATTATAAAGTCCGTTTCTCTGTTTTTGCTTTCAGTGACAGGTTATTTACATATCTAGCTTGGACATGTTTATCATATGTTATGTTTTGTTTATCATAACATGAGGTGATCCAAAGTTCATTGTATATTACCAGGATGTGTTATGTGGGGGATGGGTGGATTTCTCACTTTTTATACCTCATGTTATGATAAACCTAACATAACATATGATAAACATGTCCAAGCTAGATATGTCAATAACCTGTCACTCAAAGCAAGAAGAGAGAAAACAGACTTTTTATTTAGGCAGGTTTTTATCTACATCCACTTTAAGATGCAGTGAACATTGTAAATATTACTGATTTACAATTAAACTGCACAATAATATCAAACTTTCACCCTTTTCAATACTTGGCAGGGCCTTGGAACTATTCAATTGTAACAACATACAATTGGTGAAGATAACTTAATTTTCCCATAATAATAGTTTGTGAATATCTCTATGGATAGGTACTGACATATTTGTTTTGTGGTGCAGAGGTTAACTATATATTGTATTCTGTTTGGTGCTTTGTGTTCTATTGTGATGTAGTAAATGACACCCATTTAATTGTTCTTGTGTCTGCCCCCTGCCCTTCTCAAAGTGTATACACAAACACCGTATAGGATTTTTAGAATTGTTAGAGGAGAGATAGGATTGTGTTTTATGTTTTGTACTTTCTTGTATTAACCACCTAAGACCCCGACCTTTATGCAGGTAAAGGACCTGGCCAGTTTTTGCGATTCGGCACTGCGTCGCTTTAACTGACATTTGCACGGTCGTGCAATGTGGCTCCCAAACAAAATTGGCGTCCGTCTTTTTTTTTTTTTTCACAAATAGAGCTTTCTTTTGGTGGTATTTGATCACCTCTGCGGTTTTTATTTTTTGCGCTATAAACCAAAATAGAGCGACAATTTTGAAAAAAATTCTATATTTTTTACTTTTTGCTATAAAATATATATATATAAAAAACTTTTTTTCCTCAGTTTAGGCCGATGGGTATTCTTCTTTTTTTTTTTTTTTCGTGACTGCTACATTATGGCGGACACATCGGACAATATTGACACATTTTTGGACCATTGTCATTTTCACAGCAAAAAAATGCTATAAAAATGCATTGTTTACTGCGAAAATTACAATTGCAGTTTGGGAATTAACCACTAGGGGGCGCTGTATGGGTTATGTGTGACCTCATATGTTTTTCTAACTGTAGGGGGGCGGGGCTGGACGTGTGACATCATTGATTGTGTTTCCCTATATCAGGGAACACACGATCAATGAAGCTGCCACTACAAAGAACGGGGAAGGTGTGTTTACACACACCTCTTCCCGTTCTTCCACTCCGGAGGACCGATCGCGGAACACCGGCGGCGATCGGGGTGCCGCAGTCACGGAGCTTTGGACTGGGGCACGCGACCCACAGCTGGGTACTTAAAGGGGAGGTACAGGTACGTGCCTGTGCCCGGCCATGCCATTCTGCCGACGTATATCTGCAGGAGGCGGTCCTTAAGTGGTTAAACTTGTTACAATAAAAACTGATTTGAGGGCTGGTTCTCACCAGCATCACACAGGAACATTTGTAGCATTCCTGTGCAATTCTCACTCGGTGCTATTTTTTGATTTATTGGGCTGCGTATTGCGCCAGAGTACTGAAAAAGTAGTGGATGCACTACTTTTAAAAAGGTGTCGTAAAATGCTACTACGGTAACGTGTGATTTGGTGCCCACCAAATCTCTGCATTTGCGTTCTGCATTTTGGAGCGCCATTAACAGTTTATTGATCACAGAGCATGAGTATTCACGAGAAAGCAAGTGGTGGCAAAAGATTCAAGTTGATTCTACTACTGACATTTTTAAACATTCGATTTACTTGTCACAACTCCAGCTTAATTTTCACTGGTTTATTGACCCCTGGTAAAACCCTCATAAACTTATTTGGTTACTTAACATATACTTTAATGAAATCTAAAAATATCCTGGCTTTAATTAATGGTGTGGCACTTCTTCTCTTCTGATTTTTGTCAAAAGCACCTCCCAGATGCCACTTCATGTATGACAGCAACCTAACCTATTATACTGAACTCCACCTCATATATATTCCTCTCCACCCTGCAAGTGTAAACCCACTTTGGATCCAGTGCCTCCCAAGCACATTCCTTCGTGTTAAAGCGGAGCTCCACCCACCCGCATTTTTTTATTTTTTTGAATGGCGCTTTGTGAATGGTCCGGCTGCTTTCTGGGATACACACAAATCCCAGAATGCAGCGCGGCCCATTCACAAGAAGACACCCAGAAGAGGAGGAGGAAGAAAACAGCACCGCGGATCGTGAGGGCAGATTCGGGACTTCCGCATAGCAACAGCCTATTTAGGGTGAGTATTTTTTTTTTTTTTTTTCATTTCATTTTTGTTTATTTTTTTCAGATTTTTAAAAAAAATATATATATCAGGGTGGAGCTCCGCTTTAAGTTGTGATGTGGCATTTCTGTAGTAGAGTACATTCAGAATTGACTATATAAAACAATGCCAACACTGAACTTGTTTTATGTACTTCTGCACAGTGGCATGGATGCTCACTTGTCTTTGGTGTTGTCGACCATCTGAAGCAACACCTGCTGAACGATCACACAAACCCCAACTTCCAAACCTTAAAATGCAGATGGAAGAATTGTGATGGTTTCTTCACAGCTCGGCGAGGAACCAAACAGGTATTTTACATCAACGCTTTAGCTTGGATGGTCTAATTTTTAATACTCATGTGTTTGCTTTAAATAAACAATATGCGTGTATTGGGTTACAAGTAAGTGTATACCAGTAATGGCGAACCTTGGCACCCCAGATGTTTTGGAACTATATTTCCCATGATGCTCATCCACTCTGCAGTGTACTGGAGCATCATGGGAAATGTAGTTCCAAAACATCTGGGGTGTCAAGGTTCACCATCACTGGTGTATATCGTTGTACTAAGCAAAGAGATTCCCTGAGGTTAGTGTATCCGAATACTAGTGTATCCAAATACTAGATCTCAAAACATATTTCTCACTAAATAGGGAATCTTTGTTTCCACGGCAATTCCGACGATATAGCGCTGCTAAAAAATAGCGACGCTATACCGTCAGAATTTCCGTGGAATTCGGCTGTGAGCAGTGCGGTTTTAACCTCCGCTAGCGGCCGAAAAAGGGTTAATACCGCCGACAATGCGCCTCTACAGAGGTGCATTGCCAGCGGTATAGCCACGGTGTCGCACACACACCGCTACTCTCACCGCTCCAAAGATGCTACTGACAGGACTTTTGAAGTGGTCCCGCCAGCGCATCGCCTCAGTGTTAAAGTACTCAATCTTTCACTATTTGTTTTTATTCAAAACATTTTAAAACATAGACACAATTCAAATTACATTTCCAATAAGCGTACACCAAAAATTCATATCTAAAATACATACATTCAACATTACATAGACATACATAACTAACATAACAACAGTAACATTTGTCAATATGGGTCTATCCTACATCTCCTAATCTTTCATCTTTCTCCTTTTCCCTCCCTTTCTCCTGCCCTTAACCTTCACCTTCCCCCTTCTTCCCCCCCCCCCCCTTGAAAAGGAGAAGAGAAGGAGAAAAGAAAAACTAATCTTATTGAGTGCTTTGTGTATATTTACCCCAAACAATCTTTCACATTGAAACTGCAGGGCAGGATTTTTTCAGGCGCTATTTAGGCGCTATTTTTAGCGCTAAACCACCTGAAAAACTCCCTCAGTGTGAAAGGGGTCTTAATGTGATATTAAAGGCTTTCTTAAAAGAAAAACATGCCAAACTCGCTCTGCGTAATGATTTTGCACAGAGAAGCCTCCATCCCTCACCTCCCGCCCCAGTGTGAAAGGGGCCTAAGACTAAAATACAGATTGGTAAACACACTGAGTCATCACTGTTTTTTTGGACAATTAAATCTGTTGGGTTATATGTTGGACTGGTCTGTTTACAGTATAAGCATGCTGTTTTCTTTCTCCACAGGGCGCAATAGAACACATTGTACGGCATGCAGAAGAGTGCCAAATGAACAAATAAGAAGCACATTACCTCCCATATTGGGATGTTTCTTTATAAGCAACACAGAGATTTTCAGCAACTCCAGGATGCCCAGCAAGATCATTATACACCACTGGGAAGTAAAACGCAGAGTTGCCTTATCTCTCTCTTTTTATTCTTACTGACCACACAAAGCAACAGCCCAAATGGCTCCTTCATCTGTCGTCTTTGTCACTCCAATGTCCAACATCCTTGTATTTCATTTTAAATGGTGTAATTTTCAGTGTTATGTTGCCAAAAAAAAAATAATAATATTTTTCTACATTTCTCAGTCTTTCCTTCATGGGCACAGCATGAAGGAATCTGTTGTGCTATTTGCCTCTGTGTCATGTACAAATCTTAAATGGACAATTTTACATTTTTATAGAACGAATGGAGCCTTTTTACATTTTTATTTACACTTCTCATTAGAGAAGAGATTCTAGAAACCGTTAAATTATAAAAAAAAAAAAAATCCCAATAAGTAGATACAATTTTCTCCCTTTGGCACCAATTGTAATTTTGTTGCACTAGAATTACTCCTCATCAAATTAATCTTGATAACCTTTAATACAAGGCTCTGTTAAGCTGAGGACACTAATGTGGAATAATATTATTTTGATATCATCCTGATGTATCCGAATGTGACACTAACTAATGTGTATCTTTAAATGAAGAATTTATTTGAAGTCAATCGGTCAAAAGGCTCAAAAATGTTACAAAGCTTGTTAAAAATTTCAGACAGTTTGTCAACTTCCGTATAAGATTCCCATTATTATGGTTTAAAATACTATAAAAAGATCACTAATGGAGTCAATTAGTAGAGGGAGGAAAACAATGCCTGCCTTTTTCAGTTGGTTTCAATATTCTCTTACTGTTGTTGGTAATGTGAGTGGCATGGCTGGGGCTTTGCATCCTGAAATTTCAATGAAAATGTCCTTCGGAGAAGGGGAAGCTATAGTATTTTTTTCGCCAAGTATACATTTTGCTCTATCATTTTTTAACATTACCCGAAAGTAATTTCTTGACTCTGAAATTTTTACTTTTATTTTATACAGATTTTTGAATGATTCTACTTTGGATCATCTGTGTATCTGGCAATGTAAATAGGGTCCCATGTTTAGGAACCGTTAAAGTGTACCTAAACCCAAAATAAAAAATGTGATCTATTGCAATTTACCAGTCCTTAGATGTTGTGGCTGCCTGAATTTTCTTTTTTTTTTTCATGCGGAAAACATTCACAGCAAGTGCAGAAAATACATGTTGAACTTGCTAGAAATGTGATGTCCTTGTCACTTCCTGTGAGCTGGCCTGGAAGCAGAAACAATGTCATATCTCCTTTTGTAAGCTACTAATCCCAGCAATCCACCATGTAATTGGAATGAACAAAGGTAGGTAGTCTGAAAGCCTATACTGCATGACAACCATAGCTCCCTCTACAAATACCATGCAGAAGTGAGTGTAGTCACGAAGGAAGAGGAAGTGTTGAGTTTTCAGCATTTATTATGTGAAAATAAAGGAAAAAAGTGCCTACGGAAAATGAATGTAGCCACAATTTTTAAGGGACTGATGAGCTACAATATATTACATATGGATACAATGTATATTTTATTATTAATGATGATGAAGAAAAGAGGGAAGGACGGCCGCACTCCAAGGATTTTCAAACGAAAAAAGTTGTCTTTATTGTAAATCCAAAAACATGTACAGTCACAGCAATCACAGAAAACAGGACAGCCGACGCGTTTCGCACTCGATCAGTGCTTAGTCATGGCTTAGTCTGCCATGACTAAGCACTGATCGAGTGCGAAACGCGTCGGCTGTCCTGTTTTCTGTGATTGCTGTGACTGTACATGTTTTTGGATTTACAATAAAGACAACTTTTTTCGTTTGAAAATCCTTGGAGTGCGGCCGTCCTTCCCTCTTTTCTTCATCATCATTGCCATTTGCATCGCCAGCACCTTGGTAATCTAATTATCCTTGATCGTCTACAGGTCTCACCTGGAGCGGTGATTTATTTTCTTTTGTATATTTTATTATTATTATTTTTTAAAGGCACAAATCTAGCACATAAATTTGCACTGACTGAGAGGACAGTAAAGCACAGTCAAGGCTCGTACACACTACCAGTTTTCCTGGCAGGAAAACTGCCCAGGAAAATAAACAACCTGCTCTCTATTTTCCCATCCCGATTCCCGGCAGAGTGTTTCCTGCCGAGAAACCGGTCGTCTGTAGGCTTACCTGTTCCATTGGAAACCAGCACATGCTCGATAAGTTTGACGCATGCGCGGTAGCATACAAGTTTAGTGTGGGGTGTAGCAAGATGTCGGCGACGGCATCGAATGTGATGAGCGCCTGCTTGTTGTAGTCAATGACGTCACCGCGTTCTTGCCATTCAAAAGAATGGCGGTTCTTTTGAATGGCTGTCTGTCTGTATGCATGGCAAGCTTGCCAGGAATCCCGTCGGGAAAACCAACGGCTGTGTGTACAGGGCTTCATAGTGCAGTATAAGAAAGGAGAGCTTACATATGTAATCAACAATGTGACTGCACTTTTATGTATAGAATTACAAATTATATAAGGTTTTCAAATCATTAATACCCATTGATAGGACTATTTTATATATGCAAAAAGACTATAGTTTCCCCTTGAGTGCTTTATTTCATGGCATAATGTATTGATCAATGTTGTATCCTAAACAATGGAGGTCTGGCTACATTCATTGAGCAACCCTGCTCTTTAGGAGCACCAGTTAGCTGTTTTTAACAAGGAGTTACAGGGACGAAGATAGTTTGCCAGCTAGCCATCTGCATTGAGTTTACCTAGAAATCTTCTGATATATATTTTACGGATAGATTTATGGGCCATTGACCCTTTATGGATCCTTTACAACTTGACCATGCAAAGTAGCTCTGGATGTGTCTCACGGTTAGGATAATGGCCCTTTGCTCCTAGGAGCACTGGTGCCCTATGGGGTTAGTTTTCCTTTGCTCCCAATGGCAGCTCTTTTGTGGTATTAATTAAACGAACCACAGTAACCTTGGAAATCTGCTTTCATCCATCTAGTAATCCGATTTGATTATTATGGGTTGCGCTACTTTATTGCTCTTCACACTTTGCCATGACCTAAACTCATACAAGTATCTTTATGGCGATGTCCTACCTAGATATGCTGTTTGATGGCATGGGTCACTTACAGCAAAATAGGCATTTCAATACTGACTTTACAGTATGTGGGGATAACTTGAATGTCCTTCTTATCACTATTTTATTTTTGTGTGTTCATTTGTATTGGCATTGTGTTACTGCATCTGTTGGGCAATAAAGTTATATTCTAGTATCCCCAGACACAAGAATTGTGTTCAGAACTGTAAAAAGTCAGCCTTCAAAATGGGCCCAATTATGCTTCAGTTGTAAGCTTTGGCCCCAAATTTTATTTAAAGTGGCACTTAGGTTATTTTTATTTGATTTGTTTGTTTTTTTAGTTAATTTCTCATACACTTACTATGCAGATCTTCTTTTAAGGTATTTTATGGTGCCACTGATAAGTATGAAAAAAAAAAAAAGTCATCTTATTTATTTCACATAAAACAGAGAATTCATTTGAAGTCTGCCGTGATGTTAGGTAGGTGTGAAGTTATGGTGTACAAGTGATTTGAATGTGTGTTGTGGGGAGGCGGCAAAGTAGAAAACAAAAAAAATCAAATCAGTTATGTGTAAGTGATGCAAATAAAAGATTACTTTGTTTTTGTTGGGTTGTTTGTGTGTGCATGAGATACATAGCTGTCTTTTCATTTATTTTCGGAGTCTTGAAACCTCACTACAGCAAACATTGCAGATAATGGCTTTACAGTACCTGACAGCAGCAGTCCTGTGAGTTTCCATAAAGCTAAATTTAGCAGTGTTTTAGGGGTACAATATTATGACCCAGGATCAATGTACATACCCAAAGAAATCACAGGGAATGTTGTCGGGCACTGGTAAAACATTTTTTTTTGTATGTGCCATTGTAACTTACTTTATAGGGCAATTACTGCAGAACCTACCTGTCCTGTATAAGAGTAAATATAAGAACATTGCAAGTTTTTTTTTTTTTGTTTTGTTTTTTAATTGCCACTATCTCTAAACCAAAATATGCATGCACAATGTACGGTAAGTTCCCATGGGATTTTAAAGGCACTGGGAATAATAATCAAAAAAAGTATATACATTTTTTTTTTTTTTAATTCACATGTTATACTCCAGATATGCTTTCCATAAGCTCCCCAGCTATGGAACCTAATAGGAGTATCATGTATGTTTGTCATGTAACAGCAAATATGACATTTTTTTTTGACTAATAGCCGATTGTTTGCATTTTACATAAACTTTTGTAGTAAAGTCTTCTGTTTCTATTTATACTTTTGTTGATTATGGTTTACATTGCCTTTAAAATCCCTTGAGAACTTACATTTTTGCACGTATGAGAGTTATGATGGCCACACACTAGCCGAAAAATCATTCGAAAATCTGTCAATTGGACCGGTCGTTCGTTTTTCTTCCAGTTCATTAGCACAAATAGAAAATCAAAGGGAGAGGTTCGAAAATTCTGCTGAATGAAAGATAAATTGAAACGTTAATGTGTTTCTCCCCCGAACTGTTTGCACTAGGCATATGTGACAAAACAACCAAAAAACTGATTATTTATGTCCATTGAACAAATTATCAATTACAATTCGATCATTAAATGATGGAAAATTGTTTGCTCCTACAGCCAAGTGTTCAGTATTCAAAATGGAGTTTTAAAAGGGAAGTATGTTTGTTTTAGTTTTTTTTGGGGATATTAATACTTTCCTATATGGATGCAGCATCAGACCGATGATGCAGCTGTTCCCGGCGTTTCTGCACTGAGACCTGAGCCACTGAAGATTGCCGATGGCTTGGTTCTCTCACCACCCCAAGCGGAGAACTGCCGACTGTCGGTCAGCATCTCTCCTGCGCTCTTCCTCCATGCTCATTGGACTGCTAAGCTGTAGAGGGGCGGAGAGTGGCTGTCTCAGCAGCTCGCTGACACTGCCATCAGTACAGGCAGCTGGTGGATCCAGCCTTCCTAAGTCTGTACGATGCGGTGCCTGGACCGATTGCAGTGAAGTCAGTGGAGAGCGGACCTCAGTCCGCTGTCCGCTGAAAACTGGTCACATTGGTGCAAAAAAAAATTGCACTCCTATTACCCTTAGGAGAAGCCCAGCCTAAAAAGATCAGTCTGGACTTCTCTTTTTTAATGATTTTTCGTATCGTGTGTGGCCAGCATAACGAGCATTGCTAGATGTAACTGGTGGCAAGTAATTGGAAATTTAACTTTTTGTGATTTTATGGCTTGTGTGTCATTGGATATTAAAGAGTTAACAAGCACCATTGTTCTTTACGGCATAACTAAAGAGAACTTGTCACAAACATATTAATTGCAGGATTACATGTCTTGTGTGTTGTTTACTTTGGAGTGGTCTGTTGGCACTGTGTGGCCCCTTTTGCACAGGAAAACCTTAATCTGTATGCCAATGGTTGGCATCATCGCTGTCTACTGATTCCAGGGTAGTATTTTTATTCATGTAAAAACTGAATATTTTCTCCAGAGCTTGCATGAAGGCAGATGTCAACCACCATGGCATACTAGTGACAAGGGTTCTCCCCCGGTAAAGGGTGCTTTTGGCCACAAATGTTTTGTATCGTTTTCCCTTTTAAAAAAAAAAATACTAAGGCAGTAGCTATGCAGAGCTGAGCATCTCCTGTACCCCCCAAATATTTATTACAGTTTTTATGGGAGAATGCAAAACCCTCTGCTTATGTGCATTGCACTGGCTCTGGAACCCAAAAGAAACAATGACTAACAATACAAACAGTAATCCATTTGCAAATGAATAATGAATGTGTATTATTGTGATAACATGTCATAATTCAGATTTTCCTTCTACCATAACATGTTGTGCATCTATAACCTAGGCAAGTGCTAATGTCATTTCTTGCAAATGATTGTTTGGATCGTGCACAGCAGTTAATTCCTTATTAATAGTGCCAAGTTTTAGAATTGCCTTGATAGGCTTTTGTCGTTTATCATTTTACACATCTGTTTCCATAGTCTTTTTTTTATTTTTCTGTTTATTTCCACAAATCTCTGATTTATTATTTGGTATTCGAGGGCTAATGTGAGCTAATAAATCAGTTAAAGGAATGACCTTGTTTCCTTGATTTTTATTTGTTCATTCCGTTCTTTCTGAAACGTTTGGGGGTCTATTCATGAAAAATCACAATATTAAATCTCCCGCTCTCCAAGACTCTGGTGCAGCCGCACCTAGAGTATGCTGTCCAGTTCTGGGCACCAGTCCTCAGGAAGGATGTACTGGAAATGGAGAGGGTACAAAGAAGGACAACAAAGCTAATAAAGGGTCTGGAGGATATTAGTTATGAAGAAAGGTTGTGAGCACTGAACTTCTTCTCTCTGGAGAAGAGATGCTTGAGAGGGCATATTATTTCAATTTACAAATACCGTACTGGTGACCCCACAATAGGGATAAAACTTTTTCGCGGAATGGAGTAACAAGACACGTGGTCACTCATTGAAATGAGAAGAAAAGAGGTTTAACATTAAACTGCGTAGAGGGTTCTTTATTGTAAGAGTGGAAGGATGTGAAATTCCCTTCCACAGGCAGTGGTTTCAGCGGGGAGCATTGATATTTTCAAGCAACTTTTAGATAAGCACCTGAACAACCACAACATACAGGGATATACAAGGTTAATACTGACATATAATCACACACATAGGTTGGACTTGTCTTTTTTTTTTTTTGCAACCTCACCTACTATGTAACAGCATTTACCCAGCCGGTATTTTTTCTAATATAATTATTGGCCATAATTGTCACCCCCATCTAGTGGCCATAATTGCAATGGGTTACAGTGCTCAGGATGTCTGCATAAATAATCGTAAATAGGATATACACAATTTTTAAAAGAAGGTAAAACTAAAATTAAAGTTAACATTAAGACCACAACATATATGTGTGGCCAATAGTCCAGAGAGTAATAAGTCCAATATGTTCCAGTCCATAAAAGGTACAGTAGGGTTAATATAGGTGACTGTTCAAGGTCGGTGAGGATGATTATCGGGTGCTCAGGGCAGCTCTTCAGGAGCAAAGCCAGCTCAAAATATGCAGAGAAAGAAAACAAAGAAAAAAGCGTCTCTGAGCACGCTCCTGGCTACCGTGATCATCAGAGAGCGTGTGCACAAGAGGCACTTTTAAAGATCTGGAGATTATATTGGGCGGAGACGGGGTATCCTGTGGTGTCATATTGGGGCACATACAGTGGAGATCGAAAGTTTGGGCACTCCAGGTAAAAATTTGTATTAATGTGCATAACAAAGCCAAGGAAAGATGGAAAAAAATCTCCAAAAGGCATCATATTACACATTAGACATTCTTATATGTCAAAGTTAGATTTTTTTTTCATCATTTACACTTTCAAAATTACAGAAAACAAAAAAATGGTGTCTGCAAAAGTTTGGGCACCCTGCAGAGTTAATTTCTTGTACTTCCCCCTTTGGCAAGTATCACAGCTTGTAAACGCTTTTTGTAGCCAGCCAAGAGTCTTTCAATTCTTGTTTGAGGTATCTTTGCCCATTCTTCCTTACAAAAGTCTAACAGTTCTTTGAGATTTCTGGGCTGTCTGTCACGCACTGCTCTTTTAAGGTCTATCCATAGATTTTGAATTATGTTAAGGTCAGGAGATTGTGAAGGCCATGGCAAAACCTTCAGTTTACGCCTCTTGATGTAATCCCCCATGGATTTTGAGGTGTGTTTAGGATCATTATCCATTTGTAGAAGCCATCCTCTCTTTAACTTCAGCTTTTTCACAGATGGCATCAAGTTACCATCCAAAATTTGCTGAAATTTTATTGAATCCATTTTTCCTTTTCCTCGTGAAATGTTCCCTGTGCCACTGGCTGCAATACAACCCCAAAGCATGATTGATCCACCCCCATGAATAACAGTTGGACAGAGGTTCTTTTCATTAAATTCTGTGCCCTTTCTTCTCCAATCGTACCTTTGCTCATTCCGGCCAAAAAGTTATATTTTAACCTCATCGGTCCACAGAACTTGTTTCCAAAATGCATCAGGCTTGTCTATATGTTGATTTGCAAAGTTCAAACGCTGATTTTTGTGGTGAGGACGTAGAAGAGGTTTTCTTCTGATGACTCTTCCATGAAGACCATATTTGTACAAGTATCTCTTTATAGTGGAATAGTGTACCACAACTCCAGTGTCTGCCAGATCTTTCTGGAGGGATCCTGCCGTCAAACCGTGGGTTTTGAATTGCTTTTCACACAATCCTGTGAGCTGTTCTGTCTGATATTTTTCTTGGTCTTCCAGATCTTGCTTTAACTTCCACTGTTCCTGATGACTGCCATTTCTTAATTACATTCCGAACAGAGGATATTGACATCTGAAAACGCTTTGCTATCTTCTTATAGCCTTCTCCAGCTTTGTGAGCGTCAACTATTTTCAGTTTCAGTTTTCTAGACAACTGCTTAGAAGAACCCATGGTGCTGATTGTTGGGGCAAGGTCAGATGAGTCTGGGCATTAAAAACCTTTGAGATTGACATCACCTGGTCTTCCCAGACGATGATTGGGTACAATCCATGACACTGGCAGGTCTCAGCTTTGCAAAGGGGGCAGTGCATGCTATAAATTCTGCATGGTGCCCAAACTTTTGCAGACGGCATTTTTATGTTTTCTGTAATCTTGAAAGTGTAAATGATGGAATTAAAATCTAACTTTTTTTGACATACATTGCCTTGCAAAATTATTCGGCCCCCTTGAACTTTGCGACCTTTTGCTACATTTCAGGCTTCAAACATAAAGATATAAAACTGTAATTTTTGTGAAGAATCAAGAAGTGAAGAATCAACAAGTGGGACACAATCATGAAGTGGAACGAGATTTATTGGATATTTCAAACTTTTTGAACAAATAAAAAACTGAAAAATTTGGCGTGCAAAATTATTCAGCCCTTTTACTTTCAGTGCAGCAAACTCTCTCCAGAAGTTCAGTGAGGATCTCTGAATGATCCAATGTTGACCTAAATGGCGATAAATAGAATCCACCTGCGATAGTCTCAGAGGTCCGTTTTAAAGTGCAGAGAGCATCGTGAAGAACAAGGAACACACCAGACAGGTCCGAGATACTGTTGTGGAGAAGTTTAAAGCCAGATTTGGATACAAAAAGATTTCCCAAGCTTTAAACATCCCAAGGAGCTATATGCAAGCGATAATATTGAAATGGGAGTATCAGACCACTGCAAATCTATGAAGACCTGGCCGTCCCTCTAAAGTTTCAGCTCATACAAGGAGAAGACTTTTGAGGTATGTTTAGGATCATTATCCATTTGGAGAAGCCATCCTCTCTTTAACTTCAGCTTTCTCACAGATGACATCAAGTTACCATCCAAAATTTGCTGACATTTTATTGAATCCATTTTTCCTTTTCCTCGTAAAATGTTCCCTGTGCCACTGGCGAAGGAGAAGACTGATCAGAGATGCAGCCAAGAGGCCCATGATAACTCTGGATGAACTGCAGAGATCTACAGCTGAGGTGGGAGACTCTGTCCATAGGACAACAATCCGTCGTATACTGCACAAATCTGGCCTTTATGGAAGAGTGACAAGAAGAAAGCCATTTCTTAAAGATATCTATAAAAAGTGTCATTTAAAGTTTGCCACAAGCCACCTGGGAGACGCACCAAACATGTAGAAGAAGGTGCTCTGGTCAGATGAAACTAAAATCGAACTTTTTGGCAACAATGCAAAACTTTATGTTTGGCGTAAAAGCAACACAGCTCATTACCCTGAACACACCATCCCCACTGTGAAACATGGTGGTGGCATCATCATGGTTTGGGCCTGCTTTTTTTCAGCAGGGACAGGGAAGATGGATGGAGCCAAATACAGGACCATTCTGGAAGAAAACCTGATGAAGTCTGCAAAAGACCTGAGACTGGGACGAAGATTTGTCTTCCAACAAGACAATGATCCGAAACATAAAGCAAAATCTACAATGGAATGGTTCACAAATAAACATATCCAGGTGTTAGAATGGCCAAGTCAAAGTCCAGACTTGAATCCAATCGAGAATCTGTGGAAAGAACTGAAAACTGCTGTTCTCAAATGCTCTCCATCCAACCTCACTGAGCTTGAGCTGTTTTGCAAGGAGGAATGGGCAAAAATTTCAATCTCTCGATGTGCAAAACTGATAGAGACCTACCCCAAGCGACTTACAGCTGTAATCGCAGCAAAAGGTGGCGCTACAAAGTATTAACTTAAGGGGACTGAATAATTTTGCATGCCCAATTTTTCAGTTTTTTATTTGTTAAAGTTTGAAATATCCAATAAATTTCGTTCCACTTCACAATTGTGTCCCACTTGTTGGTTCTTCACAAACAATTAGTTTTATATCTTTGTTTGAAGCCTGAAATGTGGCAAAAGGTCGCAAAGTTCAAGGGGGCCGAATACTTTCGCAAGTCACTGTATTATAACAGTGATGGCGAACCCGTGGCACGCGTGCCACTGCCGGCACGTCGAGCCCTATCTGTGGGCAGGCCAGGAGAAATTAGAAAAGCAAGTGGTGACATGCAATCGCTCACCGCAAACACTGACATGCAATCGTGCACCGCCCATTGCCAACTACATTTCCCACAGGTCTCTAGGCCAGCGGTGACTGCAGTGACGTGTCTGAGGTAGGAGTGACTAAGGAGGGGCTTGGGGTGACGTGCGGGTAGAAATCCAATTATGGAAGCTGTCCAATGCACAGCGCACACCCACCATCAAACTACATCTCCCACAAATCTCTGGGGTCAGAGAGAACACGCGGCTGGTATTAGAGGAGACTTGCGGGCGGGAATGAGCTGCCGGAGAGACAGGTAAGATCAATGTGGAGCGGTCATGTACAGTGCATTTACAGACTTTACTAAATTTTGCACAATAAAGAAATTCGGGGAGCGCATGTGTCAGGTAGGTGAGTGTAATGGTCAGGTAGGTTAGTGCATGTGTCAGGTAGATAATTGTAATGCTCAGGTACAGTACAGACCAAAAGTTTGGACACACCTCATTCAAAGAGTTTTCTTTATTTTTATGACTATGAAAATTGTAGAGTCACACTGAAGGCATCAAAACTATGAATTAACACATGTGGAATTATATACATAACAAAAAAGTGTGAAACAACTGAAAATATTTGTCATATTCTAGGTTCTTCAAAACCTTTTGCAGCAGACACATCTCTAGAACAACTATTAAGAGGAGACTGTGTGAATCAGGCCTTCATGGTAGAATATCTGCTAGGAAACCACTGCTAAAGAAAGGGAACAAGCAGAAGAGACTTGTTGGGGCTAAAGAACACAAGGAATGGACATTAGACCAGTGGAAATCTGTGCTTTGGTCTGATGAGTCCAAATTTGAGTTCTTTGGTTCCAACCACCGTGTCTTTGTGTGACGCAGAAAAGGTGAACGAATGGACTCTACATGCCTGGTTCCCACCGTGAAGCATGGAGGAGGAGGTGTGATGGTGTGGGGGTGCTTTGCTGGTGACACTGTTGGGGATTTATTCAAAATTGAAGGCATACTGAACCAGCATGGCTACCACAGAATCTTGCAGCGGCATGCTTTTCCGTCCAGTTTGCGTTTTAGTTGGACCATCATTTATTTTTCAACAGGACAATGACCCCAAACACACCTCCAGGCTGTGTAAGGGCTATTTGACCAAGAAGGAGAGTGATGGGGTGCTGCGCCAGATGACCTGGCCTCCACAGTCACCGGACCTGAACCCAATCGAGATGGTTTGGGGTGAGCTGGACCGCAGAGTGAAGGCAAAAGGGCCAACAAGTGCTAAGCATCTCTGGGAACTCCTTCAAGACTGTTGGAAGACCATTTCAGGTGACTACCTCTTGAAGCTCATCAAGAGAATGCCAAGAGTGTGCAAAGCAGTAATCAAAGCAAAAGATGGCTACTTTGAAGAACCTAGAATATGACATATTTTCAGTTGTTTCACACTTTTTTATTATGTATATAATTCCACATGTGTTAATTCATAGTTTTGATGCCTTCAGTGTGAATCTACAATTTTCATAGTCATGAAAATAAAGAAAACTCTTTGAATGAGAAGGTGTGTCCAAACTTTTGGTCTGTACTGGAGGTAATTGTAATGCTCAGGTAGGTGATTGTAATGGTCAGGTAGGTAAGTGCATGTTGCACAGTGCATTCTGAGCACAACACATTCCTAGACCCTGTTTTCTAAGCATATCTGGCAGAATTGTACGTTTTTGGTCCCTTACGGGTCATTCAGAGGGATAATCGGTCTCATCCTCTGTACAGAGCCGCTGGTAGGTTTGTTTCTGTGTTGGCACTTTGAAAAAAAAATTGGTTTTGTGTCGCGGATTGGGCACTCGGGCTCAAAAAGGTTCGCCATCACTGTATTATAATGCCGCGTACACACGATCACTTTTTGCGATGGAAAAAAAACGACGTTTTCAATCATGAAAAAAAACCCGAAGTTTTTCAAACTTCATTTTCCAAAACGACGTTACGTACACACCATCGTTTTTCTACAAAGCTCTAGCAAAGTGTGGTGACGTACTCTTTTTTTTTCCATTGAAACTCCGTCTCGTAACTTGCTTCTGAGCATGCGCGGGTTTAAAAACGTCGTTTTCAACATAGTTTTGCCCACACACCATCACTTTTTATGACACAAAAAACGTTTTGAAAAACGACACAAAAAATTCAAGCGTGTTGGAATTTTTTGGGGTCGTTTTTTTTAAGACAAAAATACGACGTTTTGCCCACACACGATCAATTTAAATGACGTTTTGAAATCTGTAATTTGATGCCTTTTGGAGATTTTCCATCTTTCCTTGGCTTTGTTATGCACATGCACATATTTTTACCTGGGGTGCCCAAACTTTCGTTCCTCGGTGTACCCTGTGGTGTCAGTAGGTGCGGGGGTCTATTTTTGTCAGGTGAGGGGGTGCAGAGCAGTTTCCTGTGGTGTCACGGGAGGGTACTGTGTTGTCAGGCAGCGGTCCCTGCAGCTGCTCTGTGACCACTGTGTCCTTCGTAGACGGGTGTTCACAGATTGGGGTAAAGGGCCAATCCCAGCAGCCCTTTACCATGTCATCAGCTGTGTCCAATCACAGCGAATCACACCAGACTTGCCAGTTATCGGCGTTCTTTTTCTCACATGTTGTGACTGTGTGAGGAAAGGAGTGCCGATAACCAGCAAGGCTGTTGTCGGTAAACTGATGATCAGTACATATCAGTGAAGAAACATTTCATAACTGAAACAAAGAAAAACATTTTGTTTTATTTTTCCAAATTTGGACTATTGTTTTGTTTTTCAGAAAATAAAAAACCCAGTGGTGATCAAATACCACCAAAAGAAAGCTCTCTCTGTCTCAAAAAAAAAAAAGATAAAAATTGTAAATGGGTACAGCGTTGCATGACCTTGCAATTGTCATTCAAACTGCGGCAATGCTGAAAGCTAAAAATTTCCCTTGGCCAGGAAGGGGGTGAACGTGCACAGTATTAAATTGGTTAAGATGACTGCAGTAAACTAAAATCTCATTGCTGTGGATTACTACTATACATTGCTTTACTGACTTAAGGTGAGAGATTGTATAAAGACAATAGTGTGTAGAAATTAAATATCCATTGATACAATTATGACAAATATTGGTATCAATAAATGTACTGCATTTTGAATGTACTTTTTTCAGAAAAATAACTGCAAAACATGATACAGTGGTACAAGGATGACTTGCTTTCTGTTTTATTAGTACTGGACTCTATAGTATCACTTTTACATATAAAATTGAGCATTCAGTTATGAAATGTCACGCCCTTAATTGCTAAATCCCAAACACACTAAAAGTAAAAGAGATATCACATTCATAAAACACATGTAACATACAGAGTGGGGATAACATATTGCCATTGGTGATGTGTATCTTGTATTCATTTTCACTGCTACCCTTTATTAGGTTGAGAGGTGTGTGCCCTGCTTGTATTAAAGTGGAACTCAAGGCAAACCTGAAAACAGTATTTAGTCAAGTTTTAAATCATTTGTAAAGATCATTACATTACAAAGCACATTTTTTAACTCCTGGAAAATAACAGGTGATAAAGTAAGTCATTTGAGGCTAAATTCCAGGCAGATCTTAAAGGCACAAATTAATGCAATTTTGTATTCATTAATACATCATTACATTTTTTTTATTTTTTTTTTACCTGCAAGCAGTGTAAGTACCTGAATTTGACATACACGCCTTTGTGCAGTCCTTGAACAACAGCATTCAGACTGGGAGAGGGAGCAGCAGGACTGGACAAGTCAATTTTGCTGCAGTGTAAAGCCTAATACACACTAGTTGTCTTTTTTTTTTTTCTTCACTCAACCCACCAGGCTGAAAAAAAAAAAAAACTGAAGAGCTCAAGTGGAGCCGCTCTACTAACAATCTGATGTTAGTACAGCCACCTCCCCTGCTGTGCTATTGTGTCCTGACAGGGGGGGGGGGGCGCACCCGCCCGCCAAAACACATTGCTGATTAGCAGACCTCCATGCCCATTCGGTTGGCTTCTGTTGGACTGGCTGCCTGATATTTGGATTGTGTGTACGGCCCTTAAGTGGCAATACTGATAGGAGGCGAGAGCAGACTGACAGAGAGATAAGATCATTAGTGAGCTGCTTTTCTTATAAATCTCAAGTCACAGACTGGGAAAGAGAGAAGACTCTGCGCTGTTATTATCCCCTAAGCTACCATTCTCTGTACATTTTGCACAAAGCACATGAGCTGGGCGTCATAGCAGGGTATAGGTAAGAACACCTCTCCAGGCCTTCCTTGTTATAGATCGCATTAGAGGCTGAGGCTGCAAAAGTGCGAGTCATCAGTTATGGGTGTTATGAGCAGTAGAACTTGACCATTCTATGTTCAGTACCACTGACTCTTGTGCCAAGAACTTATGAAGGCTCACTCATCGGTGAGAATAGTTGACTGTATCTCTGACTATCAAGATATTTCTTCTATGTGCACCTACTTACAGCAACCTTCCTCTGACAGTGATGATCGAGGATCCAAAATGTGTTGGGAGATTCTCAAAGCTGATTATTGCTTGATCTAGTTAGCTACATTTGAACTTTTAAGACTGGTCCTAAAAAAAAAATGTAAAGCTGAACTCAAGGCACAAAAACTCTCTGCAGAGAACAGAGCTGTGGGTAGGGCCCAATAGGTCCACCCAAAACGCTACAGTGTTTATTTCAGAAGCCATGGATTATAAGGGGATGTGTTTATGCCAGATATACGGGGAGGGGGGGGATACAGAGGACCCCTTTTCTGTGCAGATGATCGAATTTAGTCCAGATAGAGCAGGCTAGATAAGGAGCGGTGACATGGGAAGTTACAGAGTTGTAATATTGAACTGTAGTTTCTGTCCTTTAGCTATATCGTATGGCAGGTGAAGGGTTCACAGCTGTGTGGCTGGAATTCCACTTTAAAAGATATGCAGGGTGCCTTGAAACCATTGTGTACTGAGTCTATACTTTAACTGGGTAAGTATTTATAGAAGACCTCTCTTGACCCTCAAGTCTTTAATGAACTTCTTATGATGAAAAGGCCAAAGGAACCCTATTCCTGGCATCTGACAAGTGGTAATTACTATGTATAGGTTTATGAGTTATTTATTTCTTGGGTTCTACAATATGTTCAAATGATTTCACTGTATTTCATCAGCCCTCTTGAAACTTTTGTTGTGTACATGATATCATTAGTCTACTTTAACCTCCCTGGCGGTATGATTCTTTAAGATTTTAGGTGCTAAAAGCGGTACCATTATTTGCAAGGGAATTTGGCGTTTTATACTGTAGGCTTGTAATTCTTAGGAATAACTCACTTAAATCTATTCAAACAAGAGTCTAATAGGCATCCCGGGTATGATTTTTTTTTTTTTTTTTAATTAAAAATTATAATATAATAAATAATTATAAAAAATGATCACAAATGATAATATAATTATAGTAAAAATTATTCAATAATGTAATCAAATCAAAATCACTGAAATTTGCTCAGTTGCAGAATTTTTGCTGTCATTTTTTTTTTTTTTTTATGACGAATTTCCCCATAAATCGCTATCGCTAAATTCTGCAAGTGATTCTGATTTATTATCGCTGTTTTTTAGCTGCTCTAAAACAATTTTTGCCATAAAGGGACACTTTTGGTTGCTATGGGCAATCTACAGTTTGCAGGGAGAAAGAACATTTTTTATTATATAAAAGGACATGTAGTGTACAGGGCAGACCACTAGGGACATGGGGGGTGTGTATTTTTTACATACAGTACTGTAATCTATAAGATTACAGTGTACTGTATGTATAGTGTTTGTTTACATTTTTGAATTTGGCGCCGTTCCCCCCCCTACGTCGCGACGCTCGCAGGGAAGGGAATCGGCGGAACACACAGCATCAGGCGGACATCCGCCCGCCGAGTACTGCGGGGATTCATCGCTGGATCGCAGAGAAAAGGTAAGTAAACTTTTTCTGCATCCAGCGAGGTAAGCGCGTGTGTGGCACGGGGTTACCGATATTAGCTTAAAAATCTCACCCCGTGCCACACACGTGAAGACCGCCAGGGAGGTTAAAGGGATTTTCAATTTTAAGAATACAATTTGCTTAGAGAAAAGATTGATGTTGGTGCTACAAATAGGGAAGGAAACCATCACAATAGTTAATAAAGGCTGCAGGGTTGCTTGTACAAGTCAGTCGTGTCGGTCCTGATTTTTAAACTCTTCTGTCGATTTCAGTAAACGAATATTTAAGATTTATGAGGTAAAGGTTTGCTCTGTGCAACAGAGATCCTGAGTCGTTCCTTGTATGAGCGTGAACGAGGGACAGGAGCCGAGGTCAACGTAGTTTGTGATAACTTTAGGCATACATGGTAAGCTGCAGCCACTGAAATAAAAAATAAACAAAAGATTTTTAATTACTTACAAATTAGTAACATTCTCATTATTTAATGTAAGAGCAAACCTTTTTCTAGTTTTGGGTTGAGTGTATTAGGAATGGAACCTTTGTCAGATTTTTATCACTGTCTGTTGCCCCAATGGACAGATGCACCTTAAGTTCATGTCCCAGGTCTACTGGCACCAGGACTGAAAGTAAAGGAACATTTAAATTGTTCATTTTCACTAGTTGAGGATTAAAGAGAATCTCTTCTTGGGGACACAGACACCAATGAAAGAATTCCAAATGCTTCCTTGATCCATCCAAAACTTGAAGGCTTTTATTTGATTCAACAATAACTGTTTTTAAAGGGTAATTCCACTTTTGTGAGTAAAAAAAAAAATAGCATACTTTATATAAAGTAGCATATACAAGTCCTACTGTAATTGTATAAAGGGGAAAAAACTGCGCTATTAAAACAAATTAAGAAATTAAATAAATGGATGAACCAGTCCAAAAGCGGCAATTAAATGTGGGATATAACAAAAATACAATGGGGAGGAGAAAAATTGCGCTAATTATAGTCTATCATATGTTTCATAGGCTCTGTAAGTGGTATTTGAATATCAACCCAATAAGGAAGAAAAATAGACCATAGCGTGATTTTGTCTAATTTGATTGATATACAATATATATGGTTGCTCTTACAGCGTTGAAAACAAAGATTGCATGAATCAAAACTCCTGATGAATAAATCAGACAAGTGCACCGCCACCTCACAGAGAACCTGCTTACCAAATAGCAAGCCAAAGGATCCAGATGGCTTAAACCTGGGTCTTTCCTTGGCAGGAAAAAGCACGGAACTGGTGTATGGATGACAAAAACCTCTCAGGCGAATAACCATAAACTCTGTATGTCCCGTAAGTAATGTTCAACATCAGCCCTGGGAAAAGTTTCCTTAGTGATTGTGTCTACTTCCTGGTGATTTAAAATAACAGCGATGCGTGCCTAATATATCACGCTTTGGTCTATTTTTCTTCCTTTTTGGGTTGATATTCAAATACCACTTACAGAGCCTACGGTATCTATGGTGGTTTGTGAGGTTCATCAACATCCATACAGCAGTTCCGTGTCTTTTAGCAAATTAAAAGGCCTGGGCTGGGTTAAAGCCATCTGCTTACCTGGCTTACTATCTGGTAAGCAGGTTCTCTGTAAGGTGACGTGCACTTGTCTGTGATTCAATCACTGGGTGTTTTTATCGATCAATTCAACTATCTGTGAAAGCACTGGATCAATCATATGCTCTGCAAATATGTTGGACTATAATTAGCGCAATTTTTCTCCTTCCTATTTTAATTGTATGTTATTTAAAATTACCTTTCCTTTTAAGTCTTCAGCATTGTAATTTTCTGTCAAATTCAATGCAATTTGGCAACGTGGAGCCATCCAGTACACATGGTTTGCTCGTGTGATTGGCTTACTGATTTTCCCAGAAATTTGCAGGGAAACACAACTTAGATTTTGGGTATCCCACGCAAGAAAAAAAACATTTTTGGGGAGATACTGCCAAAGGGAAATCTAAAGGAATGTAGACCATGCCACGTTCTTCATTAGAACCCTGCAAGTTTAACAACTGATAATTATAAAATTACTCCCATACAGATTCATTCTGTATATAATGAAAGAAAAATAAGTGCAGCGCTGCACTTATTTTTCTTTCATTGTTTACTCACAGGGTGTTTCACTGTTAGTGCTGGCTGCTTCTTTTTCTTTACATTTTCAGCAGCGCAACTTTATTTTGTTTTGTTCATTCTGTATATAGACACAGACAAATGGCTATTTCTGTAGAATATCAAAAGGTAGGAATCTGCTACAAAGTTTGTTAAAATCTTTGCAATGTACATAGATCACCCAGAGGGGAATGTTTTTTCTCAAGAAATGTGGCGTTATTTTTTAACGTGGCAGTTATTTGTTTCTTATGCTCAAATGATAAAGCATACATCCACTTAAACTGATATTCAAATAAAAAGTACATAATTAACAGCGTAAGTATACTTTTTTTTACGGTGAGTACAAAAAATCCTATTTTTTTTATGTTCTCGTTTCTGCAATATAGATGCTTACTGAGCTAAAAAAAAATGGGGCAATGTCTTTTTCCATTTTAATCATCCATCTCCTTTGCACAATACTGGGTGTTCGTACCAAATATACACACAAAAAATTGTCATTCACCTGAACCTAGAACAAAATATACTGCTCCTCATAAGACTAAACAATTTTAAGTATTTACCTCTAACACATTGAGTTTGATAATCCCATCTCCATCTTTGTCAAAGGCATTGAATGCTCCTGTAAAACAAATCAAAATAGAAAATTATAAAAGATAAGATAAGATGTGGCACAAGGCTTAAAGGCAAATGATTGTGGATTTACCTGGCTGTACTATATAAGTATAATTTCTGGATGTATTGGAGCAATCTTACAAGATTGACTAATTATTATTGACTCACTTTTTATGGAATGAGTGCTGGAAATAACCTTTAGGCTGGGTTCACAATAGTGCGAATTGAATGAGGGTTTCTCCACATCCAATTAACAACCGTCAGGAGATTGTGACTGTCTCTCTATAGAGCCAGTTCACTTATCTCCGGGGTGGCTGCGGAGCGGCTTCCTGTTTGGCTCTGTTTCAGGGGCGAATTCAGCCAAAAATGTGTCACCGTTTCGTCCCTAAATTGGAGAACATACTGGACCCCCTGCTGCGAGCCGCATGCGGCAGCAGTGTGAACCCAGCCTTAGAGCTACGCTTCACTAAAACTGGAATTCCACTGGAAGTCCACCCAGAAGTAAAAGCTCTGCTCCATCTGACTGCAAAGAGTTATGGAAAGTTATATTTGATAGACTTACTGATTCCGACGTAATAAAAGCAGTTTCCAGCGTGACAGCATTTCCCATTACCCTGCATAAGGCAGGGATCACCTAGTAATGCAGTAGAGCCCTCATTCTATTGCCTTTCTCATTTTCCAGGGAAAAAAGTCAGACTGGCTTTTTTTCTAGGAAAGTCCGGCCATGTGTAGCCTCCATCTGACTTTTTTTTTCGGAAGTCCGACGGACCTTAGATAGAGAACCTGTTCTTTATTTTCCGTCCGACTCATGGCAGACTTTTGCACGGTCAAAAGTCTGACCGTGTGTATAAGGCATAAAAGCTGAACTCCAGGCAGATATATAAAGCAGCTACTGTATGTACTAATTAAGTTATGTCACCAAATGTTTTTACATTCAGCGAGCATTCGGATCCTTATCTGTCTTTGAGCTATCTACCCAGAAAAGTACTGTATGTAGACTTCCACTTTCCTGACATAAATATTCTGGGTCAGTAACTTAGAAAATATTGAAGCCAGTGAGTTGCCCTGAAAGCTAGGTAACTAGCATTTCCAGAAAGCAGTCAGCAGTGGCAGTCTTCATGTTTCCTGACAAGTTTAACCGAAGAGAGGTCCAGGTCCAGGCTACAGTATGCAGGCCATGTTGTGTGGATCATAAGACTGCCAAAACACAATTATATTCATCTTCAAAAAAAGTTCAGACGTGTGTATTTAGCAGTTTTTCTGGTGATTAGAGAAACTAAAAAAATGGTCTAATTACACACAAAAAAAAAAACTGAAAGTCAGCGTGCTTTCCCCCTCCCTTGGGACTACATCCCTGCGGGGAGACGCTGTGAACATTCACAGTGTCTCCCCACAGGGATGTAGTCCCAAGTTAGGGGTAGAGCACGCTGACTAACCCCCAGCCACAATGGCTCGGATGATGGGTTACTGAGGAGGAACATGAAGTGAGAAATTCAAACAAAGAAAAAAAACATTTAGAAGGGAAATCAAAGGAAAAGGTAAGTGAACCAACAATGCACTAGCTTAAAGGAACCAATTTAGAAAATAAAAAATTAACCCCTTTATGAATGTGCCTTCTCCAATATTGGATTAACTGCTTGATAACTAGCCGCTGCAGTTATACTGTGGCAGGTTGGCACGGCTGCGAAAACTGCCGTAGGTGTACGTCGGCCGCTTTAAGAGCTATAGGGGGCGCGTGCCTGTGGCGCATTGCCGGTGCCAATACGTGTGTCTGGCGCCGCACGATTGCGCCTCAGAGAGACACAACGGGGATCTGTCAATGTAAACAGACAGATCCTCGTTCTGTCAGGGACGTAGCTATAGATCTGCTGTTTCTAGTAATCAGGAACCACAATCTCTCTCTACTCCCCATCAGTCCCCTCCCCCCACAGTTAGCAAAAAGTATAAAATATAGTTTTTTTTTAAATTGGTGCTCTTTATTTATTTGTTTATAGCGCAAAAATAAAAACCGCAGAGGTGATTAAATACCACCAAAAGAAAGCTCTATTTGTGGTAAAAAATAACATACATTTTGTTTGTGTACAATGTCGCATGACAGTACAATTGTCAGTTAAAGCAACGCAGCGCCATATCGCAAAAAATAGCCTGGTCATTAGGGGGGCAAATCCTTCTGGGGCTGAAGTTGTTGGCAATTTAAAAAATAATAATAATTAAACTAGGCAATGCGTTTTGGGGGGGAATATCCCGTGTTCTCAAGAGGCCTGAGAAAAGGGGGACCCACCCCCAAAATTTAGCACCTAGGTTACCACTCACACATACTAGAGGAACAGTACATTTCCTGCCGGTCTGTAGTTGCTGTAATTTAGAGGTTCTGGCGTAAAGTCAAAGTAGGTGAAATCATTTAGTAGCAGGCAGTAAAATTAACTTACTAAACATTCCTTCCAGACGCACAAAGCAACAGATGAAGCTATCAAAGTCAATGTTCATATGCTTGTTTGCATAACGCATTGTGATGATGTCATACAACTGGTTATTCAGATGGAACCCTAGGAAAAAAGTTCAACAAAAGAATATTAGTCCAATGTCTATCCAACCCACATAGATACTGGGAAAATATACAGTTGACCAGAGGTAGACCCAAATACTATCTAATCCCAAAGGTAGAATACAATTCTTTATGTTTACAAAATAACACAAACGGCTCACTCTAAGTTCAGTTTAATATGTCTTTTATTACTAAAAAAGATAATAGATGCTTGCGTGTAGTAGAGTTAAATGCACCTGTCAGATACTCTGAAGCTGTCATCAGGTGGCAATCTTGTGTGGTGCAACAAAAAGGGCTTCAGAAAAAGGCTTTACAGCAAGGTCCGGTTACGAAATCAGTGGGCCTGTGTGCGAGTTCATACGTTGGGCCCTATTGCTTTAATTGGTGTGCGTAGTGTGCCACAGTGAAGAGTGGGCATGGTTTTAATTGTGCCAGATGTTTTGCTAGGATTGTACAAAACCTAAGGCTCCTTTTGGACATACCAAGTAGAAGAGTAATGCAGGGTGCGTAGCACGCTGCAGTGAACAGTGGGTAAGGTCAAATTGCATTAATAATGGTGGGGGGCTGTAAGGGGCATGGTTAAATCAAACATGGTCAGTCTGTCATTCAGTATAATCCTTCAATCCCAGGCCTATCTGTTCTGCAATATAATCCCCCCCCCAGGTCTGTTTGTACCCCAGTAAAATCCTCCCCCCAGGTCAGTTTGTCCCCCAGTAAAATCCTCCCTCCAGTATAATCACCCCCAGGTCAGTCTGTCCCCCAGTACATCCCCCACAGGTCAGTCTGTCCCCCAGTATGTTCTTTCTCCCTCCACCCAAGTAAATCTGCCCCCCCAGTGTAATCTCACTAGGTCAGTCTGTCCCCAGTATATCTCTCCCCCCTAAGTCATACTGTGCCCCAATATAATCCTTCCCCCTCCCCTTAGGTCAGTCTGCCCCAGTATAAGCCCTTACAGTCAGTATGACCCCCAATACAACCCCCTATCCCAAGGTCAATCTGTCCCCCAGTATAATTCCCACCCCCCCCCCCCAGGTAAATATGTTCCCCAGTATAATCCCGCCCTGCTCAGTCTGTCCCCCAGTATAACCCCCTCACGTCAGTCTGTCCTTCAGTATAATCCCCCTCAGGTCAATCTGTCCCCCAGTATAATCCCCCCAGTTTAGTCTGTCCCCCAGTACACTTGTCCCCAGGTCAGTCAGACTGATCTAGGGGGATTGTACTGGGAGACAGACTGACCCCCAGTACAAGCCCCGCAATAGTTGCCAAAATGCTTTTCAAATCAGTGTTTTTACAAAAATATCCTAAAGTCATTACTGAAACACATAAACACAGAATAACCTACAAAGGGGTCAATGCACTAAGAGTTAAATAACGACCAAAAAAATGCAGAAAAATAACGCTTCAAATCAGTTTTGAAAGTGCAATTTATCAATAATTTCACGACAAATACCGAATGCATTACATTCGGTATTAATGCAGTAATTTATCGCATTGAGCAAGTTGCAAAGGAGCAGGCTGGGAAGCCGGCTGCTGCATCCTTAACAACGGATGACTCATCAGCTGCAGCTGAAATGTAAAAAGAAGCATGCCAGCAATTAAAAAGTATGAAAAAAACAGTGTGGGGTCCCTCCAATGCATACCATCTGTAACATGTATAGAACATGCTGCAGCAAAAATGCCTATCCCCCCCCCCCCACAGCACCTTGTTGATGGGGACAAGAGCCTCATCCCCACAACCCCGGTGGTTGTGGGGGTCGGTGGGCAGGGGGCTTATGGGAGTCTGGAAGCTCCCTTTAACAAGGGTGCCCCCAGATCCTGCCCCCCCCTATTTGAATGAGTAGGGAGTGCCCATGACCCATTCACCAAAAAAGTGTCAAAAAGTAATAAAAACAGACACAGTTTTTGACAATTCCTTTATTAAAAAATAAAAAAAACATGTCCCCCCACCTGCGAGGACAGCTGCCTGCCGAATGTCGCCTCCTCAGTTTTTATATAGGAAAGGGTGGGGCCACCTGGAGGCACCGCTCCTCTTGTGAGGTTTATTTTGGCATGGAGTTCCCCTTAAAATCCATACCAGACCCGAAGGGCCTGATATGCATTGGGGGGGAAAACCCCATGCTGTTTTTTCATCATCTTTATTTGTCGGCATGTTCTTTTTACATTCAGCTGTCAGTGGGAAACCCGCTGACAGCTGATGAGTCATGCATTGTTAAGGAAGTGGCGGCCAGCTTCCTGGTCTGCTCTTTAGCAACAAGCTATTTGTCAAAAAACAGCGCAGTGTTGGCGGCCCCCCCCCCCCCCCCCCCGACCCCCACGCTGTTTTTTGACAAATACCACATCTGATACAGCCAGCAAAACTCTAGTGGTAAATATTCAATTTTTTTTTACTCTTGTCCGTTTGTGAATTGGACTGAAGAGCTTTTTAAACAATATTTTTATGAATTGGACCTGATTTACCGCATTTGTTAATTTATGCAAATGCCTTACGTGACCATGTCATTGCATTCAGTAAACTTAGTGAACGGACCCCCAAAGTTCCTGTTAAAGTTCTACTAAGTCCTTTTTTGACATAAAGTGTGTGTTCGTGTGAGGGCTGTGTTTTGTTTGGCACCATCGACCCCCTGATTCTCTTAATGCCTGTCCTCAGTGTTGTTTTGATCTCCTTGTTAAATCTCTCCCTCGGTCATCCCCAGCATGTGCTCTCCACTCTAGCCTCCACAGGTCCTCTCTGTTATTTGGCCATCCACACTTGGTTCATAATAAAATATTACCTGCTTCATCGACAGCATTTCGCATCTCATAACTGCTGATGGTTCCCGACTGGTCTCCATCATATTTGATAAATATTTTCTGAAAAAATAATATAGTATTTTACTCATCTGTAATATAAACCCATTTTTACAATTTCTACTTTAACAATACTGTATATAATAAAACATAACACATGGAGGCGCATGCGCGGAGGCGTCCAAGATGGCCGCTTAAGCCGGGAGCTCCGCTCCACCTCAGCCATACATCGGTCATAGAACCGGATACACGGCGGTGCCACGTCCCATTCTAAGAGGATCTGAAGGCGGAAGTTCTGGTGATCACCCTGATGTACAGCTGTGCAGTCCGGAGGGACCTGGAACCGGTATTTCTATCGCTGGAAACTTAGGCCGAATCCAAGATGGCGGCCGCACCTCAGCCGCTGGCATCTTATGCTGAAGGAGACACTGTAGTGAGGCAAGTACTGTCTCCCACCACACTGCACTATTCCTCACAATCAGCTCAGGGCACCTCAGGCATTGTGTCAGAAACATTATCAGCTTCAGTAAATCAACTGGTAGCTATTAAGCCCCATTCTGCTGATTCAACTCAGGATTTTTCACCTGTTCACCTCAATACCATTATCCCCTCAGGAAACACTGATCCTATGATCCCTCAGAATGCAGGGGAGCTTTTTCAGAAATTCTCAGAATTACTTGAAAGGGGTCTTGCACAAACTGCATTGCAAATTACCAATGATATACGCTCTGACTTCCAGAATTTAGGCTCCAGGATGGAAATAATAGAAAATAAAATGGACATTACAGTTTCTAGAGCCAACCAAAACACGGACCAAATACAATCTCTACAAGAGCAATTGGATGTGGCCCTTGGCAGAATAGACGACCTTGAGAACCGTTCCAGAAGGGACAATTTTAGGGTTAGAGGCCTTTCTGAGTCCATATCAGATGTCCCAAAAGCCATTCAGGACCTCATCAGGAGCTTACTCCCATCTATTGCACCACATAAGCTAGAGCTGGATAGAGCTCACAGATCTCTGGGCCCTTTGAGAAAGGATGGCTTACCCAGAGGCATAATTGTGAAACCGCATTATTACTCTGTGAGGGAGGAGATTATGAAAGTCTCTCGTCAGCAATCCCACATCTCTTTCCAGGGACATGATATTCAAATATTTGCCGACATCTCTCCCATGACCATACAACGGCGCAGAACACTAAAACCTCTGCTGGTGGTCCTGACGCAGAAAGAAATCAAGTATTGGTGGGCATTCCCTTTTGCTCTAAAATTCATTTACAAAGGCAAGACCCACACCTTCACCTCCCTTGCTGAGGGAGAAAAAATCCTGCAAGCCCTACGATTAATTTCATTGGAGTCAGCAATGGACACTTCAAATTCGCAAGCAGGGTCATCCAAACGACCCACCCCGACCAGCCCTATCTCCCCTACATGGAAGGCGACCAAAAGTAGACGCACCAAGGACCCTGCAAAAACCTGATTTGATGACTGAAATTGCTCAACTTCACTTCTCTCACGATTAAATACCTTTGGGGTATTTCTGACTTTGGTCTCCTGTCTGTGGTTGGAGGCACTAATGTCTTTTCATTTCATCCACAAAATTATTATTATTTTTTTTTTCTTAAATTAATGGTTTTTCCTGTCACACCTTCTCTCTCCCTCTCCCTTCCCCCCCCCTTTTTTTTGGGGGGGAGGGAGGAGGGGGGAATCGGAAAAATTTGTCTCTCCTTTAGTGCTATTGGGTCTGCACCGACCGTGTACCGTTTTATTCTTATTTATGTACTATTGTAGTATTAGATTAAGTGTGTTCTTCTTTTAAATAATTTTTATTATTCACTTGCTTAGTCTGAAGGCTGATGGAGGCTGGGGTGGATGTCGTGTGCCTCCGACCATTTCTTGACGGTGGATTACTCACTGTCGGGTGGTCTTGTAGCCCATCTTGAGGGCTACGTTAGTGGTCTGAATGACAGGAGTGGGGGAAGATGTTTTTTCTCCTACTCTTGTTGGATCATATTGGTTCATTTCTTAAAATGTTTTCATCTCTATATGTCTTGCTTATCTGTTTTTTTCATGCTTAACCTCTTCTCTTTGATTGTCAGCCAGTCTCAGCAATACCTTACTCACCACACTCTGGACTCACCCAGGGGTTGCAGTCTGTACCTCCCTCTCTCATGCCTCACGATGCTCGGGGTAAGTGATTTGTTGATTGCTTTGTCTCTCCACCATTACAGCTGCACTCTGAAACTCCCCGACTCCTAATATTTTAAAAATAGCCTCACATAATGTGCAGGGATTGAACTCGCCTATTAAGAGGAGGAAGATTTTTCAATCTTACCACTCCCAGAAGATTTCAGTGATTCTTTTACAAGAGACCCATTTTCCTACCAGTTTCACCCCCACATTTTTGCACGCTCAATATCCTCAATTCTTCTTAGCAAATGCGGAGGACAAAACTAGAGGGGTAGCGATTCTTTTTGCAAATTTAACCCTCTATTAATACACAGAGATCCGGACGGCAGGTTTCTGCTAGTGAAGGGAATGGTGAATGAACAATTAATGTCATTCGTCTCATATTATGCCCCCAATAGAGGCCAGGCAAACTTCTTTCAGTCTATGTTTACTACTTTGGACCCCCTTCTAGAGGGAACGATACTCTGCTGCGGTGATTCAAATATAGCTTTTGACCAGAGCTTAGACAAGTCCAGGCCTTTGGGTGGCAGACTTACCCGTCCGATCAAAGCCAGCTCACACATAGCGAAATTAATTTTCCAACAAAATCTTGTAGACATATGGAGGGAACTCAATCCGACAAAAAGAGATTATACCCACTATTCGAACCCGCATCTTTCCTACTCCAGGATCGATCATATTTTCATTTCTGCTAGACATGTCCCACTGGTGAATAAAGCTGTCATAAAAGACACATCGCTCTCAGATCATTCATTAGTGATCTGCTCGATACAAACGCAAAATCTAGGATCCCACAAATCACACTGGAGATTGAATGAGACCCTTCTTGATGACCCTAATATAGTCTCGGAGATTAATAAAACAATAGAGGAATATTTTATGTTGAATGGTGTTGATGGAACCTCGGCTGAGATTTTATTGGCCGCTCACAAGACGGTTGTCCGCGGGAAGCTAATTCAAATAGCGTCTAAACGAAAAAGGGAGAAAAACGCAGAGATAGCTAAACTCGAAAGGGAGTTTACATTATTATGTAAGGAACATAAGAAGGATCAGAAGTACATATCTCACAGCTAGACTCAGCTAGACTAGCATTAAACTAATCACTTAGTCAGGGCTGAAAAATCTTTAAATTGGAGTAACGCAAGGTTTTATTTGCAGAAAGACAGAATGAATACGATGTTGGCAACTAAGCTCTCTCCGAGGTTCCGCACATTTTCACTCCCAAAAATTAGGTCACGAGATGGGACCACCATTCTTAATCCTATGCGCATATTACACGAATTTGAAACCTTTTACTCGTCTCTTTATCGAGGGTCGGGAACGCCCAGACACTCTGATATCAATTCTTTTTTAGATCAGCTAGAGATCCCGTCTTTACAAAAGTGCCATACTGACTTAATGGATGCCCCAATCTCAGTGGACGAAACACTAGAGGTAATCAAAAAACTTAAAGGGGGTTCAGCACCAGGACCTGACGGCTTCTCTTCACCTTATTATAAAAATTTTGCGGAAGCCTTAGGTCCTCATCTCACAATTTTTTTTAATTCGAAACGAGGGGGGGGGGGGGCTTGCATCCACATTTGAATGAGGCATACATTACGGTCATACCCAAACCGGATAAGGATCCGGAACTAGTGGAGAACTATAGGCCCATCTCTTTAATTAATAATGACTTAAAGATACTGACCAAGATCCTGGCTAACAGAATGAACTCTTTTATACACCTCTACATTCATAAAGATCAGGTTGGCTTCATTCCAGGGAGGCAGGGACCGGACCAGGTGAGGAGAGCAGTGGACGTCCTCTCGTTGCTCCAGTCGGGTTGGTCCGGGGATCCCCCTCAGGAAGGAATCTTCCTGTCGTTGGATCTCCAGAAGGCCTTCGACTCCCTATCTTGGGAGTACCTTTTTGAGATCCTGCAGCGGTGGGGCTTCGGAGCGGGCTTCCAGGGTCTTCTCAAATCCCTTTATTCGGAGCCCAAGGCTAGGGTTAAGTTGCAGGGTTATTTTTCGGATTCCATTAGCATCTCAAGGGGTACGAGGCAGGGATGTCCCCTCTCCCCTTTGATCTTTGCCGTAGCGATCGAAACATTGGCTATAGCCATTCGATCTGAGCCTGATATAAAGGGGGTGACCTGTGGGCCTCAAATCCACAAATGCGCACTTTTCGCAGATGATCTCCTCCTCTTTGTCACCTCTCCTGTTACTTCTCTCCCTATCATTTGTAATTTACTCAGGTCGTTTGGAAAGATTTCGGGACTTAGGGTCAACTTTGATAAATACCAGGCTCTAAATATTTCTACACGTCCCTCAATTATCGAGGCCCTGAAACCTCATTTTGACTTCAAATGGGCAAATACATCTATTCGCTATTTGGGTATTTCCCTGACCCCTAGGTTTGAACAGCTTTATCAGTCTAACTTCCCTCCCATGTTTCGTAGATTGGAAAATTACCTTCAGATGTGGCTCGACATAAAATCTCCTGGGTGGGTAGGATCAATTCGATTAAAATGACCCTTTTACCCAGATTGCTTTATTTATTTAGATCCCTTCCAATTCCCATCAAAAAAGATCAACTGAAATCATTCCAGAGTAAAATTATTAAATTCATTTGGGAAGGTAAAGGCTATAGATTAGCCCAAAACGTCCTATATGGACTTAAGACGCAGGGGGGGTCTTGGACTACCTAATCTGTTTAAATACTACCAAGCAGCCAGATTAGCCCAACTATCCTCCATCTACTCTAAATGTGAAAAGCCTGAATGGCTAGACATAGAGGGAATGGCGGCCCCTGATATTTCGCTGGAGAACTTACTTTGGATGCCCCAAAAATCTAGGCCTGCAATAATGTCCCCAACGCTGTCACAATCACTGAAAATCTGGGACGACATGAGACGTCTTCCCTCTCTGGTTTCGAGTACTAAGCCCCTAACCCGTATTTTCCACAACCCTCAATTTGCAACAGGAATGGACACTAAAGCATTCCAATGGTGGTTGGACAAAGGAATTTATAGAATAGGAGACTTTCTTCTAAACACGGGACCTCCCTCTCTGGAGCATTGTATGAAGAAATTGGGTATGCCTGACTTAGAGAAGTCCCGATACTCTTTGATCTTCAACTTTGTATCATTATTTTGGAATAACAGTACTGGCCCGCTGGCTTTCACTAATTACGAACGTTGGTGTTTCCGGATGGGAGAACACAGAGGAGGAATTTCCATAATATATGCTGCTTTGTCTGAAGTTTTCTCTAAGTTCGCTTATATGGAGGCATGGGAGAGGGATCTGCGGATGTCCTGGAGCCTGGAGGAGTGGCATAGGGTAGGTACGAGAACGTTTAAAGGTTTAGTCAATACCTCATTAATAGAAGCCAATCTCAAGGTTCTGACGAGGTGGTATTTGGTTCCTAGTAGGCTTGCATTGATGTTCCCAAATGCTTCCCCGCTGTGCTTTCGAGATTGTCAAGCTCAGGGCACTATGCTTCATATTTGGTGGGAGTGTCCCAGAATTAGAGGATTTTGGAATAGGATTTTTAGTCTCATCAGAAAAGTTACAGAGGTGCCGGTAGAGAAATCCCCACAGGTTGCGCTATTAGGGACTTCTATTCCCCAGGCTTCTAAACAGGGGCGTGGAAGCAATCTAGAGTCTCTTTTTTGGCAGCCAAAAGAAAGATTTTGTGGGTTATGACTCAGGAAAAAATGATCAGCTCTATCTCAAACACTTCTGACCTTTTTGAGGCTGTTTGGGAGCCCTGGGCAAGATATGTGGGAATCTCCCTTTTGGCTGGCAATGTGACGCCTTCCGCGAGCACGGGGTAGACAGGCTGACAATCAACTCAAATCTAGCCCTTTCTTTCCTCTCTCTTTCTTCTTTCTCCCTATTTCTTTTCCCACCTTTATTTTTCTAGCTCTCTATGTTCAAGGTTATCGTTCCAGTTCTCTAGTTCACTTTTATTCTTTTTTTTTATTATTTATTTATTTAATTTTTTCTGCTAGTTTGATATATCATTGTTGATATAATTGCTCTGAAGGGAGAAAGTATTCCTTTCGCAATCAGTATATAGGAAGGATGGGGATTCTCTGCTCTCTTATTTATCTTAGTAAGAGGATCCTGGTTTTTATCCAGTCACTGTGACTGATTGCTACTTTTCTTTGCCTTGACTTTTTATTTTTGACTTTGGTTATTCACACGGCACATGGATCTTTGGTCCTTCTGTAAGTCGTGCGGATACTCCGAGAATTTTGAGGTCATGGTATAAGACTTGGATATCAGTTCTCTTTCAGCACAGTTTGTTCCCAATACGGGTGTCGAAACAGAACTTCAGGTTTATTGCCTGTTTCAGGCTTCCTCTCTCTTATGGAAATATATATACATGATAGGGCAGGTTTACCTGTCTCATGCTGACTGATGGCTGTGGTCTTTGTCCCCTGCTTATCCTCTTCCTCAATTTTTAAATATGCTTATACTCTTATGTTTTAACTACTATTTATATAACGCTATCCCCCTTTTTGTATGAGTTCAAGGAAGAATATTCTATTTTATTTTATGGGATAAATTGCACTGTATGTACTCTATCAGTATTTTTTTTTCCTTGCTTGTTTACTCGCTCCAAGAATGTAATGGGAGCTTTATCTGTACTTCTTTGGCATTTATTTAAATAAAAATCTTAAATTAAAAAAAAAAAAAAAAACATAACACATGTCTGTATTTTTCTATAAAAAAATACAGATTATTGAGCTTATTTAAAAAAAGCTTATATTGACGGAAAGATGTACACAATCTCTTCTTTTCACTCATCCAATAGGTTTCCTCAATGAATAACTAATAATCTTATTTTAACGTCCAGTGTCCATGAGGCCTAAGTCAGAACTCAGTTTCACACTGACTTCAGTTTAGTGATCCACAAAGTAATGAATGCAGTATGACAATATCAGAAGTATATGCCGTATATGTTTTTTTCAGTCCAGTGCTTTGCCATTACTCTAGCCATATCGCAGGAATGGGTGGCTGTATAGTATGCCTGCTGATATGATGGAGGTCTTTGGGGCCTTTCACATAGAAAATAATCCAAATGAATTGCCCACTGCGTAAGGCGGGTGTTGGTAGTACTTTCCTAATGGGGAGGAACCTAAGGAGCACTGTGGTTCCTGATCTGAGCAGTGCTCTGTGGTCTGGCTGAGGGCTAGAAAGGCAGAGAGCCTGCAGTGTTAAACGCTCCCTGGGATTGACAACCCAAGGGAGTGCCCAGTTTCACTATGGGTTTGGACCCCACTGTGAGAACAGGCACTAGGCCACAGCACAGCCTTTTCTTTTTTATTCACGGTTAAAAAGGTTCAGTTTATTGAGAAAAGAGCAAATAAAGTACAAAACTTAAAACACAATAGCAAATGGCAGCTGGTATACTTCATAAACCAGGATTAGGCAAGGAAAATATATTCATGGAATTTATTCGGTCACATAACTGTATTCAATACCCCTTTAGGACCTCAGATTAAGGCAGACCACAACAAAACGAATAGAAAAAAAAAAGGGGGGGAGGAAGGCATGGGGACGGGAAAAGCAAAAAAAAGAAAAGGGGACAAGGGGTGAGTAGGAAGGCCATCGCTTGGAATTACATGGGTTGTCTCAGTATATTTAAATACCATCCTTAGGCCCCGTACACACGGCCGAGGTTCTCACCAGAAACCAGCGAGAACCTCGCTGGGAGCTGCATTCCAGCGAGAACCTCGGCCGTGTGTACGCTCTCTGCTCGCCCTGCCCGTCGGGAAACCCAGTCGAGCAAATAGAGAACAGGTTCTCTATTTGCTCGACGGCCCGTCGGGATGAATGGCTGGTTGCCATTCCCGATGGGTGGGTCGCAGATTCTGACGGCCGGCAGAGAACCTCGACGGGCGGAACGATGTGTTCTGCCCGTAGAGGTTCCCTGTTGTGTGTACGGGGCTTTAGTTTGTTCCGTGTGGTGTGCTGCTCAAGCGATGTAATTATGATTAAAAATCAATATGAAAGATACCTGACGTAGCAGCAGATAATGACACCCCCAGCACCTAGGCCGTCCAAGGCAACCAACCTGCTTCAAATTTTTTGGGACACTTCGGGCCAGATTCTCAGAGGCGTTACGACGGAGTATCTCAGATACCCCGTCGTATCGCCTTTTTTTTTGTCTCGTATCTATGCGAGTGATGCTTAGCATCACTTCTGCATAGATACGCTTCTACATCCGACAAGTGTAATATAATTACACTTTCGGATCATAGGTGTAATGACAACTCCGGCCACTAGGTGGCCTTTACGTTGTTTTTTCATTTGCATATGCAAATGAAGTAGTACGCCGATTCTCGATCGCTTTTACGCTGACCCGTCGTCGCGTACGTCGTTTACGAACTCGTAAGGTTACCCCAGCTTCTATGTGGAGTAACCTTACGAGGTCCCGTCGGATGCCGTCGTGTCCCGTCGGACGCCATGTTAAGTATGGCGTCGGGTCAGCGTCGGCTTTTTCCGTCGCTTACGTCGTTTTACTAACTCGTTCGCGAATAGGGACTTGCGTAAATGACGCTCACGTCGTTTTGACGTCGGTTTCAACGACGCTTCCCGACGTGAGCTGGAGCATGCGCACTGGGCTTTTTCCCCGGCCGGCGCATGCGCAGTTCGTGCGACGCGGGGGCGCGCTTAATTTAAATACAAGCCGCCCCATTTGAATTGCGCGGGTTTACGCTTGGCGATTTACGAGACGCCAACGCAAACTACGGAGCAAGTGCTTAGAGAATAAAGCACTTGCTCTAGTACGCAGTGGCGGCGTAGTGTAAATGGCTTACGCTACGCCGCCGCAAATATATGAGAATCTGGCCCTTCCTATTTAAGTAAGTCATCTTGTACAGTGGTAAGGCACTATTGATGGTATTTTCCCATAAAGTTAACGTAGGGGGGGGTACAGAGTTCCATTTAAGCAAAATAGTTTTTTTAGCATAGTTAAGCAGGTAAGAGATCAAAAGTTTAGTGTACCTGGGCCTCTGGCCGTCATCCTGTATTCCAAGCAGTGCCAAATTCGGAGACCCGAGGCAGAGAGATAGCCCAAGGCGCTCATTAATGACTTCAAATAACGCATCCCAAAACGGTGTTACTTTAGGACAGCTCCAAAATATATGATAATACGTCCCCGTGTCCAATCGACATCGAGCACTCAAGGGGTCCCTCTGTGGAAACAGTCTGTGCAGCCATTGCGGAGTATAGTACACTCTATGGGCCAGATTCAGGTAGATGGGCGCATCTTTGTGCCGGCGTAACGTAACGCATATACGTTCCGCCGATGCAAACTAGTGAGGCAAATACAGTATTCACAGAGGTTTTGTGTAAGGGGCCCCATAATTTCTGATGGCTGCCCTGGGTAACGGTGCTCCTGGAGCTGTTCTCCAGCTGAACTGTGCCCGTCAGGTGCAAAGATAAACCAGCTATTTGTAGGAATAACTTTACGCCGGACTTAACACTTACGCTCGGCGGACTTAGCCTGCGCCGGACCCTAATACGTTCACAAATCGTCATATCTCCCTTATTTGCATATTTGAATAGGAAATCAGTGGCCGCACAAGATGCGCCCAGCGTAAATATGAGCCTAAATTATGCCGGCACAGGAAAGTTACACCGGTCGGAGAAAGCCTATTTTCAGGCGTATCTAGTTTTGTGGGTACAGTGCAAAGATAAGTCGGCTCAACTTTACACTTACGCGGCGTATCTCGAGATATGCCGGCATAACTCTACCTGAATCTGGCCCATTGTAGAAACTTAGGGCCAGATTCTCATAGAAATTCGCTTGTGTATCGTAAGGCATTTACACTACGCTGCCGCATCTCTAACCATTTGCTCCGTAGTTTGCGTTGGCGTAGCGAAAATGGCCCAGCGTAAGCCCGCATAATTCAAATGGGTCGGCTTGTATTTAAATTAAGTGCGCCCCTGCGTCGAACGAACTGCGCATGCGCCGGCCGGGGGAAAAGCCCAGTGCGCATGCTCCAGCTCACGTCGTAAATCGTCGTTGAAACCGACGTCAAAACGACGTGATCGTCACTTACGCAATGCCCTATTCGCGAACGAGTTAGTAAAACGACGTAAGCTACGGAAAAAGCCGACGCTGACCCGACGCCATACTTAACATGGCATCCGACGGCACCCGACGGCATTCGACGGAACTTCGTAAGGTTACTCCTCAGAAGCAAGGGGTAACCTTACGCGGACGAAAACGACATACGCAACGACGGGGCGGCGTAAAAGCGATCGGGAATCGCCGTACTAGCCTCATTTGCATATGCAAATGAAAAAACGTAAAGGCCACCTAGTGGCCGCAGTTGTCATTACAACCACGATCCGCAAGTGTAATGGTATTACACTTGTCGGATGTTGAAGCATATCTATGCCAAAGTGATGCTAAGCATCACTCGCATAGATACGAGGCAAAAAAAACGGCGATACGACGGGGTATCGGAGATACTCCGTCGTAGTGCCGCTGAGAATCTGGCCCTTGGTTTGTATCAGCTTATCTTAAGATATAACTAGCCCCAAACTATCCTCAAAACAATCATTCCTATCCTCCCTCTCTAGCGCTGGGATATCAGCTTTCCATGCCTCCTAGAGCCTATCCAGCCCGGGAGAGTCCAGGCTTAGCAGCGACAGGTAGAGGGAAGAGAGGGGCTTGGACAAGGAGTCCTAAACCAGAAGCTCCTCCTATGGGGTCCATAGACAAAGTAATGGGCCCTGAAAACTGGGCCCTAGTCGCATGACGCAAATTGGCAGTAACGGAAATACATCCATCTGGGCAAGTTAACCACTTCAGCCCCGGACCATATTGCTGTCCAAAGACCAGAGCACTTTTTGAGATTCGGCGCTGCGTCGCTTTAACTGACAATTGCGCGGTCGTGCGACGTGGCTCCCAAACAAAATTGGCGTCCTTTTTTTCCCACAAATAGAGCTTTCTTTTGGTGGTATTTGATCATCTCTGCGGTTTTTATTTTTTGCGCTATAAACAAAAACAGAGCGACTATTTTGAAAAAAATGCAATATTTTTTACTTTTTTCTATAATAAATATCCCCAAAAATATATAAAAAAAATAATTTTTTCCTCAGTTTAGGCCGATACGTATTCTTCTACATATTTTTTGTAAAAAAAATCGCAATTAGCGTTTATTGATTGGTTTGCGCAAAAGTTATAGCGTTTACAAAATAGGGGGTAGTTTTATAGCATTTTTATTATTATTTTTTTTTTACTAGTAATGGCGGCGATCAGCGTTTTTTTTCGGTACTGCGATATTATGGCGGACACTTCGGACACTTTTGACACATTTTTGGGACCATTGGCATTTTTTTAGCGATCAATGCTATAAAAATGCATTGAATTACTATAAAAATGCCATTGGCAGTGAAGGGGTTAACACTAGGGGGCGGGGAAGGGGTGAAGTGTGTTCCTATTTGTGTTCTAACTGTATGGGGGGGTGGCCTCACTAGGGGGAATCACTGATCTTCTGTTCATACATTGTATGAACAGAAAATCAGCGTTTCCCCCGCTGACAGGAACGAGCGCTGTGTGTTTTCACACACAGCTCCCGTTCCCCGCTCTGTAACGAGCGATCGCGTGTGCCCGGCGGCGATCGTGCCCGCCGGGCACACGCACGGGACTCGGGGGCGAGCGGGGGGCGCGCGCGCGGGCCGCCGGCGGCGCGCACGCGCCCCCTAGTGGCCGCGAAAGGCGCGACGTAGAGCTACGGGCTCTCGCGCACCCGTGCCGACCTGCCGCCGTATTACTGCGGCGGCTGGTCGGCAAGTGGTTAAATATGGCTGAAATATCAGCATAGGTCAACAGTGTCCCCACCGGCATAATATCCCGAAGAGTTTTAACCCAGTATTTTGCCCAGACCTGTGGATCCGGAATAGTGCTAAAATGTGGGAGTGTAGGATTGCCCCACAATGGGTGATAGGGTGACCAGGTATTCAGCCTGAAAAATCTCCTCCTAGCAACCACCCACACTCTAAGTAGTCCTAGTCGGCTGTGGAAGTGCATTGTAAGCCCCACCACCCCTATATTCCAAGTTCCCCAGGTCACCAAGCGAGCCTAATATGGCCGCCTCAAGGGACACTGCTGTATTAGTCCTGGAGCGTACAAACCACCAGCGAACCGAAACAAGTACGGCCGCCCAGTAGTTTACCTGGAACTTGGGCAGCGCCAAACCCCCACATCTCACAGGAAGACACAGGGTAAACCTCGCTAGACGGGGAGTGGCTCCCCTCCAAATAAAGGCTCCAATGCAGCTGTCCAGGTCCCTAAAAAATTTACCCGGAATTCACACCGGGGAATTCCTAAATAGGTAGTTAAATTTGGGAAGAAACAACATTTTTATAAGATTAATGCGCCCCAACAGGTTCAGTGGCAAAGAACCCCAGGAGGCACACCTAGCTTTCAACTTTAGGAGCACAGGATGTAGGTTAAAGGCCATAGAACTCAGCGGGATCGTGACTTATCTGGATTCCCAGGTACTTAAAGCTATTAACCCACTGCAGCTGAGTATCAGCCGCAGTGGCTCGGGACAGGGGATCTAAGGGGAAAAGCACAGATTTCAAACAATTGAATCGGGCCCCTGAAAAACGACTAAACCCATCAAAGATCCCCAGGGCGGCCCGCAAGGAGGAGTCTGCATCGTGCAAATACAGCAGGGCATCATCAGCATACAACAACGCACAGCTTGTTTTTTAATGCACACCGTCTTATGGCTTCAGCATTTTGGCTGAAACCAGGGCAATTCTTGTTTTTAGGCAGCAAGGCATAGCCACTGCATTGCACATGGGCACCTATATTTATTTTTGTTCACCTGTTTGTCATTGCTCATTTTTATGTTTCTTTTCACTCGCTGGATGATAGGGTATGGGTTTTTGGACCTACCCTGAAGCCTAGGGGGAAGATGTGTGGCCCTTGGGTATCTTCCTCCCTTACCTGGGGGTCTTTGTTCGGGAAAGCACTTAATCTAGCATACTCAGCAGTTAGCTTTGGCTAGTCATGAGGAAATGGGTCTGCCAGTCTATTTGGCTAGGTGGACTAGAATGTCTTGCACCTGTCAGGAGTTCTGCACCCCTAGGGGGTGTGTTCACGTGTACTTTATTAGTTCACTTGTTTCGTTTTTTGTACACTGCACTGCAGGCTCGGAAAAAAGAAAGGAGGGGGGTGAAAGCATATGGGGGAAAAAACAGAAAGAGGTCAGCGGTAACAGCCTACATAATCTTTCAGAACAGATTTCCTTTAATTGCTTCCCATCCAGCGACATAACGCTTACTGCATAGGAAGGGTGATATCCCAATCATCGCTGCAGCTGTACCACTACAACTGGGGATTCCAAAGCTGGTAAAAGTAATCCAAGGAGCAAATGAGCCACTGGATTACTTTTACAGGGGGTGGAAGGGATCCCATGCTCCTCTCATCACCTTTTATTTAGCTCTGCTGAGCCATCTGGATGCAACCAGTGGCCTCCGGCACAGTTAGAGGAACTGAGTTTGTTCTTTTCACTGTGTGACATCAGAAACTGGAAGTGATAAAGATTTCGCCACTTCTGGTTTTGGTTCTTTGTTTACTAAGCCATTACAAGCCAGGGATGCAGCCGATCAAACCGATCTGTGTCTGATCGGGTGCATTGGAGACCAGAGGAGCGGTCTGGGGTCCCAGATCTCACCATAAAGAAGTCCTGTCACGGCCCATGTTATTACAAGAGATATTGTTCAATCCTTGTGATAGAAATAAGGTTAGTCAAAAATAAAGCAATAAAGCGTAAAACATTTTTTATTTTTCAAATACAATTATTCATACCACGCAAGGTATTTTTGTACCTTAGAGTGGCGCTGTTCTACAGGCAGACTCAGTATTTAATTGTGACATGTAAAGTATCAATTTACTTGGCCTAACATAATCTTCTATATTTTACTAAAAAATTGGGCATTATGTTGTGTTTTTGTATTTTTAACTCTTTCGTGTGGCATAAAAATATGCAACACCCACCATTTTATTCTCTAGGGCCTCTGCTTACAAAATATATACAATATTTGGGGTTCTAAATTGTATTGTAGCAAAAAAAAAAAAAGTTTTATACATGTGGTTAATGAAAAAGTGTAATAAAGATATGCATAGTGCAGTAATCCATAGTAGTTTACTGATTGGTTGGTATGGGTTACTGTACTTTTTGCATCGGTTCGATATAGCAATGATAGATCAACTTGATTTTACCTGCCACTCCTTGATCTTTTTCCACAGGTGCTGAAACTCCTGCAGATTCAATCGGCCACATCCATCTGTCTGTATGAAAATTGGTTAAGGATTAACGATTCCGTTCTTGGTATGTTAATGAGATGTCATATCGTTTTTTGATGCTACCGAAAATTAAACAGTGGACATCACATACCTGGAGTGTTGCAGGACACCACTTGTGACCTGCAACCTACAAGTGACTGTTTCAGGGATTGTCAGTACAGAAATTAGAGATATGCTGGAACTCTGAAGCTGTGAATCTGCTGAACATGTGGCCAGTTTGATTTATGTTCGTTGTTCAGATCTTTGAAGATTTTCCATGTTTTACTTTGGAACAGTTATCGGTGTAATGACTTGTCAAGGGTCGTGACTTCCTGCAAGAGCTTCCTTTATTCTTTTCTGTCCATGGCCATAGCTTTCGTTTTTTTTTTTGCTATTCCTTTTTCGTCGTTATTTTTGTTTTCATCCAGCCATCATGATCTGGGTCAGACTATAGTTTTTTTCCCATCTAATTCTATTTGTTGAATCTTTTTTGACATGCATTGTGTACTGCTGATAGTTTAGTATCTTTCTATCCTTCATAAAACTTAATATTACATGTTGATCTCCATAAGTTCCCAAAAGCACCTTCCTTTCAAATAAATGAAGTCTTTCCTTATCTATGTGTGACAGGGTTCATCAACATTCAGCTTCATCTATGACAAACTGTCTCATACACAACTTTATAAAGCAAAACCTTCCCTTTCCGTGAAAGATACTGAGATTTTAAATATTGTCTGCTGACTATTATTATATGTGCTTTTATTTCTATATAATTCACCAAATTGAGCTTTATATCATAATAAAACATCTTTGTTTTCATGTTCCTATCTTAAGAGGTTTGAATTTATTTTTTTCCATCACTTCTAGACATACTCTAGAATTTTTTTTAAAAAATAACCCTACAATACCACCCCTGAAACAAAATCCATACAGCAAAACAATCCCATCAACAAGCAAATATACCCCCCAAAATAAATTAATCCCATGCCAAAAAAAAATACAAAATAAAACAAAAGCCTGTTTTTAAAGGGAAACGATAATGCAACAAACCCTGTAACCTAAAATAAAGGCCCTAATAACATAAACTAATAAACAACATACCCCCAAAATAAATGAATACCCCAAATACCACCCCCTGAAACAAAAGCCTCTTTTTTAACCACTTACCAACCGTGCACTGTAATTTTACTGGTACAGTGCAGACTTGCTGCACAGAATCACGTGCACGGTATATATACATGATTTTGCACTTTCGGGTAGGGGGCGCACAAATGCCAACCTGGCTATGCTTCCACTGGCTCCAGCACATGCTGATCACTGGTTTCCGGCCAATGATTTATGGCCTGCTGATTGGTAGAGTGGGTGACAGGAAAGAGCTTTGTGTATGTAAATAACACAAAGCTCTCTTCTGAGAGTGGCGATGTTCAGTTTTTTGTTAACATTGGTACATGCCTTAGTAAAAGGACCTCACAGTAAACATTCTGATGCTGAATCCACCGAGGTAAGTATGAATAGCAAAAAAAAAAAAAAAAACATACTTCTATTTTAAATTCAAATCTGCACATACATTAAGTCACATAGGGCCAGATTCAGAAAGAGTTATGCCGGTGTATCAGTGATACGCCGGCATAACTCACACTTTGCGCCGGCTTATCTGTTTTTCTGTATGCAGAAAACAAGATAAGCCGGTTTGCAGCAAAGATCTGACAGGCGTAATTGTATTACACCGCCGGATCTTAACTGCAATTTAAAAATGGCCGCTGGGGGCGTTCTCGCTGATTTACGCCGAGAATATGTAAATCAGCGAGATACGCCAATTCACGAACGTACGCGGGCCCGACGCAGTCACTTTACGCCGTTTACGTAAGGGTTTTCCCGGCGTAAAGATAAAGCTGCCCAAAGCAGGCGCATCCTATGTTAAGTATGGACGTCTTGACCGCGGGAAATTTGAAATTTTTTACGTTGTTTGCGGAACTCGTCCGTGAATGGGGATTTACGTCGATTACGTTCACGTCGAAAACACCGTCATAATTCGGAGCATGCGCACTGGGATTTTCCTAAGGCCGGCGCATGCGCAGTACGTTCGGCGCGTGGGGGCGCCTAATTTAAATAGGAGATGCTCCCTTACCCGCCTATTTTAAATTAGGCTGTCCAATTTACGTTACGCCACCGCAACTTAACACGCAAGTGCTTTGTGAATACAGCACTTGCGTGTTAAGTTGCGGCGGCTTAACGTAAATAAGGTAAGTTACGCCGCCGCAACTTTACGCGCGGCTTTATGAATCTGGCCCATAGACTTTGAACTTCAAACTCACAGGATTCATTCATGGTATCGGCGAACCTAAAATGTATCCCTACATCTAGCTTCAGAAAGAGTCCTTCATGGTCAAAAACATTCCTTTTTCGGAATAGTTATTTTTGCTGAAATGTTTTAATGCACTGTAATTCACTTTATATTCATATGATTTATTAATCACGTTGATCGTATATTTTTGCGCTGATGGCACCCTCTATTTGTAAAACACTGTAATTAAAGATCTGATTTTTAAACAAGGAAATCTCAGATTAGCATATCCATGGATCTTGTAACAATGCCTCATCAGCATATGCCAGTATCTGCAATGTTTAAAAAAATATATGGCTGACAGCTTGAATGACTACCTCTCATAACTGTCAAGATCACAGAGAATACATGCCAATGCATCACCGTGCATCAATCCACTAATATTTTCTGCCTCTGATAGGAGGAAGTTTATGTGTGCTGTGCTGCCTGTCACACAGCTAACACAGAGCTCCTTTCTCTATTTGCAACATAGAGAGCGTCCTGAGTCTCCTGTAGTCCAAGGGAGGGGGCGAGCACGACACTCCACACCAGGTAGAAAGCCTTGCATTACTGAGTGTAGTTACAGACAGAAGAACAGGAAGTGAGGATTTCTCAGAAAAAAATAATGACATTTAGAAGCAAAATGGAAGGATGAGGTAGGTGAAGGAGCATTGCACTAAGGTAAAGGAAGCTATTTAGAAAAATAAATACCTTTACAACCCCTTTAACATACTGGTATGCCCACTTCCCTCATGGCTATATACAGCTGTTTTTCAATGAAGCTGTCAGATGCTGCTCTAAAATCTGGAAACAGTTCTGTGTTTCATTTCACCAAAGAGAAATTGTGATCTGTCATTTATCATCCGTTTTTAAATCCTTTTGAATAATCTTGCTAACGCACGTAAGTTGTTAAACTGAAGATGTGGCAATATTGAAACTACTTAACTTCTGCCTATCCCTGCTCAGACATGCAACAGATATTCAGAATCTGTTTATTTGTACAACATAAAATTATTGCAAGACGTACTTTCAGTGTAAATCTCCAATTTACAGCTACAAGATAAGGTTATGTATGCTAACTTAAATCCATACAAAAAGGATACATCCATAAGAGCAATCATACTGCGGCAAGACTCCAGGGTGAAACCTTCAATCTTTAGGTTTTTATCTGAAGAAAATAAAAACAGTGTTGCAGTCATTCATACAGATTTACAAAACAAATGCACATTAAAAAAAGAAACAAGGAATAAAGGTAAATGCTTAAAGAGTACTCTGCATAAAATAAATAATAGGACATTGCATCAGGATCTATTTTTCGTGATAAGCAGACTTAGATGCTATGTTCTATTTATCTGTATTCACTAATAATATTATTATTATACAGGATTTATATAGCACAGTCTGCGCAGCGCTTTACAACATCAGGCCAGACAATACATTTATTATACAACTTAATACAGCAGTAGTGTTGGGTGAATGGTTTGGCAAGATCATGAGTTCAGGCTGAACCTTTGCCTGTTTAATCGTTCGCTAAACACCAAAATTTGCAGGGTGTTCGCCCCCTTACTTTTAGTATGGGCACTACGCTAAATTTAGTGGGAGAGCTATGTTGCTTCCACTCTTGGTTTTGTTAGATTTGGGCTGCTGTCATTTTAGAACTGTCCTGTGGGTCAGTCTGCACTTTGGACGACAGATGGCGTCAGAGGGGTTCTAGCAGAGCCACTTTTCCCCAGCAGCCAATTGGAGAAGTTTTCCCTTGCGGGGCATGCTGGGGAGGGGTATATCTGTGGCAGGCGCCATTTTTCAGGGTTCTTCGCGGGTTCCTGGTTCCAGGTGCGGCACCCACCTTTAGGGTGTGCGCATCCAACAGATCCCGGCGATATGGCCTACCAGGCCGGGGTCGCAAGTTAGGCGGAGTTCCTGACGGATGCTGCCGAGGGGCCCCAGTGACTTGCTGGGTCCCTTCACCCCTAAAAGAAAGATCCTAAGCTGCTGGCTGTACGGTGGGGAATTGGCTCAAGGAAAACCCGGAGGCAGGTTATCTGAGAGACGTGATCGAACCATTGGGGATTTAGTGACCGACACATTGACAGGTATATTTGTGCTGTCAACCGGTCACTCAAATTTAATTGACTGGAGAGATTCGCTCTGCTGTTCACATTGTCAGCATAGAGCCTGTGGCAGAGGCCTCATATGGCATCTCAAACCAAATCAGAGCCAGGTCCATTGCAAAGACCTGTTCTTTCCAGCAACCTTAAAGTGGAACTCCGACTGCCAGGCTTGTGGCAGAGGTCTGTCCGGGGAGCACTTCACCTACTCTGGCTAGAGTGGTGACGCAATATACAGTTACTGAAAGCAGGCTTGCTTTCCTGTTCATCCAGGCCTGATACTGCAAGGTTTTCTTTATTTCATCAAACTGTCCTATCTACCTCCTGTTGATGTTGGTCGTGTTGGACCCAAGAAATAAAGCATTTGGAAAACCTCAACTATTGATTGGACATTCACTTACTGCTCTGATCACTAACTTCACCCCTAGAAAACGCTGAAAGGTAACCTAATACGCCTATCCCAAATCAACCAGCGGCCCTTGAGGGGGTATTGCTACAGCTGCATAGTGCATTCTGCGCCCTGATTGAGCAATGCTTTGCCAAATTAGGGCACAGTGTAAGCTGTATGTTAAGGAGAGGGAAGTCGGGAAGCCAGTTAATAAACTAGAAACAGCGTGGACCCCCCTCCCCCAGTCCATACCAGGCCCTTCAGGTCTGGTATGGATTTTAGGGAAACCCCACACCAATTTTTTTTGTTGTAAAACAGCGTGCGGCCCCCCAAACTCCATGGCTGGTGGTTATAAGGGGGTGTGAGCAGGGGGCTTTTTTAGAATCTGGAAGAGGACCCCCAGATCCTGCCCCCCAATGTGAATGAATATAGGGTACACAGTACCCATTCACCAAAAAAATGTACAAAAAATTGAATAAAAACAGAAAACAAGTTCTTGACAAATCCTTTATTCAAAAAAAAAATAGTGTCCCTTAATTTAAATCCATCACCAATCATGCCGCCTGCCACACTGCCAACCCAAAAAACAAAAACGCTCTGCCTTCAGGGATGGCTGCCTGCCAGTGCTTTGACAGTTCATATACAGGTAAGGGTGGAGCTACCTGGCAATGTCATCTGATGGCCCCACCCCTTGTGACATCACCAGCCCAGCATGCACCGGTCTGTGACATTACAACGGGGCATGGCCAACAGGCGATATTGCCAAGTGACCTTGCCCTTACTTATATAAGAACTGTCTAAGCGCAGAGGAGGCATTTGGCAGGCTGCCGTCCTAGAAGGCGGAGAATTTTTTTTTTTCGGGTTTGTCAAAAACGTATCTCCTTGATTTTATTAATTTTTTGTACATATTTTTGGTGAATGGTTAGGGGGCTTCCAGATTCCGATAAGCCCCCCGCCCGCAGACCCCCACAACCCCATGCTTGCGGTGATAAGGCCCTTGTCTCCAACATTTTTTTTTGGGGGGGGGGGGGTTTCTTTACTTTTCTTTCTCGTACATCACGGGACACAGAGCGGCATATTCATTACTATGTGGGTTATATGGAGTACCTTCAGGTGTGGACACTGGCAATCTCAAACAGGAAGTCCCCTCCCTATATAACCCCCTCCCCTAGAGGGAGTCCCTCAGTTTTTTCGCCAGTGTCATAGGTGTTGGTCACGGAATAGCTTTGCTCCACATCCTTGGGATTAAGGGCGGGCTAACCGGATCTGTCCAAGGAGCCTCAGTGCCAAAGTGGACAGTACCCGGGCCCCAAGCCGTGGGGTTTTGCCTATAATGCTCCTCTTTGGAGGGCTGGACCCTGGGCCCAGGACTTGGAGTTTGTAAAAACCATAAGTTCCTGTTTGCCAGGGTGCTATATAGGTCCAGGACAGTGGGTACCTTCATAGGACCCCAGGGCCTGAAGGTCTACTACGCTACCCACGGAGATGGGAGAAGATTGGATCAGTTTGCTGGACAAACATCCTGCAGCATGGAGCAGGTAAGGGGGAGCCTGCGGGACTTGGTTCGACAGCAGGCTCTCCGGGGTAACCTAAAAGGGGGGATAGCCTAAGTATGCTCTGCATGGGCAACCTTGTTCACTATGTCTAAGAGAGACAGGATGACACCCTTTCTCCCCCATCACTAGGTTCCCCTGTCTAAGTATGTGTTGCTAGCTAAACCTGCTGTTTTCTTCCTAGGGCTAGTAAGGATCCCTAGGGGCCTTTGGAGAGTCCTACCTGGCCGGGGGTTTGAATCTGCCGCCTGTTTCTGCGTTCCTGGATCTCCAGCAGCGCGGCTCCTCCATGTTCCTCCTGTTTCCGGCATACGCGGGCGTGCGCGTGCGCGCGCACGTCTTAGACGTTTTTCGCGCCCTTCAGACAGGAGGGCGGGGGGGGGGCGTGCCTGCGGCGTCATACAGGAGGCGCGCCTTTGTGCTGTTATAGACAGCAGGCATTGTCAGTGCTCAGTCTGAGGCTGATTTTCAGAAGGAGAGGACGCAGAGCGGCAGAACAGTGACTCCCGGTGGCGGAAGAGGGGTAGTACATGCTGGACTTTGTTCCAATGCCTTTTTTGTTAAGCCAAAAAATTCCCCTTTTTGCAGCAGGTTGGAGGCTGGCAAACTAAGTTTGGGGTCACTGTATGTTGTAAAAAGAAAATATATAATATATATTTAAAAAAAAAAAAAACATACGGGATCCCATCAGTTTTTTGGGCATTAGTGATCTATTGTCCCCTAAACTCTGGTTTTGTACTCCTGGCCACTACAGTCTGTTGTGTGGGCGGAGTCCCTCGATTTTGTATTATGGCTTCCAAAGGTTCGGGGTCAAAGGGTACAAAAAAGACCAAAAAACAAAAGGGTTCCCTTTCTGATTCTGATGATATGCCGATACTTTCCCCGCAACTTATTAACATAAAAGGCGCCTTGGATGAGCCATTAGGGGGATCTGGTGCGGAGGCTGGCCCAGATCAGCCCAGCCCTGTGTTTATCACAGAGGAGATGCTAGCCGTATCCCTAGGGGGGCTAGAAGAGAGAATAGCAGCATTGATCGCTAGAGCTATTCCTGGTAAGAAACGGGTTAGATCCCCATCACCAAGAGGTGTATCCTCAGATGCTGAGATTCTCTCTCCGGAGGAATTGGAATCACAGGAGGATCAACTAGACCTGAACCAAGAGGGTTCAGGGATTGAGGGGTCTGCCTCGGAGGAACCATTTTCAGACTCCCAGACAGAAAGACTGTGGGTACAGTCTTTGACGGACATGGTCCGCTCGGCATTTAGTTTACCATTGCCAGAGCCTCAGGTTCCTCCGGTATCCTCTCTGGGCTCTTTGAAAGCTCCGTTAAGCAACGCAGTTTTTCCGGTCCATCCTCTTTTGGAGGAATTGATCTATCGGGATTGGGTACGGCCGGACAGGATTTTTCTGCTACCGAAAAGATTTGCGGTCATTTACCCCATGGAGGAAAAAATTCTCCAAGAAGTGGAGGCTCCCAGTAGTGGATGCAGCCATCTCATGTGTGAATAGATCACTAACTTGCCCGGTGGAAAACATACATATGTTTAAAGATCCGGTTGATAAAAGATTAGAGACACTTTTAAAAGCATCCTTTGCTACGGCAGGAGCAGTGGTGCAGCCAGCGGTGGCTGCGATTGGTGTTTGTCAGGCGTTAAAAGACCAGACAAAGGAAATGTTAAAGGACATGCCTACCCAACAAGCAGAAGAGTTTTCTGACATTCCCAGAGCTCTGTGTTTTGCTGTAGATGCTATAAAAGATTCCATCCAGCAGGCCTCTCGTTTATCACTATTTTTGGTGCACATGAGAAGGCTCTTATCGTTGAAGAACTGGGCGGCGGAGCCCCCATGCAAAAAGCTTCTGGCAGGGTTTCCCTTCCATGGAGGACGACTCTTCGGAGAGGATCTGGATAAATATATTCAGACTATTTCAAATGGCAAGAGTACCCTTTTACCGGTCAAAAAGACATTCCGGGCTCCTACATTTAAAAGGCAGCTCTTTCCTGTCTCGGGGCCCTCAAATTCCAGGCAGTATCGACGGCCGCCTGCACGATCCAACGTTAACAGTAGATCGCAGGGACAGGCCCCTGGGGGTAAGAGGCCGTGGTATCGCAAGCCGTCAAAAACAGCCCCTAAGTCTGCCTTATGAAGGGGCGCCCCCACTCTCGCGGGTGGGGGGAAGGCTTCGTTTCTTCTCAGAAGTTTGGGAAGCCAAGATCCCCGACAAATGGGTCCGGGCATCGGTAACCACAGGTTACAGACTGGAGTTTCTAAGGTATCCTCCGCCTCATTTTCAAGAATCAAGGCTACCAACGGATCCAGCAAGGAAGGCCTCAATGCTGGCAGCTTTGGATCACCTGCTTTGCCAGGACGTAATTATAGAAGTGCCAGCCCAAGAGCAAGGGCTAGGTTTCTATTCCAATCTCTTTGTCATACCAAAGCCCAACGGCGATGTCAGGCCAATCTTGGACCTAAAGAGGTTAAACGGTTACCTAAGGGTTCGTTCCTTCCGGATGGAATCCATCCGGTCAGCAGCCGCCGCGCTTCAGAAGGACGATTTTCTGGCCTCCATAGACATAAAGGATGCTTACCTTCATGTACCAATCTTTCAGTTGCATCAAAGATTTTTACGCTTCGCGGTGGGGCAGCGACACTTCCAATTCAGGGCGCTCCCCTTCGGGCTGGCCACGGCCCCCCGGGTATTCACGAAGATCCTAGCCCCAGTTCTGGCCAATTTTTTTTTTTTTTTCTTTTTTTTTTTAAGTGTATTTTTGTGCGTGAACTCGAGAGAGAGGAGCCGGACTGCAGGAGTTGGGAGTAGGCAGACCCTCCCCCCGGAGGCAATCGCCATCCTTCTCCATGCCCCTGGTGGCAATGGCGGGTGTGAAGGGGGGCCTCCCACTCACCCCGCCCTACCTGCTCCTCTTGGGAGCCCAACTGGGGCCCAACGGGACCCCAATGGGGCAGAGGGACTCCCCCTATGAGGGAGTGAGGGGGCCTAGCCCACCCAGCCAGCCCCGTAGGTCCTTCGCCTCTCTTTATTTTAAGAGACCGCATGGCCAAAGTGCATGTGTTTTAAACCAATTTTGTGTGCGTGCAAGTGTGGTGGTTTTTGTGGGGGGGGGGTGGGCGTACTAAGCACAGGCGTACCTTGCATAGCACACCCACCGGGAGCCGGGCTGAGACCACCAAACTCAATTCACATGTAGCCGAGACCGGGATCCGAACCCTTGGCTGCAGAGGTGAATGGCTTGTCAGCGCAGTGCCAATCACGTTGAGCCACCACAGCTCCCTAGTTCTGGCCAATTTAAGGATCCAGGGGGTCACAGTCCTAGCATACTTGGACGACCTTTTAATCATAGATCACTCACGGCCGGGTCTGCAGAAGGCAGTAAACCTCACGGTTCGGTACCTCGAAGAATTCGGCTGGGTCCTAAACCGGGGAAAGTCAGCGTTCCAGCCTACAAAGCAGTTGGAATACCTCGGCATGAGGTTAGACACAGAACAGCAAAAGGTGTTCCTGCCCCTGGTAAAGATCGAAGCTATCAAGGGGTTGGTTCAGTTGGTTCTAAACAAGAAAAAACCAACTATTCGCCTGTGTATGCGAGTACTAGGCAAGCTAGTGGCCACGTTCGAGGCAGTACCATACGCTCAGATCCACACTCGCGTCCTACAGGCAGCCATTCTAGCAGCCTGGGGCAAGAGGGCACATGCCTTAGAGTCCCCTTTGACGCTATCATCAAGGGTCCGACAAAGCCTGGCCTGGTGGTTGAACCCCCAGAATCTTCTAAAGGGAAAATCCTTCAGCCCTATTGTCTGGAAGGTAGTTACCACAGACGCCAGCCTGGCAGGCTGGGGGGCGGTCTTCAAAGGGGTTCTCTCGCCAGGGAACTTGGGTGAAAGCGGAGAGGCAGCTCCCCATCAATATCTTGGAGATCAGAGCTGCTCGCCTAGCCCTTCTGGCATGGACCTCCAGATTAAAGGGGTTCCCGGTGAGAATCCAGTCAGACAATGCCACGGCGGTGGCATACATAAACCACCAAGGGGGAACCAGGAGTCAGGCCGCTCAGAGGGAGGTGAGCTTGATTTTTCAGTGGGCAGAGGTTCATGTACCCTGCATTTCGGCGATATTCATTCCCGGAGTGGACAACCTGCAGGCAGACTTCTTAAGTCGCCAGAGTCTGTTGCCAGGGGAGTGGTCTCTGCATCCCCAGGTCTTTCAGACAATCTGCCAGAGGTGGGGAATGCCGGACGTAGATATAATGGCATCCAGGTTCAACAAGAAACTAGACAGGTTCGTGTCTCGAGCGAGGGATCCGATGGCCTGCGGAACCGATGCGTTGGTTTGCCCTTGGCATCAATTCAAACTTCTATATGCATTCCCTCCACTACAGTTACTCCCTCGCCTGTTGCGCAAGATCAGAGTGGAGCACAAGCCAGTCATTCTAGTAGCTCCGGCTTGGCCCCGGAGGACTTGGGACTCACTAGTCCTGAAGATGGCAGTGGGAGACCCTTGGACTCTTCCTCTACAACCAGACCTACTCTCACAAGGCCCGATCCTCCACCCTACATTACAGCGTCTAAATTTGACGGCCTGGAGGCTGAATCCCTGATTCTCAGGGGTAGAGGTCTGTCTAGGCAGGTAATCCCTACCCTGATTAGGGCTAGAAAGCCGGTCTCCAGGGTGATTTATTACAGGGTGTGGAGGAACTACGTAGGCTGGTGTGAATCCAAAAGATGGAATTCCCGCAAATATACTATTGATAGGGTGTTAAGTTTTCTCCAGCTAGGAGTGGATAAAGGCCTGGCACTAAGCACAATCAAGGGACAGATCTCAGCTCTGTCAGTGTGGTTTCAGAGGCCGCTGGCCACCCACTCGCTGGTAAAGACCTTCTTACAGGGGGTCTTGCGTATTAATCCTCCTGTCAAGTCACCAATTTGTCCATGGGACTTAAATCTTGTCCTGTCCACTTTACAGAAACAACCCTTTGAGCCGTTGGCTGAGATTCCTTTAGTCTTACTGACAAGAAAGTTGGTTTTCTTGGTCGCCATAGTTTCGGCCAGGAGAGTGTCAGAATTAGCAGCCTTATCGTGTAAGGAACCATATCTCGTTCTGCATAAGGACAGGGCAGTTCTCCGGCCCCATCCTTCCTTTCTACCAAAGGTTATATCCAAATTTCACTTAAACCAGGATTTGGTACTTCCATCCTTCTTTCCAAAACCTACATCTAGAAAGGAGGGGTTGCTGCATACCTTGGATATTGTCCGGGCCATGAAGGCCTATCTTAAAGCTACAGAAAAGATCCGGAAGACAGATGTATTATTCATTCTACCAGATGGCCCCAAGAAGGGGCAGGCAGCGGCAAAATCCACCATCTCGAGATGGATTAGACAATTAATCATTCAAGCCTACGGTTTGAAGAGGTTACCTCCTCCGTTGTCGGTAAAGGCCCATTCTACCAGGGCCATGGGCGCCTCTTGGGCAGCACACCATCAGATCTCTATGGCTCAGATATGCAAGGCGGCAACGTGGTCATCAGTCCACACGTTTACAAGGTTTTATCAACTAGACGTGAGAAGGAATGCGGATTCTGCCTTTGGACAGGCAGTACTACAGGCTGCAGTTTGAAATCCTCAGGATCAGAAGCACCCTTGGTTGTAAAAAGAAAAAAAAAAAAAAAAAAAGTTTTTTCTTGACTAAGTTGGAATTATTATTATTATTTGAGTTTACCTCTAAATTGAATCCTTCTTTGGAAGATGTCTCCCTCCCCTCATTAAAGCATTGCTTTCGGACATCCCACATAGTAATGAATATGCCGCTCTGTGTCCCGTGATGTACGAGAAAGAAAAAGGGATTTTTAAATACAGCTTACCTGTAAAATCCTTTTCTTGGAGTACATCACGGGACACAGAGCTCCCACCCCTCTTTTGGGTGACCATTTTGGGAGGCATACTGCTTGCTACAAAACTGAGGGACTCCCTCTAGGGGAGGGGGTTATATAGGGAGGGGACTTCCTGTTTGAGATTGCCAGTGTCCACACCTGAAGGTACTCCATATAACCCACATAGTAATGAATATGCCGCTCTGTGTCCCGTGATGTACTCCAAGAAAAGGATTTTACAGGTAAGCTGTATTTAAAAATCCCTTTTTTCACTAGCCAGGTGCCGGCAATTGTAACCGTGAGTCATTTAAATGGGATTTGAGTTGTTTTCTTTTCTTTACAAATGGCAGTTTTGCTGCAGCATATTATTTTTATGCTACATATGAACCACTTTATAGTCAACCGTCTATATTGCTTGCCTTCTGGTAAGCTGCTTATTTATCTGGTGGAGGGTGCACCTTTGTATTTAGGTCACTTGGTGGTGTGGATCGTAGGAGGTTCCTGCCTGGGACCAATCTACCTCTATATGGACACTTTACTGACTTTTTCTCTTTTATTTTATGGCCAATTACTTGCATATAAGCCTTCAAAATGGGCACTTTTGATTTTTCCTGTTCGGCTCCCATGGACTTCAATGGGGTTTGCCCTTCGGGTTAGAACATTTCCCCTGTTCAGGAAGTCTGCTGCAAACCGAACATGGGGGTGTTTGACCCACGCCTGTACAGGAGGAATCAGGGGGCCCGGCTTGTTAGAGCTTACAATCTAGGATAGTAAACTTTATTAAGTTTACAGGGATTTGTAGCCAGTGTTTCTATGAATTACTGTAGACTGACTCACATTAACTGCTCTACCTTTTCATACCTGGGATTTCAACAGTTCTCTGCAAATTAAATATTTCTATAAGAATAATTTGTTAAAGATTGATTCAATTTATTTCAACTGCTACCAGTTCATTTTTTTTTTCACAAATGTTACATGTCTGGATAGAAATATGGACTTTTTTCTAAAATTGAAAGTTCTAGGGCTGTCATCCTTATCCCTGCTACACTACTTAATGAGTCACGGAATTAGAATAAGTATCCACATAATGGTTGTCTGACACCTCCTGCATCCTATGTCAGTGACTTTCAACATAGTAATGCAAGAATAAGGCAGTTTTGGAACCTGGCACGTAAAAAAAGTGAGCAGTGCTAGTTCCTATATTTCTATACTGTTAGATTGAGCTACCTTTACACTTTTGTATACTCCATTGTTGATTTATAATAATTCTAGGGCCATCATTCACTGCTAAGTTTAAACTGATAACCTGTAAAAGCTTTTAACGTATTGTTTATGGACAATTTGGGTACCGTAGTTTTTCGCTATTTCACATCAGCGGGCAGTTTTAAGATTAACATATTTGATATCTATTTACTCACTATAGCCCCACTCACAAGGCCAAAGAGAAGGTGCCACTATCACTACTGGACTAACCCAGGCTGTTTTGAGGGCATGATACCAACACTGGGCTTTGTTATGGTAATTGTATTAGAAATATCTTGCTACTAGAAGACCCAATTGTCACATTAGAAAACTGAAATATCAGCTTTGGATGAAGCGAACATTAAAAAAAGTTCATAGGCATAGCTTTGTTTTCTGTTTATATACACAGTACATTACTTTAGTGCTCTGTAAAGTATTCATATTCTAGAAGCTGCCAGTGTGGACAGTAGATGAAAAAATGTATACATACGTTTAGTTACAACTCTATTTAGAACATTCTGAAGTTCATCAGCGCTGATTTCCATGTCCTAGAATTAAACCAGAAATGAAAACATCAGCTAAAGAAAGAAAACCAAAGCCGAGACAAAACCAAAGGAACTCAATCCATCTCAACATTCTGGGATCACTAAGTTGATTCTAGTCAATTGCTGGGTGGAATAGCTTTCGTTGAAGTTAAGGCCTCTTTAACTAAAATACTAAATGACTAAATTATATTTCATTTGTTGCCACACTAACGCCATCATACCTGGAGTAGTATACTGTATAGTATGTATTGCCCTACAACCTAAATATATGTGCCACCCTTTACCATTACATCCAGCTTCCCATACCAAGGTCCTTGTGCCATAGGAGGGGTGAAAGCCTCTGGAAACATTCTCCATCTCCTTTCTATTACCAGTGTATTATGGGTGCATTTCTTCAAACTCATTAGGGACAAGAAGAAAAAATCTGGAGGTATTCATACATGTCCATTTTTACTTAAAATTCACCACATGAAAATGTATTTCAAATAGAAATGCCATTTTTCCATACGGTTAGTTTACATCTACACAAAAGATCCCCAGACTCATTTTCAAGCTAGCCACAAAAAAAAATAAAAAATACTTAGGTAAGTAAAACACTGAGGTGAAGACATGTAGAGTGACAGCGCCACATCAAGGCACCTTTGAAAAGTAAGCCCCCTCTGCCTTGGTCAATGTCTGGGCTATTGGTGCTGTACCTAATCACTTTATTACCACTGTAATTTTGTTTCTGTAGCTCTAATCACCTTATTACCACTGTACATTTTAAAATTGTGGCGTGGTAAATGCAATGTTCTGGAGCGATAATTTAAAACCGTGCTCTGCTTATATGTTGTGCATGTGTATGGTGACTCCATGCCTTATGGTTACTGTCAATCACAAATGTAAAAATTGCTTGTATTTACATCTAAGAGTCCTCTTGGGGGAGGAAGTAGAATTGTGAGAAAAGAAGGACCCTAGGCACGTAGGCAGCAGCAGATTCAAGATGGGAGTTAATACATTTTTGTTGTAAGATTGTTTTTTTTAGCCACTCCTCTCCTGTACATCTCAGGTCCATCTTCTGTGTAGTGCCTGTATAACAAATGCTTCACCTCCCTTATCCTGCACATTACCCCTTCATCTCTATCCTCCCACTGTACCTACCCCATCACTTCCCCCTGTGTATGAGCTGCACATTAATGATGTGCTGTATCTAGTTCACCATTACCAGCTTTATGAATTACTACCTTAATATCGGTATATTTCCAAAAATATTGTGGCAAAAATGAGTTTACCATTGTGTGTGTGCTTTCCATATTGGAGTCATTTTGGGGTCTTTGTATTCTCCTGACATTTTATTTGCTTTTTTAGCACTTCTACTGCAGTAAAACAAATAAAACATATGTGTACACAGTAAATAGTGGCACTATATCCAATTAGCATGTGCCATGAACACATAAATTAATAACACCCAGTGACTGAAAGTGAAAAAAAAGTCCAATAAATATTAAAGTCCTCAAATGAATAGAACATAAGGGCCCAGATTCACAGAGCGATTACGCCTGCGCAACAGGAGATGCGCGTGCGTAAGTCTAAATGTGCGCGTGCGTTTCGTTGCGCGGCATCCCCAGAACGAGATACGCAAAAAATCGAAAAAATTTTTGTCCCGCGTAATTTCGTTAGACTGGCGCATCCGTCCGCGCAAAAGTGCGATAGACACACCATTGATTTGCTAGTCAAATATGCTAATGAGGGACTTACGGGGATCCACAAAACAACGTTGGGGCAGCGCAGGCGACGCAGTGTGCGCAACAGCAAAATGTCCTGTCTAAAATTAGAGCTGATAAAAGCTGGTCTAAAAAAGAAAAAAAGTCTACTTGTTAGATAAAGCAACACTGTTAGTGAGCAGCTCAGCAGTCACACGTGTTGCTCAACAATCTGTATGCCAACATGCCAGGGGCATCGTCGCGCATAGCTATACTACTGACTTTAGATGAACAAAGAAGGAGGAGGGCACGGAGGATGGCACGGAGGATGGCACGGGAGAGGATATACCGTACCCGCATAGACCTGTTTGGCATGAGTGATTCTGAGGTGTATCGCATCTTCAGATTCACCCCTCATGCCATCCTGGAATTAACCACAACCTTGCAGGAGGACATCACCAGCCCAACACACTGCTCACATGCAGTGCAGCCACTGGTCAAGGTCCTGGCAACACTCCATTTCCTTGCCAGTGGCTCTTTTCAGCGTACAAGTGGAGTGGTGGCTGGGATGTCACAATCCTCCATGAGCAGATGTGTGCACCAGGTTGTCCCTGCAATACTCAGACGCATGGCTAACCAAATCATCAAACCCACCACTGAGGACCTGCGGCTGAAGGCAATGACAGATTTCTACAGAATTGCCAGATTCCCACGCACTGTGGGGGCCATTGATTGCACACATGTGGCACTCCTGCCCCCCCAGGAGACAGAGCACATGTACCGCAATCGGAAGCATTGGCATTCCATCAACGTACAGGTGATAGTCGATGCCCAAGGCCTCATATGGCACGTCCGTGCCAAACACCCAGGGTCCAGCCATGACAGCTACATATACAATCAATGCCACATCCGAATGGAATTCGATCAGAACGTGTATGGGGACACCTGGCTGGTTGGTGAGTGACATGGGTGGCAGGCATGACTATCCCCTCCCATGATGCACATCACAAGGGGCACATGCATGACTAACATCCTCCTGTCTTTTCCCTTCCAGGTGACTTCGCAGTGAGAAAGGGCCTGCAGATTGACCTACGTGATGACCTGACCCCTGAACCAGACAATCCCCCCCTAACCGAGGTTAACCCGTCTTCTGAGGGAAGAGCAGCCAGGAGACAGCTCACATTGGGCATCTTTGCACGTTAAACATACACATTAATCATGGCACAATGAGAATGCATGCATGCACACCACTGTGGTCCCTAGCACACACACCCCACATCCACATCAAATTGGATTGGCACCAGTCCACCATTCTGGACTTGTGAGCAGCAACGCCACGCCAAGGCTCCAATTATGTCACTGTACATTCATACACCATTCACACGGACCTGGGGATTACTTCTCCCTGGTCCTGGGGAACCCTTCTCCACCTAAATTGAGGGTGACACCCCTTTTCCGGCAGGAATGTCACCCCCACATTCACACAGCATTCACAACCCCCAAAAAAAAAAATGACCTGCAAAATCAAAAATTTTCCAGCAAAAAAAAAAAGACAAAAAAAAAAAAAAAATTCAGCAGGAAAAGAAACAAAAAAAAATATTTCGATCAAACAAACAGTCTCTCAAACACTTATCAAAAACCACTTTCAAAAATCTACTAACAACCACTTGATCACACAGAACACTAATAATCTGACAACTACAAAACACACCGCAACGAACAACAAGAACAAAAGCACTTTGTTAAATGGGAAGGGACAAAGGGATGTACTTTTGCAAAGGAAGTGCGTTTGTGTGTGTCTATTTATGCTGTTTGCGTAGTTCACAACGTTGCCCTAGTCCATTTCCAATTTCACTGATTGCGCCGCTCCCGAGTTGTGAGCATGCGCACATCGGAGCTGACATGGTCTCGTTCAAGCGCACATGCGCGAGCCGGCCGGCCCTTCATTTGCATGGGGTCACGGCTCATTTCAATGTAACACGCCCACGTCCTTCCCCATTTGTATTACTCCTCCTTACACCTCTGGAAAAACGTTACGTATGCGCAATTTCCTGCGCAAAAGCTACGAGAATAGGGTGATTACGCGGCAAAATTGCGCAAGTCTAACGTAAAGGCGGTGCGCTACGCCGGTCCAATAATGCGCAGATGTACGTGAATCTGGGCCAAGGTGTTTAATAAAATAATCGTGATAAAAGAATCTTGCTTGAGAGCTTCCACCACACAACATGAAGATCGTGCCACCGCTCCCCCATAGGTGTCAACCAGAACACATTTTCATACTCGGCACATCAGGCAGCAACCCCTTAAGGGATAAATGACAATTCACACCGGTCTCCAATCTTCAATGGTAACTCCCAGGCAAACTTTATGTGCAAAAACAAAAACAAAATAGTACAGTAACGTACATACACATACAACAAGGCCGTGTTCACACTATGAGAACACAAGGCTGCAGTTCCTTTGAGCCCCACAGGGTGGGTATAGCGCCACTATTTACTGTGTACACATATGTTTTATTTGTTTTGATGCAGTAGATGTTCTAATATTTAATTGTATTTTAAATGGCAGAGTTATTTTTCTTGCACATACATTGGCACAGTGGTGAGATCAATAGTGTAGGTGAGTTAAGTTTAGATCCTGAGTTTAAAATGTTTTGGTTTTGCTTTATGACAGATTATAAAGGAATTGTTATTTTAATTTTTCAAAATGTTGGTAAATAATAAAAAATAATTGTTATTAAATAACACAAAAAAGGGTCTATATGTGTATGCAAAGATTATATAAAATGTATTTGGGTACAGTGTTGCATGACCAAGTAATTGTCAGTCAAGCTATCAGAGCACTGAAAACCAAAAAATGTACCTGGTACGAAAGGGTATTTACAGGCTAGTACTCAATGGGTGAGGGGGCTGCCTCCGGGTAAGCTTGTCTTCAGTTTGCGTTTTGCTACATACAGTATGTCCCATAGCTGGGAAATCAGATAGTTTTGAGTCAGAGACCACACTTATTAGAAGTGCCTTGAGCAGTAGTCGACTTGAATTTGAAAATATATGTAACACAATCTCTTCTGACTAATCCTATTGGTTAAAACATTTTAGCTTTTTTTTTTTTGCTGGATTCCTTTAAGACCCCATTTATATCTCTCACTTTGAGATTGTGGGCAGAATTGCTGCAATTCTGCCTGTGATCCCAAATTGCATGGCAATGGCAGCACATGGCGTTGGGTGCCATTATCCTTATCCTTCCTATCCATCACCCCAGATGTGATTTTGTTGTGCAACAATTGCAGCAAAATGTGTCTTCACAAATTGTGTGAATCTTCTTGACAAAAAGGAGCAGGGGTTTCCTTTTGGGCAAGCAATGCCCATAGGGCAGCCCGTTCAAGTGAATGGGCTTTCCTATGAGACATGCAGAATCGCATGTCAAAAGTGTGTAGATATATGATAATGTGAAGAGGATCTTAAAGAGTACTTATGGTCTTTTTGTATTGTTTTGTATATTGCCCTGTTTGTGTGCAAACTGATCAGAGTGGCTGACATTGCAAATTTAGTTTCACAAAAAATATATAGACACATTCAGGCCCTGTACACACGATCAGACCGGTCCGATGAGAATAGTCCGACGGACCGTTTTCATCAGGTCACCGCTGAAGTGGCATGATGGTCTGATGTGTGTACACACCATCAGTCCAAAATCCGATCGGGTCAGAACGCGGTGACGTAGAACACAATGACGTGCTGAAAAAACGAAGTTCAATGCGTCTACTTGATTCTGAGCATGCGCAAGTTTTTGGTCCGATGCTTTTGTGTACTAACCATCATTTTGGTCCGATGGTCAGGCATCCATAGGACAGATTTTAAAGCAAGTTTTAAAACTTTGGTCCTAAGGACAACGATCAGATGGGCCGTACACACGATCAATTTGGCCAGTTTCATTGGACCGGTCTGATCGTGTGTACGCAACCTCACATTCAGACAATGGGATAATTATCTCCTCAAACGGCAACTGGAAGCCTCACCCTTTAAACTATTTGATCTACTGTACAGGCATACCCCGCTTTAAGTACACTCACTTTACATACACTCGCGACTCGCGAGTAAGGACATACCCGCGAGTGCCTTACAAGTACTGTACAGACATTTTGCAGCCACAGTAGAAGGAGCTGAAGCTCCGAGAGCATAGCCTGTCCTGTTCCAGTGTGCCCCTGACACCCCCACTACAGCCCCTGGGACATCAACTAAAGCTTCTGACACCCCCACTACAGCCGCTGACCCCCCACTACACCCTAGAAGTGAAAAAAAAGGGTATTGTTTCACTTTAAGTACATTTTCGTTTTACATACATGCTCTGGTCCCATTGTGTACTTAAAAGTGGAGTATGCCTGTATATGGTCTTCCAGGTCACAATTGTTTTCCCAGCAATCATGCTATTTTTCTCTTCCATGCCATCATTTTTTTTTTCTAGGCTTGAAAAAAATTCAAGCTGTCCCTTCGAAAACATGTTCGGCTTACTGTGTAAGAATAAAAAGTAGCATATAACTGATTTTAACACCACTATCAGTACTCACATCCCCTGCAATCTGTTGAAAGATGTTCCTGAATTGCTTTTCCTCTTCTGTTTCTTTGTCAGTGTTTCCAGAGTTCTACAAAATACAGAAGTAGTATAATTTTTATGCCATTTTATAATGAATTATTAAACTTATTATATCCCACTGATAAAAATATGATGCAGCTGCAATAAATAAAAACGTAACTATAAGATGCGTTTATGGAAAAAATGGTACGTTTCTAATAAAGAAAGCTGAAGTTTATTCTACTTGTAAGTTCTCCCCCCCCCCCAGTTCTCCCACCCCATCAACATTCTAATAAAATTAATAATTCAAAGGTTTCTGTTTTCCTTACATACTTTTTTTTTTCAAACCAGTTACATCATTACTGAGTTTCTTTGCTTTTCTATGCAATGCAAGCAGATTATAGCTAGGGTAACAGGCTGTCAAGGTGCTGTACATAGTTTTATGGAAACAAAGAGCTATGTACAGCCCACATATTATGCTGATTCTCTATGATAAAAAGAACTGAAATCCAATGCATGAAAAGGGTGGGCTGGGGAAAGGAAGGTTGGGAAGGAAAGAAAGATATTGCTCGATGTTTTCCAGCCAGAAAATAAAGAGGGCTCTATCTATCTTGCTTTTATTGCACCCTTCTAGAAAATCACAGTGTGAAGCAATTTCAGCACAGTAAAAGACTCCTTGCAACTGCTTAAGACAGAAGGTAAGACTGGAGTTTGGCATTAGGCATTAATTGTCCAAAGACCATTACACCAAACTTAGACCGTACAAGTCGATACAAAGAAGAATCTTACTGCCAACTTGACTTTTACCTGACAGGCAGATACTCTATGCTGGACAATGTTGGGGGATTGGTTAAATGGTTGCTATGGGTTTTTGCAAGTTGCCCTATTGAATGAGACCTGTATATTCTTGTATATCAGGGGTTTCGAAACTAAGAACTTGACTGCCTCATCCAGCCTGGTACAGGATTTTAATTGGTCTGCAGCAACTTGTCCAATATTTGCATCAAGCATTTCCATGGTGTGGTTGGGCTGGCCGCCTAAACCATAACAACCAATGACACTGAGCGTCCAGGACATTTAGCGTCATTTGTTGCTATGCTGCTGGTAGCTGGCCCAACAGCCCCATGGAAACACATTGCACTTTTCCTGGGCAGAAGCATTCAGGGTCACCCCGTGGAAAAGTACCAGCTCCATCTTGCCCTGTGTCATGCTGCTGCTGTTGTATTGAAGATTGTAAGGTAGGATGGGGGGACTGAAAACTTAATTTGAAGGGGGGACATTGATGTAAAGGGGGGGGGGCTTTCATATGAAAGGGAAGCTCTGTTGAAAAAACTGGTAATATATCATCCATTTTTATAATATTAATGCAAAACAAGCACTACTTGCTGTAAATCCAGCTTGATAACACAAAACAAACACAATTAAAATTGCGATGAATTACAAACCTTTATATGAAAGAAAAAAAAAATGTCTAGGGTAATCACTTTTAACAGCCAAAGTGATGAAGCTTGACTGATCTCTAGGTGCATGGCTTAGGAGGCCACCATATTACTAACGTATTATCGGACCTTCTTCTTCAGACACTGCAGCAGAAATGTTACTAGGTAATTTAAGTGACCCATTTTTCTTTAGGCCACAGTGCTTCTTTAAAGCAAGCTTCTATTTGGCAAGTAATAGGCAGACAACATGGCAGGCACACAGGGTAACTATTTCCACCTTACCTTCTGCCCTACCAAGTAATCAATTTTTTGGGGGTACCTGGTTCCTCCATCTCCTGCTATTTACTGCTGGTGCTTGAAGACAAGTTATTAAGTCTTAGGCCCCTGGTACACATGTGGACCTTATGTCCTCTTTTTCATCCATCCGTGTACGGATGAAAAAGGGACATTCATGTATATCATCTGTCCCCGCTATGGTCCTATTTTGCAGACGAAGCAAAATCCTATTTTTCCATCCATCTGGAGAGCGGATCTAGTGAACACGGACAGAAGGTCTGTGTTCATCCGATCCCGCCATAGGGGAGAGCGGCGATCTGATAGGGCGGTCCGGACCGCCCTGTCATCTGCTGGCTCAGCGGGGATTAACAGGGCGATCCCTGCTGAGCAAGCGGGTGTTCATGGGGCGGATCATCACAGGATCAACCCTTGTGAAAGGGGCCTTAGGGTTGTCATGCTACTGCTGGGTAAATATTGACTTTCAGGGGCCTTAGATTGCAGATTGGGTTGGTGATGAAGTATGAAGCAGATACCAGCAAGAACCCTGTGGTGCCTACTCTGCAGCAGGCCAGTTACAGATTCACTCTAAATATATCCAGCTGTATAGCACATATCCCTAATAGTTTCAAAGTTAATAGTTTCAAAGATAATATTTAGCTTTCCTAATTTACGTTACATTTACTTACTTTATATGAGTATAGAATTGTGTGAAGATATGTTAATTCGATTTTTGGCAATACAGTATGTTCTCTACTGCATTGTAACTTTGCTACAAAAGTACTACAGTTCTCGTGAGGTGGCCCCACTGTATCCTTGGGCCTTGGATCCATCCAGCTGTTTGCCTGTTTTACAAGAGCTACCCTGAACTTTACTGTGAGGGATGGTGTTTGTGCAGATGAGCAAAAGTAGCTGTTTATGTTCTGATCTGTTTTACTGAAGTTGTGACTCTTTATTCTTAGGCCGCGTACACACGATCAGTCCATCCGATGAGAACGGTCCGAAGCTGACTGATGGTCTGATGTGCCTACACACCATCCGTTAAAAAACTGACCGTGTTAGAAAGCGGTGACGTAAAACACGACGACGTGCTGAAAAAAAATAATTTCAATGCGTTCTCCTCTGACGATCCTATCGTGTGTACGCGGCCTTTGAGTTGTAGTGCACTTCTTTAAGGGCCGCAAGTAAACTGGGATCCCCCCACGGTCACCCCCCCCCAGACTAGGGGGTTCCCTGTTATGGTCTCTGACAACCTCCTCAGCATCCCCTCTCCATCTTCCATATGACTTCCCCTGCTGGCATGACTCATGCCTTTTTTATGTGGTGCCTGTAGTAATATTAATATAGATGTGTTGGTATTTAAAATATTGTGTTATACAGTATGTATGGTATGGTATTTAGGCATTCAAAGTTACACATCAAAGGAATTTTGCTGACCAAATCTTGTGGCCAAAGGATCAAAAGATACAGAGGACCCTTTGATGTATAAATCTTATCTAAGACGACCTAGGTGTGTGTAATATGGCCTGGTACTTCCTTACATACATAAGGAAGTATTTATTAATGGTAATTAGACTTGAGGGGGGGGGTAGTAATTCAATGGGAACATTTGGTTGACCCCCCACCCCCCTCCAGTATGAAACCAATATAGGATTAAGACAGGCTGACATTCAGTTCATCTTGTCAAGGAGAGAACGTACTCCAGGTATTCTCTCTGTATGAGTATGGGGGCGCAGGTAGAAATCTGAATTACTCTGCTGGATTTTTGTATCATCTGTGGACTTTGGACTATTCTGTATTGAAGTTGTTGAAATAAATGCGTTCTCTGGAGGACCTGGTGTTTTGCTGCGAGAACAATCTACTAACATCATACTAGACACTATACTATAGACTATACACGCTAAAGATCTAAAGACCAGATTGGATCTGTGGACCTTTGGTTCTGATGGTTCTGCATTGGACATTATTTTCTAAAGACTACAGTGCCTACCCCCTTCCAGATCCTTTTTGTTAGGGATTGGTCGAGGACCTCATAAATATGCCAAACAGCTGCTCCTAATCTCCTTCCACTACATCTAGAAGCTTCTCCAAGCCAGCCTCCCTGAGTAACTCAACTCTGACCCAGATTCAACCTGGCTCCCAGCCAAACCAATTTGCCTACACTATCAGTTAACTTTATACACTAGCACACACTAGCACGTGGGTGCTACCCCCCCCCCCCCCACAAAACAGGCTATGGAAAAAAAAAAAAAAAAGCAAGGGCATCCCGAAAAAACCCAAAGGAGGGTGAAAGGGGGCTATGTACAAATAATTTAGCAAGTATCAACAATTGACATTTCTCTTCAAAACAAATATGTACACTACATATCAACAGTATATACATATCCTAACTACAGGTTCCTGCAGCTAACTCAAACACAGTATAAAACACTAAATATAGTGGGAGCAACTCCCCCTAGAGGGAAGCCCTCCCAGCAAGCTGTAACATGTTGAGTCCATCACACAGCAGGGTAAACAGCCATCTACAATGATACCTGCAAAACAAAACAAGGAAAATACACATTCCTTTCACTAACTTCACTATCTATTTGTTCGTTCTGGTGGTTATAGGCCTGCTGGCAGAAACAAACAAGAAAAATAACATTTTCAAAAGTTTCTGGTAGGAGGAGCCCCTCCTAGTTTTCTCTTTTCAAGGACACACTAGGCCTCACCCAAAGTTCCTCATCAGGAACAACATCTATCTGGAACAGGTCAGGGTGTTAGGCCAGCCTAGTCTGTAAGCAAAGAGCAATACAGGCAGCAATATTCTTCCTGCTATCCAAGTTTTACCAGTGAACTGAACTCTTTATATTAGTCCCTTTACAGGTAGTATTGAGGGTTAGGCAGTCTCCTCAAGTTGCTGTCAGCTTCCTTGACAGCGACAGAGTGGCTCTTGGTTGTCTGTCAGGCTTTAACAACCACCACCCTGTCTTTGTAAATAGCTCTCCCTGACTGTCATTCCTGCCGAATATCCTGGGACTGGGTCCAAGCTTAGTCACAATGTGGTCCCTGCATATACTTCCACAACATGTCACCCTCCCATTCTCCTTGAGATTCCTCAATGACGTGCATGATGTTATGAGGGACATAGGGATAGTGCAGACCCCACTCCAGAGTGGTTCTTTGCTGAACCTCTTATTGGAACCTGGAAAATCTTGGCAGTTCTCTTGGCTTTCCCTTCCAAGGAAGAACATAGGCTTTGGATGACCTTACTACCCAACTACCTGTACTCAGCGGCTCTGGACTTGGGGATAGAGGGTCTGTTGAGGAATTTTTGCCTTACACTGACTGGGATCTGCACAGCTCCTCTCACTCCTTCAGCTGGGTGTGGTACATCTAACACCTCGGACGACACTTCCACCTTCTCCTGAGAGGGCCCCCACTCCCCCTCCAAATTACTGTGTGATGACCACTCCGCAAACTTATCATCCAAGGGCCCAAATTCTGCCTGCAGTCTGAGCGACCCCCAGTCAATGCACCCACCACTGACACTCCCCACTGGCTGACCTGAAGACAAGCTGTCCTCCAACACTGGCTCCTTCCAGGTGGGGCTGACAGGGTGTACAAGCATGTCCGGCTTTTAAGGGAAATCATCTGGCTCCTGCTGGGCAGTACTTGCAGGTACCAGCTCCTTCACCCGGGGTGCAGGCTGAGGCAGACTTCCTGCTTTCTTTCCAGATGTCACTTTTCTTCGCAATCACCAGCCTCCAACTCAACCCTGCCTTTACCAGATACTTCAAGGGCTGCTCCGGCCTTTCAGGACTTCCATGGCTGTTCTGTGCAGAGACCTGACCGCAGATCCATGACTGTAGTTAAGTGTCTCCTTTTCGCTGGGCATCAGCCTGGTGAGCGGCTTGTCACAGTGCCTACACCGGATCCAGGCACTAACCACTGCGGTTGGTCTTCTGCAATCAGGACACAGTAGACACAGCCTCTCCATCCCCTCAATTATCCCAAGGGCAAATCCCCCTTGATGCTCCAACCCAACACGATGTTCACCTCTGTCGGGTCCTACATGTCAGGCAACCAGGTCAGTGCTAAGTACACACCTGCATCTTCCTCCATCTTGCTCCTCTCATTCTTGCTACCAGCAGGGCATGCTGCGTCTCTTCCGGGGGGTGGCTACACCCCCAAACTTGAAAATTGGTTGTCGCCCACAGCTCTGAATAGCAGGCCTGTTCCCACAACGCTCTGCTGTAATCCTTTGTTAACATTACTGAAGTTTGCAGGCACGGGCAGCACTCTTATGATAGTGATGTACATACTGGTACTTGCATAACTTATCCGCAGATGCCGCTAAGCATCGACTGTGCCCGAGCAACTTGGAGCAGGTGGTAGCAAGCGTTTACTGTGGTTGCCATGAGCACTTCACGTTACACTCTAATTAACAGGGTTAGGACAGTCCATAATATCAGCCATGGTTGGGCAACTGAAAGACCCCCTGCTGCAGATATCCACTGGCTTACCCCAATCCCCATGGGCAACAGCAGACATTTTGGTGCACATTTTACTGTTCTCAGCAGGACATTGCAGCATACAGTCACTTTTCCCACCTTTAAACAGACCGCTGGACATTTTGTAATCCAAGGGTACGAATGCCCGCTGTGATTGCCATAGGTGACAGCACATAGCACAAACTTTGTAATCCAAGGGTGCGATTGCCCGCGTGATTGCCATGGGTGACAGCAGATGACACAGTTCTCACAGTTCTCTCTAAACAGCAGATTTAACACAAATGTCTGTCCCAGCCGCAATTTTGAGGCTAGATGCTATCGACAACAGTACTTGGTTTTAGCACACAGTCTTAAATGGCCAGTACACATAAGGCAGTCTCCCTGGTTTTAACCCTCACAGTAGTCCTGAAGCACAGTCCCCTGGCTTGATGTGTCTCTGCTGGGAGCAACGGCTGTAGAGGTTGCCGTAGGTAATATTCGAGACGGGCCCCCAAATGTAGCACACCCCCTTAAGTGCCACAAGTAAACTGGGATCGTTCACCGCGCACAGCCAGGCACACCGAATCTTCACAGTCACCTTAAAATCAGGAAACAGCCCAGTACTTTGTTTTTGTTATTTATTGAGGGATTAGAACATGGATAGGGATCAGGAAATTATGGGATGCCCTCTTGACAAACAAACTTCAGGGATAACTTTTCCTGTGCTCAGTGGTTTCATCTGGCGGCCCTCTATGTCACTACAGTACACAGCGGAAAAGTAGGATACAGCAGAGGAACATCAATGTACAGTGAAATAGCAGGCATCTGACACACCTGAAAGTATGCTGGATGTTAAAGACCTTTTAATAATCTTCTCACCCAGTGGAGTTTGGCTACGTAGGCAGCAGGACAGGTAAATATTAATTGTTTTCTTTGCAGGCAGTGTTTTCTTTAAATGTTAAAAAGTAGCCTTAAAGTGTCATTCCACCTAAAAATTGAACTTCCGCTTTAAGTGATAGTGACCCACAGCATTCCATGTAATTTTTTTTTAGGGGGGGGGGGGCGGGTACCTAGTTTTTAGAGGCACCCAGCTCTCACTTCCTCCCCTGGCACCACGGTGCCAGAAGAAAGTTGACCTCTCCCTCCCTGCATTCGCAGTGCAGCCCACAGTTAGAATGCAGGCACCGTTGAGAGGAGGGGGATAGGAGTGGGGCTTTGTGCGCCCGCATCGCTTGACCGTGGGACAGGTGAGTGTCTGATTTTATTACACTTTTTGTAGCTGCTGACTTTTAAATGGGTGGAACTCTACTTTAAAGTTAGACTCAATTTATTTTGCATAATAGAAAATGCAGGATGATGAGCTGAAAGACACAATGGAAGGTGTGAACACCCAAAACTCACAGGTGGATAGGGGCAGTAATCATGTAATGGGATATCTTGCTGTTGGAGTATGCAAAGTATATCAGTTTCTTATGTTATTTATACAATAATGATTTAACATAGAATACAGACTCGTATGACATAGCACATCAGATGTACTACATAAAAAACATAATTCACTTATTATTCCAGTAATTCAGAGCTACCAGCTTATTTTGACCTTACTAAACTAAACAAATATGCCTGTTTTAAATTACTATGTTACCATTCTCATTGTTCTTTATCCCAATTTACTGAATAAGCTAATCATGTAATAAGAAAAGTTTTAAAGGTACCCATAGACATTACATGTCAGTGATATGAATTAAGCAATTTCAACAGGTGTAAGTAACAGTCACACTGCTATTTAATTACCAGCAACTACCTAATTAGATATAAACTAAATGCTTAGGTAGGCCTTCAAACTACATGACTATTGGTAAACCAATCAGACTGTAGAGTGTATAGCCAGCTGTGGAAAAGAGTTGAATCTACCAATTCTGAAATTTTTCGAGAAGATGGCTCATGCTGTGGGTCAGAAGACGATGGTTGATAAAGTAGTATTTATTAGTGGTCAGATTGCTATTTAATGTCCATCTGCCATGTAATGTCCCCGAGTACCTTTAGGTCTTTCACCAAGACAGACTATGACTCACACTATAATCACTACATTGACCCATCATTACAATCTTGCCCAGCAATGGCACATTATGAGAATTATGGAAGGCACAATGACCTTATCTTTCTCTTTTTGATCGGCTGCCCTTTTTTTCTTCTCTTCGTCAGCCACTTCATCCACACTCAACTCCTTATTGCTGTTTGATCTGTCGGATACAAAGATGATTGGCTGGAACGGGGAGGGGGAGAGGGGTGAGAGGGAAAGAGAGGGCTGATTATAAACTGGAAGAGTGTAATGTGCCTAACTTTTACAATGGTCATGCATGAATTGGTGGTGCATCAAAAAGGAACATAGTTCCAAAATATGTATAACCTGATCTTTTCATAGTTGAAATGTATGGATTTATTTATTTAATTACCGTAGTTCCTTAATAATTTGGTTAATTGACAAATTACCTTACTACATTTCATGCATGTGTATATATACTTATACCACTTGTATAAATATCATTGATGATGATTATTACATGTGCCTCATAGAAATGTACTGTTTAAAGGTAAGTGATTTTGTGTGGTTATGCAAACCCTTCTTACCTGGCTGCAGATGTAACTGTTGCTATTGATATCTGTGAAGATTTATCCGCACAGATATCAATAGCAACAGTCACACCTAGAGACAATAAGAACTCTAAATAATGAAGATGAAGCACATTAAAACGAAGACATTTTATCTTCATAACTGTAATAGTATTTTTAGAACCTTAATAACAGAATTATTATAATAAGCATCAGGGACAATTAGAGGATCTCCTGACTAACTTAGTGCCCAATTTAAGTATTATCACATTTTAACTTAAAAATTGTGTACCTCCACATGTTATAATTTGTGTTATGATTTTTTTTTAGGACGTCAATTAAAAATAAAATTTTCTCCCAATGAAAATGCTGCTTCCTGCCCTCACACTGCCATGCTCTGTGCTGACAGAACCGTGACACACCCCTCATCACAGACATTTATTGCAGGGAAAGAGAGGGGGTGTGTCTAAGCAGATATTTAAATAAGTGCTAATTACTGAGAGAACTGGGTCTAGCTATGTTGCCTACTGGACTGAACGGTCATATTTAGACACCTTACACAACTGCTGTTACAGCAAATAGGAAGTTAGACTATAAAAACAGAAGTTAATAGTGCAATACTGACTGTATCTATTTCTGTGATTTTGATTGGGCTTTAAAGAGGAAATTACGTTCAAACTGAAATCCCCTGGAGCCCCCTTCTGTGTGCGAAGACATGGGGCCTATTTCAACTAGGTTTTGTTGTTTTCAGAACTACTTCTCTCCCCAACCAGATCTATGAAAATTAAAAAGCATCTGAAGCAGATCAAATGCAGGCAAAGTCCACCTCAGTGAATTCCTGAATGATTACTGAAGACTCTTAAATTGATGTCCAAACCACTTGTATTTGGAAAGTGTGGACAAAGGCCCTTCATCCCACCAAGATGAGCAAACACCCCCCCTCTACATTTGCAGTTTAGGCTCCATGGTAGTTATTGTCTCAATATAATTTTTGGTGGAAGAACATTAATTAAAGTAAATAACTGTGGTGCACAGGGGCCCTAAATAATAAGATTATGTGATGAACTGTACTACTTTTTCACATGTTCTATTTTATTAGGGACTTTCCATGTAGACTTAATCTACTCAAAAACTGAACCTTGTCTACATCAACCCCCCTCTTTGTAATAGGAAAGAGGCCCACTATCAGCCTTTTGGAGCAGTAGCTGCAATTTTCAGTTGGACAAACAATTGAATAAAGTCAGTTTTAACCTGTATTTTTATTTTTGAAGGACCTGATTTGACTGTTCCAGGAAAATTTAAAGACAAGGTAGGCCCAGGAGGGTGTCCACCTTATTACATGAATAGGTCTTTATAAGTAAAACTTCAATGATAAAAATATTTTTTATATAAGCTGCAGACCTCATTTGAATTCCATTACAGCTGCACCTATAAAACTCAAGTTATGGTTATGACAAACCTAGAAAACAAGTTGTTTAGTCCTAATTTTTTTATAGTAAGTGGAGCCATGCAAATCATGCTTCTTTGCCGCTAGGCCAACTGTGCACCAAGATACGCAGGTTTGTTGCATGGATGCAGCCTAAAATGACACCATTATTTCCAAACTGCCCACAGCTGTTTTAGGCCATGATCACTTGTAATGTAACCATGGCTTTTCTGGAGTAGGGCTTAGAGGCTAATGATTTATTATAACCAAAAAGGGTCTAGCCCACCTCACCATAGTCTTTCTTTTTTGTTATACCTGCTCCACAAGCCCTACTCCAAAAACAACAAATGCCATGGGGCCAGATTCAGAGATCCGTAACTCCTGTCTAACTGGTGTTAGACTGGAGTACTTTCAAATTACGCGCGTTTTTTAGCTAGTCTGAAACCTCAAACCATGAAAATACGGCTGCGGGCTTCAATTCGACTGGCTTGCGTGTTCTTGCGCCTTCGGATCTACGCTGCAATAAAATTGCGGCCACTGGGTGGACTTCCCGTCGTTTTCCGCGTCGGGGTATGCTAATGAGCTTTTGCCGGCGATCCCCGAAATTACGATCTTCAATCGCAATCTCTTACGGCATCTTTAGTCATCTTTTTTCTGCGTAAAACTATACCAGCTTTTTGCTGCTCTAATATTAGACGAATTTCAACGTTTTCCGACGTCTTTTGTTATTTTTTACGTAAGTCGTCCGGGAATAGGAATGTCCGTAAACGACGCTACTCAAAAAAAATGACGTAACGACGTGATTTCGCGCAATGCACGGCGGGAAATTTCTGAACGGAGCATGCGCAGTTCGATCGCCGCGGGGACGCGCCTAATTTAAATGCTTCACGCCCCTTAATCGCGTATTTCGATTACGCGGCGAGAAATAGACTACGCCGCCGTATCGTATGGGCAAAAATCTACCAGAGCCTGGTAAAATACGGCAGCGTAGAGTATTTCGAATACGCTGCGCAAATTTACGTGTACCTGAATCTGGCCTATGGTTTCCATTGACTGACAGAACGAAACACAACACTCTAACAGATCTATGCAGTTTGGAATACATTGATCTATAGTACTAGTGTCTATCTGTGCTATAAAACAAGAGGTATTGGATGCATAATTGGCCCAGGAGCAAAAAAATAATGATTTGCATTATTTTTTCCACTATCCTAAAATGAGATGTAAACTCATTATTCTTTAGGATTTTAGTGGAATGAGGCATGCATGTACTTTCTGTTTCAAAGCGGCTCTTTTTGTACTTTAGCTACACTTCAAAATCCTTGAAAATAAATATGTTTGCAATATGCTTTAATCTGATTTTTGTATTCATTTTCTAACCCACAGCAGGAAAATAACAGCTGTAATCAGGATGCAAGATAATGTAAGTAACAGTTCAATTGTTTTCCTTGCCAAAATGAATATACGATCATAGACAGAAATCTAAATACATGCAGGAAAATGCTTATTATTCATGCAAATCAAACATCATTCAGCAGAATCATTTCAAACCAAATAATATCATGCACTATTATGAAAATTTAATATACTACCATTGCTGGGCAAGATGTCATGCAAGTGCACTGTAATGGCTTTTTACCACAGGAAACATATACTTATATAATTTGTATTTAACATACCATTATGAATACAATCACCCCAAAAATATTCAGGACACAGAGCTATGTAAATATCATACAGTAATATTGAGTTTAACATATGTGGAAGCCCAAACACTATAATCACATATAAACCGATTTGTGCTCCTATTCTACCCAAATGACCCTATTGCGTCTGACACTTCCTGATAGCATTGGGGCTTGTATACTCCCTCCCTTACGCAAAAACACCTTTCTAGGTGTCTGTATTTCAAACTTCTAAGCAACATATATTTTTATTGTTAAAGTAACAGAGTCACTTTAAGGCCGCGTACACACGATTGGACCAGTTCGATGGTGTTTACGGCCTATCGGACCGTTTTCCATCGGACCAAAGTTTTAAAACATGCTTTAAAACCTGTCTGATGGAACATGTCCGTCGGACAGGTTCGATGGTTAGTACACAAAAGCATTGGACCAAAAACCAGTGCATGCTCAGAATCAAGTCGACGCATGCTTGGAAGCATTGAACTTCGTTTTTTCATCACGTCGTTGTGTTCTACGTCACCACGTTCTGGTCTGATGGTGTGTACACACATCAGACCATCAGACAAGTTCAGAGTTGTCTGATGAAAACGGTTCGTCAGACAAGTCTCATCAGACATGTCTGATCGTGTGTACAGGGCCTAATAAGTCAATAACTTGAAGCAAATGTACAGGTCACAATTTTCAGCTCCACCGATTCAATATCAGCATAAGTACTGAAATCCAACCCTGACATTTTTAAACCTGCCATAGATGCTGCGATTTTCTTTCCTGCAACCACGGGTTGCAAGAAAGAAATCACTTCATTCCAGCATAAACACAGTCAGTTTTTGATGGGGGAATCACTACCATGGATAGGCAGACATCATCCTGGCATAGGAAAAGGTGTGTTGGTCGTTCCGTGCAGATGGCCAAATTAAAGAAGTGCTGCCCCTACAGATACAATCACCTTGTTGGAGTACAAGCTATAGTTGAGAAGGTGTAGGTGTGGCGCTGTTCACAAAAAAATGTGTATGGATTCCCAATATGCTTACTGTTGCTGTTTTAAATAAACATAAGTGTGTGATCAATACTAATATAGGTAAACACTGCTCATATTAAAGTGACTGGTGCTAAAGTATTGTGCAGAATAAAAAATATAATAAATTCAAAGTGACAAATGATCTTATTCCTATGTGCTTCAGCATTTAAATTCAATACATAGTAATATACCAACACATTTAAAATCTGAAGCACATAGGAATAAGAGCACTTGTCACTTTGAATTTATCATATTTTTGATTCTGCACAAAACTTTAGCACCAGTCACTTTAATATGATCAGTGTTTACCTACCGGTATATAGTATTGATCATAAACTTAAGTTTATTTAAAACAGCAACAGTAAGCATATTGGGAATCCATACCAATTTTTTTGTGAACAGAGTCACACCGACACCTTTCTCAACTATATCATCCTGGTACCCGAGAATGAACGGTACACCCTAAGGGGTCGAAGTGGCTAAAATACAACTAAGGTCTGCAGTCCGACTTCGGGAGGCAATTTGACCAACATCTGTTTGGGTTCCTGCACAGATGTCTATACAGTCTATCACCTCCCGAAGTCACCAAAAGTAGTACAGAAACTACTTTTGAGAATCGGTGCGGCTCCACAAAGTCGCTGTCAACAGCCTCCCATTTGGCATGCGATTTGACTTGCGAAATCACATGCCAAATTGCTTCAATGTGAACCTAGGCTTAATATCAAATGCTCTCCACTCCCAGACACTGCAGCTCATTGCTCATGGCTTCAGCAACAGACACAGTGCTGTCATTCCAGAAAACAGTGGGCAGGACTAGGTGTGGCCAGGTACTCATTGACAAGCTACAGGCTTGTGATCGGCAGTGACAATGCCTAATGCCGCGTAAACACGACCATTTTTCATGACGTGAAAAATGCAATTTTTTAAAATGGTCATTAAAAACGATTGTGTGTGGGCTCCAGAGCATTTTTCTCAACGTGAAAAATGGGCATTAAAAATGTAGAACATGCTCGAATTTTTCTAGGCATTTTACACGTCGTGAAAACGATGTGTAGACTTTAACGACGGGAAAAAAAACGTGCATGCTCAGAAGCAAGTTATGAGACGGGAGCAGACGTTCTGGTAAAACTAGAGTTTGTAATGGAGATAGCACATTCATCACGATGTAACAGACTGAAAAGCACAAAGACTGAAAAGCGTGAATCGTCTCTCACCAAACTTTTACTAACACGAAATCAGCAAAAGCAGCCCCACGTGTGGCGCCATCCGAATGGAACTTCCCCTTTATAGTGCAGTCGTACGTGTTGTACGTCACCACGCTTTGCTTGAGCATTTTTTTTTTTTTACGATCGTGTGTATGCAAGGCAGGCTTGACAAGAATCACGGCGAGAAAAACTTCGTTTTTTCCATGACATTAAAAACGGTTGTGTGTACGCGGCATAAGGGAGCATGGAAATTCTACAGAAGCAGTACAGCATTGTCGCCACATTATGATAGGAAGCTACAGGTATTTGTGGACTTTGCAGGGGGACAAAGAAAAAAATGTACGTACAGATAGATAATTAATTGCTGCAGCACATACTTTTAATGCAAGACTATAGTTCTGTTTGAACAAACCTCTACCATTAGGTGGAGTTGCCTGCCTTTTGTGCAGCCTGATTAGAGTAAGATTGCTCTTGCAGAAGCTAGTTTGTTCACTAACCAGTTTCAGCATTCAATAATGGATCAACGAGTCATTACCAAATATCGGTAATGTTAAACCTGAGTTTTCGAAATGGAGTTTGAAACTTGTAATGGATATAAATATTCATAGTTAAAGATTTCCTTAGAATGGTTAATTGTGTCTGTATGTAAAAGAAACAGCATGTTATACCGGGGACATTTCCATTTCGCCTGGCTGCACTGTGCTCATGGGTCGCTGATCTTCCCATCATTTGTTTTTCCTGCTGTGTGATTACATTGTAAATGATGGTAAGGCTTATAAGCTTTGCACAATGAATGTAGTGGCTGCTGTGCTGTGGTCAGCAAATACATTAATCTGAGTCACTCAACTAAAAATTATTTCTTAACTATAACTATACACAAGACCACTTTTTGTGATGAAAAAAACCGACGTTTTCAAAAACGTCATTTAAAATGATCGTGTGTGGGCAAAACGTTGTTTTATGTCTTAAAAAAAACGACCAAAAAAAAAATTCGAACATGCTTGAATTTTTTGTGTCGTTTTTCAAAATGTCATTTTATGTGTCATGCTCAGAAGCAAGTTATGAGACGGAGCTTCAATGGAACAGAGTGCCGTCGAACATGATGTACATCACCACGCTTTGCTAGAGCATTTTGGAAAAACGATGGTGTGTATGCAACGTCGTTTTGGAAAATTAAGTTTGAAAAACGTCGGTTTTTTTCATCACAAAAAGTGATCGTGTGTACGCGGCATAAGTCTCGAAACGCTGAGCCGTATGTTGCCTATGGTAAATGTAGCATTCTGTTTCTTTATTAATCAAACATATTAAAATCCACCAGTCCATAAAATAGTCATAGGCTTACAAAGAGTAAAAAATTATCATAGTAGATGTTCCATTTCCCTGTCTCATTTATTTCCTAAATATATGCAAATATTTTTAAGGATTTGTCAAAATTGTCCATTTCTAGGTGAAAACCTCCACTGAGTGATTTTTATAAAAATGTCATTGTTGACCTCTTTTGGAAAATGCTAGTTGCCTGAAACAAGCAGCTGGATGAAGAGTGAGGTCAGAACATCAGAACTTGTTCCAGTTCTGACTTGTTCAAACTGGTGTGTTGTAAAATACTAAATGCCTTTTTTTTTGCATTTTTAGCATGTTTTTAATAAGTTGAAAATTTAATGCAACACATTTTGAATGCGCTTTCATCTGTAGTCCCCTGGGAAAAAAAATAACAAAAAAATGCACTTTAAAAAAGCATGATGCAGTTTTGGTGCTTTTCTATTGACTATCATCCACCCTACCAATTGATCTGTGTCTGCTACTCCTCTCTGTCAATCCCTCCACTGACTTGCGCTCACCCAACTAAATATATTCAAAATACTAACTACTTACAAAGCCATCCACAACTCTGCCCCCAGCTACATCACTGACCAAGGGCCAGATTCAGGAAAAATTTACACCGGCGTATCTCCAGATACGCCGCCGTAATTTCAAATGTGCGCCGTCGCATCTTTGCGCCAATTCACAAAGCGAGATACGCCGAAAAACATGACTTCAGCCATCTGACGTAACTTGCCTATGCCGGCGTATCGTGGGCACATAGTTACGCTGGACACATTCGGCGTTCCCATTATAAATATGCAAATGAGTAAGATACGCCGATTCACAAATGTAGATGCTCCCGTCCACTTTATATACGCGCTTTGCGTAAGGCTTACATCCGGCGTAAAGTTACCCCTGCTATATGAGGCACAGCTAATGCAAAGGTATGGGCCAGGGAACGACGCCGTCATATTTTACGTTGTTTACGCCGTTTACCTAGTATGTGAATAGGGCTGGGCGTAGGTTACGTTCGCACGTCGTAGGCATTGCGCATCAACGTCACTTAGGGAGTATATGCAACGTGATTCTGAGCATTCGCGCGCATGCCCAGTTCGGCCGGCCATTCATTTGTACTCTATGGGCCAGATTCAGGTAGAGTTAGGCTGGAGTATCAGTGATACTCCAGCCTAACTCTCACTTTGAGCCGGCGTTTCTGTTTTCTGTAAGCAAAAAACAAGAAACGCCGGGTTGGAGTTCCTATACGAGCGGCGTAATTGTATTTTGCCGTCGTATCGGAACTGCAATTTTAAAAATGGCGCTCGGGGCGTTCCCGCCGATTGACGCCGAGAATATGTTAATTAGCGAGAATCGGCAATTCACGATCGTATTCGGGCCCGACGCAGTGACTTTCCGACGTTTCCGTAAGAGATACGCGGTGTAAAGAAAAACCAGCCCCCTAGTGGAGTATCCTATGTTAAGTATGGCCGTCGTCATCGCGTTGAATTTAAAAATGTTCACGTCGTTTGCGTAAAACCTCCGTGAATGGGGATTGACGTCATTGACCATCCCTGACAGAATTTGGAGCATGCGCACTGACAGTCCACGCATGCGCAGTACGTTCGCCGCGGGATCGCGCATAGTTAACATAATACATGCCCCCTACCTGCCCAATTTGAATTCCGCCGGCTCATTTTCGCTACGCCGCCGCAACTTTAAGAGCAAGTGCTATGTGAATAACAGTACTTGCTCCTAAAGTTTCGGCGGAGTAACGTAAATGAGAAACGTTACTCCACCATAAAGATGCGCCCATCTACCTGAATCTGGCCCTATAAATCCTGTATAATAATAATAATAATAACAATATAATGGAATATGTATTTTTGGGCACCAAAGATGCAGCAAGCAGAACTTTCTAAAAATGCAGTGCAGAAATGGTAAATGTCTTTCCAGTTTTTCAAAATCAGTAAGTCATAAAAAAACAACATTATTATCATTCCTTTTGTCACATACAGTTCACATAATGCAGCATAACTTGATAATAAATGTCAAACTAAGAAATAACATGGAAGCTATAATATACAGTATGGATGCATTAGTAGGAATAAACACAAACACTACATACCAGGAGAAGAAAAGTCAAAACATGATCCTTTATTAATCAGCACACCGAATGCAATAGTGTAGTATAGGCAGCACATTATCCACTTTCAGCAAAACTAGATTCCATTCCATAATTAACAGAAAAAAATATGTATATTCAAAATGCAGCTAACGTGACTTTCATCAAACATTCATTGCAGGTGGATCTTCCCAGTGCATAGGTTTTACATGAAAGTAGTTGATTCAACTCCAGTAAAAGTTTAGTGAAAGTCATATTTATTGCTTTATAAAAAAACATGCGATGTACAAGCCACACAGCTCATGCTTAGACCCACCTTGGGTTTTTTCTTTTTCTAGGTGCATGAAATAAAATAGACTACTGTCAGAACAGTGATATATCTGTAGAGACCCATAAACATTAAAATGGCAATGGCACTTCTGATGATGTCACTTGACATTAATATATATATATATATAAAGAAATGTTGTAGTGTGGAGACCTACCTACATGATCTATGGAATTAGGAATCAATCAGGCAGGCTCAACATACTACATAGTTGGAGATAAAAACTGCCAGATTGTCCTATGCATGGTCAGCATTTGTCACCAGAAAAGGTATCCTCCTTGATAGATTTCTCCTTACTTCCTGTGCTGGTGACAACTAACATTTTTGATTTCCTGTACCTTTTCTGTCAAGGCTGGGACAAGAGGGATGGCTGCCCTGGGTGCAATGGTTTACTGTAGGGATGAGGGTGACAGTGGCAGTGATTTTGACAAGTGAGTTACTGCTGGGCATAGGATCCCCTAAGCTTGCACATCATGAACAGGGGAGGGGGGCATGGTTTGGCATCTTTGCCCTTACCGCTGGATGACCTTGTCCCAGCACTGCTTTCTGTCCCGTTGTCCATAATCATCATGACAAACAGAAAGAGCTAATCTCCCCAAAGGGGGCACAAGCAGCAATAAAAACCTGACCAGCTAAAAATAAAGCAAAAAGTTTGGGCTTTAAAGGGGTTGTAAAGGTAAAAGTTTTTTTTACCTTAATGCATCCTATGCATTAAGGTAAAAAAACATCTGACAGCACCGCCCCCCCCCCAGCCCCCGTTTTACTTACCTGACCGTTCGAAATTCCAGGGCGCGTTCAAGTCATCCTGTTCGGTTCCCAGCCTGGCCGTTGATTGGCTAGGCTGGGCGGATTGATAGCAGCGCAGCCATCGGCTGGCGCTGCTGTCAATCACAGCGGATGATGCGGCGCACCGGGGGGTGGGACGAGTGATACAGTTGGCGGCTATGGCCGCCGCTGTATCACGGGAGCGCGCTCGCAAAAGCTTTCCACCATGCAAGCTCGCTCGCATGAAGGTAGAAAGCTTTTGCGAGGAGGAGCCGAGACAGCCGCCGTGGGACCCCAGAAGACAGCGTTCGGGGACACTGTGTGCAAAACGAGCTGCACAGTGGAGGTAAGTATAACATGTTTGTTATTTTAAAAAAAAATCCTGACATTAGTGTTCCTTTAAATACATTTTACTCAAAATGGTTGCTAAACACAGGGCCATCTTAAAGGCAGGGCAAAAAGGGCACTGCCCTGGGCTCTGTCATTGTTGTGGGGCCCAAGGCCAACTATCTTGGTTTAAATTCCCTTGTCCCTTGAAGTTTTAGTCATGTGCTACCCAGCTCTGCCCTTTTGTTGTGTACGTATGACTCAACCGCAGACCCTGTGTTTACATGTAAATAACCGACTTTCATGTGTACAGTAAATAGCCTCAGAAATTATATGTAAATAGTGGCGGCAGATGGCATTGATATGAAAATAAAGGCGGCATTCATATGTATATCATGCCCTCCTAAAGTCATATCCACCATCACCTATACTGAATGCCGCCCCCTGGGGAGGTAAAGGGGCATGCTTTAAAGTCCTGCCTGCAACTGTGGTCGTTAAGCCTAACATCTGCCTGTTGGAGTAGAAAGGATGAGGGAGGTTTGGGGTGCAGAGGTTAGCAGGGGTTTTAGGATGCAAAGGCGTACCGACAGGGTGGCTAAAGATGTAGATCAAGGATCCTCAAACTACGGCCCTCCAGCTGTTGCAGAACTACACATCCCATGAGGCATTGTAAAAGTCTGACATTCACAGACATGACTAGGCATGATGGGAATTGTAGTTCCTGAACAACTGGAGGGCCATAGTTTGAAGACCCCTGATGTAGATAGTGTGAAGGGCAGCACTTTCATTTCAATGGGCTGCTCTGTGCGCTAGAAATGTGGAAGAAAGTCCCTAACCCTTTTTCAAAATCACACAGTGCCAAAGCACATGTCAGCAGATGCGTGAGGGTGTCATTAACAATGGATGGCACTGCTGTGTATGTGCTAAAGGGCAGCACGTTTCTGTGGTGTCAGGAAAGTGATTTTGCACGTGTTCCCGACACACAAATGTGAACGCAGACTAAATGTCTCAGCTACATTGGTGGTCAGTGCAAATATTCTCATTACATTGGGGTTTAGTGTAGAATCCTTTCATTCACACTAGTGACCAGTGTAAATGTTCCCCTTACATTAGTGGTCTGTGTAAATCCCTCCTTGCATTAATGGTTATTGTGAATGCTTTTATTACATTGGTGGTCAGTGTAAACCCCTATTACATTGATGACCAGTGTTGAAACTCCTCTTTATATTTGTAGTCCGTAAAAAAAATCAGCATTGCCATTGTTCACACTCTGCCCTCCCCCCAGCACTGCCACTGGTCCCAGAAGTTCTAGGATCCCTAATGTCTCGTTCACATGGCTGTACTTTCCGAGAAAAAAGTCAGACAGGCTTTTTTCTTGGAAAGTCCAGCTGTGGGTAGCCTAAATCTGACTTTTTTGGTCAGAAGTCCGACGGTTCTCTTTCTTTCCGTTGGAATTGTGACGGATTCACGACCGTGTGTACGAGGCATTAGAGTTTTCGGTCTATTGAAAGGTCCGCACACCTCCCCAGTCCATGGTGTGCAGGCAGTGAGGATATGACGTGCGGTAACCTCTAGCAACCAATCAATGAGCAGTATTATGCCGGTACACACCATCACTTTATGCAATGGAAAAAAAACAACGTTTTTGAAACTTCAATTTTCAAAGACGATGTTGCCTACACACCATAGTTTTTTCACAATGTTCTAGCAAAGAGAGGTTACGTTCACCACTTTTTTCCATTGAAGCTCGCTTCATAACTAGCTTCTGGGCATGCGCGGGTTGAAAAACGACGCTTTGAAAAACGACAAAAAATTTAAGCATGCTTCAATTTTTTTTTGTCATTTTTCACAAGACATAAAACTAAGTTTTCCCCCACACACTGTCATTTAAATTGACGTTTTTAAAAACTTCTTTTTTTTTCATCACATAAAGTGATCGTGTGTATGCGGCATTACTGTACTGTAATCTCTAGCAAGTAATCTCACCCAGAACAAACACTTTTTTGGAACAACAGTGACAAGTAAAGCTGAATGGCACAACACAGAAAGAATAGAGAATACTTACACTTGGTCGGTCAGCTTCAATCTTGTTTTCAACTTCTCTGAAAAAAAAAGTGAGAAAGATTTACCTAGAATTATAGAATTACATGTCCACAAAAATGCCTGTGCCATTTATTACTGCATGTCGTTATATTATTTCATATATTTTATTTTACAGTTGACTAATTTTTTACACACCAGTGCCCTCCTAAAAAAAATGTCTTTCCATGAAGTTTATGTATTACAGAGTTACATAGTATTCCCTATTTTATTGAGAGCTGCACATATTAACAGGTAATGCCTCCCAGAGAACTATAGTAAGAGCTTGTTTAAGCCTCAATCCTCACTTTCAGTGTGTCATTTCTATACACACATTTGTGGTGCCTTTTTTGTGGCATCATTTTTCTTAATTTGTTTTACCTTATACTTTTTACATGCATTTGCAATACATTTACTTACATATGTTCTATTGCAAAAAATAGGTGGCTGAATTACTACCACATCAGATGGATGAATCAGTTCCACCTGACAGTCTGCTGAAGAAGTACACACATAAGTTTTTAGCTGCTACAGCAGCCAGGTGTGTGTGTTAAAGCTGCCACTGCCAACTATGGAAGTGCGCATGATTGGATAATAAAATCAGCAGAGCTTCCCCTCATTTCAGATTTACCCCTCAGATTTACAGAGACTGCACTTTCAAGAGCACTTGTAGTTTGCACTTGCCCATTGAAATCATGTCTGCAGTCTCTGATCATCTTCTGTACTATGTCTGCAGTCTCTGACCATCTCCTGTACTAAGTCTGCTGTCTCTGACCGTTTCCTGTATCATGTCTGCAGTCTCTGACTGTCTCCTGTATCATGTTTGCAGTCTCTGACCTTCTCCTGTATCATGTTTGCAGTCTCTGACCGTCTTCTGTATCATGTCTGCAGTCTCTGACTGTCTCCTGTATTATGTTTGCAGTCTCTGACCGTCTCCTGTATCATGTCTGCAGTCTCTGACCGTCTCCTGTATCATGTCTTTAGTATGTCTGGGGGCTCCCCTCCAGGTCTCAATGCTTCTCTTCTTGTATTTTGTTTATTGTTAAGAGATCATGTAAGGATCCCAGGGTAATGAAGGCTTTGTGGGGGAGCATCTCTGTGAGTCATTGCCATAGAAACATTTGTAAAGGGCAGGAGTTAGTAAAATGACCACACCCATGGATCGGCCCTGCTTAAGTCTGAAGATAGCTAAGAGCTTCCAGTTTGGAGGCTCCCGGTGGGGGAGACAGACGGTCTAACCTCAGGGTCAGGAGGCCCCAGCCAGAAGCTAAGAGACACCTGGTCTCCTACCAGGAGTCAGTTTGGCTCCTATTGGTGTGTCAGGAGAACCCCAATCTATGGGCCAGGGGTGGACCATGCAGCATGGTTCTGCAAATAAAACCAGGAGAGCTGGACAACAGGGTCTGAGACACTGGTAATAGGGGCAGCGTGGTACTGAAGTTGAAGCTGAGTGAGCTTATGAGCAAGGTGGCTCAGCTTTTTCCATGTTTTTACTCTGCTAAAGCTGGAGTAGATCTTCTGCGTATAAAAATTTATGTTGGACTGTTGTTTTTTACTTTCTTCCGTTTAAATGGTGGTTTGTTGCTACTGAGAGGTTGAAAGGAGCCAATTGGGTGGATTGGAGTGGTCTTTTGTATCTGTTTGAATTGGGGGCATATGTTACTGCAGTTGCAGTGGAGCGGATTGTTTGATGTACTTCAGCTAACACCTAACTGGACTGGTTGGGAGACTGACATCAATTGCAGATGGGAACCGCTTAATGGCCCATTAAGGATTGAATTGATCTTCTGCATTAAATACGGTCTGCCTATTATCTCTGCTAGAGCTTACCAGGAAATATTGGAATGTAATCAGATACTTACCATCAACTACTATTAAGTATTATTATTAAAGTAGAGAATTGCCACCAATCCCCCATACTTGTGCAGTGTTGTTATCCACCGCTGGGTCGCCGCCTCTATGCTGGTAATACGGAATCAATGTTTAGACCATTCTTCTTTGCTTCCAAGAATATAAAGTCCTGAAGAAGCTATTTGATGTGAAACACGTCGAACTCTTAGAAAATTTGAGCAAAGGTATTTGTGTAACAGTACACATGGCCCCTAAATTGCCTTGAAGGGACAAGAATCCCATAACATTTGAATGATCTTTTTAACGTTGTATTAAAATTCTTCGTAATTTTCATATATACATGTGTCTGTCCCCTCTTGTACCAGTAAAGTCCAACATATATGGGTATTTGAGGTTGTAGTGCAGTGGTGTCAACAGACCTCAAAGCTTTATTTACAGAAAGGGGCTTCATACATACAAAGTGGACTGTATATGTGAGCTCATTTACCTGTAAATGCCTATGCAGTTCTATGTGACCAGTTTTGTAACCCAGGCACCCCTGCCTGACAGGATAGCCAGAACTTTAGCCTCCATTGCGGCAGCACAGTGTGGTGAACAATACACTCTGGCCTGATGACTGCACAACAAAGGAGCTGAAGAGCACTGAAGAGGTCATCAGTCTGCTAAGCACGAGGACTGTTGGCACTTGTAATTTGCAGCAATCCTAGTGTTGGTCCTCCATCTGAGGGAGTGCTGAAATTTTAGTGGGCGGTAGGCCCTGCAAGGCTAAAGTATAGACATGCATTAAGCTAAATTACACTTACTTACTAAATAAAAATAATGTTTTTAATGGGAATTATAATTATTAAAGTACTGATAACATTCCAATAGGCTTACTCTGAAATATTTCTTTTCTCTGAAAATACTCTCAGAATAAATTCTCCTTCCTGGTGCGGCTCATAGGTGGAGGGGATGATGACGTATTCACTGGGAGGTAGCCGAAAACGCTGTGAAACTTCTCTCATGTTGATATAAGACTTACACCGATCTTTGGATGCGTTGTACAAAAAGAAGTCCTTTTGTAGATGTTGCTTATTCCCATGCATCTGCATAACAGCAGAAAGGACAGTGACAGACATTAAAAAGAAGCATTGCATATTGATTACAAAACATATTCTGCAAAATTCAAGGTAGATGCAGAGCGAACAAATATATGATATACTAAATCTTACATAGACAGCTCAGAGGGTTATCTTCAAAAGAAAAATATGATTGGTTAGATGGAAGACACATTTTTAAAAGGGAACAAACACCAAACTGCTATTGAGAAAGACAATTGACTGCACTGCTATAATATGCACATAAGGCAGCAGGGTGGATACATCTTGAGTGCGCTGTTTTCCTCCAAGAAGCATACTAATAGATTAAATAGGTTAACTGCATCCACATAGACCCTAATGCAAGTAAATGCCGGAGGTAGGAAAACTAAAATGTATACTATTTCGTAATAGGCAATAAAATCAATGGATCTGTGTACCCCGTAAAGCCCTACTTAATATATTGGCAATGCATATATTAGTTAACTAACATAAAAAAAAAAAGTAAACTACAATAAAGATCTGCTAGATTGTAAGCTCTAATGAGCAGGGCCTTAGTACACACGACCAGGAATCCTGACGGGAAAATGTCCGTTGGAAATCCCAAGGGGAAAACCAAGAACCTGCTCTCTACTTTTTCCCCATACAGACGATCGGTTTTCCTGTCGGGAAAACTGAGATGAGAGATTTTCCTTAGGAATCCCGACTGTGTTTATGCTCCATCTGAGTTTTTCCCCACAGGAAAACTGCCAAAATGGCCGGTTTCTGCTGCACACAGCCGGTTTTCTGACAGGAAAAAGTCCATCAGGAATCCCAGCGGGAAAAAAAGAGAGCTGGTTCTCTTTTTTTTTGTCCGGTGGGTTTGCCAGTTTTCCCGTCGGAAAAACTGCGAGGGAGCATACACATGGCCGGGATTTCTGGCAAAAGGTTCTCATGGCAGTTTTCCCTTTGGAAAACCTGTTCGTGTGTACAGGGTGTAAGTTGGGGATAGGTAGCTTGTACAAAAGCTCCCTGGGATGAGCCGGCACAGATACCAAAGTCCATAGGATAAGTGAACAACAGTGGGATGTTTATTGGTGCTATACAAAGTCTATTTACAGGTGCTGTACAGTGTGCAGTAAACAAAACAACCAAAAATAGTTAAACAAACACCTAGCCGTGTCTCGGCTCTAACTACACGATATGTAGGCCCTAACTACTAAGCTAAAACACAACCTTCCCACCAGTCTTTTAACAACCTCCTTGCTCCTACAGATCCACACTATCTGTTTCCCAGGACAGAGCAATGGCTGTTAGCTCAGGTGAGCTTAAATTGGCCTGGGGGAGAGGGCCAACACCTGACCTGGATCAGGGATCAGAGATCCCTGAACGTGTAAGAGAGGAGCCTGGGAGAGGTATAAACCCCGAACTGGACTTTCCCAGGCTCTCTCTGGGACGCTCTGCTACACACCCTCCCCCCTTGTTTCAACCCCAGGGTTGGAACACCTGTAGCCCAAAAGGAGTGAACACGGGACAGGGCATCTACATTCCCCATCTCAACACCTGGCCTGTGTTTTACCGAAAAGGAGTAATCCTGTAGAGCCAAAAACCAACGGTTCACCCGCCTATTAGTCTCCTTCTTTAGGGCCATCCATTTCAGGGGAGCATGGTCAGTTATTAACTCGAACTGGCGCCCTAACAGGTAGTACCTGAGCGCGTCCACGGCCCACTTTATGGCTAAACATTCCTTTTCAATGACTGCATATCTTTTCTCATGATCATTGAGCTTTCTGCTTAGGTAGACCACAGGGTGTTCTTCCCCGTTGTGTACCTGTGACAATACTGCCATGATACCTACATCAGAGGCGTCTATCTGAACCAAAAAATCTTTGGAGAAATCAGGGGAGTATAGCACTGGCTGTGCACAAAGAGCCTTCTTCAGGACTTGGAAAGATTCTTCGGCTACTGGGGACCATTTTATCATTACGGAGTCTTTCCCTTTCGTCAGGTCTGTCAGTGGGGCAGCTATAGTGGCAAAATTTGGAATAAACCTTCTGTAATATCCCGCAATGCCAAGAAAGGCCCTGACCTGCTTCTTGTTTGCAGGACGTGGCCACTCCTGGATGGCTTCTATTTTATTCACTTGGGGTTTAAGAACTCCACGGCCAATAGTGTAGCCCAAATACTTGGCTTCCTCCAAATCAATGGCACATTTTTTGGGATTTGCCGTAAAACCTTCCTTGAAGAGGGAATCAAGGACAGCTTGGACACGGGGCAAGTGAGACTCCCAGTCGGTGCTATGCACCACTATGTCATCTAAATAAGCTGCAGCATACTGCTGGTGTGGTCTTAGGGTCCTGTCTATGGCCCTCTGAAAGGTTGCAGGGGCATTTTGCAACCCAAAAGGCATTTTCTTATACTGGAATGATCCCTCCGGGGTCACAAACGCAGTCTTTTCTTTGGCACTATTAGTCAGGGGTATTTGCCAATATCCTTTGGTCAAGTCCAAAGTGGTCAGATAACGGGCCTTGCCAAGTCGGTCTATAAGTTCATCTACCCTGGGCATTGGGTACGTGTCAAACTTTGTTACTGCATTGAGCTTTCTGAAGTCGTTACAAAACCTCCAAGTGCCACCCGGTTTTGGGACTAACACGATGGGGCTAGACCAGTCACTATTGGATTCCTCAATGACATCTAGCTCCAACATCCTTCTAACTTCATCACTGATGTCCTTTCTCCTCGCTTCAGGAATTCGGTACGGTTTGAGCTTGACACGGACCCCAGGTTCAGTAAAAATATCATGCTGAACCGCCGAAGTCGTGCCAGGCAACTCTGAAAATTTCTCTCTATTCCTTATTAGGAACTCTCTGGCTTCCTGTTTTTGGGAATATGACAGGGTGTCTGGAATCGTGACCTCAGGGATCAGAGGGGATTCAGTACCCTTAGGCGTTACCGGGAGGGAACTCGCAGTTAACGCCAATCTATCCTTCCAGGGCTTTAACAAGTTTACGTGGTAAATCTGTTCGGGCTTCCTTTTACCTGGTTGATACACCTTGTAATTGACTTCCCCAACTCTTTCAATTACTTCAAAGGGGCCCTGCCACTTAGCCAGGAACTTGCTCTCAACAGTGGGAACTAATATGAGGACCCTGTCACCAGGTGAGAAAACACGGAGTTGGGCCACCCGGTTGTATATTCTCTGTTGGGCTGCTTGAGCCTGTAGTAAATGTTCTTTCACCACTGGCATTACTGCTGCAATCCTCTCCTGCATTTGAGCGATATGCTCAATGACACTTTTGTGGGGTGTCTGTTCCCCCTCCCAAGTTTCCTTGGCTATGTCTAAGGCCTCGTACACACGATCAAATCTGTCCGCTGGAAACGGTCTGCTGGACCGTTTCAGCAGACAGATTCGATCGTGTGTACGGCCGAGCCGACGGATTTGGCCACCCGACAGATTTCAAAGCATGCTTTGAAATCTATCGGGTGGGAATCTGTCCGCCCGACATGTCTGCTGGTTAGTACACTTACCAGCAGACATGTCGTCCCGCACCGCCGCCGCACCGCCGCCGAATGGATTCGGCGCATGCGCGGAAGTGTTTTACTTCCTGGTGCGGTGACGTCACCGCCACGTCACTGACACGTCAGCGCGCCGTCTGCTGGCGGGGATTTTGGTTTGCTCGTGTGTACACGCGAGCAAACCAAAATCCCAGCAGACAGATTTGTTCAAATCTGTCGGACAGACAGATTTGAACAAATCTGTCTGCTCGTGTGTACAAGGCCTAAGAGTCCTCGAGGGTGTCTCCCATAAAGCAGCTCAAATGGAGAGTATCCCGTAGAGGACTGGGGAACCTCCCTGATGGCGAACATCAAGTACGGTATCAGGAAGTCCCAGTTTTTCCCATCCTGGTCAACCACCTTCTTTAACATACTCTTTAATGTCTTATTGAAGCGTTCCACCAGGCCATCCGTTTGCGGATGATACACAGAGGTTCGCAACTGCGTCACCTTAAATACCTTGAACAGCTCCCTAGTTATCCGTGACATAAATGGGGTACCCTGGTCTGTAAGGATTTCTTTAGGGATGCCAACCCAACTGAACACCATAAACAGCTCTTTGGCAATATTTTTGGCAGACGCGGCGCGTAAGGGAACGGCCTCGGGGTAACGGGTAGCGTAATCCATAATCACGAGGATATGCTGATGACCACGGGCAGATTTGGGGAGCGGACCCACAAGGTCCATGGCAATTCTCTCAAAGGGCACTTCAATAATGGGCAAGGGCACTAAAGGACTTCGAAAGTGGGGCTGGGGGGCCGACATCTGACACACAGGACAGGATTGACAATAATTCTCAATATTTTTCTGTATCCCAGGCCAGTAAAACCTGCGCAACACTCTTTCAGTGGTTTTCTCAAACCCTAAATGGCCTCCTAGCAAGTGCCCATGGGCAAGTTCCAACACCACCCTTCTGTAAGGCGTGGGGACCACCAACTGTTCAATAACTTCATCATTCTTTTTACATACACGATACAGTAAATCATCATTGCTGCTGAAATAAGGAAAACAGGGCCTATCCCCTGGTTCGACAGGTACATCATTAATCACCATTACATTTTCCCAGGCCCTGGCAAGGGTAGGGTCTTTTCTCTGCTCAGTACCAAAATTTTCCTTGTGCACATTAAGATCAGTAAACTCCAACGTAGGCTCCGAGTTGGCAGACGGCTGTCCGGCTCTACTGGTTGTGGGGACTTCCTCAGGCTCCCCTGCCATAACCGAGAAAGGAAAACTCGGAGAGCCCTGAGATGAGTCCCCTGAACCCACAATATCGGAAGTAGCCAGGAGCTCTGGCTCTGCGACTGTGTCAGGTACTGCGACCGGGTGGGGACGATCCCACAGCTCCCAAAACTTAGGGGAGTCCCTACCAATGATGGCCTCGTGCACCAAGTGGGGCACAAGTCTGACCGCATGGGACAACGTACCTAAGCCAGTTTTAAACTGAACTGTGGCTAAAGGATACTCCCGGGTATCCCCATGTACACAGATCACAGCTACTTTTTTTCCATGAAAATTCACAGTTTCAACTATCTCAGCTGTAACCAAAGTAACCAGACTTCCAGAGTCCAGTAAGGCCGTAATAGGCTTATCATTAACAGTCATGTGACACATGTGTTTCCCCACATTTGGCACTGCAGCGCATGAAACAGCAGCAAACATAGACTGCCTTCTAATAGACAGATCACACTGCATTGGTTCATCAGTCAAAGGACAATTTGCTGCAACATGTCCCAGCTCTTGGCAACGAAAACACCTGATGTTTCCCCAAGTTGGTTTGCTGACAGGCAGTGGTTTCCCTTGCTTGGGACGCCAAACTTCAGTCCTGGCACCAAAATTCCTCCCCCCTATTTCCTTGCCATGCTTACCACCCACTTCCCCTGGAACAGTCTTACCGGTTGCCTGGGGGGACCGTGGCTTTGGGTGGAAAGTCCGTGCGGCTGTTGGGGTGGTGACCAGGTTCTCTGCAGCAAAGTACCTTTCGACGAGTTCCACCAGGTTATCTGCCGACTTGGGGTCCCCTTGACTCACCCACTTCTGCAGGGGAATTGGGAGTGACCTCAGAAATTGGTCCATGATCACACACTCCACTATTTGTGGTGCAGACAGGGACTCCGGTTGTAGCCATTTTCGCACCAGGTGGATTAGGTCGAACATTTGCGATCTTGGGGGCTCTCGATTTGGAAGAACCAGCTGTGGACCCGTTGGGCTCGAACGACCAAGGTGATGCTGAGTCGCGCCAGAATTTCCTGCTTGACCTTTTCATAGTCTCCCGCTTCTGCTGACTCGAGATCATAGTAGGCCTTCTGCGATTCACCAGAAAGTAAGGGGGAAATCAGTCCTGCCCACTTGGTTTTAGGCCAACCTTCCCTCTCCGTGGTCCATTCAAATGTTAGCAGGAAGGCCTCTGGATCATCATCCGTAGTAATTTTAGACAGAAAGCGAGCCACATGGATGGCTGAAGGCTTGTCTCTAATATCCTTGATTCCCGCAGGTGCCAACTGTGCTAGCATTTCTGCAACCTTAGTCAGGGTTTTCCTATCCGCTTCTGCAGCAGTGGCAAGCTGTTCAAACAGCCTCTGCGATTGCTCCTGTACAACACTAATCTGCCTCTGCGATTGCTCCTGTGCGATAGCGTTGGCTTGCTGCAGCGCAGCGTTAGTTTGCTGTTGTGCAGCGTTTGCTTGCTGTTGTGCAGCATTGAATAACACCATTTGTTTGAGGATTTCCTCCATGTTGTCACTTTAGGTACTGGCCTTTTAAATAGTAACTTACTACTGCTGATCGCAGCCTCCACCATATGTAAGCTGGGGATAGGTAGCGGGTACAAAAGCTCCCTGGGATGAGCCGGCACAGATACCAAAGTCCATAGGATAAGTGAACAACAGTGGGATGTTTATTGGTGCTATACAAAGTCTATTTACAGGTGCTGTACAGTGTGAGAAAACAAAACAAACAAAAATAGTTAAACAAACACTTAGCCGTGTCTTGGCTCTAACTACACGATATGTAGGCCCTAACTACTAAGCTAAACAAGCCTACCGCTTGTTAGCTCAAAACACAACCTTCCCACTAGTCTTTTAACAACCTCCTTGCTCCTACAGATCCACACTATCTGTTTCCCAGGACAGGGCAATGGCTGTTAGCTCAGGTGAGCTTAAATTGGCCTGGGGGAGAGGGCCAACACCTGACCTGGATCAGGGATCAGAGATCCCTGAACGTGTAAGAGAGGAGCCTGGGAGAGGTATAAACCCCGAACTGGACTTTCCCAGGCTCTCTCTGGGATGCTCTGCTACAAGGGCATGAGTCCTCCTGTATTGAATTGTATTGTAACTGTACTGTCTGCCCTCATGTTGTAAAGGGTTGCGTAAATTGTTGGTGCTATATAAATCTTGATATTATAATAATAACAATAATAAACAAGCCCTATTTAAAGTGTGTAGTAATTTTGGCATGGTGTTCCCCTTAGAATCCATACCAGACTGAGGACTCGGTATGCATTAAGGGGGACACCACATTGTTTTTTTTCATAATTTTTAATTGCTGGCCTGTGTTCTTTACATTCAGCTGTCAGCGGGTAACCGTGCTGTCAGCGGGTAACCGCAGCGTTGGTGACCGTGCTATCGTATGCGGTAAACATTAGTGAATTCCCCCCCCCCCCCCCTAGTCTCCATCAGGAAGCATGCGCCCGGGGGATCAGAGCCAGGGTAATTTCTCTTCGGAGGACCATGTATACACTTTTATGTACTTTTTTTTGTGGTTCACGGTTTGTGTGTTTGCTTAATTATTGCACTTAATGTTTTGTTTCCAGTGTGTGCACCGCATTGAAAAAAAAATGTATAATAAGAAATTAGTAGATAAGTCCAGCTAAAATGTTTTCTTTTTACATTTTGGATAAAGTGAGGGTTAGCACTACTGTTGGGTATATGCTGCTATTCAGGGCTCTGTTAGAGTGATTTCCCCTTATGTAATGTCCCAGTGACAACAGTTTTGCCAGGCAGGAAGTGAAGAAAAATCTGCAACAGAGACATATATAAAAAGCCAACAGAGGTTTTAACTTTCTTCTCTACTAACAAAACATAATTTTTATTTTTATCTGTGATACTGTTGGGGATTTTTGCGTCCTTTTTTTCCTATGAAACCGTTGCCTCCAGGACAAAAAAATGAGGAGAAGTCTCTGTAAGGCTGCGTACACACGACCGGTTTCCTCGACAGAATCCTTCAAGAAACTTGGTGGGAGAGATTTTTTGCCGAGGAAAATGGTCGTCTGTATGCTTTTCATCGAGTAAACTGTCGAGGAACTCGACGAAGGAAAAAAGAGAGCAAGTTCTCTTTTTCCTCGACGGGAGTCGTCGTGTTCCTTGTCGGACTGGTTTTCCAACGAGAAACACATTGGTGTGTATGCTTAGAAACCCGCGCACCTTCGGTAAAAGTAGTATTTGTAATGGAGATAGCACATTTGTCACGCTGTAACAGACTGAAAAGTGCAAATGTCTCTTACCAAACTTTTTCCTAACACGCAGTAACATGAGATTAGCAAAAGCAGCCCCTGCCGTTGTATGTGTTGAAGTCACCGAGTTTGAGAACGAGGAGATTTGGTCTTGACTGTGTGTACGCAGACAGCTTGTCAAGTTTCTCGACAAGCCTAACAAGGAACGATTTCCTTGGTCGTTTGTACGAGGCCTAACAGAACCCAACATATCAGTACAAAGTGTGAAATAAGCTGCCAAATATTTTGAGAATTGTGTACAAGTTAATGTGGCATTAAACATATTTCATACTCCAATGGGAGAGTGTTAGTTGATGTTATTTAAGTAGTTACTGGGATTCCAGATGACCAGACACAGACGAATGGTAGTAATACCATACAGCAATATTTATTCTTGCAACAGTCACTACAAAACACTTCAAACTAACCCAAATGGATTGCTTTCCAATGGGCTACAAAAGCCATAACATAAGTCATTACAAGCTACTTTTTCCTTACTTATCCTTTCACCACCATACCTCTTTTGGGACCTTGGAGGAAGGAAAAGAACAAAAAATACAGAGAAGGTGAAAAACGGCATACAGATTGCAGAAGCAAAATGGCAAATTCAGTCAAAAAGTGGTGTAGATACTCAACCCTCTATTTGTGAAAAAGCTCTCTAAAGTATGAAGAGTTATATTGATCACACAGATGACTGTGAAAGCACAGTATTAGGTAAAAAAAGAACTGTGCTGGTTACTTTAGCTAACCAAACTAGGACTGTTAAAATGCGGGTGTATAAATGTAACCTACAAAGCATACTGACACAAAATATTCATGAATAAATAGGTTTAAAAAATGTAGTATACTGTTCAAGAAATTTACCCGATTTCCATTCTTCGAGTGCATTTTTTTTACTTAATGTGTAAGCTCACCTTTTTCACAAAAAAAAGGTGAACTAACATCTTAAACCTTCCCCACCCCCCTGACCCCCCCCTGTACTTACCTCCCTGGGTAACTGCCCATACAGCCGGTGTAGCAATCCAGGGATATGCAATCCCTTTTCTTTTCCTTCTTTGTGTAGGGCTTCCAGGATGGATCAGAGAGAATCCTCTTTGACAAATCGGTATCGACCTGATCCATCCTGGAAGCCCTACAGAAAGAAGGGGAAGATAAGGGGATTTCTTATCTCTGGGCCACTACAATGACTTTGTGGGTAGTGACAGCTCTTAACCCAGGAAGCTGAGTGCAGTGCGGACCGGGTGGGTGGGTAGAGTGTAGAATTAGTTCTCCTTTTTATTTCTGTGAAAAAGGTGAACTTACGCTTTAACGTACAGTATATCTAAATGCAAAAACAAAAATGTAACATTTTGTGGCTTATAAACTGTAAATGTGGTGGCTGAATTTGTTTTAATTTTTCAAGGTAAGTACATAATCTGCTAGCACACAGACATTAAATCAATAACATACCAAATACGATGGGGGGAGCAATAAATCCCTCAAGGGCGACGATTAGCTGATTTCTGTGAAACGCATTGAGAAACTAACTTCGTCCCATTGCATGATATAGACCAGGGGTCTCCAAACCGTCTAAACAAAAGGGCCGGTTTATTGTCATTCTGACTTTATAGGGGCCTGACTGTGATTAGTGGGAGTAAACAATGCCCCATCATTGGTTTTAGTGGAAGGAATAGTGCCCTATTAATATCGGTGGGAGCAATAGTGCCCCATCCTTGGTGTCAGTGGGAGCAATAGCGCCCCATCCTTCGTGTCAGTGGGCGGAATAGCGCCCCATCCTTGGTGTCAGTGGGCGGAATAGCGCCCCATCCTTGGTGTCAGTGGGCGGAATAGCGCCCCATCCTTGGTGTCAGTGGGCGGAATAGCGCCCCATTGGTGTCAGTTGTGGATGCAATAGTGCCCTAAGGGCCTGATGGAGGCAAGCAAAGGGCCACATCCAGCCCCAGGGCCGCAGTGACCCATAGGAACTCATGTTTTATGGACTGCAGTGCGTTTGTGCAAAACTGAAAATGCATTAAAAAATGCATAGGTATAAACCAGCCCTTACTCTTTTAGAATGTGTTAATATTTTAGAAACCCTGTTCCTGTTTTTCACTGCTTCTATTCACAGTGCAAGTCTGTGAGTAGTCCGATAGCTTATCTCAGTAGTAGTAGCAAGAAAACCTTAGTGATAGCAGTAAAATGCAAAGCTAGTGCAGAAAATCAAGTGAATATAAAACCATAATAGAGTTAAGATGGTCATACATGGCTTGAAATTTGACTGAGCTGGGTGGAAAGTTAACGACTGAACAGTGACTGCATCCTAACAGAATCAGCCGTTGTTCAGATATTCAGGCAGCCACAGGTGCCATGGCCACCTGAATAAAATAGCCGGAAGTGGAGTTTCCTCTATCCATGCTCATGAATGGGAAAATAGATTGGTTTTCATGTTCACCCTGGGGGTTGAAAAAATCAAAGACAAAACATGAGCGGCTAGCTTTACAAGTTTCCACACCACATACAATAAAAAATAATTTTTTAATGTAGATACAGTATATGATCTTAGAATATGTTTATGTTTGCATGGAGCAATCCTTTAAGTCCCCAATAAAGCAGTCATCCTGACTGGAACATTGCCAGGAAATGGCACCCACTGACATAATCACCATCTGATTCAGTAACACTGTCTACTATATCTTTTTGCTAGAATTAGTTACTGTCTAGCCTCAATCAGATACAAGGGTCTGCTCATAAGGATTTTTGTGGGGGGGGGGGGGGATAAGTGGCTTTTCAGCCTTAGTCAGATAGTAGGGTCTGATGATCCAATCAAAAACAGGACATCTGTTATTATAGCATTATTCAAATGTTTGACCAGTTTCAATTTGTGGTCAGGTATAGTCAGACCAGTTTGTTACCTCATAAATAGCAAAGCCAATTGTGAACAGATTTGCTCCCATTTTTCGATCTTTTCTGCGGTTTTTCTGCATTAAGGCAACAAGGAAACTGCACACAACTTCATTGTCTTCAGGGTCATCATCTTCCTCCAAGAGCTTTAGCCGGTACTGAGGGTTAGTCCAGTAGGTGTCTATGAACATTGAATTCAAAGAGTTAACTTATGTTCATGTCAAACCAAATATCCAGAAGAAATAAAGTTTATTTGAAATAATTTTTCCCTCTAGAATAGGATTCTCAATGTTATACTCCCCATTTCCCCAATTTCTGTACATCTAAAATCGATTTCCCATTAAAAAGATGTATGGTGCAGCTATGCCTGGAACCCACATAGTCCCCAACTAAGTTGTTCTAGTGCTGGAATAATGCTTACAGTGCCTTGAAAAAGTATTCACACCCCTTGAAACTTTCCAAATTTTTTCATGTTACAACCAAAAATGTAAATGTATTTTATTGGGATTTTATGTGATAGACCAACACAAAGTGGTACATAATTGTGAAGTAAAAGAAAAATGTTAAATGGTTTTACTTGAAGAGACCATACAACGGCCCGCTTTCACAGAGCTAGTAATGGACCATATGATGGTCTTCAGATATTTTTTGTAAAACATTTTGAAAACCATTTAAAAATTTTCACATAAAATCCCAATAATATCAATTTTTATTGGCTGTAACATGGAAAAACTTGGAAAATTTCAAGAGTGTATGAATACTTTTTCAAGGCACTGTAAAGCCCACTTCCAACCAAAATGTCTTTATTTAATTTGGAAAGAATGGAGAAGGGTTTCACCGTTTTACTATAGAGGTGATTGGAGGCTGGATCTTCCCTGATCATCTCTATGGTATTAGAAACCGGTAACGACACACATTTTGTCACTTCCGGTTTCCCCAGCATGTAAACATATAATTTTTTACCTGTAAAAAGCATTTAATCAAACAGATCTTGGTTTGATCAGATGCTTTTAAGGGCAGAGGAGAGGTTTGTTACTACTTATTGCTACCACATTCCTTGTGATAGCATTAAAATTGTAAAAAAAATCTATAAAAAATAGAAATAGTGTAATAAAACAAACACAAAAATTCAAAAAAAAAATATTTTTTAAAAGTGCCCCAGTCCCACTGTGCTCAGGTGTAAATGCAAACACGCTTGTCGGTCCCGCGCTCATTGGTAAATGGCAATGTATTGCCGTGAACGTCAGAGCAAGGGCAATAATTCTAGCACCAGACCGCTGTGCAACTCTGAACTGGTAACCTGTAAAGGCTTTTAAAGTATCCAATTTTTTAAGATTTTTACCATAGTTTGGCACCATTTTACAAGGTGTGCGCAATTTTGAAGTATGACATATTAGGTATCTGTTTACTTGGCATAATTACATCTTTCATATATTCCCCAAAAATTGGGTATTATTTTAATGGTTTTGTGTATTAAAATTAATTAAAGTGTATGTTATTCCAAAATAAAATCCATTTAAGAAACCGCTCCGCAAATACCATGTAACATAAAAAATTGCAAAGTCCACCATTTTATTCTTTAGGGTATCTTCTTAACAATGATACATTATTTGGGGGTTCTAAGTAATTTTTGTTGTAAAAAAATTTAGATTTTTACAAGTGTCAGAATTATAGAGTTTAAAGCGGGGTTCCACCCAAAAATTGAACTTCCGCTTTTCCGGTTCCTCTCCCCTCCGCTGTCACATTTGCCACCTTTCAGGAGGGAGGAAGGAGCAGATACCTGTCTAATACATGTATTTTCTCCCAATTCCGGCTATAGATCGACGCAGATTCCATAGCGATCTATGCCATGTTCGGCCCCTCCTCCGTCGTCTCCCGCTACCTTCTGGGAGGCACACAGGTCCCAGAAGACAGCAGGAACCAGCTTCCCTTCCTGATTTCCTTACCAAAGATGCCGGTGCCTGCACCCGGTAGCCGAGGGACAGACTGGCTTAAGGTGAGGACATCGTGGACAGGTAAGTGTCTTAATATTAAAAGTCAGCAGCTGCTGTATTTGTAGCTGCTGACTTTAAAAACAAGTTTTCCGCTTTAAAGTCATTCAGAATGATTAAAGGTAGAGGTTATTATGCTCATCCACCACTGTCACTGCCTAATAAATTACTCATTCAGAGCCAGGGGGATGTAAACATAAACAACATATCCCTAAGGCTCCATGCACACTGGATGCTAAAATAATGTTATAAAAATGCTAGTAACTTTCAACGTTTTTTAATGTTTTTGCAATAGAGTTTATTAGCGGTTTTTACCACTTCTCATTTATTATCGGGTTTTTAGCGTTTATCAGTGTTTGGCGGTTTTCATTGTTTTTTAGGTTAAAAAAATGCATTTGAACGTGATTTTCGGGCGTTTAGAAAAAAGTCCATAAACTCCACTGCAGCTGAAAAACTTCCATGTGTGCTTTTAAAAAAAAGGTCCAAACTCCAATAAACTGCAGTTTATCAGCTCCAGTGTGCATGGAGCCTAAGAATCAGTAAGCAGTGGTTTTGGTGCAGGGCAATGTCCAATTACACATTATGGGCCAGATTCAGGTAGAGTTATGCCGGAGTATCAGTGATATGCTGGCATAACTCTGACTTTGCGCCGGCGTATCTGTTTTCTGTATTCAGAAAACAAGATACGCCGGTTTGCAGGAAAGATCCGACAGGCGTAATTGTATTACGCCGTCAGATCTTAAATGCATTTTTAAAATGGCCGCCAGGGGCGTTCCCGCTGATTTACGCCGAGAATATGTAAATCAGCGAGATACGCCAATTCCCAAAGGTACGCCCGCCCGACGCAGTGACTTTATGCCGTTTCCGTTTCCCGGCGTAAAGATAAAGCACCAAAAAGATGGCGCATCCTATGTTAAGTATGGACGTCGCGACCGCGGGAAATGTGAAAATGTTTACGTCGTTTGCGTAACTCGTCCGTGAATGGGGATTTACGTTGATTATGTTCACGTCGAAAACACCGTCATAATTCGGAGCATGCGCACTGGGATTTTTCAATGGTCCATGCATACATCCCCCACCCGCCCAATTTGAATTTACGATACGCCGCCGCAACTTTAAACGCAAGTGCTTTGTAAATACAGCAGTTGCGGGTAAAGTTGCAGCGGCGTAACGTAAATAGGAAAAGTTATGCCGCCGCAAAGAACCGCTCCCATTCTGAATCTGGCCCTATGAATGTAAAGTTTGCACAAATGCTTGCATGCATAAAATAAATTCCAATTTTTTTCCACGGATGCTAAATTTTCAACTTTAGACACAACTGTGGGCCTGGCTCAAAAAGATTTGAAAAGCAGCTGTGCCACTTCACTGGCAATATCTCACTGATTCTGGGACAGGTCATTATAAAACTAGCAGAGGGTGCTTTGGAAGCTTCAGTATATTTGTAACTGCACCAAGGTATGTCACAATAACCTGAGCTCCTTGTATATGCAAAAATTCCTCTTGCAAAAGTGACTGTATAGACACAGTATACCTGGTGCAACAAGGGGCAATAAATAAGCATTACTGAATAAGGGACAGAGCCCAAAAGCCCAAAAGCATGTGCTTAGTACTGATTATCACTTCCTATGCTACCATATGTGTTACTGGAAATTTGAGTCAGGTTGGGAAAATACCTGAGCGTGCTTGTGACAGGTGGGATCCTCGGACACTATAAACGTCAAGCTTCTAACAATACATTTGGGCATTAGTTCCATTCCCTTTGCCTTAAAATGATAAATGAGTGCATTATGCCACTTAAACCTCTGTTTTTTAAACATAGGGCTAGATTCAGGATAGAGAGGGTAAGTTTGTGCGAGCGTAGCGTATCTGATTTACGTTACGCCGCCGCAACTTTTAAGGGCAAGTGCTGTTTTAACAAAGCACTTGTTCTGTAAGTTGCGGTGGCGTAGCGTAAATGGGCTGGTGTATCCCCGCGTAATTCAAATTGGCAATGTAGGGGGCGTGTTTTATGTAAACTAAGTGTGACCCGACGTAATCGACGCACCGAACGAACTGCGCATGCACCGGCCGTAAACTTAGCCCAGTGCGCATGCTCCAAATCACGTCGCAAATAGTCAATGAAAACGACGTGAACGTAACTTACGCCCAGCCCCATTCTAAATCGACTTATGCAAACGAGGTAAACGACGTACAATACGACGCTGTCCCAACGTCCATACTTAACATTGGCTGCGCCTCATATAGCAGGGGTAACTATACGCCGGACTTACGCCTATGCAAACAACGTAAAAAAAATATGCTACGTTCGGGAATCGGCGTATCTATCTCATTTGCATATTCGACGCGTAAATCGATGGGAACGCCACCTATCGGCCAGCGTAAATATGCAACTTAGATACGTTGGCGTAAGGGACTTACGCCAGTCGGATATAATGCAAATCTATGCGTAACTGATTCTATGAATCAGTCGCATAGATAGGAGGCATCCGACGCAGAGATACGACGGCGTATATGGAGATACGCCGTCGTATCTCCTTTGTGAATCTAGCCCATAGATTTTACCTGGAAAATTTCGACATCCACCAGCCGAGCAGCCTCGGACCCATCGTCCCTCATTAACGGATACCGTCCATGTTTGTAACCTGTCTGATTCCAGAGCGTCTGCTGTTAAGTTACAAATCTCGAGCTTTGTGAAATTCTTCATAAAATCTTCAAATGACATCCTAAGGGGAACAGAATGAATAGTAAATGTATAATGCTAAGGCGTCATTCATTTTAATAGTTATTGTTTGCTTAATACCCTGGGACAGATTTTTACTTCTTGTCCCCCTAGAATGATTTTGCTTTGCTGGGGCAGTAGAAGCTGAAATAAACATTTTGCCTACTATGCATCATTGTCTAAAACTGACTTGAAAAGTAGGAAAACTGTCAGTCTATTTTGATAGCAGTTCAGTTCTAAGTGTACATATCCAACGTGGATAAGCTGTATGTACACAGTACTCTAAACCAGCCATTTTAAACCAGGGTGCCTTCAGGTATGCCTTAGCAAAATGCCTAAAAATTGTATACAAGCCAGTGGGTAGATCAAGCCTGCCTATAAGTTACTTAAAGCCACGGTTGTGCACCATTACAACCTTCTAGTAGCCAGGGTCGCAGAAGGCGATTTATCTTGGTTCTCTTCTTTTTTGGAAAACCGATCGCAAACAGTGAAGCTAGGACCTTTTACGTCTGAAAAACGCACAGTAACATGCGGAGTCCCTCAAGGATCGCCTCTGTCACCAGTGCTATTCAACATCTACCTTCGTCCTCTTTTTGAGATTATTAGCAGCCAAAATCTGCTTTATCACTCTTATGCAGATGACACGCAACTGTATTTCCGCATCTGCAATAGACAGGATCACCACCTCAATCTAGAGACATGTCTCTCTTTGATAGAGGACTGGATGACAAAGAGTTATCTTAAACTCAATGGAGCGAAAACAGAACTTCTTCTGTTTCACGCCAAGCGAAGGAATCAACCCTCAACAGCGTGGTCTCCCCCACCTATTTTGGGCAAGCTCATCACCCCTAGCGCCAAAGTCAAAAGCCTAGGGGTCATTTTTGACTCCTTTATGACAATGGACGCACAAATAGGGTCAGTGGTCAGCGGATCTCACCATCTACTGCGCCTACTACGCAGACTCACTCCGTTCATCCCTAAAGAAGATCTAGCGGTCGTGGTGGGAGCTATTGTAAACTCCAGGTTGGATTATGCAAATGCCCTTTACCTCGGACTCCCCAAATACCAAATCGCTCGTCTGCAAGTCGTTCAGAATACGGCCGCCAGACTTGTGACTGGGAAAAAACCCTGGGAATCCATCTCACCTTCACTGAGAGCCCTTCATTGGCTGCCAGTTAAAGACAGAATCGCTTTTAAAGCCCTCTGTCTTACGCATAGATGTGTCCATGAGAATGCCCCCCTTTACTTATGCGAATTAATAAAAGCGCATAATCCAAATCGCGTTTTGCGATCCACGAATCAGAACCTGCTCCAGGTTCCGAAAGCCAACTTCAAGTCCAAAGGAGAAAGAAGATTTGCGATCCAAGGTCCCAGACTATGGAACGCTTTACCAACCAGCATTCGGTTGGAGGAGAACCACCTAGCATTTAGGAAAAAGGTCAAGACTTTTCTCTTTTGATATCAAAGGAGACAGGAACAACAAGCGCCCAGAGGCGATTCAGTTCGCATGTGCCGCGCTATATAAGTTCTCATTCATTCATTCATTCATTCATTCATTCTAGCTGCCGGCATCCCAACAACCGATGATATAATTGGTTGATAAAGAGGATGTCAGCTCCTACATGTGTGAATATTCCTGTAATAAATAAAACTGTTATTGTTGTTTTTTTATATTTTAGAATGGGGTGCCTAGAGAGAGAGCACCTTGACTGAAATAAAAAAAACAAACAAAAAACAAACACTGCTCTAAACCTAAACCATTAACAAAACTGTGCAGAGACTATGAAGAACCCCCCACCAGGATTACAAAGTCAGAGAATCAGGCAGGGTAGCAGTCTGTAATCTTTTATTTACATTGGATACATTGTATTACTGACAGTCTGCAAGATGATGTGTAAAAGCTTGTGTGCTGTCCTTGGAAATTCTGCTACCCTAAGCTACAGTTTGAGTTGGCAATGCAAAAAGCAGTCCCCATTCCTATCCTTAATTTGAGAAAGAACCATTAAAGAAGCATTACATTCACTGTTTATATGAAATGTGGCAATATAATTCCCAAAATGCACTGGTAATTTTTTTATTTTTTTTGCTTACCTATGCACTAGATGAAATTTGAAGACAACTTTCTTTCTGATCTTTTGTCAAGAGGGGGTTTAGAAACATAGTGGGAGGAAGGACAGAGTGGGCAGCCTGAATATGTATGGAGCTATAGACAATCCTTGGGGTGGTATGCCCAGAAGGTGGAGAGAGAGACCATAAACAGTCAGACCTGTGCAGCAGGGTGCAGTGGTCCTGGGTTCTGCAGGAGGAGACCATCTGTGCAGGGGTTAGAGAAGCCTGTGTGAAGACATTGAGGTCCTAGCTAGGCTTAGCTGTGGGGCCTTTTCACAGGTTCACGTCCCGGGGTCAAGCTGAAGCCAGTGTGAAGACATCAAGGTCCCAGCTAGGATCAACTGGGGGACCTATTTGCAAGTCCAGGGATCAAGCTGGGTCTTGAAAAGCCCAGGAGAGAGAGCCAGGAGGAAGTTGGTGGGAAAATGTTCAACTATCCTATGGTGATGTGAGTCTACATGTCTCTCAGTAGGAAGAGCCTGGTTTCAACCTGACAGGAGGCAACCGATGATCCTGTGGCTAAGTGAGTAGTTGACCCTCAATGCTGGAGGAAAATTAATTGTATGTAGCTTTTAACTCTGGAAGGAGTGCAGGTCACCAAAGCATAGGGACATTCAGTAGATTGTACAGTGCAGCCAGCACGTTGTGTATTGCAGCCAGAAGGTCTGTGCTGTGCAGGCAGAAAATGAGTAGTCCTCAAGTTATCCAGTTTTACAATCTTAAGGTAGCTCATACTCCCTGTACCCTACCCCAGTTCCATGTTCCCCCATAAGAACCCAAAAAAGAACCCCTAGACTATTTGAGCCAGTGGAAGAATACTGTGTGCCTGTCTGTGTTCACTAAGTGGAAAATAGGATAAAATTCACCAGTGGTTCTTTAGGGGGTGCGCTACAGTTACACTGTAACTAAATGTAGCTAAACCCAAATACAACAGTTTTAAATATTGCAGCTTACCATGCCTTAGTTGTGGTTACTGATTTATTTATTTTCCAAACATCATTTTTTATTTTATTTTCACCTGGTAATTCCTGTCCCTTGGTGATTACTCTCCCTCCTCCACTGTATCTATAGAATTAGCCCTGGTTGTCACACAGGCTATACTTCAAACCTGTCTTTGTTCATTACTATTGCATGGGGTATCAGGTTATTAGTAGTTCACAGAGGGAAAATAACATTGTTTTCAGCTTACAGGACACTACAGTTCTGGCACAATCAAATTAATGCAGCCATTAAATCAGAAGACAGGTAAGCTGCAATTTTGTTTGTGGGTTTAGTTATCCTATAATCCAATGAACTATGATCAAAGTATTCTGTTTCTAATGTTTTCTTTTTTTATTATTACTTTATAAAATGTATTGGTTTGCTATTATAAGTAATAAAAGGGTTATGGGCAAACCAACAGAACTATAACAATGTGAAAAATCATCATTAACTGTTTATTTTAAAATGGTTTACATATACTGCAAGTTTGGATTAAAACCAAAATGTAGAGAATAGTGCTGTAAAACAAACCCCCTGATAAAAAAAAATCAAGTAAATAGCAAGCGTCCCAGGGTTTCTCGCTTTACCTTATATCCCCACAGACTGAGAGGTGGGGTTGGAGTCCCGAACATTGCCAAATACTATCAGGCAGGCAGCACAAATCTCCCAGCTTCCAATGCTCTAGGCTACCTCTGATATTCCCTCCTACGAGTAAGCATCACACGATGTGAAACATGTCAGCCTTTTTCCCTTGTCCACTCGTTTTTTGACTGCATGAACTTTGGCTGTTTTTCCAATAGAATTTTTGTTGTTTTTTATGTTTTCAATTAAAGACATCTCTTTTTGAGGAGCGTGGCGGTCCAGGATTTTTCTTTCATCCCATGAAAATTGTGTACAGCCAGCACCCTCTTGGTTCATTGGGACGGAAGCAACGGGGATTAATAGTTTTTCAGAGCGGTATACTTTTCTTTTTCCCTCACTCAGCCCTTTGATGGCCCATAGCTTAAAACTCTGGGACGCAGTCCGTTACTCCGGTGGGCTTATGTCCCCGTCCCTCCCGCTCATTCCCCTTCTAAATAACCCCCTCTTTCCCCCTGGCCTATAACAACCTCATGTTTTTTCCTGGTGGCCAGCCCATGGGTTCTCTCAAGTCCGACATTTTCTTGGAACTCCTGCCTTTCCCTCGTGGGCTTCTATCCGAGAATCTCATGATGCCCCCTCTGTGGAATTTTTCTGCTATCTTCAATTACGACACTGGATCTCGTCTCTCCGGCGTAATGATGTTTTCCCCTTCCAGAAAACGGCCTTTGAGCATAGGTGCCAAGAATCGCTGGGTTCTCCGGGTACGATATCCTTGATATACTCTTCTCTTAATTCAAGCGGGACTCCATCCTCGCTGTCTTATGTTCTCCATTGGGAGCAGGACTTATCTCATATCGAATTAGCGGACTGGAGCAAGGCCTGGTCTAATACTGCAAAATGTTCCTCTAATACGGTTACCCTAGAGGCAGCCTATAAGGTGTTCCTCCATTGGTACTGGGTCCCTTCCCGTATTGTCAAAATGAACCCATCTTGCATCGATAGATGTTTCAGGGGCTGTGGTCAGCATGGAGATGAACTTGTGTTTGGTCTTCTGTCCACTCACTTCCACATATCCCCCCGCAGAGATGCCAAATGGGCCTCACTTCACTGCCCGATCCCGGGCCTCTTTTCTTATCAACAAAAGTTGGCCACTTATTTGTTTATTGCTGCAAAGCGTGCAAACGCAAGGGCTTGGAAGAAGCCAGCTGTTTTGTTTGCGAAGGTGAAGAGCATTTTACCGACTCTTATGATTATTGAGATGATGTCCAGCATTCTTCATGACTCCCACGCCAAGTTCCTCAAGGTTTGGGGTCTGTGGTGGTCCTACGCTCTTCCCACTCTGCATCCGATCAGTTTGGGCCTCGCCAATTGATCCTCTCTTCCCTCCCGACTTTTCCCTTGTCTTTTTCCCATTCAACCTTTCTGCCCACTACCACTTTTCCTCCTTTAGCTCTCCTTCTTTCTCCCTCTTTCTTATTTGTCTTTCCCCTGTGTTTTGTTTTTATTATTATTATTTTTTTAGTTTTTGCATTTGTGTTTCTGTTCGTATGTCGTCTAATTTAGTTCTGTTTTTCTACTTCTTGCAGATTTTTCCGCGTTTTAATTTCTGAGCAACCAAGCTCAGTTGCTCCATGTGGACCCCCGGTCTTGGCCGGAGGGTTGTTGCTGTTCGACTTTTCCCGTTATCACATTGGTGTTTACCGTGTATTATCAAGCTATGTTTTGTCATGCATATTTGTTCACATCCCCTGCGTGGGATTATTATAATCATTTTTTAATTTCTTAAAAAATTTCAATAAAAACGATTGTACCAAAAAAAAAAAATCAAGTAAATAGATTATGTTTTCAGAAGCTCAGTCACTTTCAAGAAATTCAATGAGAATATTACTATCTTTAGATTATGGATGGACTGAAATCTATACGTATATTTTAATGTCTGTTACTACTAAGATTTTCAATAAGAAGTTAGAAAATACATCTTCATGTAATTCCTCATCATTAGCCCTTTAATTTCTGTTTCCAATAAAATTGAAAAATTTCTTAATACTTTATTCTGTGTAATAAAATACATATTTACATCATAGATTTCCATTATGTATGTATTTAAAAAAAAGAAATGTCATCAGGATATATTACTAAACAATGTTTACCATACCAGAATTCGCCATCTTCTTTTATCTGATGTTGTAGACGAGCTTTCTCAGATTTATCAATTATATTCCATTCCTTTGAGCTACAGAAGACAGAGCATAATTATTAGAATGCCAAATAGATTTTTATAAAGGAGTTGTGACAAGCCTGAGCTAGAATCAATGGTATAAATATATGTAAAGAGTATATTTTATACTGAGATGTAACAAGGTTGAGCTAGACCCATATGCAGTTTGTGTATAAAGCAATTAATATTATTCTTGCATTGCTGATCATGAGAGAAACCATAGACACTTCACTATCTTTCATTGAGGTGCCATTCAGACTGGATGATGGCCTGATTTCATGACATGATCAATAGCTATATGACCATACTATATATTATTATCTGGCCTCGATCTATAGAATAATTATTCATCATAATAAAATAATATTTAGAGCAAAAAGTTAATTTTAGTTTTGGACAGACCAGGAAAGTGTCAAAACACATGTGTCCCATTGGAGAAATGTCACTTCTCTTCCTGTCCCATAGACACATCAGGAAGCGAACCCCCCCTCTAAAGCAGTTGTCTACTCAGCAAGTGCCCCATTGGAAGTTTTTCATTCTGTACCTGTTTTATTAAAACTCACAATTTTGAATATCCCCTCACTTTTGGTCTCTATGATAATGGTCACCAGGAGAAACAAAGGGTGAATCGTCCCAATGATGACACGGATAGCAATAAAAACTAGATGGGTTTGCTCCAGATCTTAGAAGCTCATAACTCTTTGATTCTAAAGCTCGGAAAAGACCTCACCAATTGTGGAAGTTACATGCCAATCTCTCTTTATTCTGAGTGTTCCAGTAGTTTTCAAATATATATATATATATATGCATAGTGCTACCAATTAGTGGCTGGTTATAAGGGCAATCGAATCTGTAGTCAGAGGACTAGAGCACTAAAAGGACCCAAACCTGTCCAAATAAAAACTTAGTAGTCCAGTTTTGTTCCTCCCAAGAAGTGGACTGAGACTAAAGTGAAGGGCTTGATGTACATTGAGATGAAGTTGAATTGAAAAGTCTTCTATTTTTTCATTGAAATTTTGAAGGAATACAGTAAATCAACAGTTGGGTGATCAGACATAAGTAATGTATGAAGTGGGCCCCATGAGTTGAGTATAGCCCAAAGCCCATGACAGCTTTCATTAGCCATTACAACTGGTATACAAACTAGCACTCTGCACGTGGTTAGACTATGTAAAATTTGTTAAAGTAAGCCTGTACTAAACCTTGCAAATGTAGTCATGACGTAAAAGAAAAAGGACATGAACAGAGGTTATTCTGAGTGAAAACTACATATCAAAACAATCTTTTGAATAAAATGTATTTATAAACTAATATTTTTTTCTGTAAATTGACCCATTCTAACTTCCAAATCTCCCTATTGTTTAGTAAGGTCACTGATCACACCCATAGAAATGCTCAGGATATGGGATGTGTAGTGACAAGCTCAACTATTGCAGAGAAAGTTGAGATTTTTACATAATTTCAGCAGCCTCTTCTCATCCGGGCCAATTCTGGCACTTAAAAATCCTAATTGTTGGTAGAAAATTACTCAGAACCCCCAAACATTACACATATATGTTTTTTTGGAAGAGACACTAGGTAATAAAATGGCAATTTTTGCAACTTTTTAAGTCACATGGTATTCGTGCAGTCATTTTTCCAACGCGTTTTTTTGGGATGAAAAACTGTTTCATGAATAAAAAAAAAAAAAAAAACACTAACGTTAGCCCAATTTTTTTGTATAATCTGAAAGAGGATGTTATGCTAAGTATATAGATACCTAACATATCACGCTTGAAAATTGCTCACACACTCGTGGAATGGCGCAAAAAATCTTTATAGGCAGCACTTTTTACAGGTTACCTGTTTAGACGTTGTGACAGGAAGTCAGGTAAATCTGTGGGTGTTGTCAAAGATGGGAGATACATTTCTGCCTTGTTTAGACAATACCAATTACTACCAGGTGTCGGCTGCAGAAATAGCCAGAAAGGTTTAGGGCGTTGAAAAACTTCAGCTGTTCAGAATGAGGTAATTAAGGCCTCTATATGTCATCCAAAGGATGACTACTGATTGCTGCATCCTGAGGCTTTTTGAGTGAAGGAGAGCAGTCAGAAAAAACTTCTGAAGAGGTGAGGTGGTTGTTGATTTTTCTGTGTGATACAAATCAAAAAGACTATTGTTTTTCTGCTGTCTGACCAGCAGTGTCTGCCCAGCAGTAGGCTGTGCCAGACTCCATAGGTAGGTTCCTGTATTGTGAAGATAGAGGCCCCAAGTGGCAAGGGTGTTTTATATTTTGTTTTGTTTATGGTGTTTTGATGCTTGCTCTTGTATCCAGAAATATGGAAGAATAAACCATATCCTTTGTTTTCAACCATCCTCAACTGCCTTACTCTATAGTTCAGCATGTAGTGAACCCATCCAGGGGGTCACACACACCCGCTACCGAGCGAATCCCTCACAACGTACAGAGGAGGTCTTGGTATAGAATTATTGCTCTCACTCTAAGGCCACGTACACACGATCAAATCTGTCTGCTGGAAACGGTCTGCCAGACCATTTCAGCAGACAGATTCGATCGTGTGTACAGGCAAACAGACAGATTTGGCCAGCCGACAGATGGGAAATCTGTCCGCCCGACATGTCTGCTAGTTAGTATGCTAACATATCTGCTCGCACACGCGTCGAATGGTTTCGACGCATGCGCGGAAGTGTTTTACTTCCTGGTGCAGTGACGTAGCGGCGTCAATGTCACCGCCACGTCACCGACACGTCAGCGCGCTGTCTGCCGGCGGGGATTTTGGTTTGATCGTGTGTACACGATCAAACCAATACATCCCAGCAGACAGATTTGTTCAAATCGGTCTGTCCGACCGATTTGAACAAATCTATTTGCTCGTGTGTACAGGGCCTAAAGTTTGTGGCAATACATCACATGTGTGGTTTGAATGCCGTTTACATATGTGGCATGCGTTCACTTCTGCGTGCAAGCTCAGTAGCAACTAATTTCAATGCAAAATTAAGTGTCAATAAATACAGTGCTCAAACAAATAAAAAATACACCTAATATGTGAAATCACAAAAAAAGTGCTAACTCATTATGACTAGTTAAACATAGCATCAAATCAGATAAAAAATATCAGATAAAAAAACAAAACAGTCTAAAAAATTGTTTTATTTTTTATTAATTTTTGCTAAGCACTTTGTTAACACTGAATTGCAATGTTTTTTGTGATTGCACCTTTCTAATGTACCAGTATTTGCTTTTTTGTATTCTATTTTATTTTATTTTTCATAGTCATTTAAAAAAAAATGAGCACTGTATTTATTGACAATTAATTTTTGTAGTGATTAGTTGTTACATCCTGTGGTACACCTCATACTGATTCTTTAGCTGCTGTGTTTCACTATACAATATCACATTTCACTGTTTTTATTTCACCTGTAACCATAAAGAAGCCTCTTTCTCTGTGTTATTGAAGTTGGAGGAATGAAAATGTACTAAAGGTGCTCATAATAGACATGTTTCAACCCTTATTTCTCCAAGGCCATTTTGGAAAATAGCATAAAAACTGTTATCATTTTGCCCTTCATATTTGATAAATCAGGGCCAATGACACCAGTAAGGGCATAATACAGAAGGACATGCCAGGCTTACTTATCACTCCAGGATCCGTTCCATTCCACTTGTCCCCACGGGTTTCTTAGACGAACAAGTTTTACCTTATCTGCTTTAAATGTTGTCTGTATTGTAGAAAATACAAAGATGCAGATTTGTCTTTAGACATTTCAAAAAATATTGGATTAACAACTATGTTTTCTACATGCCTATAAAATAGTATAAAATGCATGATGCATTGGATTGGATTTGCTAATAATTTCTGTGAATGTTTCACAGACTTATTGGCTTAATCACCAAGGCAGAACAATATGGCATCACTGCAAAGTGCAGTAATTCATAGAAACCAGATTTTGTGTTTTCCTGCATATGACTCTGATCGATTGCTTAGGCATATTGCTATTTAACTTTACACTGTCGTGCTGAGTAAGACAACTAAGATTTAAATGAACTTTGCTGCTTAATGCAGACCTATGGTTCAGACATTCATGGCATTACAGAAGTCAGAGAGCTCTCTGACAATTTTTGTTTTTACTTTTACACTTTTAAAGGCTCAGTCCACACAAAACAGCAAAAAAATAAATAAAAAAATTCTGTCAGCTCTGATGCTCTTAAAGTGATTGTTACCCCATTATTTCATATTCCTGATATGTACTTGTGTTAAAAAGCATCCTGTTAGCTTTTAATTTCTTCACAACTGTTCACTAGGAAGCTGGGGTGCCAAGAGCATACAGCGGTTTAACAGAACAAGTTCCACTCAGAACAGGCCTTGCCATGTTTGACCCAAGATTTTGAGTGCAAGTGCTCAACATCGTATGCAGAGATTGACTTTGGGAAATAGATGTATGAGTGCTGCCAGCATTGCTGCAGAGGTTGAAACGGTGGGGGGGTGGGGGGGTGGGGGTCAGCCTGTCAGTGCTTAGACCATACGCCACACACTGCATCATATTGGTATGCATGGCTGTTGTCCCAGAAGGAAGCCTCCCAGTTTGCTGAAGACAAGCGGACTAAGGACATGGATTACTGAAACCATGTCCTGTGGTCTGATGAGACCAAGATAAACTCAGTTGGTTCAGATGGTGTCAAGTGTGTGTGGCAGCAACTAGGTGAGGAGTACACCAACTAGTGTGTCTTGCCTACAGTCAAGCATGGTGGTGGGAGTGTCATGGTCTGGGGCTGCATGAGTGCTGCCGACACTGGGGAGCTACAAATTATTGAGGGAACCATGAATGCCAACATGTACGTATTCCAACATGATAACAACCCCAAACACACCTCCAAGAAGACCACTATCTTGCTAAAGAAGCTGAGGGTAAAGGTGATGGACTGGCAAAGCATGTCTCCAGACTTAAACTCAATTTAGCATCTGTGGGGCATCCTCAAATGGAAGGTGGAGAAGCGCAGGGGCTCTAACATCCACCAGCTCTGTGATGTCGTCATGGATGTGTGGGATAGGACTCCAGTGGAAACCTGTGAAGCTCTGGTGAACTCCATGCCCAATAGGGTTAAGGTAGTGCTGGAAAATAATGGTGGCCAAACAATATATTGACACTCGGGGGCCCAATTTGCACATTTTCACTCAGGGGTTTACTCACTTTTGTTGCCAGTGGTTTAGACATTATTGGCTGTGTGTTGAGTAATTTTGAGGGGGCAGCAAATTTACACTGTTATACAAGCTGTTCACTCACTACTTTACATTGTAGCAAAGTGTCATTTTATCAGTGTTGTCACATGAAAAGATATAATAAAATATTTACAGTACCTGTCACCGAGAATGTGTTTCCAGCACGACAGCATCGCGCTGATTCTCGGCGACAGGGTGCCGACATCTCAAACTCGCTGGAATTAACCAGATTTTGGTTCAGGGTCTTTTGCACACATTGTTTGACTTACCCATTTGCAAAGATGCAAAACTGGCTCTATTAAACTGTCCCATTCAAGGCCTTCTCTCATAACATAAAAAACTGTCAACTTATTTATTTATTGCTGCCAAAGCCAAGGCTTGGAAGAAACCCACTGTTTTGTTTGCAGCGGTGACGGACTGCTTGACCACTTTGATGTTTAATGAGAAGATGTCTAGCATGATTCTCACTCTGGAACCTTGGCTATCTTTCTACCACTCAACACTTGACTAGTTTTGGCCACCTGTGACCTATTCCCTGCCTAATTCCTGAGCTTGCAGGAACTTTTCCTACCCCCCCCCCCTTTATTTACTTTTGTATTTTTTCGTACATTTTCCTCTGATCCTGTTCTACTACTTATAATTGCATTCCCTCAATTTCTTCTATTTCAGGTTTATTAATATCTGGGTCTTCAGACCCGGCCAGTGTATTCAGGCCTGCGACTTGGCTGCAAGACCATGAAGTTCAATCCTTGAAGTCTTCTTTAGTACTTAACTATATGAACCCACCTTTACTGGAAGACTGTATACCCATTACCAACCCCCTGGTCATAAATATCAGTCTCATTCAGCATCATGTGCTCTCTATGTGGTTTGGTCTCTTGGTGACTGTGGTTGGTGATTTAGTTTCCTAGCATAATCTTAAATATTTGTTTTGGAAATGCTGACCCCTTAAACAAAATTTCAAGACCCCTGTGCTATGCCAGTAAGATGCATATTTATGTTATACCTCTTCCACTCCTGTTACGGAATAAGCATGACCTTTAACCAGTCCGCTAGCCATACGGGTCTCAAACTGTGCAGGTACAATAGCCTGAAACAACAAAGACAGGAGTTAGATAGCAACACTCATAATAACTCAATCTTCTGCTATGTTAGTCAGTTAAAAGAAGATGACAACTTGCTTGGTAGCATTGATAAAGATAATTAAACCAAATGTACTATAGCCCTAGGGGCTGATGTCTGAGATTTGTAATAAATAATTCCAGGCAAGGCCAGCTACTGTCAGTTCATGAAAACCACACATTTCACAAGAAAAACAATGCAAACACAATGTTGCATTATTTAGAGTCAATCAGTAGTTATGTCTGAGCAGAATTCAAAGCAAAAAGCAAATTATCTTTTTTTGTTCCATAAAAATATTAGAGATACTGCTGATCAATGTCAGCTATCTAATTAAACATAAAAGCATATACAGCATACTACAAAACAGCACAAATACCTGAATTTTTATAAATAATACGTACAGTAAACCCAACATGCGCTTTTCCAAAGTAGGAATATCTAACATTTACTTTTAACTGAAAACATGACATATCAAGAAAATAATTGTTGCATAATGCATCCTTTTGGTAACAGAAAAGAAGGACAATGCACACAAGTTTAAAACCACCACATATAATGCCGCGTACACACGATCACTTTTTGTGATGAAAAAAAAAACGTTTTTCAAACTTCATTTTCCAAAACGACGTTGCATACACACTATCGTTTTTCCAAAATGCTTTCCACGTTCGACGGCACTCTGTTCCATTGAAGCTCCGTCTCATAACTTGCCTCTGAGCATGCGCGGCTTTAAAAACGTCGTTTTCAACATCGTTTTGCCCACACACCATCACTTTTTATGACACAAAAAACGACGTTTTGAAAAACGACACAAAAAATTCAAGCATGGTCGAATTTTTTTTTGGTAGTTTTTTTGAAGACATAGACAACAACGTTTTGCCCACACATGGTGATTTTAAATGACGTTTTTGAAAACGTATTTTTTTTCATCACAAAAAGTGATCGTGTGTACGCGGCATAAGAGATAGTTTCTTTTGCAATTCCATAGGTAAAATAAAGTATCTAAACAAAATGCCACAGTCAAAAACAAGTCCATTGCAACATTCAAGATACACATTTCAGTGACATGCTTTTCTTCTTAAAATTCTTAATGTCATCTACTGTTTTTGAATGTTTGGAAAGAATCCCTGTCAGTCTCTAAATCACCCCTTCAAGAGCAGATAGTTGCTCAGAGAATATATAAGAATTCTTAATCCCACTGATAGACAGTATGGTTGAGCCCAACACATGTCAGTCCTTACTGGACAGCTGGTATTCCTGTTACCCTTCTTGTATCATTCAGTTGTTCTTCTGGTAGTTGTTGGGTCTGTCTGGGAGAGCTATCAGGAAGTATATTGGCTGCAGCGTCCATGAAATAATTACAGTATCAGAAATCTGTGCTGGAACACACTCTGGGTGCAAGGCTTGACACAGCTGACAGCATCAATTGGGGAATATTTTAAGAGTTGTCCAGGTGAGGGTATTGTTTAGAATTGCTATAAAATGTAATCCAACTAAAACTTTTTGTATTAGTTTTGAAAACATATAGGAAAATGAGGCAACATAAACCTCGGCATAGGTTCTAAGTGTTCTGCATTCTAAAAATAGATAAATATATTTTTTTGCTTGAGATTCCTATATATTTAACCTCTTCCTGCTGACGTGGCACATAAATGCTGCCCCTCAGAACGTGGGTTTTAATGCCAAGAAGCTGCACATATGTGGCCCTATGTAAAAGAACACACCCTGCGTTCTACCAACGCAGTCATTGGCGGGGACAGGAAAGCCCCGATGCATATTGGGTGCTTTCCGATCATGTGACTGCTGTGACAACTAATCACACTGGTCACATGATTCGAATGCTAGCCTAATGGCATTTAGCACTTTAAAGGGTCAGAAGGTTGTGGCAGGAAGGGGTTAATATGATTTAGGCACTATGAATCCAACACTAGACACCTTTGTTAGATGAACCCCACTTAAGGTTATTTAGAATTCTTTTAAAGCCATGTAGCAAAATCTTGCCCATTATACTAAATCTATAAAGGCCTTGCTTGGCCCCCGGGACCTACTAGACATTACAAAATTGACAAAGCTTTAAAAGGAAGTTAAAGAGTATTAATTACCTACCTTCATCTATCTTTTGATATGTCTATAAAAGTCCATTACAAAGTAAAAATAAATAAATTCTGGCTCGCACCTTGGAAAATAAGTCTGCAGTTTTCAGGCATGGGTATTGTTAAACTCTCTGACCTTGTGCACAATCTACAGTATGTAGCTATTAGCTAATAATAATAGTAAAAAGTAATCAGAGATTACAATAAAAGGCAACAAACTGCAAATAACCACCACTGGTTACATAGTAATGGAAGTGTGAATTTGCTAATTAAAATTGATTTTTGTAGAGTCTCATCCTACAACACTGGTGGTTTGAAATACATACATACATACATACACACACACACATATATATATATATATATATATATATATATATATATATATATATATATCTATATCTATATATCTATATATATAACTATATTAAAGAATAAAAAAATAACCATTTATGTTTCACAGGCTGCTACATGAATACACAAAAATAAAATTGTATTGGGCTCAATGACACTTATGGGGCTTTTTTTTAAATAATATTTGTAAACCCAATAAAAGGATGACCCTATCATGGCACATTCAGGTAGGGGTTGAGAAAAACAGTAAACACTAAGCTGCCTATACAGTACAATATAGCTGAATGAGCCACAAGAATTCTTATTACATTATTACATGCTGTATTGTCAGATCAATAATGTCACTATACCATGCACAGGGAATACAAACCACATATGGTTTTGGTTCCAAGCCTTTTCCTTCTAAACCAGGCTGCTTGTCACCCTCACTTTGTATCATTCGTATTAATGCTTGCCCCATATCAGGAGGTGAGATACCATAGGACAACCCATTAGCTTCCTGGCATCAGCAACAGAAAGCACATAGGTTAAGACAAGCTACAACAAACTATGTATCCAAGACAATAGGCAAATAAATTAATTGCAGTATTTATTATGCTTCATTAGAAAGTAAGAGACCTTTTTTAAGAGCACAAATAGTAAATAGTAAATCATTAAATAGATCCCCTAAAGCAAATACTGTATCTGCCCTGCCCATGCAGGTGAAAGCAACAGGTTTGCATTTATGCCCCCCTCCACGCAGCATATACTCATCTTTACTTTTGTTTCACTGCTCAGTTAAGCCACTGGGAAAGAAGAAAATGCTCTGTACTTCTGGATATAGAGTGCATGCGACAGTGCTGGAGCTTGGTGATTCTCCTACCTCTGTTACATGGTGAGGCAAAGAGAATCCTCATCTCTTTGTAAGCTCTAAATGTAATACATTTATAACACGTGGAATTCTTTCTTTCCTCCCAATGGCTAAAGACTTAAAGGGTTTGTAAAGGTAATTTTTTTTTCTTAAATAGATTCCTTTAGCTTAGTGCAGACCTCCTTCACTTACCTAATCCTTCAATTTTGCTTTTAAATGTTTATTTCTTCTGAGAAATCCCCACTTCCTGTTCTTCTGTCTGTAACTACACACAGTAATGCAAGACTTTTTCCCTGGTGTGGAGTGTTGTGCTGTGGAGTTACAGACAGAAGAAAAGGAAGTGAGGATTTCTCAGAAGAAATAAGGACATTTAAAAAATAAATCAGGGAATTATGGTTTATTGCCACTAGGCTGGGTAACCAAAAGGGAGTAAGTACTTAACATTGATGTGCTCCATCCCTTTCTTTATCCACCACCACACTGGCCATTCTAAATAAGGTTGGCCATACTCTGTTATTTTTTTTTTCCTTCAGCCAGTAGATTTTTTCATCCACACAAACATGGTAGATGGAGGAATCCCCCCCCACCAGGACATTGACAACAGCACCCACATCTATCAGAATACACCAGTCAGCATCTGTAGCTGGATGGTTGTAGCCACCGATGAATAATCATTTTTCCAACATGTTTCTTTGATAGAAATGTATCAAATGATTAATTTCTGCCAAGTGGGGATGGCCAGTCTGAACTGACAGAGAAGGTAAAATCCCCTTATCGCCCCACAATGCCATGCTCAGTGCTTACACAACCAATAGCAAGAACCAAGAGGAGTTGCATATAGGTCACACAGGAAACATGAATAGTAGAATGGAGTATCAGGAGAGAAAAGGACACCATACTTATAATCTCTAGTATGGGCAAAAAAATAATAAGTACAATTAAATGCATTTAACCACTTGAAAGGATTTACCCACTTCCTGAACAAGCCATGATTTGTGACCCTTTAACTTTTATCTTTTGGTGGTGTCACGATCCCTATCGTGTCAAACAGACAGCGAGGCGTGGTCGCGCCTCAGGGTGGAATTGAACCCGGGACCTCTCCATTCCTATCCCAACACCTTGCCTCTGAGCCACTGCTCAATTGGGGAATTCTGGTTGCTTTCCAGCTATGGTGGTGCTGAATATACTGTTCACCATTAGCTGAATCCCGTTACAGTCTACACCTGATTTTCTTGCTTCAGCTGACGCAGCTTACCTATTTAGCCAGTGTATAAGGCCCTGCCTCACTATGAGGGAGGTGTCAGTTAATTTTGTTATTGATCTCCCTGTCTGAGCTAAAGCTACCTGCATAGATCTTGAGCTCCTAGACTGACCCCGGCTTTTGACCTTCTGCTTTGTACTTTGGATTGCTGCTATCTCCTGTCCTTTGACCCCGGCCTGTATCTTCGGACTTCCTCTACCGTCTCCAGTCCTTGACCCACGGCTTGTGACCCGGACTTATCTTTGGTTCCTGTTTGTTGGACACCTGCTGTCACCTTGATAGCTGCTGATCCTTGCTATACACAAATAGTTTGCATCTGCTTGGGACTTCCAGATATCTCCTACATCATCTGTAACTACAACACTCAGCAGAACCGCAAGTACCATATACTACCTGCTTTACCTATAGTCCGTGTTTGTAGATCGGCAGTAATACGTTGCATATTTAAGATAACAGTCACTTCCAATCTACCTTGTCTGTATCTGAGATATTTACCTGTTTCCCCCTCAGTTAGTTGCTTATGAGGGAATAAGCATCTACAGTCTTTCAGTTGGTTGTGCATTAGAGGTTGTGATGAATTAACCCCAAACTCTCTGTTTACTCTGAGAGAGAACTGGTGGTTGTACCTGAGAGACCTCTATAGTTTTAAAACCAATTGCACTACTGTGATTGCATAGCAGGGATGTTACAGGTGGTATTTGATCACCTCTGTGGTTTTTATTTTTTGCGCTATAAACAAAAAAAGACAGAGAACCCTCCTCGGTGTGTTTCTAACTGTGGGGGGATGCGACTGACTGGGGGAGGAGCCCAATCACTGCTCCTAAGTACTAGAGGCAGACGATCTGTCTCTACTCCCATGACAGAACAGAGATCTGTCTGTTTAGATTAACAGATCTCCTTTCTGTCCTTCTCAGGAGCAATCGCATTAGCCGGGCACACGCAACGGCTCCTACGTCACGTGCCCCCTATACTCTTCAAAGTGCCCGTCATACAGCTACGGTGATTCACGCAGGACTGCCATACTAACGGCTGAAAAGTTATGTTCCTGTCTCTTAGTTGTTCCTTTGTATTGCCATTCTATCACACACGTTTCCCAATGGAGACTACAAGCACACGCTGAGCAGGCATACCACACACAGGAGACCCACCCAGAAAAATTATGTGCAAGCAGTTGCTGGGGCACCTGCATGTAGGCAGGAAATTGCTGCAAACAAACTACCAAAAACCAGAAAGGTTTATATTCAATCAAGAAAAAGAAAAAAGACGAGGGAGCTGCGGTGGCTCAACGCGATTGGCACTGTGCTGACAAGCCGTTCACCTCTGCAGCCAAGGGTTCGGATCAATGCTCTCGGCTGCATGTGAATTGAGTTTGGTGGTCTCAGCCCAGCTCCCAGTGGGTGTGCTATGAGAGGTAAGCCTGCGCTTAGTACGCCCACCCCCCCTCCCACAAAACCACCACACTTACACGCACTCGAAATTGGGTTAACATGCACGCACTTTGGCCACGCGGTCTCTAAAAAAAGAGAGGCGAAGGACTAACAGGGCTGGCTGAGCGGGCTAGATCCTCTCACTCCCTCATAGGGGGAGTCCCTCTGCCCCGTTTGGCTTCAAAGCGGAGCAGGTAGGGTGGGCTGTGTGGGAGGACCCCCTCACACCCGCCATTGCCACCCGGGGGCATGGAGAAAGATGTCAGATTGCCTCTGGGGGAGGTCTGCCTACTCCCAACTCCTGCAGTCCGGTTGTAAACCAAAAAAAAAAATATTGATTTACAACAAAATTGACCTATAGGTTGTGAATTTAACATTACCAACATTTTGTAAGCCCTCAACATTTCGACTAAATATTCAATATTCCTATTATTTACATACTCAACATACGTGTACTCTCTCGAGTACACGCACAAAAATACACTTTAAAAAAAAAAAGACAAAAAACAGTATTTGTTACTTTTTCTAAAAAATATAAAAATATTGGGCCAGATTCAGAGAGCCTATTTCATTACTGGTGTTAGACTGGAGTAATTTCAAATTACGCACGTTTTTTAGCTAGTCGGAAACCTCAAACTATGAATAGACGGCTGCAGGCTTCAATTCGACTGGATTACGTGTTCGTACGCCTTCGGATCTACGCTGCAATAAAATTGCGGCCACTGGGTGGACTTCGTTTTCCGCGTCAGGGTATGCTAATGAGCTTTTGCCGGTGATCCCCGAAATTACGATCTTCAATCGCAATCTCTTACGGCATCTTTAGTCATCTTTTTTTTGCGTAACACTATACCAGCTTTTTGCTGCTCTAATATTAGACAGCCCATGTTAAGTATGGCCGTCGTTCCCGCGTCGAATTTCTACGTTTTCCGACGTCTTTTATTATTTTTTACGTAAGTCGTCCGGGAATAGGAATGTTCATAAACGGCGCTACTCAAACAAAAAATGACGTAACAACGTGATTTTGCGCAATGCACGGCAGGAAATTTCTGAACGGAGCATGCGCAGTTCGATCGTCGCGGGGACGCGCTTAATTTAAATGCTTCACGCCCCCTAATCACGTATTTCGAGAAATAGACTACGCCGCCGTAGCGTACGGGCAAAAATCTACCAGAATTCGGTGTAGAGCCTGGTAAAATACGGCAGCGTAGAGTATTTTGATTACGCAGCGCAAATTTAAGTGTATCTGAATCTGGCCCATTGTTTATAAAAAAAACTGTACTTTATCAAGCTAATTGGCATAATAATCATAAACCAGTGCACGTGAAAGAACTGTAATTTAAAACATGCACCAGGCAGACACACATGCAGTGAATATTTGGCGAATGTCACATTAACTACTTTATAAATATACTTCTAAATGTCATTCAGTTAGTGATTACATGTATGTTGAGTATGTAAATAATAGGAGTATTGAATATTTAGTCTAAATGTTGAGGGCTTACAAAATGTTGGTAGCTACAACGAACAATAGCAATGTTAAATTCACAACCTATAGGTCAATTTTGTTGTAAATCGAATTTTTTTTTAAGGATAAAAATTTACATAATTATTTTTGCAGACACATAACTCTGTACATATATATGTTTTGGAATGTTCGTACATATGGGAGCTGTACCATAAAACATTAGAAGTGTGAAAAGATTTATAGGAGCAGGTGTCATACCCATCATGTTGCCCTGAATTACAAAACTAAAAATAAAATCTCCCAGAATCCTCTACTTTATAGACAGCTGGTGGCATTACACAGTCATTTGTACTGCTTTAATTGGTGGTCTCAAGAGCACTCTTTTGACTCAAACTAATATGGTTTTGTGGGTAACACAAAATAGCCCAGTTATAATGGCAATGGATATGTTTCATGTCTCATGTTACCTTCAGTATACATGGATATTAAGAATGAACCCAAGATGAATGATTTTAAATATAGAATAGAAAATAAACCGAATAAAACTTGTTGTAGCAGCTTCACAAATTTATAGCGGAGGATATAATAATAGTAAAACATTTAATAACTCTACACATTGTGTAGCTTATCCAAATGCATTTTTTACACAGTGATTACCCTGTTAAATTCCAAGGTGGATCCAAGAGAAATAATAATGTATACACTTTACTTATTTCTATGATGCTAATTTATTAATATTGCTCCATAGAATGTGCTCTGTAAAGATCAGTAATTATGCCATTTAGGAAAGCTGCAGGGCAAAGTAATAAAGCCTTAGCAAAGATCTCCCCCTGACCCCTTTATTCTAATTTTGTCTGCACTAGGCTGATAGAGTTGCCGGATGTGATGGAGTGCAGGAAGGTAAGTTTATGGGGGACATCAGGGCCTCTCCGGTTGCTTTGGCCTGCATGGGCAAGGTGACAGTGTCTCTTTAAGCACCAAGCACTACATTGTGACATAATGGAGGAAGCATGCATTGTTTTGAAGACTTTAGTGATACATTGGGAGAGGCATGTAAAAGCATGGCAACAGAGCGTGCTTTATAGCATATTGTGCTTTCTTCATCATATGCCAAACATTAGACTTGGTCTTGTGCGTTCAGTGAATTTTTTTACATGAACAAATCCACTAGGCTGCTTTCTTGCAGAAGTTTGTGATCTCAAACCATATTGCAAACCATAATTTATGACTTCTGGAAGTGAAGACACTGAATCAAAACCAGCATATGTCATACTTGCTTTAATTCCATGTTGACAGTTATTGTATAATTAGGGTTGCAAGCAAGTTAAATGCAACCAAAGTCATGTTTGCATTGGCCAGAGACTGTGATGACAGCTCCTAAAGCACAGGAAAAAAAGGCAAAGGTAGGATGTTATGGAAAGGGAAGCACTAGCAAAGAGGGGGTGGGGCAGATTTTTTAGGCCACTGTGGTTTTTGCAAATGAGTACAATACCTACAGCCCTATAGTTTAGAAAGCTAAGACTGCCAGTTCCATCATGGCTGCTACTTTTGCATTTTTAATGCATTTTATTGACAATATGGATATGACCATACACTGACTAAAAACCTGCTGGTTCAGCAGGGACCATCCCTGCTCAACAGAAGTGGATCATTTGACTCTCTTCTGTCAAATGGACATGCTGGAGCAGAGATTCTTTCAGCTCTTCAGGGGCAGGCCCAGAGGTGGCTCATGCCATGCCAGCTGGAGCCAGGAATGGTGGTTTGAGATAATGGTCAAAGCTCCTGTCCACCCTTAGACAGGGAAAGTTGAATGGCACATGTCCTCAATTTGGTGATGCAGTGTTTCTTAAATAGGTACCCAGGGTTGGAAGATCTGCTAAAGCAGGCCAGAAGAGTCTGTAGCCATTTTAGGCGGTCAAACACAGCCAGTGCTCAGTTGGCTGTAATTCAGCGGGAATTCCACCTGTCCATAAACTGCCTGATTTGTGACCAAAACAGAAGGGAATTCATCATCAGATGGGAGGGCCCGTAGAGTGGGCTGTGTCTGTTAGGCATGTGCATTTCGTTTCGTTCCGAATCGAAATTCGGACGAATTTTCCATTATTCGGACATTCGGATGCATACGAATTCCCGAATTGCTATATTAGCGAAAAATTTCGACCGTTTTCGGAATTCGTTCGTTTTCGACCGAATTTCGAAAAAAAAAAAAAAAAAAATGGTCGAAATCGAAAAAAAATTTTTTCGAATTCCGAATCGAATACCCGCGGACTAAATTCGATCGGAATTCGAACAAAAAAAAAAAAAAAAAAAAAAAAAAAAAAAAAAAAAATATTTTCGAATTTAATTCGAAAAAATTCTATTCGAAAAGAGACTATTTGTTTTCTAATCTGGTTGAAATATTTTCGATTTCGACCGTTTTTTTCGAAATTCGGTCGAAAACGAACGAATTCGAAAAACGGTCGAAATATTTTAGATTTCGATCGGATTTTTCGAAATTCGGTCGAAAACGAACGAATTCCGAAAACGAAGTCAACACATGTAACGAACCTAACTTAACGAAATTTATTAAATGACGAATTAAAACGAAACGAAACAAATTTTTCACTTTTGCACATGCCTAGTGTCTGTGTCTACTTTGCACTTTGCACATGCAGAGTGGACCTGGGCCTGTCATCCACTCATTGTGGCCCGCTACCAGTTACCAGGTCACTTATGCGGCCCTTGCTCAAAAGGTTGGGCATCTCTGCCCTAACCAAAGGTTTTCCATCCCCAGAACCCTTGGGAGTAGTATGTGGCTGGGAGAAGACCGTTCTAGATACTGTAATTCTCAGTGACCCAGAGGAGTCTACTTCTCATGCCTCTGCAAACTTGTGGTGCATTCTCTCATTCTTCAAAGCCTGAGAAAGGACCAGAGAATACGTGGCATCAAAGAGAAGGATCGCTATTGATTGGCAACCCTCCTTGACCACCGGTACAAGGGGGAAGTCTCGGAAATCATCCCATCCTCACAGAGGTAGCAGAAGATGAAATCTCTTAAGGAGATATAAAGAGAAGTTTAAGTAATGACTTTTCAGACTCTGGTAGATTACAGTCTTGTGGAAAATATAGTATTGAGGCTTCTGTTGTTCAAGAGAAGAGTGGTGGAGAAGGGGGCTGCCTCAGTGATGCATTTAATTTTTTTTTTAGTCTTCAGCACCCAGGGCTGTTAGCTTCCACATCCCATGAGCAGCATCTGCATCATATGATGGGTGATTATCTAGAGGTAAAAACAGACATGGAGAGCTTTCCAGTTGATGATCCACTGGGTTACTGGGTCATGAGAATAGACCACTGGCCAGAACTTGCCCAGTATGCAAGTGAGCTGCTGGGTTGCCCTGCATCCAGCGTGCTTTCCAAACTGAACAATCATGGATTAGCAGCAGCTATTAAGTCTCTGATTTGTGGTTGTTGATTTCATCTAAGAGAAATGTTTTGGTGTTTTTCATGGGCTCAATTAACATCTAAAGACTAATTTTTCCGCACCTGTTTGACAGGTGAATATCATTTACATTTTTGACAACAAGGCCAATTTTTTCTTTCATCAAGAGTACGTCTATAGGGTTACGTTGTGAAGGCACCACCGACACCCAAAGACCAATTCTTCGGCCACTGTATGGCCGGGGCATTTCATTAACATTTTTGACAGCAAGGTAAATTTTTGCTTATATCAAGAGTACCTCTATAGCGTTATGATGTGAAGGCATCATAACACCCAAAGCCCAATTTTTCCACACCTGTTACTTCTATCCAAAGTCTGAGAGAGACACCAGAATTTATTTCCAACAAAACTCTAATATTATTCCAAATGCACTAAATTGTGGCCTCATCATACAGACTGGCCCCCCACGCCGTTGTTTACAAAGTAGAGAAAACTTGCAGGGAAATTTTTTTTTTTTTGGCTTTAGAAATGTCAAGTTTTATGAACAGATGTAAGAAGAAAAAGATGGAGGGCGCACCGACCTAGTGTGATACCGCTAAGTGAATTTTTATTAAAATATTAAAATCAATCATTATACTCACAATGTGGAGTTAAAATCAGGCTTAAAAGGACAGTACAGCAGAAATCCAGCAAACATCAGCAGAACTTGATAATCACTAGATATGTGCATTCCCGTTCGTACGAATGTTATTTTCGTACGAAAATGTTCATTTTGGTACCCGCAGGATAATGTGTACATACGAAAAAATTAAAGCACCAAAATACGAAAACTACGAGATTACGAATGAGCCGCATAACGAACAACCGCAAATACGAACGAATGATCCGACGAAAAAAAAACGACAAAACGAAAACGGCAAAAGAACAAAAATGACATCTATAACAAAAGATTTACATTCTGTATTTTGTTTCAATACTTTTTCTGTTTGTTTTCAGTCCTATGTTCATTGTTCATATGACATCTATAACAAAAGATTTGCATGCTGTATTTTGTTTCAATCCTTTTTCTGTTTGTTTTCAGTCCTATGTTCATTGTTCATATGACATCTATAACAAAAGATTTGCATGCTGTATTTTGAATCCTAAATATGAACAGAAAAAAGGAATTTAAAATACAGAATGCAAATCTTTTGTTATAGATGTCATATGAACATACGACTGAAAATAGCAAAAGAAAAGGTTTTCAAGATACTGCAAATCACTGACGAAAATTCCCGAAAATTATTGTCTAACAAGTAACGAACATGAATTAAACAGAATAACGAACCATCCCGCATGTACGAAAATAAAACAGTAACGAGAATACGAAAAAATCGCGTCATACGAAAAATGAACGGGAACAAACAGGAAAACGGGCGTCTTACGAAAAATGAACGAAAACGAAAAACCGGAACGATACGAAACAGAACAAAAAAAAACGATTTTTTTTTCTGTGCACATGTCTAATAATCACTTGAATCTAAAGTCGATGTTAGGGCTGACGCGTTTCAGGGGCGTACCCCTTTCCTCAGAGCTTGGTGGTCTGCAGTGCTCTGAGGAAAGGGGTACGCCCCTGAAACGTGTCAGCCCTAACATCGACTTTAGATTCAAGTGATTATCAAGTTCTGCTGATGTTGCTGGATTTCTGCTGTACTGTCCTTTTAAGCCTGATTTTAACTCCACATTGTGAGTATAATAATTGATTTGAATATTTTAATAAAAATTCACTTAGCGGTATCACACTAGGTCGGTGCGCCCTCCATCTTTTTCTTTTTTCTTAGTCTTATGAACCCCCACGATTCTGAGGAGGGCTGCAAGACTCTGGAAGCTATCGTCTAATTGAACTCAACTCATAGCACCTTTCAAAAAAATACCGGAGCGCAGGAGACTTTTGTTTTCGTTTGTTATGAACAGATGTGCCAGTTTACAGGCAGACGAAAGGGGACTCCCCGCCCCCAGGCACTATATTTAAAGTCTTTTTTCATTTTTATTGTTAGTTTTCATTTTTTATGGTTTTACTTCAAGCATCAGTAAATCACTGCTCATTTAAATATGATGTTGTTTACTAACTTTTTTTTCATTGATACATGTCTCGCAAAGCAGTACCAGGACCCCCATAACCACTGTATACCCAATTACTTTTTCCAGCTCTTATAGACTTCAATGAGGTTCCTTCCTTATTCAGTTCCAAACTTTTGCGATGTTCAAAAGTTCTGCCACAAACCGACATGTTCGGCCCATATAAATATTCCCCACAATTCAGAAAAGATTTCCTTACACTTACATCAATTGAGCATCCAATGAGTGAGCCCCTTTCAAAAGCTTTTTTCATGATTTTGAACAAGTCTTTTGGTGCATCCTTAATTTCGTAAAATTCAGTAACTCCACCCGTGAAGTCCTCCATTGCTTCTGTAGTGTTACCACCTTTAAGTGCCTCATAAGATCCATGTAACCTAAAAAGGACACACTGTACTAAAAGTACGAATAACTAAAAACATACATACAGACATTGATGTATTTAAAGTGAAACAGAATTTCATTATTCAAGATTACTAGGTAAAACAGTACAAGAAAGAAGAAGCAAACATCTGATGATCTTATTTTTAAGGAAACATTGTCTAGAGATAAACAGTAAATAAGAAATAATATCTCTGCGCTGCCTCTGTATAGAACAAATCCACAGTGTATGAACTAATGTGTATAAGTAAGTATAGTAAGAAAGGCAAACACAATTTGAATATCATGAAAAGGTTAATTTATTTGAGTAATTCAATTCAAAAAGTGAAACGTATATTTTATATAGATGCTTTGTGATATATTTCAAGCATTTATTTCCTTTATTTTGATGATTATGGCTTACAGCTAGTAAAAACCCAAAATTCAGTATCTCAGAAAATGTAAATACTACATAAGACCAAAAAAAAAAGGATTTTTTTAACACAGAAATAAATGTTGGCTTACTGAAAAGTATGTCCATGTACAGTATAGTATGCACTCAATACCTGTTCAGGGCTCCTTTTGCATCAATTACTACATCATTGTGGAGTGGCATGGAGGCAATCAGCCTGTGGCACTGCTGAGGTGTTATGTAAGCCCGAGTTGCTTTGATAGCCGCCTTCAACTCGTCTGCATTATTGGATCTGGTGTCTCTCATCTTCCTCTTGACAATACCCAACATATTGTCTATGGGGTTTACGTCAGACGAGTTTGCTGGCCAATCAAGTATAGTGATACAATGATCATTAAACCAGGTATTGGTACTTTTGGCAGTATGGGAAGTGCCAAGTTTTGCTGGAGATTGAAATCAGCATCTCCATTAAGCTGGTAAGCAGAGCGCAGCATGAAGTGCTCTAGAATTTCCTGGTAGAGCGCTGTGCTGACTTTGGACCAACACCAGCAGATAACATGGCTCCCCAGAGGTGGTTCTGGCCAGCTCAGTAGATTAACAAAAGCCTGGACACTTTCCTAAATGTACATAATATAACTGGGTACTGACATTTATAGATAAAGTTGATCCAGGGGCAATCTGATTGCCTCTCGGGGGATCAGGAAGGATTTTTTTCCCCTGCTGTGGATCATGCTCTGCTGGGGTTTTTTGCCTTCCTCTTGATCAACTGTGGGTATAGAATTGGGTACAGTATATGGGATTGTACAATATATTTTTTTTTTTATGGTTGAACTAGATGGACTTCTGTCTTTTTTCAACCTGACTATGTAACTATGTAACTAAATATAAAATATACGAGTTTCACTTTTTTAATTGATTACTGAAATAAATAAACTTTTTAATGATATTCTAATTTTTATGAGATGCACCTGTATAATTGCCAAGTGTGGTCGCTGCAAACACTGTATTGTGTTCCCACCAGTAATGAAATAATAAATAAGTGTTGCGCATACCAGAAAAAACAAACTGATACTGTAAAACAAATAACCTCAAATAATCTGTGATTGAAAATATATCAAATCATCAAATAAAATCAATACACACTTATTTTATTACCCTAACATATGAATGTGAGTAGATCTTAAAGGGACCAACAGCAGAGGATATCCAAACCAATTGAAAAGGACTACAAGTGAATGAACATCGATGGAGGAGGATTTCTATATGTAATCAAATGTGTATTTGATTGCGCATTGAGGTGTCACAAATGGGTGGAAGTACACCATTTGTTTATTTGTTGTCACACTGAAGCTGCCTGCCTTGTAGAAGGAAAACTAGAAACCTTATTTATCGTTTGATATGGACTATTAGGCTACGGAATCCGCCAGCTCGGCGGGAGATCTGTCCGCTGATTTCCGCTAAGCCGGCGGATGACAAGCCCCTCTCTGCTCACTGAGTGGGGAGGGGCTTGTGCAGCTGTCTCCTATGGAGCGATCTCATGAAAATAGATAGCATGTCCTTTTTCATCAGATCTTACCTGATCTGATCCGCCATGAACGGATGGGGGCATATCGCCATACTTCTGATTCGGGTCGGATGTCAGCGGACATGTCTCTGATGACATCCATACAGTCCTATGGAGTGGCCGTTCAGGTCCGCTGTCAAAACTGACAGGCAGACCTGAATGGTCTGATCGTGTGAAAAGGGCACATGTGCACTTTACTTTTATTGAACTATTCTAATGCACTGAATGTAAATTGATTTCATTGGATGATTTGATATATTTTCATCATGGATCATTTGAGGTTATTTGTTTTACAGTATCAGTTTGTTTTTTTCTGGTATGTGCAACACATTTATTTGTATTATTGTATAGAGATAAAGATTGGGACAGAGAGAAATAAGAATAGATGGATAGAGAGATGCTGGAAATAGACATAAAACAAAGTGACAAGCTACTGAAACGATTCTTTAGTTACATTTGACAGGTCAAATAACACATACATGTATATTATTTGCTTTGTCTTTTTTTTTATTTTTTATTATGGTTTAGGGTCCTTTCACATGAGCATTCCATTTGTCTGGTTTTCATCCATCCATTTATGGATGAAAAACAGACAGATATATATGGGTGATGCTTCCTGAACGGATGTCCATTCAGGAAGCAGACAAAAACAAATGTAAACAGTCAAACGGTCTGTTTTGTCATCCATTTTTGATTTGGCATCCGCCAGTGTCCTAACAACCAGTGATTCATTGCTGTTGTCAGCATTGGATGGACCATTATTATGTAATTTACAGTCGAGATCCACCCAGGTGCTTAGACCAGAAGGCGGCTCAGCCTCTCAGTGTGCCGCTGAGAGCAGCTGCTCCCATCCATTCACCAGCCCAGCACTTCAGGGCTGGAGGGGCAAAGCTTTCTGCTCACTGAAGACTGAGAACTGAATAATCAGTGGTCTTTGATTGCTCAGTTCTCATGCCCCATACACACGGTAGGATTTCCCGTCTTAAAAAGTTGGATGGTTTTTCCGACAGAATTCCGCTCAAGCTTGTCTTGCATACACACAGTCACACCAAATTCCAACCATCAAAAATGCAGTGACGTACAACACGTACGATGGCACTATTAAAGGGAAGTTCAATACCATTTGTGTTAGTAGAAGTTTGGTGAGACACGATTCACACTTTTCAGCCTCGTGCGTTACAGCGTGACAAATGTGCTATCTCCATTACGAATGCTAGTTTTACCAGACCGAGCGCTTCCGTCTCATACTTGATTCTGAGCATGCATGTTTTTTTGCACGTTGGTATTGCATACAGACAAACAGTTTTTCCGCTAATAGAACCTGCTCTCTATCTTTTTCTGGCAGTTTTTCCATTGGAAAAAGTCAGATAGAGCATACACGCGGTTGGGATTCCCGACCAAAAGCTCTGATCTGACTTTTTACAATGGGAAAACCGATCGTGTGTACGGGGCATCATTCCTAGAAGCAAAGGGGAACAGATGCAGCATCTAATCTATGCTGTATCCACCTAGGTAAGTATAACCGTTTGTTTATTAAAAAATAAATAAAAAACATACCTCTCTTTTAAGGTACTCACTTTGCATAAGCTTTTTCCAGCAGTGCACTCCAGAACTCATTCCGCTGAGAAGACTTGGTAAATACTAACTGATTGTTAAATGTTGGCAGGCAGTCATCAATTATCACATCAATCCAGTCTCCATAGCGCCAAAACTACAAGAAAACAGACAAAACATAAATATACTTACAATACTTTAAAGTAGGGTTGTCCCGATACCGATACCAGTATCGGGACCGATACCGAGTATTTGCGGGAGTACTTGTACTCCCGCAAATACCCCCGATGCCTAAATAGAATACTTCCCCCCCGCTGCCGCCGCATCGAAAGCCGCCGCATCGAAAGCCGCACCGCATGGGTTAAACAGCGTGCGGGAACATCACAGCTTTCATTCGAATAGCTGTAGTGTTCCCGCTGCGTAAAGACACTCCCCCTTGCTCAGGATTGGATGGGTGATCGTGATCTGTCCAATCCCGAGCAAGGGGGAGTGTCTATACTCGCGGGCAAAACAGCTATTCAAAGAAATGCTGTGATGTTCTCCGTGCGGCGGCTTTAGGCGGCTAGGTATGGGGGACATGGCTGGAGGGACATGGCTGGAGGGACATGGCTGCATATGTGGGGGACATGGCTGGAGGGACATGGCTGCATATGTGGGGGACATGGCTGCGGGGACATGGCTGCATATGTGGGGGACATGGCTGGAGGGACATGGCTGCATATGTGGGGGACATGGCTGGAGGGACATGGCTGCATATGTGGGGGACATGGCTGCGGGGACATGGCTGCATATGTGGGGGACATGGCTGGAGGGACATGGCTGCATATGTGGGGGACATGGCTGGAGGGACATGGCTGCATAGGTGGGATACATGGCTGCATTTGTGGGGGACATGGCTGCATTTGTGGGGGACATGGCTGCATATGTGGGGGACATGGCTGCATATGTGGGGGACATGGCTGCATATGTGGGAGACATGGTTGCATTTGGGTATCGGTACCCGGTCCTAAAAAAGTGGTATCGGGACAACCCTACTTTAACCACTTAAGACCCGGACCAAAATGCAGGTAAAGGACCTTGCCCCTTTTTGCGATTCGGCACTGCGTCATTTTAACTGACAATTGCGCGGTCGTGCGACGTGGCTCCCAAACAAAATTGGCGTCCTTTTTTCCCCACAAATAGAGCTTTCTTTTGGTGGTATTTGATCACCTCTGCGGTTTTTATTTTTTGCGCTATAAACAAAAATAGATCGACAATTTAAAAAAAATGCAATATTTTTTACTTTTTGCTATAATAAATATCCCCCAAAAATATATAAAAAAACATTTTTTTTCCTCAGTTTAGGCCGATACGTATTCTTCTACGTATTTTTGGTAAAAAAAAAAATCGCAATAAGCGTTTATCGGTTGGTTTTCGCAAAATTTATAGCGTTTACAAAATAAGGGATAGTTTTATTGCATTTTTATTATTATTTTTTTTTTACTACTAATAGAGGCGATCAGCGATTTTTTTCGTGACTGCGACAATATGGGGGACAATTTTGACAAATTTTTGGGACAATTGTCATTTTCACAGCAAAAAATGATTTAAATTGCATCGTTTACTGTGGAAATGACAGTTGCAGTTTGGGAGTTAACCACAGGTGGCGCTGTAGGGGATGTGTGACCTATGTGTTGTGTTTACAACTGTAGGGGGGTGTGGCTGTAGGTGTGACGTCATCGATCGCGTCCCCCTATTACAGGGATGACGCGATCGATGCTACGGCCACAGAGAAGCACGGGGAAGCCGTGTGTACACACGGCTCTCCCCGTTCTTCCGCTCCAGGGACGGATCGCTGCAGCGGCGATCGGGTCCGCGAATCCCACGTTGATGTGCCCAGCCGTGCCATTCTGCCGACGTAAATGTGCAGTAGGCGGTCCTTAAGTGGTTAAAGTATAACTAAAGGCAACATTTTTGTTTTGTTTTTGAGTGCAGAGGGATTAGAACACCTGTCAGTTATTATTGCTGTCTGTGCCCCCATTAAGGAGTAAAAAACCTCTCTATTTGTCTTTTTTACCATTATCATTAAAAGTGAAAGTAAAAGAAAATCCCACATTTTGGATTGTCCCCAGAAAAGTAATAAAGGAGAAATCTTCCAATGGGGACACTAGTTCTGGTGACCTGGGGGGCCCAAGGAATTCCCTTTATTTACAAGGATTTCCTCTCACTTCCTGTTTGGCTACGGGACAGGAAATTTATGGAAATCTCTGCAATAGGACACAGAAGGAGAAAAAAATACTCTGGAAGGAGTAATAACCCTCCCTTGCTCTATCCAAAATGAGATTTTTTTCCCTATAGTTCTACTTTAAAGCTTATACAAACTCTCTTCCATTTGTGGAAAGCAAAACGCCCATCTTGAGGGAATCTTAATGTCATCCTCATTTTCAATCCTGGGTTCTCTCAACCGTGTGGCAAAACATGAAGAGGCTGACTTCTTACATCAGATTGTAAAATTCAGTGGTTACATTAGTGCAGAGCTATATAAAATGATTAAAATCAATATATTAGTCCTGGCGGTGAAGACATTAAACCAAATGTGCATGGGTTCCCACTATCTGTGTTTAATTACAGTGAAAAAATAGGGTTTGATTTACTAAAGGCAAATAAACTGTGCACTTCGTAAAGTGTAGTTGCACTTGGAAAGTACAGTTTCTCCAGAGTTTAGTAAATGAGCAGAAGAGCTGCTGACTTCCATCATCCAATCATGTGCAAGCAAAAATGCTGTTTTTATTACGATCCTTGCACATGATTGGGAATTCTTTGCAAAGTGAAGCCTTACCTCATTTACTAAGCTCTGGAGCAACAGTTATATTTGCACATTTGCGTAATATCTCTAGATATTTTAAATAACTTATGCAATTTTAGATTACAGTTATTTATAAAAATTCTATTATACCTAAAATGGTTATATCATTATGTAAAAGATTTAATGATCAGTTTGGTCTCTCTGTCAATATGCTATTGAATTGTAAGGCCGCATACACACAATCGAATTTATCTGCTGAAACTGGTCCAACGGACTGTTTCAGCAGACCTCTCCTATCGTGTGTAGGGGCTAGCGGACATGTTTTCCCAGCGGACAAATTTCAAAGTATGCTTTGAAATTTGTCCGCCAGAGACATGTCCGTCGGATCTGTCCGCTGGTTAGTACACTAACCAGCGGACAGAAATCTCTGCATGCGTCAAATGGATTTGACACATGCGTGGAAGGATTTCACTTCCTCGTTTGGTGACGTGGCGGCATCAACGTCACCGCCACGTCACCGCGTTCCCTGGCCGAGGGGATTTTCATCCGATGGTGTGTACACACCGTCGGACGAAAATCCGGAGGAGACATGTTCGCTGGAAACGGTCCGTCGGACATGTTTCAGCGGACATGTCCCTCCGTGTGTACGCGGCCTAAGAGGTAAGTAAAGCACCTGCAGAATTACCCACCCACAACCAGGCAGAAAACTAGTAATACTCAACAACAAACAATTGTTATTACTATAGTAGTTTCCTACCAGTTTTTAGATGTAAGAGCTACATACTTTTTTTTAGTCTAGGCAGATTTTCTTTCTTTTTTTTTTTTTTTTAAAGTGTATTTTTGTGCGTGAACTCGAGAGAGAGGAGCCGGACTGCAGGAGTTGGGAGTAGGCAGACCCTCCCCCCGGAGGCAATCGCCATCCTTCTCCATGCCCCTGGTGGCAATGGCGGGTGTGAAGGGGGGCCTCCCACTCACCCCGCCCTACCTGCTCCTCTTGGGAGCCCAACTGGGGCCCAACGGGACCCCAATGGGGCAGAGGGACTCCCCCTATGAGGGAGTGAGGGGGCCTAGCCCACCCAGCCAGCCCCGTAGGTCCTTCACCTCTCTTTATTTTAGGAGACCGCATGGCCAAAGTGCGTGTGTTTTAAACCAATTTCGTGTGCGTGCAAGTGTGGTGGTTTTTGTGGGGGGGTGGGCGTACTAAGCACAGGCGTACCTTGCATAGCACACCCACCGGGAGCCGGGCTGAGACCACCAAACTCAATTCACATGTAGCCAAGACCGGGATCCGAACCCTTGGCTGCAGAGGTGAATGGCTTGTCAGCGCAGTGCCAATCACGTTGAGCCACCACAGCTCCCCCTCTAGGTAGATTTTCTAATACATACAAACACCAGTTAATCCTGAAAGTTTCCTGTTTTTAGATTTTTCCCTTTATTTTCTCCATATGATCCAGCCAGTGAAACACTTCCTGTCTGGGGTGCCTCCTCTTTTTATGGAAGAGCAATTGAGACACTTTTTTGAAAGCAGCATTGTCTAGAGAGAATTGTGTTAGATGGACTAATAAATTAATGTTAAATGGACTTTACATAAGTGATTATCAAATTAAAGCCTAACTCCAGCGAACACTTTTTAAGCAGTCACAGAAACAGTTTTTCCTGGTGCCAACATGGCAGCATACACGTGGTAGAATGTCCATCAATTTCTGCCCATAGGACCAGTGCAGAGCTATAAAGTGTTCTCACCCACAAAACATGGTCGCACACATATGGTACCTTACTCAACTTCTTATAAAATAGAATTTGCTTGAAAAAAATACCCAACTGCTCCTAAACGTCCGCTTACCAGCAGCAGTGTGCATGAGGCCTTACTGTCATGTGTGACAACCAGGTGCCAACACATTGCTGATGACAGCCGGTCACCATTGATAATTATGTGTTACATTTACTGATTTTATCTTCACATACAAACTTTGAGGCTCATATAAAAAAAAAAATAGCATTGTTTTTAATTACCTGAAAATGAAATATCCCAGCATAGTTTTCAGTGAAGTTTTGTTCTGGAGGTATGACACGGAAAAGTAACTTTTCATTAAGGGTTAGACAAGCGATGGCAGCCAAAAACCAGCAGTCACCTACGTGTAAAAATAAGAACGGTTAGATGACTGCGCTTCCTTCCTTTATCCTGTATATAACAACAGTTACATTTAATTCATGACTGTATCATTCAACAGCAGCACATACCCAACTTCCACCAATTAAGATGACATTTCTGTGTGTTGTGGACTAAAGGACACCGTCTTGGTTAACATATTCACATTACGTTAAACATGATCACGCCGTGTCTGTCCAGGTTGTCACTCATAATCTGTAATATGAGGCATGGCAGATTACAGGTGTCCAGTCACTGCAAATAGAAATCCCTGCCAGGGAGGCTTGCCATAGCACACATTCTCTGCATCTTGACAGCTCAATAAATAAAGCCGCTCAGTGATCCCGAAATGTGATCACTCCCACTCAGTGATCCAACCATCTGATATCAGGAAAAGAAAAACTTACTTTGCTGGCTGCATGTATCCTCTATACTGTCAGCTTTCACCTTATCCTATCATAGGTGAACGTTTAATGCTCATTGGTGTATAAAAGACTCAATTGTAGCTAATTTGTTTTCCTTTTTTATTGCAACGTTGTTTCTTTTCCTATGTGACTAAATTAAATCTAAGAATTAAAGTGAGTTCTATCAAAGTAATCTCTTGAAAGCCCAACCAGGGGACAAATCATACTGTGCTGATTTTTATGTTTTTGATTTTAGCTAAGCTTAGATTAAATAAATGTAGCGCCCCCTTGCTTCCAGCATGGGCACTACGCTAAAAACTCGTTGACTGGGAGAGTTACATTGCTCCCGGTCGTGATTTGTTTAGGTTAATGACCTGTGTCATTCTGGAAAGGTCCACTGGCTCGGCCTGCATTCTGGGGATGTGAGTATTGACTTTGGCCGGCAGTGGGAGCCAGAGGGATTTCTGGCGGATGGAGTCTTGCCCAGCAGCCAATTGGAAAGGGTTTTCCCCGCTGGGCATGCTGGGGAGGGGTATATCTGTGATGGAGGTCATGTGTTCTAGGTTCTTTTTCCTTCTTCTGTGCGGGGTCCCGGAGTCGGGGTGCGGCACCCACCTGCAGGGTGTGCGCATCCATGGACCTTGCCAGCGTGGCCCACCTGGCCAAGCTTCCAAGCCCTGCTGAGTCTCAGTCTGGGATGAAACTAAAGGGACCCCGGTGACTTACTGGGTTCCAGATGCCGTAGAAAGGATCCGGCACCCGGGCCATAGACAGGTACGCTCTGCTATCACCCGGTGATCTGTGCGAGATAACTGCTGGGAGGATTTGCTCTATTCGGACATTTACAAACTATCTAGACTACACCTGTTCCTCCCAGTCAGCATTTAAAGTGGCGACGCGTGCAAAATTGTATCTTTCAAGGGGCTGATTTTGCTGTACATATATCGAGGCCTGACATCGAGAATCTCTATTTCCTCATCAACCTATCCTCCTTTCACCGAGTTGATGTTTGGCTATGTTGGCCTGGAATTAAAGCATTGAGAAAATCTTTATTGACTGTGTGGACACTCAATTACTACTTAGTAGCTTCTGGTGCACCCCTAGACCAAGCAAGGGTAACTTAATCTGCCGATCTCATTATTAATACAGCGGCCCTTTCGGGGGTGACGCTACATAAAAAATAAAAAAGCACTGCCACTGACCATCACTGGGCAGGGGAGGCTTAACAAAATTCTGCCACTGACCATCACTGGGGGAGGCGTAACAAAAAACTACCACTGATCATCACTGGGGGGCTTAACAAAACACTACCACTGACCATCACTGGGGGAGGCGTAACAAAACTCTGCCACTGACCATCACTGGGGAGCGTAACAAAGCACTGCCACTGACCATAGCTGGGGGAGGCGTAACAAAACACTACCACTGACCATCACTGGGGGAGGCGTAACAAAACTCTGCCACTGACCATCACTGGGGGAGGCGTAACAAAACTCTGCCACTGACCATCACTGGGAGAGGCGTAACAAAACACTACCACTGACCATCACTGGGGGAGGCGTAACAAAACACTACCACTGATCATCACTGGGGGGCTTAACAAAACACTACCACTGACCATCACTGGGGGAGGCGTAACAAAACTCTGCCACAGACCATCACTGGGGAGCGTAACAAAGCACTGCCACTGACCATAGCTGGGGGAGGCGTAACAAAACACTACCACTGACAATCACTGGGGGAGGCGTAACAAAACTCTGCCACTGACCATCACTGGGGGAGGTGTAACAAAACACTACCACTGACTATCACTGGGGGAGGCATAACAAAACACTACCACTTACCATCACTGGGGGAGGCATAACAAAACACTACCAATGACCATCACTGGGGGAAGCTTAAAAAAACACTTCCATTGACCACCACTTGAGGAGCTTCCACTGACCACCAATTGGAGGGGGTTTAAAAACACTGACATTGAGCACCACCCGGAAAAGGAGGGCTTAAAAACACACTGCCACTGACCACAATTTTTTTGGGGGTGGGGTGAAGGAGTTAAATACTAGCACTGATCACCACTCACCAGTGGGGTGAGAGGGGATTAAACACTAGCACCGCTCACCAGTGTGATGGGGGTGGGATCACCAGTGGGGGGGGGTTAAAAAAACTATCACTGTTCACCATTTGGGTGTGTGGGGGAGTTAAATACTAACGCTGACCACCAGTTGAAGGGTTAAAGGGGGTTGTGAATTTTAGCACTAATAACCAATACAGTGGGGGTGTGAAGGAGTAAAAAACATTAATCACCTAGCTTAGATTAAATAAAAAAGCACTGCCACTGACCATCACTGGGCAGGAGAGGCATAACAAAACTCTGACACTGACCATCATTGGGGTTCTTAACAAAACACTACCACTGACCATCACTGGGGGATGCGTAACAAAACACTACCACTGACCATCACTGGGGGAGGCGTAACAAAACACCATCACTGGGGGGAGGGCTTAACAAAACACTACCACTAACAATCACTGGGGGGAGGCGTAACAAAACTATGCCACTGATCATCACTGGTGGGAGGCATAACAAAACTCTACCACTGACCATGACTGGGGGGAAGCTTAAAAAAAACACTGCCATTGACCACCACTTGAGGGGCTTCCACTGACCACCAATTGGAGGGAGCTTAAATCACTGACATTAAGCACCACCAGGGAGGGGGGGGGGCTTAAAAATACACTGCCACGACTACTATTTTTTGGGGGGGAGGGGTGAGGTGGAGGAGTTAAATACTAGCACTGATCACCAGTGGGTCAAGAGGGGATTAAACACTAGCACTGCTCACCAGTGTGATGGGGGTGGGATCACCAGTGGGGAGGGGGATAAAAAAAAACTATCACTGTTCACCAGTTGGGTGTGTGGGGGGTTAAATACTAACACTGACCACCAGTTGAGGGGTTGAAGGGGGTTATGAATTTTAGCACTAATCACCAATACAGTGGGAGGTGTGAAGGGGTTAAAAACATTAATCACCAATGTGGCAAGAGGGGTAAAAAAACACCAAAACGCAATGACCCCAATCCCACTACGGGGGAAGAAGGTGGGGGGTTTGGGTTAAAAACCCTGCACTAACCAACAATGCTTTGAGAAGGGTATGGTGTATATTAAAAACACTGCCACTAACCACTGGGGGAGAGGCTCTAGAAGCTAAATATCATTGGTAATTTTTTTTTTTTCAGTGGTTGCCTAGAGCTTTGCTAGAAACATTAATAAGATAAAAAATGTTGTAAAGATAATAAAATATACAGAATATAAAGTAAACATGCCAGTCTTACCTAAATCTCCTTGACAAATATCTGTTCTGTTTGCCCCACCAATTATAAACTGAGGATTTTCACATATTTCCTGCAAAAGTAATTAAAAATATGAGGAATGCAATTACAGGATTAAGAAATGCATAATACATAGAAACAGTTAGAAAGATGAGTATACATGTTTAAGACAAACACATTCACTACTGAGCATTAGACTTAAAGCGGTAGTAAACCCGCTGACACTTTTTTTTTTAATACTACACCTGTAATGCAAAAGGCATAATGAGCATAGACCAGGCAAGTCCAAAGTCTGGCCTGGGGGCCAAATGCGGCCCGTGTTTTGGTTTAATGCGGCCCCACTGTTAATTTGGATACATTTTGTGGCCCCCAATGAATCCCAGAGCACCGCGTGGCACTCGGGGATTCGTTGGGGGGCCACAAAAGATATATTTATTGTTCTGGCAGCTTCGGAGAGGGGACATGGAAGGCGGTGGGACGAGTGCTGTCAGATAACATACAGGAGAATGTCCTGTTTATTTGGCGGCCTCTGTAATAGGAAGACCGCCAAGTAAACAGGAGATTTTTCTGTATGTAATCAGTTGGCGCTCATCCTGCCGCTCCCTGTCCCCTCCGAGGCTGTAGATGGGCATTGATCAGGCTGCACTGATGACAATAGTGAGGCTGCATTCAGACGATGCATTCATGTCAATGGTGAGGCTGCATTCATAGCACTTGTGAGACTGCATTCATGACAATGGTGAGGCTGCATTAATGGGCACTGACCCTTATTTTGCTTCACAGTACATTATTAATTTTTTTTTTCCTGAAACTTCCCTCTTAAAGTGAAGGTGAATGTTATACGTCTGTGTGTGTTATATGCCGATAAATACGGTATATCCACATAACGCCCAAGCTCATCTTTAGACTCCTTACCACACACAGCCACAAAGGCAGGAGAATTTTTGTTGGGCAGTGTATTAGTTAATTTGTATTTCATTTTAATGGTTCAAAAAATGTCAGGCAAAATAGTCAGCCCTCACGCATGTTCACTTTATCAAATCTGGCCCTCTTTGAAAAAAGTCTGGACACCCCTGGCATAGACATTTTTGTACTGTATGCGGTTTCACAGTACTTCCTGTTTCTTTCTAGACATTTTCTGCTCACCATGCATTTCTTTTGGTAAGTACTACATCCAATAACAGAGAGAAGATCTGTACCATTGGAAGAAAAATTCTACATTCCAATCAAAATAAATTCTAATGGCCCGTACACACGACCTGAATATCGTACAAAAACTGTCGTCCAAGGAATAATTGTACGATAATCAGATCGTTAGTACAGAGCTTTCAAGAGTTCCATATTTTGTACGCAATTAAAGGCAAAAAAAACACAGCTCAGTCTTTGAGTCTTAGTCCGTGGTGAAGGCGTCCATGACTGTGAGATGATTTAGAAACTGGGCAGACATCATATATGTTGAAAAACAACAACACATTTTTCATTTTTGTTGGCATTGTTATTAATATTTTGATGTGGAATTAAACCTTTTTAAATGTAGCGCCCCCTTACTTTCAGTATGGGCACTACGCTAAAGTTAGTTGGCGTGGGAGAGTTACATTGCTCCCATTCATGATTTACCTAAATTGTGACCTCTGTCATTCCAGAAAGGTCCACTGGGTCGGTCTGCATTCTGGGGATGTGGTATCATCTCTGGTCGGCAGTTGTTGCCAGAGGGGTTTCTGGCAGAGCAAGTCTTCCCCAGAAGCCAATTGGAGGAGTTCTTCCCCCGCGGGGCATGCTGGGAGGGATATATCTGTGACGGGTGTCATGTGTTCTAAAATCTTTGCGGGGTCCCGGTTCCAGGTGCGGCATCCACCTTCAGGGTACGTGCATCCATGGACCCCGCCGCCGAGGCCCACCTGGCCAAGCTTACAGGCTTCACCAAACCTCAACCGGAGGCGAAAGGGGACCCCAGTGACTTACTGGGTTCCCAGTTCTATTGAGAGGATCCCAGGCTGGGTGCCGTGCGATTGGGGGATCGGCTTGAGGGGAACCCGGAGGCAGGTTGTCCAACAAGGCCTGCATGAACCAATCAGGGATTTGGTGACCAGGATGCTGACAGGTACGCTTTACTGTCTCCCGGTGACCTGTGCTAGAGTCTACTGGGAGGATTCGCTCTGTTCATCCACCTAATCTCATTTAAAGTAATTGGCCTGTGGCAGAGGCCCTAGAACCAGGTCTGTGTGAGAGGCCTGTTCCTCCCAAGGATCCAAAGTGATCACTCGGCTGCCAGGTTTGCGAGAGGGACCTGTCCGTGTGCACTTCACCCACCTAGCAGAAGTGGCGACGAGTTTCGAAATTGGTACTACTGAGGGCAAGTCTGCCCTGTTCATATCCAGGCCTGACACCGCAAAGTTCTCCTCTTCTTTCATCAACCTTTTTTCCTTCCTAACTGAAGTTGATGTTGACTGTGTTGGCCTGGAAATAAAGCATTGAAAAACCTTTATTGACTGTCTGGACCTCCGCTTACTACTTTGTTCCTGCATCACACCCCTAGACAATGCTGGGGTAACTTAATGTGCCGATCCCAACAAATTAATCTGCGGCTCTTTCGATGGTAGTGCTACATAAACAAAAGATGTATAAACAAAGTGAAGTATTTTAATGCTTAATCTTCTTAAATCTTCCACCACACCAACGTGCAAGCGACTCTCCCTTTTGGAATCACATTCACAAACTTGCAATGCCTCCCACTTTCGTGTTTGGCTTAGATGCCTTTTAGACCTCACAATGTGTTAAAAACGATCATCCAATATTCAACCATGCTTTACACAGGATCTCTCCACATGTGAAATTAAAAGAGTGCTCCAATAGCAGAATATCGTTTTAACCAGTTTATTATAATTACACACAAGCTTCAATCTTTGCACTCACATTTCAAATAATTCAAAACCAGCAATCCGTGAAAAACACATCAAAACTTGCAAATATTAGTACAGTGGTGAACTGCAGTCACGACGGTCCTGAAGACTTCACGCGTCTGTATGGATGATTGCCATACAGCTATGCCAAATCTAAAAGTTATTGGGTGTCACAATGTGCATCAAGATTATACATAAATACCTCCTTGATCGAAGCAAACTACAATGTATTAATGAGATGGCACATGGTCCCAACGAGAATAGCTACGTATGTTCCAGGGGCCTCCTTTTCTTTCTTTCGTGGATGTGGGACAGAAGACCCAGTATTACATACATGGTGGTAATGCCCCAAAGTGAAACACTTTTGGATTAATATCTACAACTTAATTTACTCACTTACTCAGGTAAACTTACATAAATTACCACAGTAATCTCTTTTGGGACAACCGGTTGACAGAACTCCAAGACAGACAGGGAAACTCCCATTTGATTTAGTGAAATCCAAGCTGCCTTGGATCATGATAAACAAATTCCTTTTCGCTATTTTGCTAGACAAACAAGCTAGCTTTGAAACAATCTGGGTACTCTGGATTAAATATTTGTCTTACCCTTTGTGAGTAGCAAGGGTTCAGATAATTCCAAAATATAGAGTGCACTTTCTTCTCTGGTATCCTACCCTCTTCTTCCTCTTTTATTCGACTAACCTTTCCCCCTGTACTCTCCCAGTCCCCAGCAGGGAGAGGAATGTTACGAAATGTGATACAATGAATGCATCTGTAACGGGGAGGGGGGGGGGCGTGGGACCCAGAAGCTCTTAGAACGCATGAGCCATAAAATAATGGACAGTCAGAATCTTGGACTACCTGAGATGGGACTATTATGTAATTATTATCCACAATATATTCCAGGATATCTGTGGAGAACTGGTTGCTGTTTGTTGATTCTGAACTCAACAGGTTAATTGGCGACGAGTTTCGAAATTGGTACTACTCACATTGTGAGGTCTAAAAGGCATCTAAGCCAAACACGAAAGTGGGAGGCATTGCAAGTTTGTGAATGTGATTCCAAAAGGGAGAGTCGCTTGCACGTTGGTGTGGTGGAAGATTTAAGAAGATTAAGCATTAAAATACTTCACTTTGTTTATACATCTTTTGTTTATGTAGCACTACCATCGAAAGAGCCGCAGATTAATTTGTTGGGATCGGCACATTAAGTTACCCCAGCATTGTCTAGGGGTGTGATGCAGGAACAAAGTAGTAAGCGGAGGTCCAGACAGTCAATAAAGGTTTTTCAATGCTTTATTTCCAGGCCAACACAGTCAACATCAACTTCAGTTAGGAAGGAAAAAAGGTTGATGAAAGAAGAGGAGAACTTTGCGGTGTCAGGCCTGGATATGAACAGGGCAGACTTGCCCTCAGTAGTACCATTATTTGCAAGGAAATTTGGCATTTTATACTGTAGGCCTGTAATTCTTAGGAATAACTCACTTAAATCTGACCAAACAAGAGTCTAATAGGCATCCTGGGTATGACATTTTTTTTAAAAACAAAATTATAAATTATAATATAATAAATAATTATAAATAATTATAACAAATAATAATATAATTATAATAAAAATTATTCAATAATGTAATCAAATCAAAATCACTGAAATTTGCTCAGTTGCAGAATTGTCGCTGTCATTTTATTTTTTTATGACGAATTTCCCCACAAATCGCTATCGCTCAATTCTGCAAGTGATTCTGATTTATTATTGCTGTTTTCTAGCTGCTCTAAAACCATTTTTGACATAAAGGGACACCTTTGGTTGCTATGGGCAATCTACAGTTTGCAGGGAGAAAGAACAGTTTTTATTATGTAAAAGTACATGTAGGGCACTGTGCAGACCACTAGGGACAAGGGGGGTGTGTATTTTTTACATACAGTACTGTAATCTATAAGATTACAGTATACTGTATGTAATGTGTTTGTTTACATTTTTGAATATGGTGCTGTTCTCCGCCCCCGTGCGTCGTAACGTCGCAGGGAAAGGAGCTTGGCGGCACACAGGGGCACGGGTTCCTCCACCTCCGTGTCGGCGTACCTCACGTACGTTTCACCGTCAGTTGAATTCCTGCTCCAGAGCGCCAGATGGTTCAAAACAGCATGACCAGGCTATGCCGCCGATGTAGGTTTTGTTGTAGTAACGTCTTCAGGGGGACCCCTGACAGGCCTGCAGACCCAATGCCGGGTTGGGCACTTTCTAATGTAAGCGGCCACTTGACCCATGTTTTTATCCCCCCTTTTTTTACAGATAAACCGGTTGCACTATGGAGGCTTTGTTTTGTTGTTACATGTCCCTTCTTTGAAATCCTGGAGAATCAAGGGTTTTGTCTACCAACTGTGACGCAATATATACATGCAGGCATTATCCTGCATAAGCGCATCTGACCTTCTTTTTCTAAGAAAGAGGTCCAGCACTTCTGGTAAGCCTTAGACAACGATCGACACCTTAAACGTGCTCATTAGTGGTCAATGGTGGAGAAACACACAGAGGCACTTACTGAATGAGACTCTTTATGCAATTATTATTTTCCAGTGGCATCCAAGCTATTTGCATCTGTGACATTTAGAACTTTTTATATTTTTATATGTGTCCTTTATGCTGTATCACCACGGTCAAGATTTCACTATCTTTTTTTGGACTCTTTTATATTTAATAGGTTTGGTTGCACAAGCCACTGTGAAATCGCGTCTTTATTATCACTTTTGTCACTACATAATATCACTTTATGCACTGTTTGAAAACCAATTCATGAATATTTGTTTTTTGTTTTTTCTTGGTTGGAATTACCATATATGATATACCCACCTGTACTTTGCACTAGCACTTTTTAGGTAATTTATGTCTAGCGCCCCCTACCATACAAACCATACATTACTTCTGCCTTACTTCCTGGACAAACTTTAGGTCATGACACAGGGAGGAAAAGACCAACTGACCTCATTAGCACACACCCTGCTACATCTACACTCAGCTGGTCAACTCCTTCCTGTGTCATGACCTAAAGTCTGTCTAGGAAGTAGGGCAGAAGTAATGGAGTAATGTTTTCAAATAGTCACAAGGACAGTGAGGTTAGCGTATGTAGAATAAAAAAGGTGTGGTATCTCGCGCCAATATAAAATTAATGTGACAACAACATATAATTATAGTGAATAAGCAGCTCCCCTAAGATAGAGACCTCATCAAAGGTCTGAACTGAACAGTAATGGTATATGGAGGGGGCGCTAATAATGAATAATAAGAGATTAAACAATAAAGTGAAATCTAATAAATGGTCCGTCTGAACCAACAATAGCAGACTTAGCGAGCAGCAACACACTGAAAATGGTGAAATAGAAATAGATTGTACAAAAAAGATTGTACAAAAAAAAAACAAAAAAAAAACTTCCTGGTGAGGTGACGTGGCGGCGTCAACGTCACCGCCACGTCAGCGCGCTGTCTGCTGGCGGGGATTTTGGTTTGCTCGTGTGTACACGCGAGCAAACCAAAATCCAAGCAGACAGATTTGTTCAAATCGGTCGGTCCGACTGATTTGAACAAATGGATTTGATCGTGTGTACGGGACCTTAGAAGCGCCTCTCTTTTATACTTTGTAGCTCCTGCTTGATTTTGCTTCTAACCCGCTTGTGGAGGCTTCGGTTTGTGGATGGACATTTTATAGTTACACAACCCATCACATTGATATAATCTTTTTATATGGACTATAAATTGAAGGACCTATGAATAAATGGTTGTGGAACGAATCATTTGAGTTTCCATTATTTCTTATGGGGAAATTTGTTTTGATATACAAGTGCTTTGGATTACAAGCATGTTCCTGAAACTAATTATTCCAATATATATATATATATATATATATATATATATATATATATATATACATACATACATAAACACACAGTATATACTGTATATATAAAAAGACACAGGCACAATGTAAACAAGCATATTAAAATGTATTAAAACATGGTGTCAGTAAGGCAGAGGATTGTCAGTAGAGCAGTGGATGGTGTCAGTCAGTAGAGCAGAGGAAGTGTCAGTAGAGTAGAGGTTAGTGTCAGTAAGACAGCGTATGGTGTCGGTCAGTAGAGCAGTGGACAGCATCAGCAGGGCAGAAGACGGTGTCAGTAGATCAGTGGATGGTGTCAGTAGGGCAGAGGACGCTGTCAGTAGGGCAGTGGAAGTGTCAGTAGGGCAGAGGACGGTGTGAGTAGAGCAGTGGAAGTGTCAGTAGGGCAGAGGACGGTGTGAGTAGAGCAGTGGAAGTGTCAGTAGGGCAGAGGACAGTGTGAGCAGAGCAGTGGAAGTGTCAGTAGGACAGAGGATGGTGTCAGTTGGACAGCATATGGTGTTGGTAAGTAGAGCAGTGGATGGTTTCAGTAGGGCAGAGGACAGTGTCAGTGGAGCAGTGGACGGTGTCAGTCAGTAGGGCAGTGGACGTGTCAGAAGGGCAGAGGTTGGTGTCAGTAGGACATCATATGGTGTCGGTCAGTAGAGCAGTGGATGGTTCCAGTAAGACAGAGGACAGTGTCATTAGAGCAGAGTATAGTGTCAGTAGGGCAGAGGACTGTGTCAGTGGGCAGAGGACGGTGTGAGCAGAGCAGTGGAAGTGTCAGTAGGGCAGAGGACTGTGTCAGTAGGGCAGAGGACGGTGTGAGTAGAGCAGTGGAAGTGTCAGTAGGGCAGAGGACTGTGTCAGCAGGGCAGAGGACGGTGTGAGTAGAGCAGTGGAAGTGTCAGTAGGACAGAGGTTGGTGTCAGTAGGACAGCATATGGTGTTGGTTAGTTGAGCAGTGGATGGTTCCTGTAGGGCAGAGGACAGTGTCAGTGGAGCAGTGGACAGTGCCAGTCAGTAGGGCAGTGGACAAAACAGTAGAGCAGAGGTTGGTGTCAGTCAGTAGAGCGGTGGATGGTTCCAGTAGGGCAGAGGACAGTGTCAGTAGAGCAGTGGGCGGTGTCAGTATTTTTGTATTTTTTTTATTATAATTTATTTAAGGAGCCCCATTGGGGGGCCTTTGGTGAAACATCAGGGGTCAAAACAGCCATTTGAGATAGAGAAAGGGAAGGAGATTCCCCAGTCCCTTTCTCTGCAGCCTCAGCTGCACTGGGGAGAGCTCTGTGCTAAAAGGATTCCTGTTCATTTACAAACTGAAACATAGTAAACAGCAGAAGGGCAGCTGGGGAATATACACTACACAGGGTGATTAGGGTGTGCCCAGGCACATTCGACACACCCTGTGCGCACACCTACATGTGGATATGACTGCGCTACAACTGTCCTGAAACTGTGCTGCAATTGAGTGCAGTATAGGGTTGCCACCTGTCCGCGATTGACCCAGACAGTCTAGGTTTTGAACCCTGTGTCCAGGTTTCAGTCCTTTTGAAACCTGGACATATTATTCAGACATGAATGTAGCTTGGTACATGGCCCGACAGGAGGGTGAGAGGGCACTATGCATGCCACATTGCTATTCACTTTAGAGCACCCAAAGGTGTTGCAGGTCTGTTATCCTATAGTGTATACCAAATATATATATATATATATGCTGCGTGCTGCTAAAGTGTTTAGGTTTAGCTTGAAGAAGTGACAACCCTAGTGCAGTACACTATGTTGAGGTGTGGTAGTGCAAGCTTTGAGGGGCCTCCTCACTGTCTGTCAAACGCATTCTAAAATGTGATCCACCGTGGATCATTTTTTAGAAGGCTGACGCTACTATAAGCAACAAGCTGGACCAAGGTAAGTACTGTATATAATACAAATAATTCCTGGAGTTCAGATGTAACAGACCAAAAGGAAGCAAACATATCACTGGCAGCTGTTACCCAGCACTGGCCTTATGGTGGACTCCTATGAGAGCAGACAGGAGGGTGGCAGGCATCCAAATGTGACAAGTCAGCTGCAGAATATCTTGTAGCAAGCATGGGGGATTTTTTCCCACTTGTCTCATATCTCAAGCTGCGCATATGTTTAGTATTAGCCTGGGATTTAGAGCCAGGCCAGTCAAAACTTTTATCAGTTTTAGCCCAGGTTCACACTGGGCTGCGGGAGTGAAGCTGTGCGAGTTCAGCTTCACTCCCTCCCGGCAGTCCCGATTTCGACCGCGATTTCAGAGACATCTGTGCAGGTTTCTGCACAGATGTAAATCGCGGCCCCAAATCGCAAAAAGTAGTGCAGGAACTACTTTTTGAAATCGGTGCAGCGCCGCAGATGCGGCATATCACCGATTAGGAAGGTGCCATTGCCGACAATTGCCGCCAATTTGAGATGCGATTTGACATGTCAAATCGCATCTAATTTCGTACCCAGTGTGAACCAGGGCTTAGTGTATTCTGGTGTAAAAACTATCAAACAGCTTCATTGGATTCTTGTGGGTGCTAGAGGTTGGATCTCTAAAGCAAAGCTGACAGAAATCTGCATATCTCAAATGAAATGAAAATGATTTAATATTTAAAAACACTTAAACCTCTGACTATGGTCTATGGGCCAGATTCTATGGGCGTAGCGTAAGCCATTTACACTACGCCACTGCAACTTAATGGAGCAAGTGCCGTATTCCCAAAGCACTTGCTCCGTAGTTTGTGGCGGCGTAGTGTAAATGGCCCTGCGTATCCCCGCGTAATTCAAAGGGGGCGGCTTATATTTAAATTAAGCGCGCCCCGCGTCGATCGAACTGCGCATGCGCCGGCCGGGAAAAAAGCCCAGTGCGCATGCTCCAGCTTACGTCGGAAAGCGTAGTTGAAACCGACGTCAAAACGACGTGATCGTCACTTACGCAATGCCCTATTCGCGCACGACTTAGTAAAACGACGTAACCGACGGAAAAAGACGACACTGACCCAACGCCATACTTAACATGGCAACGACACAACTTTGTAAACCTACCCCTCATATAGCAGGGGTAGGTTTACGCTTACGGAAACAACGTAAACGACGACGGGGCGGTGTAAAAACGTTCGGGAATCGGCGTATTAGGCTCATTTGCATAGGCAAATGAGAAAACAACGTAAAGGCCACCTAGCAGCCAGAAAAGTAATTACATCTACGATCCGACGGTGTAAGTGTTTTACACCTGTCGGATCTTCACTGTATCTATGCGTAAGTGATTCTAGGAATCACACGCATAGATACCCAGTAAAAAAAACAGAGATGCGACGGTGTTTCCTGCGATACACCGTCGTATCTCTTTTGAGAATCTGGCCCTTTATAAGCTAGCCAGCACTTACTACATTATACCGATCTGGTAGTATAGAATATTTAATCTTAGTGCCGGGCTCCATGTGCCTTACTCTTCCCACCAAAATAGGAGTACAAATTGTGCACTTACAAATGCTAATGCTAAACAAAAGTAAAAGTTATACAGTGACTGATTCTTCACTTATAAAACACAATGAAAATAGGCTGAGCTAATGTTACGCAGTGGAAACAAATACGATCCACGAAAAAAAAAAAAGTCCACAAGTACAATTAATCATTAATATAAGTCAACCACGCTTGGATTTTCTATCCACTAATGTGTTTAATCACAAATAATAGTCCAGGAATCTTCACACACAAAAGCCTCGTACACATGAGTCAAATTTCAGGAGACATTGACCGGCTCAACAAAAACTGCCTGACATTCCGCCTGTGTGTATAGTAGCCAGTCTGACAGAAGCCAGTTGTTTGGCCGGCTTCTGTCTGACGAGCATACTGAAAAACTGGCAGCTGATTGGTTCCCAATCAGCGCTCTAAGCCAATGGCGGAGAGAGCTGAATGGAGTGTTTTGGCGGGGTAAGGGGGGGCCATAACCTTGTCAGAACACAACAGCTCAGCGGGGGATATCGATGTACTAACGTCGGATCATTAGTACAGCGGCTCTGACTGGAGCTGTCAGTTTTTTTCAGAAAATTAGGAAATTCCGAAAAAGCAAAATAACAAACATGCAAAAATACAAACTTACGAAAAAAACGAAACACCGGAACAGTAAAAGAAGGAAAATTACATCTATAATGAATGATTTGCATTCCGTATTTTCAATCCTTTGTCTGTTCATAATTTTGTATGTTCGTATTTTTTTTGTGTGTTCGTAATTTCGTTTCTTTGTATGTTTGTAGTTTCGTTTGTTCGTGTTCTCTTTTGAATGGACAATGTAAGAAAGTGTATTAATATGTATGTTTGTAAATTCGGATGTTTGTATTTTCATTTGTATGTTTGTAAAATTTGTTTCTTTGTCTGTTCGTAATTTTGTGTTCTTGGATCGTTCTTTCGAATGGGCATTGTAGTGAGTGATGTATCTTACTTAATATCTTAGCCAATCAGCTTAACTCTTTTGTGTCTGAGTCACAATGCATTCCTGAATCTTTTTAGATTCAGTTGAGGAGGAGACTGGACTGGGAGTAAGTACAGGTCTTATTAGAAATTAACCAAGATACACCCTCTCAAAATGGCGTACATCGGCGGGGCTATAGCTGCATGTTGAAAATGCCAGGTTCAGAGCTTGCTGCGAATTCTATTGCAAAATTGAGCCATTGCGATTTCTCAAATTTGCGAGTCATTTAAATTACATAGTTTAACATTAGTGCGGTTCACATCAATGCATTGCGAATATAAGCTGTGCTGTCCGAGTTTTGATCCGTGTGCGATGCAAATCAGCTCTTTAGACTGATATTCCCTAAAATCGCGGCTGCGAATTGCAGGAAAATCGCGGGACAATTTGCGGAAAAAAACACAGCCGCAAAATCGCGGAAAACCGTGATTTTTTACCACGTAGCAGTGCGAACCTACCCTCAAATATGTGTGGACCCCCCCCGCCTATTTTGGGCAAGCTCATCACCCCTAGCGCCAAAGTCAAAAGCATATGGGGTCATTTTTGACTCCTTTATGACAATGGACGCACAAATAGGGTCAGTAGTCAGCGGATCTCACCATCTACTGCGCCTACTACGTAGACTCATTCCGTTCATCCCTAAAGAAGACTTAGCCGTCGTGGTGGGAGCAATTGTAAACTCCAGGCTGGATTATGCAAATGCCCTTTACCTCGGCCTCCCCAAGTACCAAATCGCTCGTCTGCAAGTCGTTCAGAATACGGCCGCCAGACTTGTGACTGGGAAAAAACCCTGGGAATCCATCTCACCTTCACTGAGAGCCCTTCATTGGCTGCCAGTTAAAGACAGAATTGCTTTTAAAGCTCTCTGTCTTACGCATAGATGTGTCCATCGGAATGCCCCCCTTTATTTATGCGAAATAATAAAAGCGCATAATCCCAATCGCGTTTTGCGATCCACGAATCAGAACCTGCTCCAGGTTCCGAAAGCCAACTTCAAGTCCAAAGGAGAAAGAAGATTCGCGATCCAAGGTCCCAGACTATGGAACGCTTTACCAACTAGCATTCGGTTGGAGGAGAACCACCTAGCATTTAGGAAAAAGGTCAAGACTTTTCTCTTTTGATAGCAAAGGAGACAGGAACAACAAGCGCCCAGAGGCGATTCAGTTCGCATGTGCCGCGCTATATAAGTTTTCATTCATTCATTCATTCAAATACATTACGAATGACCGCAATGGGCTAGATTTAGCAAGGAGTTACGACGGCGTATCTATGCGCCTGATTCTTAGAATCAGTTACGCATAGATTTGTGTTTGGATCCGACTGGCGTAAGTCACTTACGCCATCGTATCTAAGATGCATATTAACGCTGGTCGCAAGGTGGCGTTTCCGTTGATTTACGCGTTGAATATGCAAATAAGCTAGATATGCCGATTCACGAACGTAGTTGCGGCTGGGCGTATCTATTTGCGTCGTTTACGTTAGAGTTACGCCCAGCGTAAAGTTACCCCTTCTATAGTGAGGCGCAGCCAATGTTAAGTATGGACGTCGGGACAGCGTCGTATTGTACGTCGTTTACGTCGTTTGCGTAAGTCGATTCAAAATGGGGTTGGGCGTAAGTTTATATTGACTATTTGCGACGTGATTTAGAGCATGCGCACTGGGATACGTTCACGGCCGGCGCAAGCGCAGTTCGTTCGGCGCGTCGTTTACTTTGGGTCACGATTAGTTTACATACAACACTCCCCCTACCTGCCCTATTTGAATTACGCAGGGATACGGCGGTCCATTTACGCTACGCCGCCACAACTTACGGAGCAAGTGCTTTGTGAATACAGCACCTGTAAAAGTTGCAGAGGCGTAGCGTAAATCAGATACGCTACGCCCGCACAGAGATACACTCTCCATCCTGAATCTAGCCCATTGTATTTACGAAAGTACGAATGCATTCGAAGCACGGTAGGAGGCTATAGCCGCGTGTTGAAAACAAAACTAAAATACAAGATTGCGAATGACCGCAATGTTTTAACGAAAGTATGAATCCATTCGAAGCACGGTTGTAGACACAAATCAACAAAAACAAAACAATGTTACGAATCAATGGAAAAGGCAATCTCACAAAAGTAACAATTACTACATTACGAGTAGTGTACCGAATAAACGAAAATTATTATCTAACAAAATTAAGAATTTTGAATCAAAGAAAATTAATTAGATAGAATTACGAATCATTCAGTATCAACGAAAATAAAACGAGTCCGAACATGAAAACTTGCGTCATACGAAATGACGTATCTTTACGAATCTACGGAAACGAGACGAAACAAAATGAAACAAAGCAAACGTTTTTGTTGTGCACATGTCTAGTAATTATCAAGTTTTGGGGGTATCCGGTCCAATAGGACGAATCAGTCACCATTATTTCTCAATAAGTGATTGAGCAAACTCATCACTTAGTCAACTGGATTCAAGTTTGGTTTTTATTTTTCAGAGTTAGGAATTTAATCTGAGGTGGTAGACATTTTGTTGGTGGTTAAAGATGGCTATATATCACAAGTGATGAAGATTGCAATTATGGATTCTTTTGGGACCTCTGCCTTAGGTCCCTTTCACACTGGGGCGGGAGGCGCAGTGGCGGTATAGCGGCGCTAAAAATAGTGGCGCTATACCATCGGAATCGGCTGCTAGCGGTGCGGTATTAACCCCCGCTAGCGGCCGATAAAGGGTTAATAGCGCCCGCAATGCGCCTCTGCAGAGGCGCATTGCAGGCGGTATTGCCGCGGTTTCCCATTGTTTTAAATGGGAAGGAGCGGTATACACGCCGCTCCTCTCACTGCTCCAAAGATGCTACTGGCAGGAGATTTTTTTCACTCCCGCCAGCACATCGCCTCAGTGTGAAAACCCTCGGGCTTTCACATTAAGTATGCAGTGCAGGAGTTTTCAGGCGGTTTAGCAGCGCTATTTTTAGCGCTGTACCTCCTGAAAAACTCCTCAGTGTGAAAGGGGTCTAATTCTCACATTCTATGATGGACCTTATAGTTAGAAATGGGCTGAAACCTGCTTTTTCCCTCAAATGAGAAAAGAACAGACACCATGACCAGCATGTACACATCCAATACCATTACAAGCGATTCCATTTTTTGAAAATAAAAATAGTTGGGAAACATTTTATATTGAGATGGGGGATGCATAGATATACATGCATATAGGTCATGGGGTATTTGAGATAAAATCACATAGGGAGACGGTTCAGTTGTCAACCAAACCTGTCAACATTCACAAGTGTGAGATGGTTCACATGTCTTTAATGTATCTTCTGCTAAATTATTTAATTTTGAATAATACTTGTAATTCTTCTGCTGCAAGCTTCTTGCAAATGTAGGAGTATGCATTAATATGCAGTTAGTCAAAATAAGTGCTAAGCCAAATTGTTCAGAAGGCTATGACTTATATCACATTAAGGGTTATTTACTAAAGGCAACGCCACTTTGCACTACAAGTGCAAATTGCACTGAAAGTGCACTTAGAAGTGCAGTCGCTGTAGATCCGAGGGGGATATGCAAGAGAAAAAAAACAGCATTTTAGCCTGCACATGATTGGATAATAAACTCAGCAAAGCTTCCCCTCATTTCAGACCTTCCCCTCAGATTTACAGCGACTGAACTTCCAACTGCACTTTCAGTGCAATTTTTCAAGTACACTTGTAGTTTGCACTTGTAGTGCAAAGTGGATTTTCCTTTCGTAAATAACCCCCAATTGTCTGGGATTCATGTGAGTTCCTTTATATGATAGTGCTTTTTTTTTGTAAATTACTTATATTCTGGCAACCTTCTTTATACAGTACATACATTGTGCTCTTGTCTGTGAGATGCCGGAGTGAGGACTTAAACTTCCTCCCGTGCTCATAACTGCACTCTCTACACTCCCATCATCTATCATTACACACTTCTTAGAGTGATGTCATCTCTGGACAGTTATGTGATTTTATTGGATTCCCACAAGAGGATCTTGGCTTATCATCAAAGGATTAAGAATAGCACAGGTTTTGTGAAGGGAAAGTAAAAATAGACCAAGCTCAGGGACACGTCTAGTGATCTGCTGCTGCTGCAGGGACCACTTGCCATGTTGTGCCTGGGCTATGTGCTGGAGGGTCAGGTGTAAGTTAAAGACATCCTGAAAAAAAAAAATTACAACATGCATTTGCAGTTTGCAAGAGCAGTTGCTTCAGAGCTTAGTAAAATAGGTAAAGCTTTATTTTGCAAAGCATACCCAATCACATGCAAGGGAAATAAAAAACATATTTTTTTTTGCTTGCACATGATTGGATGATGGCAGTCAGCACAGCTTCTGCTCATTTACTAAGCTCTGGAGCAACTGCACTTTGCCTTTAGTAATTCAAACTTTTTATTCCATGACATTATGCATCAGGAAAGTATTTACTAGACATGTGCAGACTGGAATATTTCGTTTTTGTTTTTTCATTTTTGTTTGGAAAATAAATTTATTTAGTTACTCCCGAAAATCGTTTTGATTTATTTTGTTTTTCGTTGGGGAATAGCTTTCGTCCGAAAATCCAATAATACTTGGTTTCTGTCGAATGGTCAAAAGAATATTCGACAGAACGTTGAATCTTTATGTCGAATCGTACATTTCCGTTCGAATATTTCGCCTACAAGAATTCTAATTTTGTATGACTAGTAAAAATGTCGAATCTATTTTCTCATAAATCAAAATCTAATCTCTGTAATGTCGAATCTATTATTTCTATAGTGTCGAATCTTTTCTCTAAAGTGTTGAATCTTTTCCCTATAATATTGAATCTCTCTATATCGAACTTTTAATGCAACGAAAACGAAAATAAAGCATTTTTTATTTCCGGATCTTTCGGTTTTGGTTTCTTGCGCTTTCGTTATCGTTGGTTAAAACAATAACGATAAAACCCGATTTTCGGACGAAAATGCATTCTAACGAAAACGAATGCACATGTCTAGTATTTACAGCGTTTCACTTTTTTCCACATTTTATTATGTTACAGCCTTATTACAAAATGGATTCAATTCATTATTTTCCTCAAAATTCTAAAAACAATATCCCAGAATGACATGTAAAAGAGAAGTTTGTTTGAAATCTTTGCAAATTTTTAAAAAATAAAAAACAGAAAATTCCCATGTACATAAGTATTCACAGCCTTAGCTCAAAACTTTATTGATGCACCTTTGGCACCAATTAAACCCTTAAGTCTTTTTGAGTATGATGCTACGATCTTGGCACACCTATTTTTGGGCAGTTTTTCTTTGCAGGACCTCTCAAGCTCCATCAGGTTGGATGGGGAGCGTCGGTGCACAGCCAGTTTCAGATCTCTCTAGAGATGTTCAATTTGGTTCAAGTCTGGGCTCTGGTTGGGCCACTCCAGGACATTCACAGAGATGTCCCGTAGCCACTCCTTTGTTATCTTGACTGTGTGCTTGCAGTTGTTGTCCTGTTGGAAGATGAACCTTTGCCCTAGTCTGAGGTCCAGAGCACTTCCGAGCAGGTTTTCATCAAGGGTGTCTCTGTACATTGCTGCATTCAATGTACAGCATGTGTCCTGAATGGACACAATGGGTGATCACTTACTGTGTTCATTCATAACTGAAGCATACTAAACTGTGTTAATGAAGGGGGGTGGGAGACCTGTCAGGTTGGCTGTATGGGCCCAGTAGTTTCTAACAGCAGCCCTGACTACATGTTTTGCTGAGCCTTTATGATTGAAATAATTGAAATTCAGGGAATAAACATGGCAGAAAAAGGACAGCCAGGCTGCAGAGGAATGAGCTAGATGATGCTGGATGTCCCCCTAACCAGGAAATTAGGTTGGCCCCATTTGTCTTGCTGCAGCTTCTGGGGCCTAGTTCACACCTATGCATTTTGGTGCTTTTTGCAGAATCGCACTACAATTTATTTAACATAAAACAAGTTTCCTAAGTGACAAGTTTGCATCTATGCTTTTTTCAGATGCTGCATTGGGACTTTTGAAATGCAAAACAGTGCGTTTTTAGTTCAATAGACATCAATGAAGATGCTGCATTGTTTGCATTAGGGTAAAAAAAAAAATTCATGGGGGTGGGAGGGGGGTTGAGTAGCCCCCCACCCCCATGAAAAATCTAACGTCACAGCCACACAAGGCCAAGGCTAGAGAATCAAAACCGACCCTGAAAAAGACAGGGGAGGTATTTTACTAAAGGTAAATCCACTACAAATGCATTGCAAGTGCACATCAAATTGCACTGAAAGTGAACTTGGAAGTGCAGTTGCTGTAGATCTGAGGGGGACATGCAAGGGAAATAAAAAAACAGCATTTTTGCTTGCATATGATTGGATGATAAAATCAGCAGAGCTTCCCCTCAGATCTACAGCAATCTACAGTGACTGCACTTACAAGTACACTCGCAGTGCACTTGTAGAGCAAAGTGGATTTGCCTTTAGTAAATCAACCCCAATGTCACACCAAATTTCCGACCGTCCAAAACGCAGTGACGTACAACACTACGACGAGCCGAGAAAAATGAAGTTCAATGCTTCCGAGCATGCTTCGAATTGATTCTGAGCATGCATGTTTTTTTCTCCTTCGGAGTTCCATACAGACAAACAGAATTTCCGAAATTTTCATCGGTTCGGGCACACACACGGTCGAAATATCCGATGAAAAAATTCCCATCATATGTAAGGCATTAGATCTCCATTCTGATCAGCAGGGGATTGGTGAACAGATCAACTAAATGGGAGCAAACTGAATAAATGTCACATTTGTTTCTGCTTATTTTTGGCCTTCAGCTTATGACTGGAGTAATCCAACTGATTGGTCTATGGGCAGAAGGGTGCATCCCTTTACATCAGGTTACCTCTGATCCATTGTGTTTAGGTTCGAAAAAATGCAAAAGGACGACAATCTTTTCCATTTTTTTTTTAGGCCTAGACAAACTTGGTAATCAGGTTTAATTGGATGTACATCAGTTTACCAACACCTACCCATAGACTAACCCATAGACTAACTTTGAACTTTTGATCAGATCAACCTGAGAAACTGACAGGCAGATCTGGCTTTTGCCCGGCCAAATCACATTGGAATTCCATTGGAAAAAAATAGAACATGTTCTATATCTAAACTCCGATGGAATTCATCAGAATTTCCGATGAAAAAACTCTGATGGAGCTACACGCGATCGGAAAATCCGATGGAAAAAGTCCATCAGACTTTTTCAAACGGAAATTCCAATGGTGTGTACATGGCATAAGTCACACTGTCACCATGCCCTGCATGCAGTTTGGTGCTAGTTGCAAAAAGCTGAAGAACTATAATTGCAAAATAAACTACTCCTCCAATACCAATACACAAATTGTGCATGGAAAGGAAAATGAGGACTCAGCTGGATTGTGCTGGCAGGCAGGGTAGTCACAGGGATCCTTTTCATACATGGGAATGTGTTACTGGCAGTCAGCAACAGGATGCGTGGGTGATCCTGTGCTGACCCAGGCAGACCTTCCTTTTTATTCCATAACCAATATTAGTAATGTAGAAATTAAGTCCCTGTATTATTCTATCATATCACTTCCACGTATGTTTTTTTATCCATGTGACTCGTTAGTGTTACAAGGTCTCAGGTGTGAATGGGGAGCAGGTGTGTTAAATTTGGTGTTATTGCTCTCACTTTCTCAAACTGGTTACTTGAAGTTCAACATGGCAAAGACCTCTCTGGGGATCTGAAAAAAATCATTTTGCTCTGCATAAAGATGGCCTAAGCTATAAAAAGATTGGCAAGACCCTGAAACTGAGCTGCAACACAGTGGCCGAGACAATACAGCGGTTTACCAGGACAGGTTCCACTCAGAACAGGCCTCTTCATGGTCGACCAAAGAAGTTGAGTGCACATGCTCAGCATTATATCCAAAAGTTGTCATTGGAAAATAGATGTATGAATGCTGCCAACAATGCTGCAGAGGTTGAAGGGGTGGGGGGTCAGCCTGTCAGTGCTCAGACCATACACCGAACACTGCATCAAATTGGTCTGCAAGGCTGTCGTCCCAGAAGGAAGCCTCTTCTAAAGATGATCGAGGGAACCATGAATTCCAACATGTACTGTGACATACTGAAGCAGAATATGATCCCCCTCCCTTCAGAGACTGGGCTGCAGGGCAGTATTCCAATACGATAACGACCCCAAACACACCTCCAAGATGACCAATGCCTTTCTAAAGAAGCCGAGGGTAAAGGTGATCCCCAAACATTATGAAAAAGAGGGACTTATTAAATAACTGGCATGATATTACCAGCTACAATACAGATAGTCTGTATTGTAGCTGGTAATATCATGCCAGTTATTTAATTACTTACTAGTTGTTAACACAATCTGCAAGGGTTGCGCTACCTGATCTGTATCCATGAGCTTATGCTTACTTCTTTGTTTAGGAGCTGCGATGCACACCGCGGGCATTTGGATACCATCGTGCTGTGCATCAACGTCACATACACATGCCGTGTGTGGGACGTCATTCTGAGTGTTGTCATGCCGGTGGTGTTATCCATCCACGGCCAGCCGGAGGTGTCCTTGGCGCCTGGCGCCGAACGACAGTGTCGTCCTGGTAACGGTGCCCCCTCCTCCCCCAGTACGCCAACGTGGCGTTCGGGAGTGTCTGGCCTCACTTGGGGTGGTTGGTTAATTCTAATGGTTCTTTTTCAATCTTTGGCTAACATTCACCAGTGCACATCATGGCTTCCCACAGTCCAGTACAAGGTAACATAGGTAGTCCTATGGACTGAATCGCACCATTCTGTTCTCATTCAAGTACAGATTTCGCTGAGGGGAACATGCAAGGCAAAAAACAGCATTTTTGGATTGCACATGATTGGATTAGAATTTAGCAGAGCTTGCCCTCACTTCAGATCTTCCCCTGATCTGAATCATTTAAGTGTGAACAATTTGTAAAAAAGGCCTGACATTAGTAGACTCATTGTCTACTTGGACTATAAAAGGAGGGCACAATTTATTTGAGCCCACTTACATGGTTTTGCAACTGCTTCCACCCCCACCTGTTTTATTTTTTACAATAAACTATTATCGGCTCTTATACAGTAGGTGCATTGTCCCAATACATTTTCTGTACACCTTGTTAACAGGTAAAATGTGTCTGATTAGATGTGGCAGAACTTCCCAGAAGGTATGGGGCTCAGTATAAAGGGCTTGCAGACAAGGGATTCATGCTGTTGGTCAAAACTACCCACTCTCTTACCCTATCACAAGCACTTTATGTGGTATGCCACTCTTGAATCGGGGGGGAGAGGCTTGAGTTCTTATGACTGAGCACTTAAATGATTTGGTATATAAATTTTCGTAATAATGTTTAGTAAGTAATGGCCAATTAGTAATTTGAATGAACTTTTAAAATGCCAAGGTCATTCTTATTCCAATTAATTTGTTGTATATTTCTTTTAAAGTTATTGTTTATAGGTTTATTTGGGGGAAGGGGTGTTCAGCCTCCAATTCTCACTTTTTCAAACACCTTTGCATAGTATGCCACACCCAAGAGATTACATTTTTTGTATGAGCATATTCAAAACTTGTAAAAAGGAACCAACAGAAAAAAATATGCACAACATCAGCGTTTAACCACTTGCTTACTGGGCACATATACCCCCTCCTGCCCAGGTGAAATTTCAGCTTCCGACACTGCGTCGCTTTAACTGACAATTGCGCGGTCGTGCGACGTGGCTCCCAAACAAAATTGACGTCCTTTTTTCCCCACAAGTAGAGCTTTCTTTTGGTGGTATTTGATCGCCTGTGCGGTTTTTATTTTTTGCGCTATAAACAAAAAAGTGCGACAATTTTGAAAAAAAATACAATATTTTTTACTTGTTGCTATAATAAATATCCCAATTAAAAAAAAAACAAACATTTTTTTTCTCAGTCTAGGCTGATACGTATTCTTCTACATATTTTTGGTAAAAAAAAAAAAATCGCAAAAAGGGACTGGTTTGCGCAAAATTATAGGGGACTAAATTTTTTTTATTTTTTTTTATTTTTTACTAGAAATGGCGGCGATCTGCGCTTTTTATTGGGACTACGACGTTATGGCGGACACATCGGACACTTTTGACACATTTTTGGCACCATTCACATTTATACTGCGATCAGTGCTATAAATATGCACTAATTACTATATAAATGTGACTGGCATTGAAGGGGTTAACACTAGGGGGTGAGGAAGGGGTTAAATGTATTCCCTACATAGTGTTCTAACTGTGGGGGGGGGTGTGATTGGGGAGGTGACTGATCTGTGTCCCTATGTACAAGGGACACAGATCGGTCTCCTCCTCTCCAGAGACAGGACGCTGTTTACATATGAGATCATCTCTCATTCGCCGCACAGATCGCATCGCAAACGGCCACTCTGAATGGCCATTCGCCGTGATCTATCGTCAAAAGACGGCGGTTTGGATATTCAGACCCGCGCTGTAGCCGTCATTCGGCTATAGCGCGGGTCTGAAGTGGTTAAAAAGGGGGCACAAAATGTTTTAACAAAAAAAAAGTAAAAAAATCTACATATGAAAATCGGTGAAATGTATTAGTAGAGTATGCAAAAATAAATGCAATTCAATTAGTAGCATGAGTATTTACTTCCCAGTTGCAGCATTCTTGTGTGTGTTTGTTTAATTATTGTATATCGTAGTGGTAAAAAGTGAGTTTGTTGATAAAGTGAAGGTCTCACAGAGTTCAATGGAAAAGCCTTTTCTAAATGTGCTTAGTAGTTTGGAATGCATTGACAACAGACAATAATACGAGAATGGGACTTGTTATCCCTGTGTGGCCCCTTTTGTGCCTGACTTTGGCAGATTTTCATGATATGAAGTGTCTAGCTATATGCCAAACTAAATGTGAAAATAAAACAAATACCATTTTAAAACAGTATCTATCCACATTTAATGCAACCAATGAATTATACACACAAAACATGTCATGCTTGAATTAACCTTTATGTTTTGTAAAGTACATTATATTTAATGACAATTTCTTTAGTAGTAGTGGGGGGTGTTTTGCTTCTTTTGGGTTACTTTGCTGTAAAGAAAGGAAGCATAAACTCTTGTAGTATATTAATGTGCTTTTACTAGATAAGAATACTGTACATACAAACTACTTACAATTGTAGGAAAACAATATTAGACATCCATATTACAAATATGCATGCATACAATACTCAAATAAGTAGAGATAAGCCGAATGACCCCCTGTTCGGTACGTGCCACAACTCTCGAACATTGCAAAAATTCGGAGCCGAATAACGAACCTCATTAAAGTCTATGGGACCCGAACTGGAAAAAGTGCCCATTATGAAGACTTATGCCGCGTACACACGGTCGTTTTTTGCGATGAAAAAAAACGTCGTTTTTTAAAACGTCATTTAAATTGATCGTGTGTGGGCAAAACGTCGTTTTTTGTCTTAAAAAAAAACGACAAAAAAAAAATTCCAACATGTTTGAATTTTTTGTGTCGTTTTTCAAAACGTCGTTTTTGTTTCACAAAAAGTCACTGTGTGTAGCAAAAACGTCTTTTAAAACGATGTTTTTCAACCTGCGCATGCCCAGAAGCTAGTTATGAAGCAAGCTTCAATGGAAAAGAGTGGTGAACGTAACCTTGCTTTTTGTGAAAAAACGATGGTGTGTAGGCAACATCGTCTTTGAAAAGTGACGTTTCAAAAACGTCGGTTTTTTTCATCACAAAAAAATTATCGCGTGTACGCGGCATTAGGCCTTGTACACACGATCAGACCGGTCTGATGAGACTGGTCTGACAGACTGTTTTCATCAGACAACTCTGAACTTGTCTGATGGTCTGATGTGCGTACACAACATCGGACTAAAATCCGATCAGACCAGAACGCGGTGACGTAGAACACAACGACGTGCTGAAAAAACGAAGTTCAATGCTTCCAAGCATGCGTCGACTTGATTCTGAGCATGCGCGGGTTTTTGGTCCAATGCTTTTGTGTACTAACCATCGAATCTGTCCGACAGACAGGTGTCCATCAGACAGGTTTTAAAGCATGGTTTAAAACTTTGGTCCGACAGACAACGGTCTGATGGGCCGTACACACCATCAAACTGGTCCGATGAAACTGGTCTGCAGACCAGTTTCATCAGACCGGTCTGATCGCGTGTACAGGGCCTTAGATGCTAGTTATTGGGCATACAAAATGGTATGGGGGTCTGGGTACTGCCTTGGGGGACATGTATCAATGAAAAAAGTTTGTAAAAAACATTTTTAAATGAGCAGTGATTTACTGATGTTTATAGTAATATATATATATATATATATATATAAAAATCCTTTAAATATAGTGCCTGGGAGGCCTCCTTAGTCTGCCTGTAAAGTGGTACATTTGGGTGTGGGTGATGCCTTCACACCGTAACCCTATAAAAGTACTATTGATGAAAGCAAAAATTGGCTTAGCTATCAAAAATTGAAATGATATGTACCTGTCAAACAGGTGTGGAAAAATTTGTCCTTGGGTGGTAATTGTGCCCAGGAAACCTACATCAAAACGTTTCTTCAAGATAAAATCAACACCCAAAAGGTTAGGGAGCCTAGACCAGTGGTCATCAACCATTCCTGCAGGGCCCACTAACAGGCCAGGTTTTATGTATTACCTTGGGGAGATGCAGACTAGAATACTGCAATCACTGAGCAGCAAATGATATCACCTGTGATATATTTCAGTTATCTTGCAAACCTGGCCTGTAAGGGTCCTTTCACACGGAGCGGACCGTTTTTCGGTCCGCTCCGTGTGTGTCCGTCAGCTCAGCGGGGGGGGGCTCCGCTCAGCTGTCGGCGGACAGGGCGGTCCCCGCACACTGTGCAGGGACCGCCCTGTCTCTCCTCCGCTCTCCCCTATGGGGAATCGGATGAAAACGGACAGTTTGTCCATCTTCATCCGATCCGTTCCACCGGACGGAAGAAAAATAGGGTTTTCTTCCTTCCGAAAAACCGGATCCAGACGGACACGGATCTTTGCGGACGTTAGCGGATGCATCATCCGCTAACGGACGCAATCCCATAGGGAACCATTACAAGTCCGTTTACGGACTTGTAAAAACGGACGAGCGGAGGCGGACGTGTGAAAGGGCCCTTAGTGGGCCCTGCAGGACAAGGTTGATGACCACTGGCCTAGACTGTCTTGCACAGATTCCGCGTCCCAAAAACACTTAACAACATCGTCATCAGCTGCTTCTAATATGGGAATGATTCATTTTGATAAATGTCAGCCGGTCAACGGAGTCTGTGAATAGACACTCATTTATCTGTCACAAAAACCTCCAGCAGCACTAAATGTCCATTTAGAAAGCACGCTGGATGTAAGGCAAGCCCAGCAGCTCGATTGCATACTGGGAAAGTTCTGGCCAGTGTTCTATTATTATTGGGGTTGTCCCGATACCACTTTTTTAGGACTGAGTACAAGTACCGATACTTTTTTTCATGTACTCGCCGATACCGAATACCGATACTTTTTTTAAATGTCATGTGACAGTTTTCAAACCACAATACAGACTAAGGATATTTTCTTTAGAAATATGAAGAACTCTAACTCAAGACATTATAAAAGAATAAAAATGAAAATGTTTTATTTGCTTGTCACGCAGTAGTAAAAAACTCAAAGAATTTTCACAGAACATGTTGATAAATACAAAAAAAGTATTCTATTTAGGTATCGGGAGCATTTGAGCGAGTACAAGTACTCCCGCAAATACTTGGTATCGGTCCCGATACCGATGCCGATACTAGTATCTGGACAACCCCAATTATCATGACCCAGTATCCCAGTGGATTGTCAACTGGAAAGCTCTCCATAAAATACAACAAAAGGAAAAACAAGCAGGTGCACTGATCAACAGTTTAGTATAGCCTTCTAGCTGGCTATTGATAATAATTAGACAAGTCAAAGGGTGCTTCTGCTCTTTATGGATCCTCTGGGTGGCAGGAACACATCTTTTGTGTTTTTGGAAAGCTCTCTGGGCCAGATTCACAAAGAATTAAGCCGGCGTATCTACTGATACGCCGACATAATTCCAATTTCCCACCGGCGTATCTTTGTTTTGTATCCACAAAACAAGATACACCGGAATTCCGCTAAGAAACGACTGGTGTAACATTATTACACCGTCGTCTCTTAGGTGCATATTTACGCTGGACGCTAGGGGCGCTTCCGTCTATTTCCAGCGTAAAATATACAAATGAGCGAGATACGCAAATCCACGAACGTACGAGCGGCCGGCGCATTCCCTTTACGTCGTTTGCTGAAACGTATCTCCGGCGTAAAGCTACCCCGGCTATAGTGAGGCGCAGCCAATGTTAAGTATGGACGTCGGGACAATGTGGATGTCGTTTACGTCGTTTGCGTATGCTGATCCAGAATGGGCCTGGGCGTAGGTTACGTTAACGTTGTTTTCATTGACTATTTGCGACGTGATTTCCTGCATTCGCACTAGGATATGTCCACGGCCGGCGCAGTGTAAAAAAATGTGTCGTTTGCGTCGGGTCATTGATAATTTTAATAAAACACGCCCACCAACAACCCATTTGAATTACACCCGCGAACGCCAGCCCATTTTCTCTATGCCGCCGTTAGTAGCGCTATTTCTTTGAGGATAAGTAATACGCCGCTGTTACTTACAGCGACGTAGAGTAAATGGGTTAGGCTCACAAAGCGCAGCAGCTTTGTGGATCTGGCCCTCTGTGTCTGTTTCCACCCCTAGATAATCACCCACCATATGATGCAGATGCTGCCGATGGGATGTGGAAGCTGACAGCCCTGGGCACTGAGGACTAAAAAAAATTGAACTGCAACACTGAGCCTGCCCCCTTATCCACCGCTCATCTTTTGACCAACAGAAGATTCAAAACTAGCCTTTCCATGAGACTGTAACCTAGCAGAGTCTAGAAAAGCATTACATAAACTCCTCTTTAAGGTATCCTCAAGATATTTCATCTTCTGAGGATGGGATGAGTTCTGAGACTTTCCCCTTGTAATAGTGGTCAAGAATGGTTGCCAACCAATAGTGATCTTTCTCCTTGATGCCACAACTTCTTGGGTCCTTTTGCAGGCTTTGAAGAATGAGGGAGCCCATGCACCGCAAGTTTGTGAAGGCATGAGAAGCAGGGTTCTTGGGGTCACTTAGGATTACAGTATCTGGAACTGCCTCCTCCCAGCCACGTAATACTCCCAAGGGTTCTGGGGATGCAAAACCATCTCTTAAAACTTGACGTATGTCTTCCTTTGCTTCAATGCCTCCAACATTGACATAATCCTCCTCCTCCTCTTGTGTGTTCTGTGGCATTGCCAGAATGGTGTCTACATAAAGCGGGCCTTGAGAGAAAAGGAAGTCCTCCTCTTCCTGCTCTGCCACTAGTGCCCTTTCCATAATGCCCCACAGAGTCTGCTCCAGCAGGAACACAACAGGGAGTGTATCACTGATGCATGCATTGTAACAATGGTAGATTAAATGGGACTACTGTATAACAGTGCAGTAGAAAATCAAGGCAAAAATTGAATAAAAAAATGTGTATTTATTAATGACAATCTAAAATCATATATTCGCATAAAAGAATATATACTCATAACCCATATAATTTGGTCTGTAGTTTTTAATTTTGCAGGATTCACATCTATACTGCAAAATTTAAAACTAAGGACCAAATTATATGGGTTATGAGTATATGTTCTTTTATGTCAATATGTGATTTTAGATTGTTGTTAATAAATACTCCGTTATAGTACCATTTAATCTACCATTGTTTCACATGAACCAAGCTTATATTTGGTGCTAATTTATCCACATTAAACTGCATTCCATTTACCTCATGTATGCATTGCCACAGCTCCCCCTCCTTGTCGCCTCCTCAAATGGTAACAGTAGAGTGCATGCATCCTTTATCAGCAGCCATTATTATGGGGGGGGGAAAAAGCAGAGCCAGCCAGAGCCTGTTGTTTTACCATACTGACACAGGTACTCATTGATGGGGCCCTCTGTTGCATGTTTAGGCAATGAAGCATTGACAACGTTGAGTTTCATCTGGTAGGCATGTCACAAATTAGGTAGTTTAGGGGCAGGTGGAATTTCAGCCAACCTAAGCACTGGCTTTGTATGACCACCTGAAATGGATACAGACTCTTCAGGCCTGCTTTAGCAGATCTTCCATCCCTGGGTACCTGCTTAAGAAATGCTGCACCACCAAATTGAGGACATGTGCCAGGCATGGCACTTGTGTCTACTTTCCCTGTTTTAGGGCAGACAGGAGGTTAGTGCAATTATTACACAGCCTTAGCTGGTGTGGCATAAATCACCTCTAGGCCTGCCCCTGCAGAGCTGAAAGAATCTCTGCTCCAGTGTGGCTCCTGTCCCCTAGTAAGACCAGTTGAAGCACTGCATGGCATCTTTTAGCCTAACTAATTGAATAGCTCCTTGAATGCTTAGGGGGAACTGGTTCATAGGACAATTTAGCAGAGGAGGGCATGGAGGAGAAGGAGGGGGTAGAACTGGCAAATCTCACATAATCACCACCAGCTTTATGGAGACGTGGCCGGAAAACAAGCTGCAGCACTAAGACCTGTCCTGCATCCTTCCGCGTTGCAAACAGAGTTACCCAGTGTGCTGTAAAATAAAAATAGTGTCCCTGACCATGCTTCCTGGACCACATGTCAGCAATAACGTGGACCTTGCAGCTGGATGCCTTGCCCAACCATGCCACAACCATGCCTACCATATGATGGTACAGAGCTAGAATGGCCTTACCTGCAAAGAAATAGTGACTGGGAACCTGCCATTGTGGTACAGCACATTCTGCAAAATCGCGAAAGGGGGCAGAATCCACCAGACGGAAAGGCAGGAGTTGTAAAGCCAGCAGCTTTGACAAGTTTGAATTTAGACGCTGGGCACGTGGGTGGCAGTGACTATTTGTTTGCTGCTACAGCTGGGGCAGATAAATTTGCCTGCTAAAGTCTACAGCTGTCGTTGTGCTGCTGGAAGACATGCTGCAAGGACCTGTGACACCCTTCGCGATACCATTGTCCCTGTCAGTGGAGGCTGCTGAGAGGTTATTAAATATAGGGTGGGTATACCTGAAAGGTGAGGAATGAGGAGCAGCAGAATTGCGTCCCTTTTGCCTTGTCAAGCATGTGATACCCAAATGGCTAGTGTTTTTGCCACACTTGATCTGCTTGAGGCAAAGTTTGCAAATCACGACAGTGCACATGTGCTAAAAAAGACCCAGACAGCTGAGCTGTGGGAAGTGGGTCTGGAGATAACAGCTCCACAATGTGATGGAATACGGTGGCTGCTTTCTATTATTTCATGATGGCTGCCTCTTTGGGGTTGTGCCTCACCCTCTGCTCTATACGACACTCAATTTGCGTCAGTTTCCTCATCCTCATCATCATTGGAGCCAACTTGGCAATACGCTGCAGCTGGGGGAATATGACTGCCAATTTGTTGTTTACCAGTGTTCTCCCCTCTCTGTAGGCTCATGTTCCTACCTTCTTCAACCTCAGAACCAACCTCAGAATCAAGTAATGCCTGTGCATCATTAAGAAGCAAGTGGCTGATGCTGTGTTCAAATAACTCAACTGACTCCTACATGCAGGTAGGAGCAGCTGTGGTCAGGGAGGCAGAATAAGCCGCTCTGGGAGCTGCTGTGGACTGCACACTAGTCTCTGAATAGATGACAGATGAGGAGGATAAGGATGGTTTAGTAAGCCAGTCCACCACCTCCTCTGCATGCTGTGGATGGGTAGCACAGGCAACATCAACAAACAGAGAAAATGGTGCCTTGCCTGAGGACAGACCACATCTTCAATTGCCTGTGGACACAGATATCGCTGCCCCCCTCACAGTGCCATGGGAATGTCTGCCTCTCCTTGTTGGCCTCCCAGACATGATGGGGGGCTTATTACCAGAATGTAATAGGGAAGGGGAATTTTGTGCTTAGATGCACATTAATCAAAGGAAAGTGGTGTTTGGTGCACTTTACATTAAATACTCACTACACAGACACACTCCACTGACAGACTTCAATATACTGCAGTCAAACTGCACTAACACAATTAAATATACTGCAGTAAAACTGCACTAAGGTACTTCTTTCGTTCAAATTTATTGAGGCACTTCAATATACTGAAGTAAAGTGCACTAACACAGTTCAGTATACTGCAGTACACATGCACTAACACACCTAAATATACTGCAGTTAACGTACACTATTGCACGTCAATATACTGCCGTAAAAATGCACCAACGCACCTCAATATATTGCAGTAAACGTGCACTAACGCACCTCCATATACTGCCCTAAATGTGCACTAACACAAGTTAATATACTGCAGTAAACGTACACTAATGCACTTCAATATGCTGCAGTAAACATGCACTAACGCACCTCAATATACTGCAGTAAACATGCACTAACGCATGTAAATATACTACAGTAAAAGTGCACTGTCAATATACTGCAATAAAAGGGCACTAAGGCACTTCAATATACTGCTATACTGCTCTTTACCTCAGAGTCCTCTATTACAGCAGAGGAAGGGATAAAATCTTGCAGTGGGACCTATTTTGCATTGGGCCATAGTTTGGAGACCCATGATCTAGACTGTACCTCTTACTTAGAGTGCAGGGTCCAGAGCTACAGTGGTCCAAAATGCCCCCCGCATTGTGCTCCAATCTGCAACCATTCTCAGGGAGCATAAGTGCAAGTGATTGGGGCACACTACCACTGACAACCTTTTCTACATTCAGTATCCTATGCCAATAGAGAAGATCTACCTAATGGCGACATACTTTATTATTACACTAGTTAGCTGGCCACAGACCCGAGATAACTAAATACTTCTACAATGGGTAAGAATCTCATGTCTAGGACACCAACAGATGTTCCAGGCTGACTATTTAATAAATCTAGCTCCCCCATCAATTAGGCCCATTAAAGCGTAACTATGGTGAACATGTAAAATCATATGTTTATATCCACACTGTATTTCAATTATTTCTAGCCCACTTCTAATAATTTGAATGATCTTAAAGTTTGTGAAGTATCTGACACATATGCTTCCTTAAATGTGATATGTATTCACTATGCCCTGTGAGTAGGCACTGCTGTGTCATAGAATCTACAGAGCCAGCCTTCTGATCTACAGAGGCAGGGCCGCAATCAGGGGGGTACAGGCAGTACACCTGTAAGGGGCCCGGAGATCCCCAGGGGCCGGGATGGCAACCCCCCCCTTTTTTTTTTTTTGTAAATTCTTTATTTATTCAGGAAGGAAGAACATACAGAAATACAGCATATATTACAATGGGTTTAGCATTCCCCATACCTCTATACATGTAAAATATGAGAAATATGAAATATTTTAACTGGCTCCAGGGTCCGACAATGAAACGAGGAAGGAGATCAAAGTAGGAAATGAAAGATGGAAGGAAAAAAGGGAAGGGGGAAAGGGGGAGAAAAAAAAGGGAGGGAGGAGAGTAGAGGAAAATACCACCATCCAACCACAACCATCCCTACTGGGGAGCAATAAGAGTCTACCACCTTCAGGGAGACCGGGCCATCAACCATCCGTACTCCTCTGAGTAGATTCATTTGTTCCAGTGAAACCATGTTTTGCAAAAAATTTCATGAAGACCGTTTTCTGTGGCTACCGAGTCCTCCATTGCGTGGATTTCTGCCACTCTCCTCAACCAACCGGCCACCCACGGAGGCCGGGTCTGCTTCCAGTTCAAGGGGATGCAGCCTTTTGCCGCCGTGATCAGGAGCGGCAGTATGGATCTCCTGTAGGCCTTACACGGGATCCCTTGGTGATGCAGAAGGAAGAACTCGGAGAATGGTAGCACCCGATCTGTGAATTTCTGCGTTGTCCGATGGACCTCTAATGAGACTTGTCTGACGGACCGTTTTCATCTGAACTTGTCTGTTTGGTCTGACGTGCGTACACACCATCGGACCAAAATCCCCTCGGACCAGAACGCGGTGAAGTAGAACACAATGACATGATGAAAAAACGAAGTTCAATGCTTCGAAGCATGCGTCGACTTGATTCTGAGCATGCGCGGGTTTTTGGTCCGATGATTTCGTGTACTAACCATCGAACCTGTCCGACGGACAGGTTTCCAGCGGACATGTTTTCAAGCATGTTTTGAAACTTTGGTCCGCTGGAAAACGGTCCGATAGGCCGTACACACGATCGGACCAGTTTCAGCGGACATGTTCGTTTGTGTGTACGCGGCCTAACTCTTAGGCCACGTACACATGATCAGACCGGTCCGATGAGACTGGTCCGACGGACCGTTTTCATCGGACCAGGCTGAAGTAGTCTGATGGTCTGATGTGTGTACACACCATCGGACCAAAAATCTGTTCAGACCAGAACGCGGTGAAGTAGAACACAACGACGTGCGGTAAAAACGAAGTTCAATGCTTCCAAGCATGCGTCGACTTGATTCTGAGCATGCGCTGGTTTTTGGTCTGATGCTTTTGCGTACTAACCTGCAAGTTTTAAAACTTTGGTCCTACGGACAACGGTCCAATAGGCCGTACACACCATCGAATTGGTCCGATGAAACTGGTCTGCAGACCAGTTTTATCGGACCGGTCTGATCGTGTGTACGCGGCCTTAGTGAATCGACCCCATTATGCCCATTCATTATTTCAGACCAAAAATCGACCTGGTTATTGAAAAACACAGCTTCTAAAGAAGTGTTTTGGCTATGCAACATGTGGAGACATACAGAGTGGGAAGATACCTTCCTCACGATCTGGTAACACTACATTCACTATCCTATATAAAAATTGTTAGAATTGTACTGTACTGTGTACAGTATGTTCTTAGACACTTCAGCTGGCTAGAAAATGTGCCCTTTAAATTATATATTCAACAGACTTATCAATAGATGTATTGGTGTACTCTGGAAAAGTAAGTACACCCTTGGTCTCAGAAACTGGTATTGCCCCCTTAAGCAAAAATTACTTCTTGTAGGTGCTTTGCATAACTACCCATCACTCCCTGACATAGACTTGGTAAGAAAAAATACCACTCCTCTATGTACATCCCTTTAGCTGCATGATTTTGTGGATTTTGTAATGTGACTTCCAGATTCTCCCGAAAACATTTCAATGGGATTCAAATCAGGATCTTTACTAGGCCAGTCACACAAAAGTATTCCCCGCTCTACTAATACCTAACTTTTTTTGTGAATCAAGCAAATACACCCTATTTTTTGTTGCCGTTATACACTGTGATGTGTTCTCACATCTACTATATGTAAAACTGCAGCACAACTTATCTGCTCAAATAAACCAAAATTATGTGTTATACACCTTGCTTTGCTCCAGTATCACTAAGTCTGCTGCGATTAATCAAATCTTCCAAAAGTTATTACATACGTATTTCATGTAATGATCAAAAAAAAAAAAAAAACTCATACGTGTTCAGATACGTCGATACAAACAGTCCTTTATAAGGTCCTAAATAAAGTGCAAAACAACTCCCTTAATGTGTCTGTGTGATTTATTTATCCAGACAGGAGGTTAGTGCAATTATTACACAGCCTTAGCTGGTGTGGCATAAATCACCTCTAGGCCTGCCCCTGCAGAGCTGAAAGAATCTCTGCTCCAGTGTGGCTCCTGTCCCCTAGTAAGACCAGTTGAAGCACTGCATGGCATCTTTTAGCCTAACTAATTGAATAGCTCCTTGAATGCTTAGGGGGAACTGGTTCATAGGACAATTTAGCAGAGGAGGGCATGGAGGAGAAGGAGGGGGTAGAACTGGCAAATCTCACATAATCACCACCAGCTTTATGGAGACGTGGCCGGAAAAACAAGCTGCAGCACTAAGACCTGTCCTGCATCCTTCCGCGTTGCAAACAGAGTTACCCAGTGTGCTGTAAAATAAAAATAGTGTCCCTGACCATGCTTCCTGGACCACATGTCAGCAATAACGTGGACCTTGCAGCTGGATGCCTTGCCCAACCATGCCACAACCATGCCTACCATATGATGGTACAGAGCTAGAATGGCCTTACCTGCAAAGAAATAGTGACTGGGAACCTGCCATTGTGGTACAGCACATTCTGCAAAATCGCGAAAGGGGGCAGAATCCACCAGACGGAAAGGCAGGAGTTGTAAAGCCAGCAGCTTTGACAAGTTTGAATTTAGACGCTGGGCACGTGGGTGGCAGTGACTATTTGTTTGCTGCTACAGCTGGGGCAGATAAATTTGCCTGCTAAAGTCTACAGCTGTCGTTGTGCTGCTGGAAGACATGCTGCAAGGACCTGTGACACCCTTCGCGATACCATTGTCCCTGTCAGTGGAGGCTGCTGAGAGGTTATTAAATATAGGGTGGGTATACCTGAAAGGTGAGGAATGAGGAGCAGCAGAATTGCGTCCCTTTTGCCTTGTCAAGCATGTGATACCCAAATGGCTGGTGTTTTTGCCACACTTGATCTGCTTGAGGCAAAGTTTGCAAATCACGACAGTGCACATGTGCTAAAAAAGACCCAGACAGCTGAGCTGTGGGAAGTGGGTCTGGAGATAACAGCTCCACAATGTGATGGAATACGGTGGCTGCTTTCTATTATTTCATGATGGCTGCCTCTTTGGGGTTGTGCCTCACCCTCTGCTCTATACGACACTCAATTTGCGTCAGTTTCCTCATCCTCATCATCATTGGAGCCAACTTGGCAATACGCTGCAGCTGGGGGAATATGACTGCCAATTTGTTGTTTACCAGTGTTCTCCCCTCTCTGTAGGCTCATGTTCCTACCTTCTTCAACCTCAGAACCAACCTCAGAATCAAGTAATGCCTGTGCATCATTAAGAAGCAAGTGGCTGATGCTGTGTTCAAATAACTCAACTGACTCCTACATGCAGGTAGGAGCAGCTGTGGTCAGGGAGGCAGAATAAGCCGCTCTGGGAGCTGCTGTGGACTGCACACTAGTCTCTGAATAGATGACAGATGAGGAGGATAAGGATGGTTTAGTAAGCCAGTCCACCACCTCCTCTGCATGCTGTGGATGGGTAGCACAGGCAACATCAACAAACAGAGAAAATGGTGCCTTGCCTGAGGACAGACCACATCTTCAATTGCCTGTGGACACAGATATCGCTGCCCCCCTCACAGTGCCATGGGAATGTCTGCCTCTCCTTGTTGGCCTCCCAGACATGATGGGGGGCTTATTACCAGAATGTAATAGGGAAGGGGAATTTTGTGCTTAGATGCACATTAATCAAAGGAAAGTGGTGTTTGGTGCACTTTACATTAAATACTCACTACACAGACACACTCCACTGACAGACTTCAATATACTGCAGTCAAACTGCACTAACACAATTAAATATACTGCAGTAAAACTGCACTAAGGTACTTCTTTCGTTCAAATTTATTGAGGCACTTCAATATACTGAAGTAAAGTGCACTAACACAGTTCAGTATACTGCAGTACACATGCACTAACACACCTAAATATACTGCAGTTAACGTACACTATTGCACGTCAATATACTGCCGTAAAAATGCACCAACGCACCTCAATATATTGCAGTAAACGTGCACTAACGCACCTCCATATACTGCCCTAAATGTGCACTAACACAAGTTAATATACTGCAGTAAACGTACACTAATGCACTTCAATATGCTGCAGTAAACATGCACTAACGCACCTCAATATACTGCAGTAAACATGCACTAACGCATGTAAATATACTACAGTAAAAGTGCACTGTCAATATACTGCAATAAAAGGGCACTAAGGCACTTCAATATACTGCTATACTGCTCTTTACCTCAGAGTCCTCTATTACAGCAGAGGAAGGGATAAAATCTTGCAGTGGGACCTATTTTGCATTGGGCCATAGTTTGGAGACCCATGATCTAGACTGTACCTCTTACTTAGAGTGCAGGGTCCAGAGCTACAGTGGTCCAAAATGCCCCCCGCATTGTGCTCCAATCTGCAACCATTCTCAGGGAGCATAAGTGCAAGTGATTGGGGCACACTACCACTGACAACCTTTTCTACATTCAGTATCCTATGCCAATAGAGAAGATCTACCTAATGGCGACATACTTTATTATTACACTAGTTAGCTGGCCACAGACCCGAGATAACTAAATACTTCTACAATGGGTAAGAATCTCATGTCTAGGACACCAACAGATGTTCCAGGCTGACTATTTAATAAATCTAGCTCCCCCATCAATTAGGCCCATTAAAGCGTAACTATGGTGAACATGTAAAATCATATGTTTATATCCACACTGTATTTCAATTATTTCTAGCCCACTTCTAATAATTTGAATGATCTTAAAGTTTGTGAAGTATCTGACACATATGCTTCCTTAAATGTGATATGTATTCACTATGCCCTGTGAGTAGGCACTGCTGTGTCATAGAATCTACAGAGCCAGCCTTCTGATCTACAGAGGCAGGGCCGCAATCAGGGGGGTACAGGCAGTACACCTGTAAGGGGCCCGGAGATCCCCAGGGGCCGGGATGGCAACCCCCCCCCTTTTTTTTTTTTGTAAATTCTTTATTTATTCAGGAAGGAAGAACATACAGAAATACAGCATATATTACAATGGGTTTAGCATTCCCCATACCTCTATACATGTAAAATATGAGAAATATGAAATATTTTAACTGGCTCCAGGGTCCGACAATGAAACGAGGAAGGAGATCAAAGTAGGAAATGAAAGATGGAAGGAAAAAAGGGAAGGGGGAAAGGGGGAGAAAAAAAAGGGAGGGAGGAGAGTAGAGGAAAATACCACCATCCAACCACAACCATCCCTACTGGGGAGCAATAAGAGTCTACCACCTTCAGGGAGACCGGGCCATCAACCATCCGTACTCCTCTGAGTAGATTCATTTGTTCCAGTGAAACCATGTTTTGCAAAAAATTTCATGAAGACCGTTTTCTGTGGCTACCGAGTCCTCCATTGCGTGGATTTCTGCCACTCTCCTCAACCAACCGGCCACCCACGGAGGCCGGGTCTGCTTCCAGTTCAAGGGGATGCAGCCTTTTGCCGCCGTGATCAGGAGCGGCAGTATGGATCTCCTGTAGGCCTTACACGGGATCCCTTGGTGATGCAGAAGGAAGAACTCGGAGAATGGTAGCACCCGATCTGTGAATTTCTGCGTTGTCCGATGGACCTCTAATGAGACTTGTCTGACGGACCGTTTTCATCTGAACTTGTCTGTTTGGTCTGACGTGCGTACACACCATCGGACCAAAATCCCCTCGGACCAGAACGCGGTGAAGTAGAACACAATGACATGATGAAAAAACGAAGTTCAATGCTTCGAAGCATGCGTCGACTTGATTCTGAGCATGCGCGGGTTTTTGGTCCGATGATTTCGTGTACTAACCATCGAACCTGTCCGACGGACAGGTTTCCAGCGGACATGTTTTCAAGCATGTTTTGAAACTTTGGTCCGCTGGAAAACATTCCGATAGGCCGTACACACGATCGGACCAGTTTCAGCGGACATGTTCGTTTGTGTGTACGCGGCCTAACTCTTAGGCCACGTACACATGATCAGACCGGTCCGATGAGACTGGTCCGACGGACCGTTTTCATCGGACCAGGCTGAAGTAGTCTGATGGTCTGATGTGTGTACACACCATCGGACCAAAAATCTGTTCAGACCAGAACGCGGTGAAGTAGAACACAACGACGTGCGGTAAAAACGAAGTTCAATGCTTCCAAGCATGCGTCGACTTGATTCTGAGCATGCGCTGGTTTTTGGTCTGATGCTTTTGCGTACTAACCTGCAAGTTTTAAAACTTTGGTCCTACGGACAACGGTCCAATAGGCCGTACACACCATCGAATTGGTCCGATGAAACTGGTCTGCAGACCAGTTTTATCGGACCGGTCTGATCGTGTGTACGCGGCCTTAGTGAATCGACCCCATTATGCCCATTCATTATTTCAGACCAAAAATCGACCTGGTTATTGAAAAACACAGCTTCTAAAGAAGTGTTTTGGCTATGCAACATGTGGAGACATACAGAGTGGGAAGATACCTTCCTCACGATCTGGTAACACTACATTCACTATCCTATATAAAAATTGTTAGAATTGTACTGTACTGTGTACAGTATGTTCTTAGACACTTCAGCTGGCTAGAAAATGTGCCCTTTAAATTATATATTCAACAGACTTATCAATAGATGTATTGGTGTACTCTGGAAAAGTAAGTACACCCTTGGTCTCAGAAACTGGTATTGCCCCCTTAAGCAAAAATTACTTCTTGTAGGTGCTTTGCATAACTACCCATCACTCCCTGACATAGACTTGGTAAGAAAAAATACCACTCCTCTATGTACATCCCTTTAGCTGCATGATTTTGTGGATTTTGTAATGTGACTTCCAGATTCTCCCGAAAACATTTCAATGGGATTCAAATCAGGATCTTTACTAGGCCAGTCACACAAAAGTATTCCCCGCTCTACTAATACCTAACTTTTTTTGTGAATCAAGCAAATACACCCTATTTTTTGTTGCCGTTATACACTGTGATGTGTTCTCACATCTACTATATGTAAAACTGCAGCACAACTTATCTGCTCAAATAAACCAAAATTATGTGTTATACACCTTGCTTTGCTCCAGTATCACTAAGTCTGCTGCGATTAATCAAATCTTCCAAAAGTTATTACATACGTATTTCATGTAATGATCAAAAAAAAAAAAAAAACTCATACGTGTTCAGATACGTCGATACAAACAGTCCTTTATAAGGTCCTAAATAAAGTGCAAAACAACTCCCTTAATGTGTCTGTGTGATTTATTTATCCAGACAGGAGGTTAGTGCAATTATTACACAGCCTTAGCTGGTGTGGCATAAATCACCTCTAGGCCTGCCCCTGCAGAGCTGAAAGAATCTCTGCTCCAGTGTGGCTCCTGTCCCCTAGTAAGACCAGTTGAAGCACTGCATGGCATCTTTTAGCCTAACTAATTGAATAGCTCCTTGAATGCTTAGGGGGAACTGGTTCATAGGACAATTTAGCAGAGGAGGGCATGGAGGAGAAGGAGGGGGTAGAACTGGCAAATCTCACATAATCACCACCAGCTTTATGGAGACGTGGCCGGAAAACAAGCTGCAGCACTAAGACCTGTCCTGCATCCTTCCGCGTTGCAAACAGAGTTACCCAGTGTGCTGTAAAATAAAAATAGTGTCCCTGACCATGCTTCCTGGACCACATGTCAGCAATAACGTGGACCTTGCAGCTGGATGCCTTGCCCAACCATGCCACAACCATGCCTACCATATGATGGTACAGAGCTAGAATGGCCTTACCTGCAAAGAAATAGTGACTGGGAACCTGCCATTGTGGTACAGCACATTCTGCAAAATCGCGAAAGGGGGCAGAATCCACCAGACGGAAAGGCAGGAGTTGTAAAGCCAGCAGCTTTGACAAGTTTGAATTTAGACGCTGGGCACGTGGGTGGCAGTGACTATTTGTTTGCTGCTACAGCTGGGGCAGATAAATTTGCCTGCTAAAGTCTACAGCTGTCGTTGTGCTGCTGGAAGACATGCTGCAAGGACCTGTGACACCCTTCGCGATACCATTGTCCCTGTCAGTGGAGGCTGCTGAGAGGTTATTAAATATAGGGTGGGTATACCTGAAAGGTGAGGAATGAGGAGCAGCAGAATTGCGTCCCTTTTGCCTTGTCAAGCATGTGATACCCAAATGGCTGGTGTTTTTGCCACACTTGATCTGCTTGAGGCAAAGTTTGCAAATCACGACAGTGCACATGTGCTAAAAAAGACCCAGACAGCTGAGCTGTGGGAAGTGGGTCTGGAGATAACAGCTCCACAATGTGATGGAATACGGTGGCTGCTTTCTATTATTTCATGATGGCTGCCTCTTTGGGGTTGTGCCTCACCCTCTGCTCTATACGACACTCAATTTGCGTCAGTTTCCTCATCCTCATCATCATTGGAGCCAACTTGGCAATACGCTGCAGCTGGGGGAATATGACTGCCAATTTGTTGTTTACCAGTGTTCTCCCCTCTCTGTAGGCTCATGTTCCTACCTTCTTCAACCTCAGAACCAACCTCAGAATCAAGTAATGCCTGTGCATCATTAAGAAGCAAGTGGCTGATGCTGTGTTCAAATAACTCAACTGACTCCTACATGCAGGTAGGAGCAGCTGTGGTCAGGGAGGCAGAATAAGCCGCTCTGGGAGCTGCTGTGGACTGCACACTAGTCTCTGAATAGATGACAGATGAGGAGGATAAGGATGGTTTAGTAAGCCAGTCCACCACCTCCTCTGCATGCTGTGGATGGGTAGCACAGGCAACATCAACAAACAGAGAAAATGGTGCCTTGCCTGAGGACAGACCACATCTTCAATTGCCTGTGGACACAGATATCGCTGCCCCCCTCACAGTGCCATGGGAATGTCTGCCTCTCCTTGTTGGCCTCCCAGACATGATGGGGGGCTTATTACCAGAATGTAATAGGGAAGGGGAATTTTGTGCTTAGATGCACATTAATCAAAGGAAAGTGGTGTTTGGTGCACTTTACATTAAATACTCACTACACAGACACACTCCACTGACAGACTTCAATATACTGCAGTCAAACTGCACTAACACAATTTAAATATACTGCAGTAAAACTGCACTAAGGTACTTCTTTCGTTCAAATTTATTGAGGCACTTCAATATACTGAAGTAAAGTGCACTAACACAGTTCAGTATACTGCAGTACACATGCACTAACACACCTAAATATACTGCAGTTAACGTACACTATTGCACGTCAATATACTGCCGTAAAAATGCACCAACGCACCTCAATATATTGCAGTAAACGTGCACTAACGCACCTCCATATACTGCCCTAAATGTGCACTAACACAAGTTAATATACTGCAGTAAACGTACACTAATGCACTTCAATATGCTGCAGTAAACATGCACTAACGCACCTCAATATACTGCAGTAAACATGCACTAACGCATGTAAATATACTACAGTAAAAGTGCACTGTCAATATACTGCAATAAAAGGGCACTAAGGCACTTCAATATACTGCTATACTGCTCTTTACCTCAGAGTCCTCTATTACAGCAGAGGAAGGGATAAAATCTTGCAGTGGGACCTATTTTGCATTGGGCCATAGTTTGGAGACCCATGATCTAGACTGTACCTCTTACTTAGAGTGCAGGGTCCAGAGCTACAATGGTCCAAAATGCCCCCCGCATTGTGCTCCAATCTGCAACCATTCTCAGGGAGCATAAGTGCAAGTGATTGGGGCACACTACCACTGACAACCTTTTCTACATTCAGTATCCTATGCCAATTGAGAAGATCTACCTAATGGCGACATACTTTATTATTACACTAGTTAGCTGGCCACAGACCCGAGATAACTAAATACTTCTACAATGGGTAAGAATCTCATGTCTAGGACACCAACAGATGTTCCAGGCTGACTATTTAATAAATCTAGCTCCCCCATCAATTAGGCCCATTAAAGCGTAACTATGGTGAACATGTAAAATCATATGTTTATATCCACACTGTATTTCAATTATTTCTAGCCCACTTCTAATAATTTGAATGATCTTAAAGTTTGTGAAGTATCTGACACATATGCTTCCTTAAATGTGATATGTATTCACTATGCCCTGTGAGTAGGCACTGCTGTGTCATAGAATCTACAGAGCCAGCCTTCTGATCTACAGAGGCAGGGCCGCAATCAGGGGGGTACAGGCAGTACACCTGTAAGGGGCCCGGAGATCCCCAGGGGCCGGGATGGCAACCCCCCCCTTTTTTTTTTTTTTGTAAATTCTTTATTTATTCAGGAAGGAAGAACATACAGAAATACAGCATATATTACAATGGGTTTAGCATTCCCCATACCTCTATACATGTAAAATATGAGAAATATGAAATATTTTAACTGGCTCCAGGGTCCGACAATGAAACGAGGAAGGAGATCAAAGTAGGAAATGAAAGATGGAAGGAAAAAAGGGAAGGGGGAAAGGGGGAGAAAAAAAGGGAGGGAGGAGAGTAGAGGAAAATACCACCATCCAACCACAACCATCCCTACTGGGGAGCAATAAGAGTCTACCACCTTCAGGGAGACCGGGCCATCAACCATCCGTACTCCTCTGAGTAGATTCATTTGTTCCAGTGAAACCATGTTTTGCAAAAAATTTCATGAAGACCGTTTTCTGTGGCTACCGAGTCCTCCATTGCGTGGATTTCTGCCACTCTCCTCAACCAACCGGCCACCCACGGAGGCCGGGTCTGCTTCCAAGTTCAAGGGGATGCAGCCTTTTGCCGCCGTGATCAGGAGCGGCAGTATGGATCTCCTGTGGGCCTTACACGGGATCCCTTGGTGATGCAGAAGGAAGAACTCGGAGAATGGTAGCACCCGATCTGTGAATTTCTGCGTTGTCCGATGGACCTCTAATGAGACTTGTCTGACGGACCGTTTTCATCTGAACTTGTCTGTTTGGTCTGACGTGCGTACACACCATCGGACCAAAATCCCCTCGGACCAGAACGCGGTGAAGTAGAACACAATGACATGATGAAAAAACGAAGTTCAATGCTTCGAAGCATGCGTCGACTTGATTCTGAGCATGCGCGGGTTTTTGGTCCGATGATTTCGTGTACTAACCATCGAACCTGTCCGACGGACAGGTTTCCAGCGGACATGTTTTCAAGCATGTTTTGAAACTTTGGTCCGCTGGAAAACGGTCCGATAGGCCGTACACACGATCGGACCAGTTTCAGCGGACATGTTCGTTTGTGTGTACGCGGCCTAACTCTTAGGCCACGTACACATGATCAGACCGGTCCGATGAGACTGGTCCGACGGACCGTTTTCATCGGACCAGGCTGAAGTAGTCTGATGGTCTGATGTGTGTACACACCATCGGACCAAAAATCTGTTCAGACCAGAACGCGGTGAAGTAGAACACAACGACGTGCGGTAAAAACGAAGTTCAATGCTTCCAAGCATGCGTCGACTTGATTCTGAGCATGCGCTGGTTTTTGGTCTGATGCTTTTGCGTACTAACCTGCAAGTTTTAAAACTTTGGTCCTACGGACAACGGTCCAATAGGCCGTACACACCATCGAATTGGTCCGTTGAAACTGGTCTGCAGACCAGTTTTATCGGACCGGTCTGATCGTGTGTACGCGGCCTTAGTGAATCGACCCCATTATGCCCATTCATTATTTCAGACCAAAAATCGACCTGGTTATTGAAAAACACAGCTTCTAAAGAAGTGTTTTGGCTATGCAACATGTGGAGACATACAGAGTGGGAAGATACCTTCCTCACGATCTGGTAACACTACATTCACTATCCTATATAAAAATTGTTAGAATTGTACTGTACTGTGTACAGTATGTTCTTAGACACTTCAGCTGGCTAGAAAATGTGCCCTTTAAATTATATATTCAACAGACTTATCAATAGATGTATTGGTGTACTCTGGAAAAGTAAGTACACCCTTGGTCTCAGAAACTGGTATTGCCCCCTTAACCACTTCAATCCACCTTCACGTCCAAAGACGTGAACAGCGCAGACCTGAGGCGCCGGGTTGACGTCTTTGGACGTGATTTGCTTGTAATTCCCCGCGCGCGCCACAGGGTGGCGCGCGGCGGGGAAAAACAGTCCCGACGCATCACCGAGGATCCGATGCGTGTACCCGGCGGCCGCGATGTCCGTCAGGTACACGCGATCGTCGGTGAGACAGCAGGGACGTGGAGCTCTGAGTGTAAACACAGAGCTTCACGTCCTGTCAGTGAGGTGACAGATGCTGTTTCTCTTGTACATAGGGAGACAGCATCGATCACCTCCCCCAGTCACCCCCCTCCCCCCATACAGTTAGAACACACCCAGGCAATACATTTAACCCCTTCCTCACCCCCTAGTGTTAACCCCTTCAATGCCAGTCACATTTATACAGTAATTAGTGCATTTTTATAGCACTGGTCGCTGTATAAATGTGAATGGCGCCAAAAATGTGTCAAAAGTGTCCGATGTGTCCGTCGCAATATCGCAGTCCCAATAAAAATCGCAGATCGCCGCCATTACTAGTAAAAAAAAAATATAAAAAAAAAAAATCATAATTATGTCCCCTATTTTGTAGGTGCTATAACTTTTGCGCAAAGCAGTCACTTATTGTGATTTTTTTTTTTTTTTTTACAAAAATACGTAGAAGAATACGTATCGGCCTTAACTGAGAAAAAAATATATAAAAAAAAAAAAAAATGGGATATTTATTATAGCAACAAGTAAAATATATATATATATTTTTAAATTGTCGCTCTTTTTTTCATTATAACGCAAAAAATAAAAACCGCACGGGCGATCAAATACCACCAAAAGAAAGCTCTATTTGTGGGGAAAAAAGGGACGCCAATTTTGTTTGGGTGCCACGTCGCACGACCGCGCAATTGTCAGTTAAAGCGACGCAGTGCCAGAAGCTGAAATTTCGCCTGGGCACGAAGGGGGTTTATGTGCCCAGTAAGCAAGTGGTTAAGCAAAAATTACTTCTTGTACGTGCTTTGCATAACTACCCATCACTCCCTGACATAGACTTGGTAAGAAAAAATACCACTCCTCTATGTACATCCCTTTAGCTGCATGATTTTGTGGATTTTGTAATGTGACTTCCAGATTCTCCCGAAAACATTTCAATGGGATTCAAATCAGGATCTTTACTAGGCCAGTCACACAAAAGTATTCCCCGCTCTACTAATACCTAACTTTTTTTGTGAATCAAGCAAATACACCCTATTTTTTGTTGCCGTTATACACTGTGATGTGTTCTCACATCTACTATATGTAAAACTGCAGCACAACTTATCTGCTCAAACAAACCAAAATTATGTGTTATACACCTTGCTTTGCTCCAGTATCACTAAGTCTGCTGCGATTAATCAAATCTTCCAAAAGTTATTACATACGTATTTCATGTAATGATCAAAAAAAAAAAAAAAACTCATACGTGTTCAGATACGTCGATACAAACAGTCCTTTATAAGGTCCTAAATAAAGTGCAAAACAACTCCCTTAATGTGTCTGTGTGATTTATTTATCCACTGTTTAGGACGAGTGCTCCTTCACCATCCACACCAACTGCTTAACTCATAGAATTGGCCTATAAAAACGAATAGAAATAAGTGCAATGTTTCTGGACTGCGCAGGGCCCTTCGTCAGACATCACATGAAGAAGGGGCCCTGTGCGGCTTCGAAACATTGCACTTATCTCTGTGACGTGATCTCTCAATAGAAAAAACCTTTGGGCGGAAGTGCTGATCCATGGTGTGCTGGCAAATATGTACACTTGCTTGATGTTTCCAGGACCCAACTGGTAATCGCTACAGCACCCACCATTTTAAAAGCGATACTTTCCAGGAATGTGTGCGATAGGAATATTGAGAAGACTATTACTGTAACCAAACAACTCTATTTTTGAATCATCTATCCATATTCTAGAAGGCCTGGTCTTTTTCTGTTTGCTATACAACAATAGCATTAGGGAAAGACTACAGTTTGCTATGAAACAAAGGCTTTTTCCTGGCACACCTTCTATGTAGGTTAAATTGGTACAATCTTTTTTGATTTTAGGTGCACATACTTTGATACCAACTGTATCAAAAGTTATGTGTAGATCCCACAATGTAATTTTGGAATTTTTGGAGGCTTGCTTTGAAGCCAAACAGTCATCTCTTGTGCTGAATTCGCTGGGATGGCCAGTCCTAGATAAATTGCCACACATTTGTCAATCTTCTTAAAGTGGAAGTAAACACATCGATTTTAATAGTTTAAACAGGCATGCCAGAAATGCCAACTGTCACATTGGTTGTGCTCTCAACCAAATTGTCAAACCAGCCAATGGCTGGTGTGCTAGCTGATCACATGTCCAGCACCATGGCAGTTGAAGTTTAAACCGAGGCCAAGATGGCAGCTTCCTTGGCTGAAAACAATAGGAGGGGTTACTTCCACTTTAAATTCCTTGCCAGACACATAGGAATCGACAACCCCCTTTCTGAGAGCCTTAGGAAGTTTTTTTTTAAAACTTGGCATGATGACACCATACATAAATAGAAAAGAGAACACCAGATCCTAGATATATGAGGTTTATTTAAGACCAGTTTCAGCTACATACTCCCTAAGTCCATGTTCACATCCATTTTATGCACAAGCACATCAGCCCTTTCATTTGTTAGGGGGTAAGCCCCAACCCTTTTCCGAAAATGCACCCACAGGGCAGCTGCACAGAACTGCATAGTGCTGCTGCACAATGTGGCTTTGCGCACCCAAAAAATGTGCTGCATTTTTTGATCCATGGGAGACATTTTGGCTGTGGGCGCCTGTGTGTGCAAGAACACGTGTTGTTTACATGCAGCCCCGCACTTGCATATGTGTGAACTTAGGCTAAGGAAATTGTAATCAATGGCATCTAATATGGAACACCTGATTTAAATTTCATGGATTTAGGTTGGTGATAAATGCGCGCTTACTTTTTCACATGACAATTTAGTATTTTGCTAATTTAGATTATGAGCATAAATAAACTAGTTCAATATTATTTGTCATTTATTCAAGTATTTCACCTTTATTTGTAGACAGTATTTGAATGAAGATCTAATGGTCACCTATATATTTTGTATATTATTTTAGAATTATTGGCCCAGATTCACAGAGAATTAGATTCTCGTAGAGTATCAGAAATACACTACGCTGCCGTATTTTACCTGGCTCTACGTGGAATCCAGGTAGATTTTGTCCAGTAAACGACGGCGGCGTAGTGTATTTCTCCCGTCGCAATCCATCTACGCGAGTAGGGGGCGTGAATCATTTAAAATAGGCGCGTTCCCGCGGCGATCGAACTGTGCATGCTCCGTTTGCAAATTTCCCGCCGTGCATTGCGCGAAAACACGTCGTTACGTCATTCGTTGTTTGAGTAGCGTCGTTTACGCACAATCCTCGTCCCGAACGAGTTACGTAAAAAAAATAAAATAAAAAAAAAATCGACGCGTGAACGACGGCCATACTTAACATGGGCTACGTACCGTTAGACCAGCAAAAAGCTGGTCTAACAGTACGTAAAAAAAAATAGACGAAAGCGATTGCGAAGACCACTCGTATCTTCGTGGATCGCCGTAAAAACACATTTGCATATCCCGACGCATGAAAACGACGCAAACTCCTCCCAGCGGCCGCAAATATATCGCAGCGTAGATCCGAAGGCTTACGAAGACGTAAGCCTCTCGGATCGAAGCCCGAAGCCGCCGTATCATGGTTTGAGGATTCAAACTAGTGATACGGCGCGCGAAATTTGAAATTACTCCTGTCTAACACCAGTTAGACAGGCGTAATTGCTTTCTGAATCTGGGCCAAGGTTTCTAAAGGTTAGGATTGTTTTTGATACAATATATGAATTTAACTTTTGCATGTTATGGATTGTAATTAATACAGCAATGCAGCATATTGTAAGGTGCTTTGGGTTTGAATAGTTAGGGTATGGCATGACGTACTAAAACACAAGGTTGAAATGGCTGGCTAACAGGCTTACACAGATACTAGTTTATCAGAATTAGATTTATCAGCTTAGTAATATGAGTGAATTTTATGCATATTTGCATATTTAACTTGCAACAGCCCTTTATTATTAAGTATATTTGTATACTGTTTTCCTTCAGGATACATCCAAACATTTACCTGTAGTATAGTAAAAAAAACTAAGTAACATGTAAATAAATACATTACATATGTTACAAATAGATTGACGAAAAAAAGGAATACATGTTCAACATAAGGAACATACATAAACTTCTGACCTTGGGTCTTTTCCAAACAATGTTCTTCACCTTGGTGGCCTTCTGTCCAAACTCCTTGTACCCCAGAGACTGTCCACCGGAAGGGAAGATGTCATCTTCGAACAATTTCTTCTTGCTAAGGCACTCCTTCCTTAATGTCACAAAATCCTGTCCTTCAAACTTCAGAGGCTTGTTAAGGGATCCTTCTCCATTTCGTCGATCCCTTTCCCGGATCACGCGGTCACAAAAGAACCCCGAAGGGATGAAAGGCATGGCTTCGTACAGGATTTGGTGGGTGGCACTACTAATCAGCCTCTTCAATGTGCATTAGGCATAAATCCAACCAGATAATTCCCTTTTTGGCTACAACCTGATAGAGTGGCATACAAGTGTCCAATTCACTATCATTAATTTAACAATGACCCCAAGGGTTGCTGGTCATATGACTGATATGTGCCACTAGTATGGTTGATTTTCAGCTGCTTTCAGGATGTATGTAAGCCGTGTTCATGTATGAATTTGAAGTAGAGGAACACTGAGCGCAATGCTTCACTATAACTTTTTTTCCCCTAGTTTTTCTTTTTGTTCTGCTTTAACATGTAAAACAAATCCCACCCTGGCTTGTCCCTGTCTCAGCAGAAGGCATTCATCCTTTTAAAAACTGTCGTCAACAGAATAGGGCACGGGCCTTTCTAAACAGACAGTATACACTAATCCTATACCACGGAATGAATGAATGCATAGGGGATCTGCTTTGCACTATTGTGTGAGACTAATGAAGCCATCACTGTCATGTATCCTCATATTTTCTGGCAACTCCACAACACTGGAAAACTGAAGCCTTAACTGCCTGTACGTGGCTTATTACTGCACAGGCTGGCACCAAATAACTTGAATAATGTAGGCTGATCTGAGTTTACTGTAAACTACACAGTTCTGATATTAATAAAGTGACATAAACAGCAAATACAACAAAAAAAAAAAACTGATTTTTCTTCTTTTTTTTTTTACTTAACCACTTCCCCTACCGAAGATTTACACACCTTCATGTCCATGCAATATTTTTTTGCGATAAGGCACTGCGATACTTTAACTAAAAATTCTGTAGTGTCATGCAACACTATACACAAATAACATTTCTCTCTCATAAATAGAGCTTTATTTTAGTAGTATTTGATCACCTCTGCGGTTTTTATTTTTTACGCTATAAACAAAAAAGCTGACAATTTTGAAAAATAAAAAATAGTTTTTACTTTTTGCTATAAAACATATCCAATAAAAAAAATTGAAAAATCTATTGAAAAATATGTATCATATGCTATATATTTTTGGTAAAAAAAATCCCAATAAGCGTATATTGATTGGTTTGCGCAAAAGTTATAGCATCTACAAACTATGGGATATAATTTTTTTTTAAATGTTATTTTTTTACTAGTAATGGGGGCAATTAGTGACTTCTAGCAGGACTGCGATATTTCTGCGGACAGTCGGACACTAATACTGTGGTCAGTGCTTCAAATATGCACTGCCACTGTACTAATGACACTGGCTGGGAAGGGGTTAAAGCGGATCTCCACCCTAAAGTGAAGATCCGCTGATCCGAACACTCCCCCCCTCCGGTGTCACAATTGACACCTTTCAGGGGGGAGGGGGGTGCAGATAGACACGTATCTGCACCCACTTCCGGCCCAGCATTCACGGGCAAAAGACGGGCATTACATCACATCCCGTCTCCCGCCCGTTGTGTGCTGGGAACACTCGGCTCCCAGCACACAGCTGGAGCCAATCGCGGGCGCAGCGCGACTCGCATGCGCCGTAGGGAACCGGGCAGTGAAGCCGCAGCGCTTCACTTCCTGGTTCCCTCACCGTGGATGGAGGGGGAGCAGCAGGGTGATGAGCGATCGCTCATCCTCTGCTGCAGACGGCGCTGGACTCCAGGACAGGTAAGTGTCCTAATATTAAAAGTCAGCAGCTGCAGTATTTGTTGCTGCTGGCTTTTAATATTTTTGTATTTGTGAACCATCCGCTTTAACATCAGGGGCGATCATAGGGTAAACTGTGTGCCTGACCAGTGTTTTAGTGTACTGTGGGAAGTGCTTTTACTAAGGGAAGGCATGGATCTATGGATCTGCTTTGCAGGAACACAGAATCCACATCTTCCCTACTGACAGAACGGACAATCTGCCTTGTTTACATAGGCAGACCACCGTTCTGCCTCTGTACTGGATGATTGGCGGGTGTCTGCCAACACTGAGTTCATAGTACCTGCAGAACAGCTCCCGCTGTGTATAATCACAGTCGGAGTGGGTCACCGGCGGCGACCAGGGAGAAAGTGTCGCATTACTGTGTGGAGTTACAGACAGAAGAACAGGAAGTTAGGATTTCTCAGAAGAAATAAGGACACTTTAAAAGCAAAATCAAAGGATGAGGTAAGTGAAGGAGGACTGCACTAAGGTAAAGGAAGCTATTTAGGGAAACATTTGTTTACCTTTACAACCCCTATAAAAAAAAATTGTAGGTAAATTGTAATTTTTTTTTATACAAGATACAAGTCTACATCAGACCAAAAAGATTAACGATAATTTGGTAATTTGGTTCCAAAAAAAGGGACAGTCCCTCCAAATTGGAGAAAGTTGGGAACACAGGATGAAGTAAAGGTTCTCCTACCCTTAATCTGTGCAACAAGGATGAACTCTGAAATCAGCACTTTCTATGAAACGAAGAAGAGGCTTAGACAATATAATCTATATCCAGTCATTATTTTATGATAATAAATAAAATGGCAGGATGAACATGTTTTATTCCTTTGTTTTAATTCTTATAAAATGCTCATTTCAGCTAGGAAAAAATAAGAAAGTGATACAATGTTTTTTGAAATGAATGACCTTCACTTGGATGTATAGCCTGTGTCTAGATGATCTTATGACTACTGTTGGAATCTTACCTTGTGGATGATGCTTTTTATAGCCAGCTGCCAGTCCTATCATATGAACAGGAAGCTCTGTATAGGTTTCCCAGCTGGCTGCCATACAATATCTAGTAGTAGTAATAGTATGACGTGTGTTCATTAGGGATGATCTCAAGATTTGGTCTGAACACTAGTTTAGACTGAACTTTGGCTGTTTGGGCAATTGTTCCAATGCCAGACATTTAGTACCTTTGGCTGGAGCTGAAAATCATATACAGCTGCAGTATTTCTGCCGATACTATGCATGGCAGCTTCCCATTTGTCGCCACGTCCTTAGCAACCAATGATGTATTTTGTCTCGATTAAATAAAAATACCCAGCCATGTAAACAAAGCAGTAGGAATAGCATTAAATTACTGACCAAATATGGCCTTGTGGCCGTATTTAGGCAATGACACAGACAAAACTTGGTCATGGCCATGTGGTCTGCAAGGGTTTAGGCTGCATGCACTACCAGGCTGCATGCTCTGATAAGGGTCTGGTATGGGTTTTTGAGGGGGAATCCATCTGTTTTTTGTTTGTTTTTTGTTTTTGCCACTTCACAGGTTAAAGGAACCCCCAGGCATATTATTTTAAATAATTTTGCATTTTTAATGCTTTATCTAAGGTACGGGGCATGCAGCTTATAAGGATGTCATACAGTTTATGGATTTGTGGCAATGTTTCTTCCTTGTTTGGGTTGAGTTGGCACTTACCTTTTTGTCTAATTGCAAGATCAGCAGATCACCAGCACAGACATATATACAGGGAGCTAGATCACATTTAAAGTGGGGGGTAGGAGGGTGGTAAAGGCAATACCCACAAAAGATTGTGAGGTGAACTGGAGAAGAGCCCAGATAGTTAGTTGGAAATGTCTATTACTAAAAGAAAATACAAATTCTCTTTTTACTACAGCTTGCAGAAATGAAGAAGCATGCTGCAATGTGTTCTGCATGGGGAAGTTCTGTGGGTAATGAAAGCCTGAAATGTAATATATTGTTTAATACATGTTCTCAGAAGATATAAAGATACCCTGCTTAAGGGAGGAGATGTCTACTAGAGTTCACCTAATCTATGTACTGGCACAGGAAGCTTAAAAGTGAGAAACCAAGAGAATGGGGCAGGAAATAAACCTCTAGTTTGTAGCTCCAGGATATTACCTCCAACACATAAGCATCAGAGATTAATGTTTTCCAGCTTCCACCAAGGTTAGCACATGATCCCACCCCTTATCTAAGGATTTGGCAAAGTTTAAGTACCAAACCTTGCGGGAAACTCTGGTAATCTGGCTTGTAGGGTCACGAAGGCTTAACAGCCAGAGATGGGTAAAACCTAGCAGTCTATTCCTTAGACATGTTCAGCTGAAGAAGATTGGTGCTTGTTATTCAATAATTCTACAGTTCTGTACCTTTACCAAGTGTCTGGTAATCCATGCAGCAGCAAAAGGGCCGCTGGTTTGAATCCCGACCACCACACCATCTGCCTGGAGTTTGCATGTTCTCCCTGTGTCTGTGTGGGTTTCCTCTGTGTACTCCAGTTTCCTCGTACACGCCAAAGACATGCTGGTAGGTTAATTAGATCCTGTCCAAATTGGCCCAGTGCATATGTACATATGTGTGTACGACTGTGTGTCCCAAGAGTGTCAAGATCCTACGGGGTAAGTGACTGCACCAGCCAGGAAGACACTGGCTGCGGAAAGCGCCTAGAGGCGATTAAGTTCACATGTGTAGCGCTATATAAGTCACTCATTCAAAACAAAAACAAAATTAAAATTATAGCCACTTGTATACACATACCATATGCAAGGGATCAATCACAGTAGTGAAAATATCTATTTAAAGAAAATTTGACCAGTTAGCTATGGCTTGACAATATAAAATCATAAACTGGATGTGGTATTTCCAAATTCTCTAATGAAGTCAGCTAAGAAAGAAAAGAGTTCTTGATATTCATAGGAGTAGAACAACCAAGGTCAGAAATATAAAGCAGAGCAAGGCCTGTGAATGTCACAAATCCAAGGGTAGAGCATATAAAAAACATATAGCTAATAAAAAGATAGTTTGCCTCTGTAAACAAATGGCTGGAAATTTCCTTCATCAATACCAGACCCTTATCCTATCATCCTAGTTGAGGATATGATATAAATGTTAGTGTGTGCCCCCCCCCCCACAAATACATATACCAGACCCTTATCCTTGATTGTCAAGTATGACCCCATGCAGAAAAAAAGGCATTTGGTCCCCCCAAAATTAATTCATACCTGACTCTAATCTGGGCCAGGAAAGGTCAGGAACAGGAGGTGGGTTTGAGCATGCAACACACACACAAATCTATTGTCAATCACATCATCCAATTATGCAGATCCATGGCAATCATGATGAACAATGCCTGCTAACCACAATCTGCCTCCATTGCTCAATTGCCACCAAATATAACATCTCACAATTGCTGCAGCTTTATTAAACAAAAAAGTATGGGGTCTCCCAGGTGATGTCATTCGACAAATTTGGGTGTGGTTTTAGCATTACCCCTACCCCGTTGTTTAAGCACTTAAGGACCGCCTAACGCCAATATAAGTTGGCAGAATGGCACGGCTGGGCACAAGCACATACCTGTATGTCCTCTTTAAGTGCCCAGCCGTAGGTCGGGCACGCGCCCATGACCCGGTCCGAAGCTCCATGACCGCGGGATCCGCGGACCTGATCGCCGCCGGAGTCCCGCGATCGGTCATAGGAGCTAGAGAACGGGGAGAGGGGTGTGTAAACACCCCTTCCCCGTTCTTCACAGTGGCACTGTCATTGATCGTCTGTTCCCTGATATAGAGAAAGGCGATCAATGATGTCACACGTCCAGCCCCGCCCCCCTACATTTAGAAACACATATGAGGTCACACTTAACCCCTTCAGTGCCCCCTAGTGGTTAACTCCCAAACTGCAATTGTCATTTTCACAGTAAACAATGCATTTTTATAGCACTTTTTGCTGTGAAAATGACAATGGTCCCAAAAATGTGTCAAAATTGTCCAATGTGTCCGCCATAATGTCGCAGTCACTAAACAAAATCGCTGATCGCCGTTATTAGTAGTAAAAAAATAAAATGAACACTTATTGCCCGCCGCACAAAACAAACAGATAAATCAAGCGCTCTCCAAAGGAAGTAGATATAAATAAATATATATGTGGGGAAGGGTAAATGACAGATACTGAATCTGAGAGTGAGAATGAAACAAGGGCAGCACAGTTCCTTTCCACTGAAGGACAAAAGTTTATGAAATTATTCAGTCCATTGGATCAAGTTCATATATGACTAATGTAGTAGTAGTAGTACTCATGCTGTGAGGGCTGCCAGCTGCCAAGAAGAAGCAATTCTGAAAAATACAAGAAAAACAAAAAGCGGCGCCCTCTAAGCGTAGTAACTTTTTATTACTGTGACAAAACAAAACAAGTCTTATGAGGATACTACTCACAAGGCTGCAGGGTTCATGGGCATAAAAGGTGTCATCTGTGCCTGGCTTCCGGGGTGGGTGTGCTCAGCTGATGTTGGTAATCCTGTGATGGCTGAATGCTCTGGGTTCTCACTGTAAAGGAGAATGCTGTACAGTTCGTCAGCTGATCCAAAAGTCCATAGGTGTCCCTGAGTGTATTCCAGCGCTGGTCAGACAGGGAGCTGTATGGACACGATGGGACAGCGTGATGGAACGCAGCCGTGGAGCGCAGGCAGCTGAGCTTCAGTTTTCCGGGTTAGGTCACAGGGCGGTGCGCGCGTTCGAGGCATGCATGCCTCTTCCTCAGGCTCTATGGGGGCCATCTTAGTTGAGGGAAATTATGTATAGCTCGAACGGAGCTGATTGGCTAGCAGGCAATTACAGACAATCAGGCTTGTACAAAGTCAGTATGAGGGGGATGACTAACGAGGCATCAACAGGTACATGAATCACCTGTCAACAATTAACTCTAAACTAAAACATCAGGTGACTAAATAAAAAGCATTTAAGAGAAATAAACGAACTATTATGCAAGAGATATATATACAAATACATACACTCCAAGGAACAAATCAATAGTGTAGATGCGTAATAGATCACAGAAATGCATCTGTGGAATCATGCACAAGAATAATCTAAAAATACTTTAAAAATATTTTAAAAACATTCCAAAATTATTCTAAAAATAATCTTCAAAAAGGAGAAACTGATATGCAGAGTAAATACACACTGGTAGAGTTGGAATACAGTGTGTACACTGCATGTATAGAGAAGATGATGGAATAAAATATACATTTCAAGTTTGCTATTAAAAACCATATGTGTGAAAGAGAGTATCATATACACATATATGTATGCGCGATTGCTATATGCAAACACATCTAATCATATATGTGTGTGTGAGTGTGCATACATGCACAAAATCTACATCAAAGACCCGTTTTGTATAAAACTACATAGAATAAACATATAAGGGGGGTAGAACAATATAATGGGATGTTAAAAAATAATAATAATTATATATATATATATATATACTTATTTTAAAAACATATATTTTTTAGAAAAATTCTCATAAAAGGAGATCCCTCTAAAAAATCTCATATAGAGGATCTTGGACACTGGTTAGGGTACTATAGTAAGATGTTAATTTCCAGTCCCTCATTTAACCCTCGAGGGGACAAACAATCTAACGTAAAAATCCAATAATTTTCTCTTTCACACAATTTTTTATATCTTTCGGCCTGAGGGAGGTGTCTAGAGATGGCCTCTATTACCCAAACCCGAAGTTCCGAGGAGGACTCTTGGTGAAATTCTTTGAAGTGTCTGGCGACACTATACTTTTCCAAACCTTTCTCCACAAAATTGCGGTGCTCACCGAATCTTTTCCGAAGGGTCCGAATAGTACGGCCCACTTCTATGTGGGCCGTACTATTCGGACCCTTCGGAATAGGGTCTATACATGCAGTGTACACACTGTATTCCAACTCTACCAGTGTGTATTTACTCTGCATATCAGTTTCTCCTTTTTGAAGATTATTTTTAGAATAATTTTGGAATGTTTTTAGAATATTTTTAAAGTATTTTTAGATTATTCTTGTGCATGATTCCACAGATGCATTTCTGTGATCTATTACGCATCTACACTATTGATTTGTTCCTTGGAGTGTATGTATTTGTATATATATCTCTTGCATAATAGTTCGTTTATTTCTCTTAAATGCTTTTTATTTAGTCACCTGATGTTTTAGTTTAGAGTTAATTGTTGACAGGTGATTCATGTACCTGTTGATGCCTCGTTAGTCATCCCCCTCATACTGACTTTGTACAAGCCTGATTGTCTGTAATTGCCTGCTAGCCAATCAGCTCCGTTCGAGCTATACATAATTTCCCTGAACTAAGATGGCCCCCATAGAGCCTGAGGAAGAGGCACGCATGCCTCGAACGCGCGCACCGCCCTGTGACCTAACCCGGAACTGAAGCTCAGCTGCCTGCGCTCCACGGCTGCCTTCCATCACGCTGTCCCATCGTGTCCATACAGCTCCCTGTCTGACCAGCGCTGGAATACACTCAGGGACACCTATGGACTTTTGGATCAGCTGACGAACTGTACAGCATTCTCCTTTACAGTGAGAACCCAGAGCATTCAGCCATCACAGGATTACCAACATCAGCTGAGCACACCCACCCCGGAAGCCAGGCACAGATGACACCTTTTATGCCCATTGCCCGCCGCACGACTATGTACGTCCACAGAATGCCACGTACAGGCAAATGGGCGTACATGTACATCCCTGCCTTCTAGCGGGTCGGGGGTCCGATCGGGACCCCCTCCGCTGCGTGCGGCGGACGGCTTACCTTCGGGAGTGATCCGTGCTGAGGGGGCGGCTGCTCGATTCTGTCAACCCCCTCGTGATCGCTCCCAGCCAATCTTGTGAGCCTCCACCGTGTCACTTCCTCTGCCTGTAAAATGTAAACACTGGCAGAGGAAGTGATGCAGCTCTCCTCTCGGCGGTATTTTCAAACCGCCGAGTGGAGAGAAGACTCACAGTAAGTCGCACAAACACTACACTGACACCACACACATAGGCACATTAACCCCTTGCGATCACCCCCCCCCCACCCCCCTGTCACACTGTCACTGAATGCAGTGATCATATATATATATACTGATCACTGCATTTAGTGTCAGTGTGACAGTTACTGTGACAGACAGTTAGTTTTAGGTCCAGGGTAGCCCCGTACCCCCCCTAATAAAGTTTTAACCCCTTGATCACTGCCCTAGTTAACCCTTTCACCCCCTATTACCAGCGTCACTAAGCGATCATTTTTCTGATCGCTGTATTTAGGGTTGTCCCGATACCGATACCAGTATCGGGACCGATACCGAGTATTTGCAGGAGTACTTGTACTCCCGCAAATACCCCCGATGCCTGAATAGAATCCTTGTCCCCCCCGCCGCCGCCGCCACTGCAATGATAGCCGCCGCCGCATCGAAAGCCGCTGCCGCATGGGTTAAACAGCGTGCGGGAACATCACAGCTTTCATTTGAATAGCTGTAGTGTTCCCGCCAAGTATAGACACTCCCCCTTGCTCGGGATTGGATGGGTGATCGTGATCTGTCCAATCCAGAGCAAGGGGGCGTGTCTATACATGCGGGGAAAACAGCTATATAAATGAAAGCTGTGAAAGTCCCCGTGCGGCGGCGGCAGCTTTCGGCGGCTAGGTATGGGGGACATGGCTGGAGGGTCAAGGCTGCGGGGACATGGCTGGAGGGACTTGGCTGCGGGGACATGGCTGCATATGTGGGGGACATGGCTGGAGGGACATGGCTGCATATGTGGGGGACATGGCTGGAGGGACATGGCTGCATATGTGGGGGACATGGCTGGAGGGACATGGCTGCATATGTGGGGGACATGGCTGGGGGTAAATGGCTGCATATGTGGGGGACAAGGCTGGAGGGACATGGCTGCATATGTGGGGGACATGGCTGGAGGGACATGGCTGCATATGTGGGGGACATGGCTGGAGGGACATGGCTGCATATGTGGGGGACATGGCTGGGGGGAAATGGCTGCATATGTGGGGGACATGGCTGGAGGAACATGGCTGCATATGTGGGGGACATGGCTGGAGTGACATGGCTGCATATGTGGGGGACATGGCTGGGGGGAAATGGCTGCATATGTGGGGGACATGGCTGGAGTGACATGGCTGCATAGGTGGGGGACATGGCTGGGGGGAAATGGCTGCATATGTGGGGGACATGGCTGGAGGAACATGGCTGCATATGTGGGGGACATGGCTGGGGGGACATGGCTGCATATGTGGGGGACATGGCTGCATATGTGGGAGACATGGCTGCATATGTGGGGGACATGGCTGGAGGGACATGGCTGCATATGTGGGGGACATGGCTGCATATGTAGGAGACATGGCTGCATTTGTGGGGGACATGGCTGGAGGAACATGGCTGCATATGTGGGGGACATGGCTGCATATGTAGGAGACATGGCTGCATTTGTGGGGTCATGGCTGCATTTGGGGACACATTTAAAAAAAGTATCGGTATTCGGTATCGGCGAGTACTTGAAAAAAAGTATCGGTACTTGTACTCGGTCCTAACAAAGTGGTATCGGGACAACTCTAGCTTTATTAGTGTCGCTGTTGCCACTAGGTAGCTAATTTTTTTTATTGCGATTTTTTTTTTTTGCTAAAGACATGTGGCTGAATACATTTTGGCCTAAATGTTTGACTAAAATGTAGTTTATTTAATTTTTCTTATAACAAAAAGTAAAAAATATTGATTTTTTTTTTTCAAAAATATTGCTCTATTTTTGTTTATAGCGCAAAAAAGAAAAATCGCAGAGGCAATCAAATACCATCAAAAGAAAGCTCTATTTGTGGGAAGAAAAGGACGCGCAATTGTCTGTTAAAGCGACGCAGTGGCGAATTGTAAAAACGCCTCTGGTCATTTAGCAGCAAATCAAAATGCAATAAAACTATCCCCTATTTTGTAAACGCTACAAATTTTGCGCAAACCAATCAATAAACGCTTATTGCATTTTTTTTTTTTTACCAAAAATAGGTAGAAGAATACGTATTGGCCTAAACTGAGGACAAAAAAAAAAAAAAAATTATATATTTTTTGGGGATATTTATTACAGCAAAAAGTTAAAAATATTGAATTTTCTTTCAAAATTGTGGCTCTATTTTTGTTTATAGCGCAAAAAATAAAAACCTCAGAGGTGATCAAATACCGCCAAAAGAAAGCTCTATTTGTGGGAAGAAAAGGACGCGCAATTGTCTGTTAAAGCGACGCAGTGGCGAATTGTAAAAACGCCTCTCGTCATTTAGCAGCAAATCAAAATGCAATAAAACTATCCCCTATTTTGTAAACGCTACAAATTTTGCGCAAACCAATCAATAAACGCTTATTGCATTTTTTTTTTTTTTTTACCAAAAATAGGTAGAAGAATACGTATTGGCCTAAACTGAGGACAAAAAAAAAAAAATTATATATTTTTTGGGGATATTTATTACAGCAAAAAGTTAAAAATATTGAATTTTCTTTCAAAATTGTGGCTCTATTTTTGTTTATAGCGCAAAAAATAAAAACCTCAGAGGTGATCAAATACCGCCAAAAGAAAGCTCTATTTGTGGGGAAAAATGGATGCCTATTTTGTTTGGGAGCCACATTGCACGACCGCGCAATTTTCAGTTAAAACGACGCAGTGCCGAATCGCAAAAAGGGGCCTGGTCCTTTACCTGCATATTGGTCCGGGTCTTAAGTGGTTAAATTGCTTCACAGCCAGCAAATTAATTTGACTGGGTGACATAAATGGTTTCTAAGGACCCAGCAGGTGTTACCCCATTGCTTCCTTAACAATCATTGACAGAACATGATGTCAATGGTTGCTAAAGATGTGGCTTGGGCTGACACCCGACCCGTTGCTTCCTTAACAATCATTGACAGGAAACTTTCATATATAGTAGTGGAAAAAAAATGCTACCGTAAATGATGTTTGGCTCCTGGCATACAAGCAAAAAGTCAGGAAAAAAGAACGCCCTTGCAGGCAAAGTTCAGTCTGAATTTGTGCTTAGACTGAACTAAGAGATCTCTTTACTAGTTAAACATTCATAAAAAGACTACAGCTCAACAGCCTGCACCTTCAAAAATAAGTCAGCAATTCCAGCTACCAAACTTCAATACTGATAGGTTCCCATTAATCGGAGGAGCTTCATATAAAATTCTGTGACCAGCACGCAGTGATTTGTTGTTCGTGTTTGATGGTCCTCCAGTAACCAGTGTGCCTGGTCATGACCCCTGTGGGGCATATTACTTACTGACACAAGAAACTTTACAATAATATCAACGTTCACAGCACATTCCTCATATGGCCCTACAAAATGAAGACATTCTCAGCACTTAGAACTGTTTCTTTTAAAACATGTCCACCACCAATGCAAAACCCTGACTTCTGGACTTTAATAGACATTAAAACGATATTTTATTATATTAAAAAAAGATTAAGTCCCCTTTCACACTTATACGACTTGTCCCACGATTTTGGACTGCAAAATCGTATGACAAGTCATTCTCCATTATTTTCAATGAATACCATTCAAACTGGCACGACTTTAAGTTGTGCCTACTTCAAAGTAGTCCTTGCACTACTTTGGTCCGATTTTAATGGCACTTACACACTTTACCGCGTCAAAATCGCGGTAAAATTGTGCGACTTTGAAGTCGTACAAGTGTGAAACTTGTCTAAAACAATCTGTTTTACTCATACAAACATTAAACATGTAAAAAAATCAGCAAGGAAGAGCCACTAGGAAAACATGTGGACTGTGTTGTGCTCACCCACAGGAGCTGTGTTAGTTATAATGGGTCAGCCATGTGCCTTGCTTGGAAGCAAATTGGCTTAGAAACATACAATAAAAAGACTATCATGCATAAAAACAGTTAAATCCTCATGTCCAAGTGATAAAGATGCAGCTAAAAAAAATAATAAAAAAAAGTCTAAGGAGTATAAAAACTCAAAAACTCAAAACAGTGGGTTGTAAAAAATAAAAAAATAAGAATGGAGTCAAAAATAAAAAAAATACAGTCCTCTCTAGATACTGAGCAATGGGAGTGCTGCTGCTGGTTAGCTGCATGGGGGAGTGCTGCAATCTGTGGAGTTGATTTACTAAAGGCAAAAAGACAGTGCACCTTGCAAAGCGCAGTTGCCCTCTGCAAGAGAAGTTGCTCCAGAGCTTAGTCAATGAGCAGAAGCTCTGCTGACTTCCTTCATCCAATCATGTGCAAGCAAAAATTATGCTTTTTTTTCCTTGCATGGGATTGGTTGTTCTTTGCTAAGTGAAGCTTCACCTCACTTACTAAGCTCTGGAGCTACTACACTTGCAGAGTGCAACTGCACATTGCAAAGTGCACAGTCTATTTGCCTTTAGTAAATCAAACCTTGTGTAAAATAAAAAAGAGTGCACATCTCATAGTGCAGTAATGTGGGGAGAGATTTAAAGGGGTTGTAAAGGAAATTATTTGTTTGGGCCCTTTCACACGTCCGCCTCTGCTCGTCCATTTTTACAAGTAAACGGACTTGTAATGGTTCCCTATGGGATCGCGTCCGTTAGCGGATGATGCATCCGCTAACGTCCGCAAAGATCCGCGTCCGTCTGGATCCGGTTTTTCGGACGGAAGAAAACCCTAATTTTCTTCCATCCGGCGGAACAGATCGGATGAATACGGACAAACGGTCCGTTTTCATCCGATTCCCCATAGGGGAGAGCGGAGGAGAGACAAGGCGGTCCTTGCACAGTGTGCGGGGACCGCCCTGTCCGCCAACAGCTGAGCGGGGATCCCCGCTAAGCCGAGGGACACACACGGAGCGGACCGAAAAACGGTCCGCTCCGTGTGAAAGGACCCTTTCCCTAAATAGCTTCCTTTACCTTAGTGCAGTCCTCCTTCACTTACCTCATCTTTCAACTTTGCTTTTAAATGTCCTTATTTCTTCTGAGAAATCCTCACTTCCTGTTCTTCTGTCTGTAACTACACACCGTAATGCGAGGCTTTCTCCCTAGTGTGGAGAAATCCTCTTGAGGGGGGAGGGGGCGAGCAGTAGGGTCAGGACGCTCTCTACTTTGCAGATAGAGAAAGGAGCTGTGGGCTCCTTTCTCTATTAGTGGGCGTCCTGACACTCCTGCTCGCCCCTTCCCCCCTCAAGAGGCTTTCTCCACACCAGGAAGAAAGCCTCGCATTACGGTGTGAGGTTACAGACAGAAGAACAGGAAGTGAGGATTTCTCAGAAGAAATAAGGACATTTAAAAGCAAAATGGAAGAATGAGGTAAGTGTAGAAAGACTGAACTAAGGTAAAGGAAGCTATTTAGGAAAAAAAATGTTTTCCTTTACAACCCCTTTAATGTTGATAACAGACAATAAAATGACACACTCACAAACAAATGGGATAAGGGGCGCGGCACTAGGCAGGATGCTTGAGCCGATATGAAGTCAGTGCGAGAAACGTCTGGCTCCCCACCTTGGCCAAAGTCTCCACCACACCCCTCTCCTCCAGACTGACACTCCCCAGCTCACCTGGCTGACTCTCAGGTGATCTCCTAGTAGTGCTGACCTGCTTCTGCTGTCCTCTCACCTTGCTCCAGTGCCTCCAGGAAGGGATTCCTCCGTGTGGTATGGCAGGATACTTCCAGCACCCGAGCCCCGACCCAAGTTCCCCTCCCAGACTAGAGGTCACCCTCGAGGGCCACCGACAGCCTCCTCAGCACTCCATCTCCATCTCCATCTTCCACCCGACCCACCCTGGGGTAGCCTACCCCCTGCCAGCCTTTTACTAGGGATTGGCTGAGGTCCTAAAATATGCCAAGCAGCTCTTCCTAACCTCCACCCACTATGTCTAGAACATTCTCAAATGTCCCAGAAAACAGAGGGAGGCCCCGGAGAGGCTGCTAGGATGAATCATCCAGCCCCAGTCACAAAAACCTGACCCAGATTCACAGCTCAGCCTTAGCCCTAAGTTTAACTAAATTTTCCTACACTAACAAACTTAGTACGAACAAACCTAGCACACACTAGAGGGTGCTACACCATCTACATATCCCATGGCACGCTGTCTGCAAGCAGTGATACTGCCTCCTGAAAATTCTCCTCTCAGCACCTCAGGTGTTCAGATGGCAGGCTCTGTGAAAGGTGTGACACAACAGTGCCTATTTACAGGGCATAGTGAATACGTGCCACAGAATTCAAGGACATAAGTGTATGATCTTTACAAAGTACGTTTTCAAACTTTAAAGCGGAGCTCCAGCCACGGTAAATTTTTTTTTTAAAGTCAGCAGCTACTAACAGTGTAGCTGCTGACTTTAAATAAAGACACTTACCTGTCCTAGGCGCCCGCGCTGATGGGCCCCCCGATGCCGGTCCCACGATCGCTCCGGGTCCCGCGCCGCCATTCACAATATGGGAAACAGGCAGTGAAGCCGTACGGCTTCACTGCCCGTTTCCTACTGCGCCTCCGCGAGTCTCACGCTGGCTTGTGAATGGGCACGCTGCTCTCTGAGAACACACACAGTTCCCAGGAAGCAGCGCGCCCATTCACAAGGAGAAGGAGAAGAAGAAAACACACCGCGGATTAGGAAGAGGCAGATTACGGACTTCCGCATAGCAACAGCTATTTCGGGTGAGTAATTTTTTTTTTTTTTTTCAGGTTTTTTTTTTTAATTTTTTTCAAACAACATTGTAAAATGTTGTTATACTGGGTGGAGCTCCGCTTTAAGATCTTTCAGAATAATAGGAGTAGGTTAGAAATATTTGCAATACAATGTGGAAATATATAATTCTACATTTTGGCCCAAGACATGCTTTAACGCTTTTCCGTGTTTTTTGTTCATGTAGCTGAATAGTCAGTACATGCCTCCTCAGTAATCCATGTGATCTATCATGATAGAATGGCAGTGCAAAGTTCAGTTATATGGCTTAACGTTTGCACTACCATTGTATACTTTAAATGTAAGTGCTGAGTCCAGTGCACGTTTTCTGTTGATATATATTCTTTTTTGAAAAATATTTTTATTGAAAATTTTTAACACAGTTTACAACACATTTAAACAAGACTAGACATAGACAGCTCAATATCTTACAACTCTTCATGAAAAACAGCCGTTACATCCTAAAGATAGCAACCTACACAGATTAAACCTTACACCAGGCTAAGGTCTGTAGTGACCGACATACTCAAGTAAAGGATTGGGGGGAGGGAAGATGTCATATTGGGAAAACATGTGTTAACCAGCAGTTTCTGGGTCCTCCACCCAGACCCTCCAGATCTTATCATATTTCTGCGGGCACCCGCGATTAGCGTAAGTGTCTTTATACAAAGGAAGGCTGGCATTCACCAGGCGCCGCCACTGCACCAGAGATGGGGGTGATGGTTTTTTCCAGTGCATAGCCACATTCTTGCGGGCATAGAAGAGCAGTATGCTAACTAGGGTGCGTTTGGCAGAGGTTCTGACAACGTTCTCTATGATGCCCAGAAGGCATATTTCCATGGCCAAGGGTAGGTGAGTCCCGGCAATTTTATTGGTCAAATCTAGCACCGCCTCCCAATAATGAACCACGTCTGGGCATCGCCAGAAAATGTGTGAGAAGTCACCTGGAGAGGTGCCACAACGCCAGCACTCCTGTGAATGTGTGGGGTTCATTTTGTGTAGCCTGTATGGGGTGAAGTAAGCCCTGTGCACTATTTTGTACTGCACCAGCCTGTCACGAACCGACACCAACGTAGTAAAGGGAAGGTCCCAAACGTCATCCCAGTCGTCATTGTCTAAAGTAGGGATGTCAGTTTGCCACCTGGCTCGCAGCCCGTCAAGGGGAGGGAGGGAGACAAAGAGTAGAAAGGAGTATAGGTGCGAGGTGGGCTTCACGCCACAATCAAATCTAAGCGTCCGCTCCAGCTCCGACTGGGCCACAATACAGGAGGACAAAGGAAACTGCGCCGAGAAGGCGTGTGATAGTTGAAGGTACCGAAAATGATAGTGAGAGGGCAAATTGAATTCGGATGAAAGCTCGGTGAGGGGCCTCAGTGTGTTTTGTGTAACGATATGTGATATCAACCTCACGCCGTACTTTGACCACGCAAGGGGATCGAGCAGTTTATAGAAATGATCTAATGTAGGGTTTTTCCAGATTGGGGCATTGGGCGAAATTTCAGTGGGTTTGCATTTTTCAATGGCCAGGCCGGTTCGCCACGCCCGCAGGGTCGTAGTCATAGAGGGGGTCAGGGAGTATGGCGCGCGGGGACCCCGAAACAGCAGAAACTGAAGGGCCTCCCGCGAGCCAACCACCGAGGCCTCAAGAGCAGTGGCAGTGTTCGTACAATCCGGCTGCAGCCACCAGGCCGCCGTCACCAGCTGGGCGGCGAGGTAGTATTTGTAGCAGTCGGGAAATGCCATCCCCCCCTGCGTTCGCGGCCTCATCCCCCAGATGAACGAGGAAAAAAGACGATTTAGTTTAACAAAAAAGGACTTGGGGACCCACTGCGGCGAATGGCGGAAGAGGTAAAGGAGCCTGGGGACTATTTTCATTTTGAGAAGGTTCACCCTCCCCCACACCGACAGAGGGAGGTTGCCCCATGCCCTGAACTTGGATTGGGCATCTGCTAAAACAGGGGACAGATTGAGGGGGATGAAGTCAGAAGCCGAGGAAGAGACAAGTACTCCCAGATATTTAAACGTGTCCACCCAGCAGAGGGGGTTATCCGGGGGGAGGCGGATTTGGCCGCCTGGTCTATGGGGAATAGGAGAGATTTGGACCAGTTCACCCTGAGTCCAGATACAGGGGCGAATGCGTCTAGAACAGATAGAGCGCCTTGTAGGGAGGGGCCAGCATCATTAAGGAAGAGCAACATGTCGTCAGCGTATAGGGCCACCCTCTCCTCCAGCAGACCCTTAATATGACGAGAAGTACGCAGAGCTTCCGCCACCGGTTCGATGGCAAGAGCAAATAAGGCCGGGGAAAGAGGGCAGCCCTGCCGGGTACCACGGGAAAGCTGAAAAGGGGCAGAGACATCACCGCCCAGGCGTACCGACGAGGTGGGAGCCCTGTAAATTACCCGTAGCCACGTAATGAAAAGTAGGGGGAATCCCATCCGCCGCAAGGTCTCCCATAAGAAAGCCATTCGACCGTGTCAAAGGCCTTTTCAACATCTAGCGAGGCCACAGTCCTCGTTCCGATGTTAATGTGGTTGGTATGGATGTTGGTGAAGAGTCTCCTGAGATTAACGTCCGTAGACCTCCCGGGCATAAACCCTGTTTGGTCAGAGTCAATTACCGTGGGCAACATGGGGTATAATCGCAGGGCCAGTAGCTTGGTAAGTACCTTAAAGTCAGTGTTCAGTAGTGCAATAGGGCGGTAGGAGCCACAGGAAGTGGGGTCCTTGTGAGGTTTGTATATTAGCGTCAGGTGAGCATGGTACATAGAGGCGGGGAGGCTGCCCTCAGCCAGACATGTAGTGTAAAGCTGAGCCAACAAGGGGGCCAGAAGGCCCACATGGGCCTTATAAAAGTCCAAAGGGAGCCCGTCCGGTCCAGGCGCCTTGCCCGGTGGAAAGGACTGGATGGCATTCTGGACCTCAAGAGCTGTAAATGGTTGCACTAGGGCTTGCCTCTCCTGATCGGAGAGCCAGCCCAACGCCAAAGGGTCGAGCAGGTCGTTTAGCATCTCAGGTCGGAAGTCAGCGGGCAACCCAGAGGAGTAGAGAGATCCGTAAAAATCATTAAAGGTCTGCAGTATGTCTCGAGGGGAGGACACAGTCCCCCCTCCCGGGGTCTGGAGGAGAGATATGGTCGTGAGAGGCTGGTCGTGTTGGGCCATCATGGCCAAGAACCGGCCATTCCTGTCCCCTTGTTTGAAAGCCCTCTGTCTGCCCTTGTGGATTTCCAGTCGCGTTGCTTCAGCCATATGCAGGTGTAAGTCTCGCTGGGCCGCCATCATCAGCTCAAAATGATCCGATGAGGGGTCAGCATTATAGGTGTCAGTGCGGTCTGTAACCAGCTGTTCCAATTCGCCCATCTGCGCCGAGTGTTGCTTCTTGACACTGGCTATGGAGGAAATGTACTGCCCCCTCGTGTATGCCTTAAAGGCGTCCCAAACTACATCCGGAGGGGCCGTGCCCGCATTGCGCTCCCAGTAATCAGTCAAAAGGGGGGGAACACTATCTGCCACGTCGGGATGATTTACCCACTGCACACCCAGCCTCCAAAGTGAGGCACAGCGCGAGGCCGGAGAGCGGAGCACCACCAACAGCGGGCTGTGATCTGACAGACCGCCGGGGAGATAGTCCGCCTCCAGTACATCCGCTAACAGTGCGGGGTTGGAGAAGGCCAGGTCTATCCGGGATGCGGTTTTGTAGGAAGCTGAATAGCAGGAATATGCACGCACATCTGGGTGCTTCCACCTCCAGACCTCCTCCAGGCCCACCGCCTGAGCCCAGGCCAGTAGGTCCGAGGATCTGGTCTTCGGTGGGGTAGGTCTGTCTAGCTCATGCGACAAGATGGCATTAAAGTCCCCCATCACCATAACCCTCCCAGGGCAGAAGGGCGCAATCCTATCTAAAACATCATAAAGTAGGGCTGAGGAGAAGGGAGGAGGAATGTACAAATTAACAATAATATATCTCTGCGACCATAGCGTGAAAACCAGTATCACATATTTACCCAGGGGGTCCGTACGGATTTCTTCAATTATACAGGGGAAATTTTTATGAACTAGGATTGTTACCCCCCTGGCATATGTGGAGTACGAGGCATGTATGGCTCGCTGAACCCAAGGCTTTTTCAAGGTCAGGGTCTTGCTGCCCATGAGGTGAGTTTCCTGGAGTAAGATGAGTTGTGCGGGGCGGGACTTCAAGTATTGAAAGAGGGTGGCGCGTTTAAATTTGGAATTGAGACCCCTGACATTCCAGGAGAGAATGGAAAATGAATCAGGCGGGCGGTCAGCCATTAGGCAGTGGGGGTGGGAAAAAAAGGGAGGATATCACTCTGTGAGCCTCTCGGGGCACCCCAGGAACAGCAAGACCCCTGGTACACCACATGTCACGTAAGCAGATCTTGCGCAGATCACCATTTCTATAGAGTACAAGACATTGAGCATAACACATACAGCAAACACAAAAAACAACAAAATGTCCCAGGCACCGGGTGCCTATCCGACTATGTCCCATCCCTCTAGCAACGGCCTGAGGGGTGGGAATAGTTTTTCCCCAAAAACAAACAGTCACCCGTAGAAGGTGTAAATAAGCCCCTAAACTGGGGGCCCTACACAATAGCCGCAGGGCTGTCCACATCCAACAAAGTCCTGCGAATAATGTCCATACCCAGATGGGGCAGGTCGCAAAACTAAAAAACAAAAAATAAAAGAATTGAGAAAATAACATAAAGGGTAAGTAAGTCAGGACAGCTCCAGGCACAGGGGGGGGGGGGTAGCGACTCCTCCGCGACACAGTTCCTGCAGGTCCGAGTGCTGCGCCTCCACATCCGCGCGCTGTGTAACCCAACTCTGAGCCGCGGTAGAGGCAGATTCCAGCCTTGGCAAGGCAAAGAGGCCAGGGCGCGGGGGGTAATTATACCTGGAGTCGAAGGCCGCAGTAAGGGAGCATAGCCAGCAAACAGGGATAGTAAAGTGGTAAAACCCGGAGTAAAAAGAGGGGGGGAGGGGGGGTCGGATCTCAGTCCACAATGTAGCTCTCGGAGAACATGTACACATGTCCCCCCCCCGTATATAACAGGAGGGACAGGGACCAGGATTAACCGTCATTCATAAGCCAGTGGTAGTAGTGCAGTAGAACAAAAGAAAAATGTATAATTAATCACCAGCAGCAAGACAAGGGAGGAATTTAACCCCAGCGACATCCAGTGGGTCCCATCCCCCCGTCAGCAAAACGAAAAAAGGGAAGGAGAGGAGAAAAAATAATAAAAAATAAAAGCCAGCAGAAGAAAAAAAAAAAAAACAGCATTGCGGGAAGGAGAGGAAAGGGTGGCCCATGGAAGAGAGATAGAAGTTTAGCCGGGATACTTGCCACGAGGTAAGTCTCATCAGCGGGCCTCCAGCCACGACATAGCCGCCTCCGGATCGGTGAAGAAGCGCGTGCGGTCTCCATCTATCACCCGCAACTTGCTGGGATACAGCAGGCTAAATTTGAGGCCTTGGTCTCGCAGACACCTTCTCACCTCGGTGAAGGAGCGGCGTTGGCGCTGCACCTCAGGAGAGTAATCCGGGAACAGCATAATCCTGGCCACTTCAAAAGTTAGATCCCTTTTTTCCCTGGCAGCCGCCAGGATTCGATCCCTGTCACGATAATTCAGTAAACGGAGCAGGAAAGGCCTCGGTGGGGCCCCGGGGACCGGAGGCTTGGGAGGAACTCTGTGAGCCCGCTCGACCACAAATGTAGGCGGCATCTCCAGCAGGCCCAATAGCGAGATGAGAAAAGTTTCAGTAAACTCGGCAGGCTTGGGGCCCTCAGCACGTTCCGGGAGGCCCAGGACCCTGATATTATTCCTCCTGAGCCTATTCTCGGTATCGATGGATTTTTCCTGCAGGGCTCTAACCTGTAACTGTAGGGCATGGAGGTCCCTGGAGTCAGCCCTGGTAGAGTCTTCCAGCTGTGAGATGCGGCCCTCCGCCTCGGCGAACCGGGCCCTAAATTTGTCCATGTCATGTCTGAGAAGGCTCACGTCTGCCGCAAGGTGATCTATCTTCACCACCACAGAGTCCCGGCCTTCCTTAATAGCCGCCAGGAGTTCAGCGTGGGAAGCAGCTTGGGATGCCGATGGATTGGGCAGGGCTGGAAGGTCAGTAGACATCTCTAGGGCTGGGAGCCTCGTGGGCAAGATGGCTGACGTGACCCGGGCTCCAGGCGTCGAGGACGAACGGAGCCTGCCCGGCGATAGCGGAGGGGCTCTCTGGGTACCGGGTGTCTTCTTCCGCCCCAGGGTGCCTGCCAAGTGGATGCTGGATGTAGGAATCTGCGCTGAAAGGTAGACAGGATTAGGGTCAGAGCGGAGCTCAGCTAACGCACGTCTTCTCTCTTTCACATCCCGGCCACGCCCCCGTTGATATATATTCTAGTTACAATTGGAATGCCTAGCCAAGCATGGTATAAGCCAGGTCCAGTGACTCAAGCACAGGCAAGTATATTGTCCTCCAAATCATGAAAAAAAAAACTCTATATCACAGGCTTTTTATTAAACACTGTATCTGAGCACCACAAACCAAAGCACAGTTTAATACATTTTTATTAAGACTCCTGGGATCTATGACATAATTTGCCTAGGCATGAAAACTAGGAGGTAAGTAAACAAATGTAAAAAAAAAAGTTAAAGTTAAAACAAGTAAATACAGTACTGTTCTATATACGTATTTACTAAGGCTAGCAGCATATGGATTCAAAATAGTCAAAGCTGACTGACAGAGTGAAATTCTACTTTAAGAGTTGAGAGACCTCAGTCATGTAAGAAGAGAGTGGGGGGGGGGGGGGGGTAAGGGGCAAGCACACGTTGGTGCTTCCGGAGCAAACTGGTGGCTATGGGGGCACTTGGCAAGGGGGAGGGTTAACCAAGAAGAGGAGGATCGAGGCTGCTCTGTGCAAAGCCATTACACACAGTAGGTAAGAATAGCATGTTTGCTATTTAAAAATAAAAATAAAATTTGAGCATTTACAATCACTTTAATTACAATAGAAGGATTCTAATAGTAGAGTAGAAACCATGGGCCAGATTCAGGTACATCTGCGCATTATTGGACCGGCGTAGCGCACCGCCTTTACGTTAGACTTGCGCAATGTAGCCGCGTAATCACCCTATTCTCTGAGCTTTTGCGCAGAAAATTGCGCATGCGTAACGTTATTTCAGAGGCGTAAGGCGGAGTAATACAAATTGGGAAGGACGTGGGCGTGTTACATTGAAATGAGCCGTGACCCCATGCAAATGAAGGGCCGGGTGGCTCGCGCATGCGCGCTTGAAGGAGACAATGGCCAGTTCCGCTGTGCGCATGCTCACAACTCGGGAACGGCGCAATCAGTGAAATTGGAAATGGACTAAGGACTACGCAGACAGCATAAATAGACAGACACAAACGCACTTCCATTGCAAAAGTACATCCCTTTGTCCCTTCCCATTTAACCAAGTGCTTTTGTCCCGTTGTTAGTTGCGTTGTGTTTTGTATTTGTCAGATTAGTGTACTGTGTGATCAAGTGTTTGTTAGTAGATCTTTGAAAGTGTTTTTTGATAAGTGTTTGAGAGACTGTTTGTTTGATATATTTCTGCTCGTTTGTTTTCTTGCTTAATTGTTGCTGTTTGTTTTTGTGACTGTTTTTTGCTGAGTGCTTGTGTGATTTTTTTGGGTGTTAGTTTTCTCTTTGTGTGTGTTCTTGCTTGATTGGTTGTACTTGTTTTTGTGACTGATTTTTGTTGACTGGGAGTGTTTTTTTTCAGTATGACAGAGAGAAAGCGAAAACTAAATTTTACTTTGGGGGAAAAAAGAATTCTTGCCTGGGCCACTATCGATTATGGGCGTTTCCTCCACGGCCCGGACAGTGCCAACACCACCCCGGCCAGGAGGAGGGAGATTTTGGACATCATCACAGAGCAGGTCAATTCAGCGGGGAGGGAGAGACACGGAACCGGTCTGGGATTGACAAAAAGATTAATGACCTCCGGCGTCTGGTCAAAAAGAAGCTGGCCAAAATGCTAGCCCATGCCAGGGGCACAGGAGGGGGCCCACCATGCCGTGTTAGGCTGACAGCGGAGGAGCGTGCGGTGGCCCTGACCTTTCATCGGCATGAAGTGGAGGGCCTGCCCGGCTTTGACTCAAGTCCGGAGCCCGTGGTGCCAGGTAAGTTTTTTTTCTTATCAGGTGTGTAGCATGTGTGGGGGAGGGGGTGAAAGGGAATATGTGGCAAGTGTGTGGATCCTCCAACCTGTGAATGTTTTGTGTCATCCACAGATGTGCAGGAGGGTGCAGGGCCATCTGGCCTGACCGCACCATCCTCAGGACAGCAGCCTAATGAGGCCGAGTTTGAGGAGGAGTCAATGTCAGGCACTGGCCTATTGTTGTTGGAGGACCGTTCCCCTCTGGCTGGCAGCAGCCAGCCCTCCCTAAGGGGGAGCCCCCCCCCTCCTCCCCCAACATGGCTCCTCTCCCAAGGGCCTCCCCTTCTCCCTGGCCACAAGCATCAGCTGGAAGCAGGAAGGCGACCCACAAGACCAGGGGGGTGGCCGATCTCCTGCCCGCCACTCTGAAAAGGGACCAGTTCCTCCAGACCCGCCATCTGGGACAGGTCAGCCAGACATTGGTGCGGATGGAGGAGAGCCTGTCCTCCAAGGATACGCTGGGGAACCTGGACTGCCACTCCCGGGCTTTCACAAACTGCCTTAACGACCTGCAGACTACATCAGCAGGCGTTGGGCAGGATGTGAGGGCCCTCACCCAGGCTATCCAGGCCAACACGGCAACACTAGGTGGTGCCCTGGACAGAATAGCCGTGGCCTTGGAGGGCAGGCCGCCAGGTGGGCAGAGATCAGGGGCTGCTCCTCCTTCCCCGGTTTTCCCCCTCCCCCATGAGTCTCCCCTGAGGAGCCAGGGCCGTGGCCGGGGGCGCCCCAGGCGTGGCTCACGTCAAGGGCACTAATTTTTTTTCCCCCTTTTTTTTTTGCTGGAAATTTTTTGATTTTGCTGGTCATTTTTAATTTTTTTTGGGGTTGTGAATGCTGTTAGAATGTGGGGGTGACATTCCTGCTGGAAAAGGGGTGTCACCCTCAATTTTGGTGGAGTAGGGTTCCCCAGGACCAGGGAGAAGTGATCCCCAGGTCCTTGTGAATGGTGTATGAATGTACAGTGACATAATTGGAGCCTTGGTGTGGCGTTGCTGCTCACAAGTCCTGCATGGTGGACTGGTGCCAATCCAATTTGATGAGGATGTGGGGTGTGTGTGCTAGGGACCACAGTGGTGTGCATGCATGCATTCTCATTGTGCCATGATTAATGTATGTGTTTAACGTGCAAGGATTCCCAATGTGAGCTGTCTCCTGGCTGCTCTTCCCTCAGAAGACGGGGGACCCTCGGTTAGGGGGGGATTGTCTGGTTCAGGGGTCAGGTCATCACGTAGGTCAATCTGCAGGCCCTTTCTCACTGCGAAGTTGTGCAGCATGCAACATGCACCGATGATCTGGCATACAAAGTTTGGGGAATACAAGAGGGTACCCCCAGACTTATCCAGGCATCGGAAGCGTGACTTCAGGAGGCCAAAGGTGCGCTCCACCACTGCTCGTGTTTGGGCATGTGCTTGATTGTATCTTTCCTCTCCTGGGGTTTGGGGGTTCCGGATAGGAGTCATGAGATGGGGTCCCAGTGCATATGCAGAGTCACCTGTAAGGGAAAAGACAGGAGGATGTTAGTCATGCATGTGCCCCTTGTGATGTGTGCATCATGGGGGGGTACAGTCATGCCTGCCACCCATGTCACTCACCAACCAGCCAGGTGGCCCCATACACATTCTGATCGAATTCCATTCGGATGTGGCTTTGATTGTATGAGTAGCTGTCATGGCTGGACCCTGGGTGTTTGGCACGGACGTGCCATATGAGGCCTTGGGCATCGACTATCACCTGTACATTGATGGAATGCCAATGCTTCCGATTGCGGTACATGTGCTCTGTCTCATGGGGGGGGGCTGGAGTGCCACATGTGTGCAATCAATGGCCCCCACGGTGCGTGGGAATCTGGAAATTCTGTAGAAATCTGTCATTGCCTTCAGCCGCAGGTCCTCAGTGGTGGGTTTGATGATTTGGTTGGCAATGCGTCTGAGGATTGCAGGGACAACCTGGTGCACACATCTGCTCATGAAGGATTGTGACATCCCAGTCACCACTCCACTTGTACGCTGAAAAGAGCCACTGGCAAGGACATGGAGTGTTGCCATGACCTTGACCAGTGGCTGCACTGCATGTGAGCGTTGTGTTGGGCTGGTGATGTCCTCCTGCAGGGTTGTGGTTAATTCCATGATGGCATGAGGGGTGAATCTGAAGATGCGATACACCTCAGAATCACTCATGCCAAACAGGTCTATGCGTGTGCGGTATTTCCTCTCCCGTGCCATCCTCCGTGCCCTCCTCCTTCTTTGTTCATCTAAAGTCAGTAGTATAGCTATGCGCGACGATGCCCCTGGCATGTTGGCATACAGATTGTTGTGCAACACGTGTGACTGCTGAGCTCCTCACTAACAGTGTTGCTTTATGTAAAATGTAGACTTTTTTTCTTTTTTTAGACCAGCTTTTATATGGTCTAATTTTAGACAGGACATTTTGCTGTTGCGCACACTGCGTAGCCTGCGCTGCCCTAACGTTCTTTTGTGGATCCCCGTAAGTCCCTCATTAGCATATTTGACTAGCAAATCAATGGTCTGTCTAGCGCAGTTTTAACGAAATTACGCCGGATAAAAAAAAGTAGATTTCTTGCGTATCTCGTTTTGGGGATGCCGTGCATTGAAACGCACGCGCACATTTAGACTTACGCACACGCATCTCCTGTTGCGCAGGCGTAATCGCTCTGTGAATCTGGGCCCATGTGTACAGTATTTGTGAAATCTCTGTGCACTTTCTTGGAGAAAGATAAGCACTGGTAAGTAGAGCTGCACGATTCTGGCTAAAATGAGAATCACAACTTTTTGGCTTAGAAGATAGATAGCGATTCTCGCGGCATAACATCATCTTTCACATTAAAACAAAAAATATTGGGCTAACTTTACTGTTTTTTATTTATTTTTTTATTCAATGAAGTGTATTTTTCCCCCAAAAATGCATTTGAAAGACCACTGGGCAAATACAGTGTGACATAAAATATTGCAGCAATTGCCTCTGCTAAAATATATATAATGTTTGGGGGTTCAAAGTAATTTTCTAGCAAAAAATATTAATTTTAACTTAAGAAACAAGTGTCAGAAAAAGATTTGGGCCGGGATTCAGAAAGCTTTTACGGCAGTGTATCTCCAGATACGCCGCCGAAATTTCAAATCTGCGCCGTCGCATCTTTACGTCGATTCAGAAAGGCAGTTACGGCTGAATTTTTCCAAGATACGCCTGACGTAAGTCTCTTACGCCATCGTGTCTTGTGTGTATATTTACGCTGGCCGCTAGGGGCGCTTCTGTAGTTTTTCATGTTGAATATGCAAATGACCTAGATATGCCGATTCAGAAATGTACTTGCGCCCGGCCTATTACTATACTCCGTTTACATAAGGCGTACGACCGGTGTAAAGTTACCCCTGCTATATGAGGTGCAGCCAATGTTAAGTATGGACGTTGGAACAGCCGTTAAATTTTACGTCGTTTATGTCGTTTGCGTAAGTCGTACGCGAAGAGGGCTGTGCGTAAGTTACGTTCACGTCGTAGGCAGTGTTCAGCGTATCTTAGGCATTTTATCCGACATGATTCTGAGCATGCGCACTGGGTTATGTCCACAGACGGCCATGCATCTACATGGGGTCATGCTTCATTATTATACAACACGCCCCCTACCTGCCTACTTTGAAATACGCGGGCTTACGCCGGCCCATTTACGCTACGCAGCCGTAACTTAGGGTGCAAGTTGTTTCTGAATACGATACTCGCCTCTCTAAGTTACGGCGGCATAGCGCATATGAGATGCCTTACGCCCGCCTAAAAATACGCCAGTCTTTCTGAATCCCGGCCCTGGACTTTAAGTGGTTAAACTTCCTGCATTTATACACAGAAGGAAGCATTAGTTACAATGTTCCATGTTGTTAAAAACTTGTCAGACTGCCCAGATTTTTTCTTTACATACCCAGAAGTTAATCTCTTTGATCAAAACTTGGTAGACTGCCTGGATATTTTCTTGAGTGAGCAGATACATTCTCTCCACTTGTTATATGAAAGAATTGGCAAACTCTGCATTGGAGATCGCCAGGGGGGTTGAATTGACATCACGATTTATTGTGCAGCTCTACTGGTAAGTATAAAAGTTTCCCTTGAATTGGTGACCTACAGGCACATTTACACTCACTGTTACCTTCCTCAAACTACAGTACCTGCAACTTCCTATGATGCCTCGTAAACTAGGGTTGTCCCGATACCGATACCAGTATTGGTATCGGGACCGATTCCGAGTATTTGCGGGAGTACTTGTACTCCCCCAAATACCCCCGATACCAAAATAGAATACTTTCTCTCACCCCCCCCCCGCCGCCGCCACCGCCGCCACCGCCGCTCGTCCACAACACGCTCGTCGCATGTCGCACACCGCCCGCCGCCGACCGCCGCTAATCCCCGTGTAAAATTGTAATACCCGCGGCGCCATGTATAGACACGCGATTGGACGGATCCGTCCAATAGCGAGCAAGGGGGGAGTGTCTATACACGGATACGTGCATAGACACTCCCCCCTTGCTCGCGATTGGACGGATCCATCCAATCGCGTGTCTATACATGGCGCCGCGGGTATTACAATTTTGGCTGCATATGTGGGGGGACATGACATGGCTGCAATATGTGGGGGGACATGACATGGCTGCAATATGTGGGGGGACATGACATGGCTGCAATATGTGGGGGGACATGACATGGCTGCAATATGTGGGGGGACATGACATGGCTGCAATATGTGGGGGGACATGACCTGGCTGCAATATGTGGGGGGACATGACATGGCTGCAATATGTGGGGGGACATGACATGGCTGCATATGTGGGGGGACATGACATGGCTGCATATGTGGGGGGACATGACATGGCTGCATATGTGGGGGGACATGACATGGCTGCATATGTGGGGGGACATGACATGGCTGCAATATGTGGGGGGACATGACATGGATGCATATGTGGGGGGACATGACATGGATGCATATGTGGGGGGACATGACATGGATGCATATGTGGGGGGACATGACATGGATGCATATGTGGGGGGACATGACATGGCTGCAATATGTGGGGGGACATACATGGCTGCAATATGTGGGGGACATACATGGCTGCAATATGTGGGGGACATACATGGCTGCAATATGTGGGGGGACATACATGGCTGCAATATGTGGGGGGACATACATGGCTGCAATATGTGGGGGGACATACATGGCTGCAATATGTGGGGGGACATACATGGCTGCAATATGTGGGGGGACATGACATGGCTGCAATAAGTGGGGGGACATACATGGCTGCAATATGTGGGGGACATACATGGCTGCAATATGTGGGGGGACATACATGGCTGCAATATGTGGGGGGACATGACATGGCTGCAATATGTGGGGGACATACATGGCTGCAATATGTGGGGGACATACATGGCTGCAATATGTGGGGGGACATGGCTGCATTTGGGGACATGTTTAAAAATAGTATCGGTATTCGGTATCAGCGACTACTTGAAAAAAAGTATCGGTACTTGTACTCGGTCCTAAAAAAGTGGTATTGGGACAACCCTATCGTAAACACGACAATTTGTCTCGACAGGAAAAAAATAAGTTTTTCCCGACGTGATTCCTCTCCAGCCTGACTTGCAAACACACACGTTCATGGAAAAAAACGTCCGACCAAAACGCGGTGACGTACAACAGATACAACAGGACTATAAAGGGGAAGTTCCTTTCAAATTGCGCCACCCCTTGGGCTGCTTTTGGGCTGGATAGCATACTCACCCCCGTGTTTTGTGACGAGAAAAAGACTGACGGGAAACACGATGAGAGCTGGTTTCAATTTTTTTGCAGGCAGTTTTTTGGAGGAGAAAACTGCTAGCTAGCATACACACGACCGGTTTTCACAACCAATACAAAAAAAATGGCAGTTTTCTCGTCGTGTGTACGAGAAAGGCATAAGTGTACAGAAGTGAAGAAGAAGAATCACCGCTCCAGGTGGGTCCACTATGCAATCAAGGACTCATTCAGGATACCGAGGGTGCTGGCAATGCACTAGGCAAACGTGGAAAGTAGCAAGAGGATGGACTGCCGCACTCCAAAAAACACTTTGGTCGTCTTTATTGATAAAACAATAAAATGCACCACAAGGTCACAGCAAATAAATCATGAGAACAGCCAGCGCGTTTCACACTGGTTCAGTGCTTAGCCATGACTAAGCCTGAACTAGTGTAAAACGCGTCGGCTGTTCTCATAATTTCTTTGCTGTGACCTTGTGGTGCATTTTACTGTTTTATCAATAAAGACGACCTAAGTGTTTTTTGGAGTGCGGCTGTCCATCCTCTTGCTACTTTCCAAGTGTACAGAAGTGCCCTCATGGCTCAGTGAGTGACATCTGTTTGTGAACCCGGATGGAAGCAGAAAAGGTTCTTCTACTTTTTCTAAGATTGTTGGGTTGTTGCAGAATCTGAGGTTGTGGATGGGAACAAATTGGGAGGTATTTAATCCAACATTGAGCCACCGATGCAAGGGTAAGGGGGAATGAAGTCTCAGCAGGGCTGTGGGCTCACCACAGGATATTATTTTGCTCTGCTAGGCCAACCTGACTCTGCTTACAACTCTTGTACAGCAACACTCAGACGTGTCTGCATGCATGCGTGCTAGTAGGAGCAGGGATCAGACAGGTGGTATTAATGGTGGTCTGCTGTTCTTTTATTGCCCAATCAGGATGTCATGTATTTTGACCATGCATTCTTTTCTTAGCTGTGCTGCTGTTGCACTGTAGGTTGATGACCTAGTTGGGCTGTCTGTGGGGAAATCCTTTGTTAAACATATTTAGTAGTATTTTATATGTGTTTTAGATATTTGCTTAGCATTTATTTTAATGCTGTTAAATTGCATTTGAGACAACCATGGTTTGCAGTGGTAGATGTAGTTTCATGCTGCAATTTTTAATTATTCAGTTTAACACAACAATGTCATAACATCCAACTTTTGAGATTTTAAGTTCTCATGAGCAGGGCCCTCCTAATCTTCTTGTATTGAATTGTATTGTAACTGTACTGTCCCTCATTATTTTGTAAAGAGCTGAGCAAACTGTTGTTGCTATATAAATCCCATATAATAAAACTAAGAAGGACTGAAAAAAACATAAAGACAACAGCTGGCACCAAAGGATGTCTACACATACCATCATTCTCTAAATGTGCTCCACCTCTCTCAGTTCATATGTACTATAGAGTGCTATGTATACTGCCGAAGGGTAAACCAGAGCCTAGCCTCATAAAGTCACCATTTGTATGCCAACTAAACTTGGGTGATTTAGGATTTTTTTTTTTAGCATCTGGTATTATATTATTATGATATCCTCCAATGCTTAAATCTATGGCAGGTTTAATTTAACACAAAGGAACAGGTTGTGTTCTGGTGCACAAAAGTGGTGTGCCTCATTTCCTATTCAACACTACACAACATAATTCATTTTGCCTTTGGGACTTTATATGTGGCATGCCACTAAATAAACAGGTCTAAACAAGACAGTTCTGTCATATAACAATATAAACTATTTAAAATATAAAAAAATATTAACTGTTTTACTTTTGGATTATCCGAAAATGTCCTAATAAAAATTATTGAAGATAAAAATATTAACTTTTTTATAATTTTACAACCATTAAAACAAATTTAAAGTAATTGCAAAATGGTACTGGGTGTTGGAAAGGCTTCACCTCTACCTGCTATAATTAGTATACATAAAATTACAGTCCAACATAATATATTACAGCAGGGAGTTTCACCATCCTTGTGAAGCTGCTCTACATATTTTGTGGCATCCCCACATATTTAGGAGCATATAAAATGCAAATATATATATAATTCTAACCGTATACAGCATTAAAATGTTTTGGGCGAGTGTGGGACCGCAGTAACAGAGGGAGAAATAGGCAGTGGCGCCTCGTCAATAGGGTACGCACGGGTGCTGCCCCCCAAGCATTTTAACCCCCCCAAAAAAAGGTCACTTTAAGAATGCCCGGGCGCCTGACACCCACCAGTCTATGGGAAACTGCCCAGCTTGCAATCAGCTGATTGCAAGCTTGGAAGCTGATTTGTCCGTGTTTAGGGAGTGTTCGGGGCGCAAGTGATGCCCCCGCAAACACTCCCACTATACAGTTATTTGCCTCTGGCTCCCAAACCTTTTTTTTGTATTGTCCCAGACCAGAGGATGACTGGGCAGTGCTTTTTTCAGCACTGAAGCGTGACTTAGGGTCAGGGCCGGTACAAGGCAGGGGCGGAGGGGAAGAGTGCCCCGGGTGCTACCATTTTGTATAGGAGGGGGCGCAGTTCTGACACACAGGTCGCCAGACCAGTACACTTGTGTCTGTGTGTCATCATAGACTAGTCAGCGTGGGCAGCGGCAGTGGCACTGGCACTGTACAAATTGTGTGCCTCCTGCATCCGTCACCTCCTGGCTCCCTTTTCTGTTTGTTTACTCCCCCTATGGAGGAGTAAGTTGGTCCATTCCAATGGCGAGAGCCACGTGACGTCACGGCCGGAGGCGAGGTGAGAGAGGGAGGACTGCGCAGGGAGCTGTGTTGGCGCTGCTGAGCCACTGTGCACTTCAAACGCAGCCACTGTGCCCATCAAACACAGCCACTCAACTGTGCCCATCAAAGGCAGCCACTGTGCCATCAAACACAGCCGGGTTCTGTCAGTTAACATTTTCTATGTAATAAATGATTGCTTCTAAACGCATCACAGCGTCTGTGGCTTTCAAAGTCCCACTCAAGGGGAGACAGTCTATTGTTCTATTGGTTTAAGTATATTCTTGTTTTGAAACATTGATTTTTTTTTTAAAACGGGAGAAGGGGGGGGGGCGCAGTTTGCCATCTTTGCCCTGGGCACCAAATGGCCTTGTCCCAGCACTGCTTACGGTTTCCCGGCTGGCTCACTGTTGTGCAGACTGACTGACACCAGGACCCTGTGATGTGAGACGGGGAACGGATCACAGATGCGGTGGATGGGCGCGGAGCTGGCAGTGTAGTGTAGCCAGAGCCTGAAGGTGAGAGCGGGGATAGGGGGTAACAGTATTGTGCAGTAACCCTTTTAACTGCAGATCTCTCTCTCCTTTTTATCTTCGCTCTTTATCCTTGTAAAGCAAGCTATGTTTCCATGGTACATAACTCTAATCTTGATTCTACAAGTCAGTGCTGAGATGGTCTATGCTGTATCTTATTTTCATGTGTTGTTCCTATTCTGCATCTCCCTCCACCTCGCAACCCCTATTCCTCCATTCCCAGTAGGTGGCGGCAGCTTGTCATGGTGTTGGCCACATATTAGATGATGAGGCTGGAAGCCCTTCAGTGATATTAGTGGAGGAGAGAGCACTGTGGATTTATCTTGGGATTACATATACATCTCTCTCTCTCTCTCTCTCTCTCTCTCTCTCTCTCTCTCTCTCTCTCTCACTTTTAGAACAGCCAAAAAACCCTGCAGAGTCTTTCTGCTATTGTGGGAAAAGACAAACACATATCTTGGTAACTGAATGGTATTAGCTTACCACAAATAAGGGACATACTAGGGATAATAAATCTTCTCATATAAGGAGCAACTGATCAAAATTTGGCCAGTCCCTGCTTCGTTCAACGTATTGCCAGCTTATCCTGATCTGTCAGGTGTATACCCTGATCTGTAATGCTGAGCTATATATCCTGATCTGTGAGGCTGAGCTTGTATACCCTGATCTGTGAGGCTGAACTGTATACCCTGATCTGTGAGGCTGAACTGTATACCCTGATCTGTGAGGCTGAGCTACATACCTTGATCTGTAATGCTGACCTGTATACCCTCATCTGTAAGGCTGACCTATTAACCCTGATCTGTAATTCTGAGCTATATGCCTGATCTGTAATGCTGAGCTATATACCCTGATCTGTGAGGCTGAACTATATACCCTGATCTGTGAGGCTGAGATATATATCTTGATCTGTGAGGCTGAGCTATATATCTTGATCTGTGAGGCTGAGCTATATATCTTGATCTGTGAGGCTGAGCTATATATCTTGATCTGTGAGGCTGAGCTATATACCCTGATCTGTGAGACTGAGCTGTATACCCTGATCTGTGAGACTGAGCTGTATACTCTGTACTGTGATGCTGAGGCTGTATAGTCTGTCCTGTGATGCTGAGCGGAAAACTCCTGACACTATGGGTGGAAGCTAGTGGTATACAGTGAGCGGAGTGGGTGGATTATAAAAGGGATGGGGCTTGTGAGAAGTGGGATGGGTCAACAAGGAAGGGCGGGGTCTGCCGCCCCCCATCCTAAAACTTCACCAGCTGCACACTGGAAATAAGAAGGGCCAGTTCCAGGTAACCTAGATATCCCACAGCATCCATTGACTAAGCCAAACTCAGCACACTGCTGCAGGTTTAATTTCTGTACAGAGCTGAAAGCAGACCTTTCTTTTTTCTATTTAGACAAAGTAAACCCCCAGTTTCTGATATCTGTGTCTTATTGGGGAGATTTTCCTTCACTTCATGTCCCATATCCAAAACAGTAAGTGAAAGAATGTCTCCAAGTTGAAGGAATACATAGTTTTCACCAGGCTCACCATGACTAGTATCTTCAATAGAAAATTTCCCCTCTATTCTTGTTTTGGTAACAACCCAAAACTTCTGATTTTCTTTCACTTTCACTCTTGACGATAACAGTAAACAGAACAAATAGAGAGGGTGAAGATTACAGAGAATATAACAGGAAAAGCTGTAACACCCAAAAGTGGGCGGCAACACCCAAAACTCCCAGATAACACCAACAGTGGTTAAAGGCAGGGAGGTCTTGCTGTTGGAGTATCCAAAACATATAGGAATCCAAGGGTTGACTGATGAATATCAAGTGGGAAAGCTCAGTGACGTGTTCTGACAGAGTGGACTGGTCTAAAGGGCATTTGCACCCTGGGCCAGCACTACTGTTGGGCTGATAGTCCTGGGTTAAGATACCTCACCATTAAGACATGGACCAGAGCAGGATCTGCAGTCAGCCTTAGCTGCTGAACATTATGTAGCTTCTCACTCTCTCTCAGACCTGCAATCTGGTTAAGAGAAGTTTTCCACCACCAACTAGCTTTGCAGCTATGGGATATCATGTGGCTAAAATCAGAGCTGAAAGAAAGCTGATGCTGGTATATATGAAGGGGTGTCACAATGATCACGTTTTATAGGAATATCCTTCTCTCATAATGCCCACCACTCACACCAAGAACACGTTCCTTAGCCCACAGAAATCAGCACTGTAAGAAAGGCAGTCGGTGATGATATTTGCCCTAAAGTCCTGCCCTGTGTCCCGGGGGTATATATCATAATGCCTATACAGACTACTATCCAACAATAGTTCTATGTATAACAAAAAAAGCAATTGTTACAGACACTAGCTTGGTTCTTGCACATCAGCTCTACTTACCGGAGGTCGCTTCCATTCAAATTTAACTGGAAAGGTCTGGCTGTAAAACAAAGAGCTCTCGTCAGCTGGGAATTCCCGATCTTGAAAGAGGACCTTTCTGTCCAAACATTTATTCCGTAATTCTTCAAAAGTCTTATCTCTTCCTTTTATAATGGGCAAATTTCTGCTGATGATGGCAGAAAAGGTGCCCGTTCCGCCACCTGGGCCTGCATCATTAGCAGCACTGGTAGTGGTAGAGCCAGATTCAGTGGGCTGTGCTACCTTGGCAAGTACTTCAGACGGCATGAAGAGCGCGTGTCTGCAGAAATAAGACTGCAGAAATATAAATACAACAATTTCTCAACAAAAAAACAGGAAGTTTAGTGATGCAATTTCTCTCTGGGTGGCTGCATAATTATTTTAGAAGCCAGTGAATCTAGAGAGAACCATTGCTCTTTCCTTATCCTCGTAGGGGAATGCACAGGCTGTGCTCAGTCACTTGTACACACAGATCTTACAGCAGGTTGCTGTGTGAAGGGTGGGATGTCTGCGCCTTCTGTGCCCTGTAGCACTGAATAAGTTTCTGCCAGGATGCTAAAAATAAACTAACCAAAAGACTCTTCCAGGCAAGCAGATTCCTTTCATCATAATGTGACCCCAGGGAACAGACATATCCAATCACAATTCCATTTATTTGCCAGGAACACACCTCTCATTTAGCTTATATAAAGAGATAATGCTTCTCAATTTGTGTCTTTTTATGACAGGAAAGTTAATTCCTTACCCTTACTGATCACACAATTTCTGGAGTGTACATGGGAAGCAACACAGGAAATAAGAAACATGCACATGAAAGAACATATAACAACATTTGTCCTGCTTGAAAAGGCTGCAGTTATTTGTTTAACAGAGTTACCTAATATATTATTAAAACTGAAATCAATAAAAGGTCTAGCTTTATCAGCCCAGGCCTACCTGTAGCGCCCCCTTACTTTCAGTATGGGCGCTACGCTAAAGTTAATGGGAATGGGAGAGTTATTTTTGCTCCCATTCATAATTGTGCGAAATTTGGGCTGCTGTCATTCAGAACTGTCCTGTGGGCTAGTCTGCACTCCAGGGGTGTTGTTTACACCCCTTGGCGGCAGGTGGCGCTAGAGGGGTTCTGACGGAGCCACTTTTCCCCAGCAGCCAATTGGAGGAATTTTTCCCTCGCGGGGCATGCTGGGGGAGGGTATAGACACCATTTTCTTGGGTTCTTCGTGGGTTCCAGGTGCGGCACCCACCTTTAGGGTGTGCGCATCCAACGGGCCCCGGGGCCACATGCTACGCAGAATTTCATACGATTGCTAAAAGGGGCCCCAGTGACTTACTGGGTCCCCAGCTACACTAAGAAGGATCCCAGGCTGGGTGCTGCTCGGTGGGGGATCAGCTTGAGGAGAACCCGGAGGCAGGTGATCCAAAAGGGCTGTAACGAACTATCGGGGATCCGGTGACCGGGAGATTGACAGGTGCATCTCAAACGGTCAACCGGTGACTCTGAGGTCTGTTCCTTCCAGCAATCTAAGTGACACTCCGGCTGCCAAGCTTGTGGCAGGAGCCTGTCCGGAGGCGCTTCACCCACTCTGGCTAGAGTGGCGACGAACCGTGCTACTGATGAAAGCAGGCTTGCTTTCCATAACTATCCTGGGCCTGATACTGCAAATGTTCTTCTTCTGCTTCATCAACCTGTGCTATCCCACTTCGTGTTAATGTTGGCCGTGTTGGGCCTTGGAAATAAAGCATTTGAAAACTCCATTGCTGACTGGACATTCGCTCACTGCTTCCACTCACCCCTAGACAACATTACAGGGTAACTTAATACGCCGATCCCAAAAACAACCAGCGGCTCCTGAATGGGGTAGTGCTACATACCTATACCACATACCGTATATCATCAATCAAATCCATAAGGCTCTAAGCTGATTAACCATCCCCTTCTTAATAAAACTGGGACAGCAATTAACACAAAAGTTATTAGGGCGAGAGGTAGAAGTGGAAAATGCTCTGACACAAACCACTAATTAGTGTTGCTCACGAATATTCGCATTTCGAATATTCGATACGAATATTGCATATTCGAGTATTCGCGAATAAATCGAATTTTGCGGTGAATATTCGCGATATCGAATATTCGTATTTTTCCAAATTTATTTTTAAAACAGATCACATCCTAGTGATCTCCATCGACGTCTAAAAGCATTGCTGGGATGATTAGAGACACTGGGCCGAGTAGCTGATGCGATCCTTTTATGCTGCCGAATAATCGCAATGCGGTGAATATCGCGGTTAATATTCGCGATAGCGATTATTTGAATTTTTCCTAATTCATTTTTAAAACAGATCACATCCTAGTGATCTCCATCGATGTCTAAAAGCATTGCTGGGATGATTAGAGACACTGGGCCGAGTAGCTGATGCGATACATTTATGCTGCCGAATATTCGCAATGCGAATATTCGGCAAAAGGAATGTTGCGCGATTATTTTCTCCGCCCTTCTTTTGCATCAGAGCCAATCAGAGTTCTCCGAATATTCGACAATGCGAATATTCGGCAAAAGGAATATTGCGCGATTATTTTCTCCGCCCTTCTTTTGCATCAGAGCCAATCAGAGTTCTCCGAATATTCGACAATGCGAATATTCGGCAAAAGGAATATTGCGCGATTATTTTCTCTGCCCTTCTTTTGCATCAGAGCCAATCAGAGTTCTCCTACCACAGTTGTCAGAGGTTAGCAACCTCCATAGCAACCAATAGGAACCTGCCTGCACGACCATTATATAAGTTCACTCCCAGCAGTATTTCAGTGCAGATTCACAAGGAGGATAGAGAGTGGAGTGTTGTGCCATCTTACAGCTTAGAGCATGAGTCTCCAAACTCCAGCCCTCCAGGTGTTCAGGAACTACAATTCCCATCATGCCTAGTCATGTCTACGAATGTCAGAGTTTTACAATGCCTCATGGGAAGTGTAGTTCCACAGCAGCTGGAGGGCCGTAGTTTGGAGATCCCTGGCTTAGAGCATCAGCATTGTGCTTCCTAAAGTGCTTGCAGTTCTGTGGTTCCTGGCTGCTTCTAGTTCTAACTTCTAAACTGCTTTTTTCAAAGCAAAAGACCAAACAGCTTTTTTAAAAGCTCATATTTGTGTTGTTGTTTTCCAGATTAGTGTAGCTTAGTGTTAGTGTTAGATAGACTTCTGTGTACTTACTTAGTGTAATTGTACATTTCTTTAAGCTAGCTTAGTTTAGTGTGTGTTTAGTGTCTGTTTTTTGTGTATAAAAAAAAAAAAAAACCCCAAAAAATTAGCTTTAGTTTAGTCATATAATTTTTTGTAAGCATAGTTAGTGTTGCATATTAGATTAGTATTTCTATTCCTCTTCTTTTGTCCTTGTCAGTGAAGCCGCGTACACACGGCAGAGAACCTCGACGGGCAGAACACATCGTTCCGCCCGTCGAGGTTCTCTGCCGGCCGTCAGATTCGGCGACCCGCCCGTCGGGAATGGCAACCAGCCATTCATCCAGGCGGGCCGTCGAGCAAATAGAGAACATGCTCTCTATTTCTGCTCGACGGCATTCCCGACGGGATGCTCGCCGAAAGCGTACACACGGCCGAGGTTCTCGCTGGAATGCAGCTTCCAGCGAGGTTCTCGCTGGTTTCTAGCGAGAACCTCGGTCGTGTGTACGCCGCCTCAGTGTAAAAAAAACAAACAAAAATAATTTAGTTTTAGTTTAGTCATATAAGTTTGTGTAAGCAGATTTATTGTTTAGTGCATTTTATTTTAGTATTTGTAGTCCTCGTCCTTGTCTGAGTCCCTCAGTGTAAAAAAAAAAAAAAAAAAAACTTGTAGGTGTAGTAGTTTTATTCTAGTTTAGTAGCTGTCTAGTACGTCTTTGTCTTTGTCTGCGTCTTTGTCTGCGTGCCTGTCTTGCAAAAAAACAAACACTCCTTTGTCACATTCCCCCCCCCCCCAATAAAGTTTACCCCCCCCCCCCCACATCAGCAAGTATGAGCAGCATACGTGGCCGTGGCAGCAGGGGTAAGGGAGTTACTCCCAGTGCTGGGTCGCTGCCAGCACGGGGTACCTCTCGCGCCCCTACTAGTGGTAGTGGATCAGGTGGAAGGGGAGTCCGCCTCATCCGGGATTTTTTTCCCTCGGGCAGCCGCCCGATATTGCCTTCTCAGGCTCCACTAGTGGTGGAGTATATGGGTCACAGCAGTGCCACTGAGTCGTCAGTCTCGACTCCTAGTAGCACCACCAGTACACCGGTGCCTTTAGGACCCGCCCCCAGCCCTCAAGGGTCCAGCCTCTTACTGTTTGACAGCGACAGTGAGAGGGATATCTTGGGGGGAGGCCCTGCATCAGGCAGACATGCAGTTCTGTCCTGATGGTCAGGACCTTTTTGAAGGGTTGATGGAGGAGGAGGATGGGATACCTGCTGTCTGAATCCCAGAGACATCCCTTCCAAGTGGTGCTGGTGTTTTTGTGCAGGAAACACCCGCACCTAGTCAGACCCAGGTGTCGGTGAGGGGACAGCGGAGCCAGGCTAGCGGCTCCAGGTCAGCTGTTTCCCGCAGACCACCACATTTCAGCCCTGGGTCTGACATATCTGGGGGCGAAGAGGAGGGTGACCCAACATGGGTGCCACATAACTTGTCGGTTCACAGTAGCAGTGACGATGAGGAAGGTAGGCACCCTGGGGAAACGGTGCGCCAGGTCACCAGGGAGACGAGCCTCAGGGTCTCCACTGGTGATGGCAGCAGGAGGTGTCAGCAACAGCAGCAGCAGCAGGCAGCTCCACCTGTGCGCACCGAGTCCCAGCAGGTGCAAGTCAGCGTCACCCCATCTGACAGGAGGGCGGCGCTGAAGTCACCTGTCTGGGCCTACTTCACCCTGGTACCAGATAACCATATCGTGGCCATCTGCCAGATCTGTCGTGCCAGGGTGAAGAGAGGGAAGTGCTTGGCTCGGGTGGATACCACAGCCCTGAACCAGCACCTGAGAATTAATCACTGGCAGGAGTATGACCAGATGAAGCATGGTGGTGGTAGCAGCGCAACCACCACAAGTGAGCAGGGTACAGCAGCCCCTGCCACAGCTTCATCTGTTCCCAGCAGGTCATGCCCCCCCGCTCCCTCTAGTAGAGGTACTGGTACCGGCAGCCAGACCTCTACTTCCACAGCACCCTCCTCGTCTGTGTCCTGCACTGGCGTCCGGCGCCAGGCGTCGCTTTCCGACGCCTTTGAACGCACCACTCCCTTCCCCCCTGGAGACCGACATGTGCGTTCCCTCAATGGGCTCCTGGCAAGGGTTATTGCCCAACATCTGCTGCCCTTCAACATCGTTGATTGCAACCCCTTCAGGCAGATGTTGGAGCAGGCCCAACCCCAATGGCGTGTCCCCAGCCGCCATTTCTTTGCCAGGACTGGTGTCCCTGCCCTACACCAGCACATTGTGCAGAATGTAACCCTGTCGCTGGATCACGCTGTCAGCGACAGGGTGCATCTCACAATAGATGGCTGGACCAGCAGGCATGGGCAGGGCCGGTACATCAGTTTCACGGCCCATTGGGTTTCCCTCCGAGGCACCGGGGAGGGATCGGCGGCATCAGATTTTGTGGTGCCGCCCCGGGGTGTCCAGGGGAGAACTGCTGGTCTCCGTCAAGCCACTGTCTCCGCAGCTGCTGAGCCTCCCAGCAAGCGCCCCCGTAGCTACTCAAGTGTGGGGCACGTGCGCTGTCAGGCCGTGCTCCAGCTTGTTAGTTTAGGGGACCGGAGACACACTGGCAAAGAAGTGCTGACCGCACTTCAGGCTCAGGTCCAGAAGTGGCTGACACCCCGAAGGCTCCAGGCAGGTATGGTTGTCTGTGACAATGGCAGTAACCTACTCTCCACCCTCCAGGCTGGCAGTCTGACCCACGTGCCCTGTCTGGCACATGTCCTCAACCTTGTGGTGCAGAAGTTCCTGCGTACCTATCCTGGGTTGAGTGACATTGTGCTAAGGGTGCGTAGGATTGCCAGCCACTTCAGGCGCTCCCCAACCGCTACCGTGTCCCTGTCCAATTTGCAGCGGGACAAGAGCCTGCCCCTTCACAGGCTGATTGTGGACAGTGTGACGTGGTGGAACTCCACCCTCCACATGCTGGAGAGGTTGTGGGAGCAGCGAAGGGCGGTGAAGGAATACCTGCTGGATCAAGGCAGTGGCGGGCCATCACAAACACTCCCGTACATCACCAGTGCGGAGTGGGGGCAGATACACCAGGTCTGCCATGTGTTGGCCCCTTTCGAGCAGGCGACCAAGATGGTGAGCAGGGAGCATGTCGGCCTCAACGACGTGCTCCCTATAGTGTTCCTGCTGGACAGGGCACTAGATCGCCTGCTCGAAGCTGGGGAGAGTGCCTTGGTGGAGCAGGAGGCAACACTGCCCCACCAAGACCAGGCCCAGGACGAGGAGGATGATGATGATGATGAGGAGGTTACTGGTGACGTCCTGGAGTCAGGGCCTGGTCAGGAGGGAGAGGCTGTGTTGGGGGCACCGATAGTCCGGGGGTTGGGCATCTCTGTGCGCGAGCAGCAGCGCCTCCAGCATGAAGAGTCGGACGTCATGGACCCGGGCAGCCACGAGGAGTCACAGCGGGCTGTGCTCTTCCCCATGGCTGCCCACATGCAGCACCGGATGGAGGAACTGCAGGCACGCATAGTCAGCCGGTTGGAGCAGACAACTCCCCGGCCTCCAGTTGTCCCCCCTCGTCTCACCCAGCAGGTGGCTGCACCCAGCAGCAGCAGCCGAGCAGGGGACCTAATGGGTGAGATGAGGATGTTCTTCCAATCTGAGCGACCCAGCAGCAGCAGCAGCAGTCACCACCAGTGGCTGGCCCACATGGTGGCAGACTACATGGGGTCCGTCGGTGCTTCTGACAGTATGAGCACCGACGACCCCATGGAGTACTGGGTTGCCAGATTGGACACCTGCCGCGAGCTCGCTCAGTATGCGCTGGAGTTATTGTCTTGCCCCCCTCCAGCGTACTATCATTCAGCGCGGCAGGTGGGGTGGTCACGGACAAGAGGACCCGTCTGTCCACAGACTCCGTGGACAGACTCGCATTCATCAAGATGAATGAGTCCTGGATCGGCGGTGACTTTCTGGCACCCGCCGTCGGTTCAGGGCGCTGAATGGTCCCTTTTCATGTCATTCTTTTTTTTTACCAGAAAAAACAGATTTATTGAGATGTATTCAAGGCTTACAAATTATACAGTACAGAGGCTCCACCTTACCTCATTATACAAGAGAAACAATCAGCATTCAGGCCAACCAATGATCAATGACATGTCAAACCAAGTATGCGTACATGATATATGCTTCACACAGTATAGTCATATCCGGCTTTAGATACCCCCCTACCGTTTCACCGACTCAAATATCAATCCCCTGCTCTCAGCCTTCCCTGTAACATATTCCCCTCAACTTACACAGTACAGGTTTCCCCATCTTCCAGCCACCGGTCCCAAACATTAGAAAATTTCTGTGGGCACCCCCTATGTATATAAATCATTTTCCTATAGGGCAATACAGCATTTACTTCCTTCTTCCAGTCCCTCAGTGACGGGGCGGTTGCTCGCATCCACGCCTTGGCTACTACCTTCCTGGCCACAAACAGTGACTCATAAATAAAAATAGTCTGGTATTTGTCAACCTCTACGTCTGGAAGTAGACCCAATAGACAAAGCTTTGGGTCCATTCCCACAGGAGATCCCATATTGTCGTGCAAGAATTGTGTCACTTGTAGCCAGTAAGCCTGCATATCAGAGCATTGCCACAGTAAATGATAAAATGAGCCCTCCGTTAGTTGACACATGGGGCACAATGTGCTCCTCGTGGGCTGAAACTTCGTCAATCTCAGAGGTGTCCGATAAGCCCGATGTAATATATAAAGTTGCGTTAGTCTGTCCGAGAGTTTGGGGGATGCGGCCTTCACTCCCTCTAAAATTTCCCCCCAGTCCTCTGTCTCAATGGGCCCCACGTCCTGCTCCCACTGGGTTCTTGTTGCCTGGATCACCCCGTTCACCCTACGTTGACTAATAACATAATATAGGTTGGATATAAGTTTGGTAGAGTCTGCTCCAAAGATAATATCCAGTACCGGCGGAGCACTAAGGTCCACTACCACTGAAGCCATCTGTTTCCTGACTGCGTGCCTAAGCTGCAGATATCTGAATATGAACTGTTGTGGGAGGGAGAACTCCCCCCTCACTTCCGAAAATGGCTTGACACCACTCTCAGTTAGAATCTGGGATAGGTAAAGCACTCCATACGAGGCCCATAGTTGTGAATCTGGCACCGACATCAGCTCAGGCAAGCCTCCGTTACCCCATAGTGGCGTGTGGGAATGAATATGCGATCGGTCTTGCTTTTTAAGGGCGATGTCCCAGACCTTCTGTAGATGTACCAGCATCCCTGCCTCAAACTGCGGTGTCTTACTTCCACCCTGTCCCTTCCTAAATACCGCTTGGCAGGGAGTGTGAAAAGCACTTTCCGGTTTATTACAGACCATTGATCTATATCTCCTCGACTCGGTCTTATTATAGTGACATAGATGGGATAATTGTGACGCTACATAGTAATCCTGAATATGGGGGAGGGAGCAACCCCCCTCTGCCGTGGGATTCTTAAGTACATGCCATGCCAATTTATGTCTGCTCGTGCCCCATACAAAAGAATTCAGTATTGCTTCCATCTGTTTAAATATTTTAAGGGGAATATACAGGGGAGCGTGCCATATCATATACAGAATTTTGGGCAATAAGATCATTTTAACTAAGTTAATTCTACCCATTACCCCCAGGGGTAGCCTCGCCCAGGCCTGGGTTCTGGACTTAATAATCGCAAATACGGGATCTACATTAAGAGACACGTAGTCTTGGAAATTCTTGGTGACCAAAACTCCAAGATACTTCACATCAGCTACTCTCTGCAATGGTAATTCCGGGCAAATCTCCGATGGAGGGAACTGATCTAATGGGAGGATTTTAGATTTGTCCCAATTTATCTTCAACCCCGAGAACCGACCCACTTCCTCAATAATATTCAATGCCGCTGCCAGTGAGGGGCCCTGGTCTGCTAGGTTTAGGACCGTATCATCCGCATACAGTCCTATCTTTTCCCAGATGTCACCTTTTCTAAGGCCGATCACCTCCGGGCTCATCCGTATGGCTATAGCCAAGGGTTCTGCTGCCAAAGCATACAAGAGCGGAGACAGGGGACAACCCTGCCTCGTGCCCTACTCCAGGGAGATCTGATCTGAGAGCCAGCCATTAACAAATATCCTGGCCTTGGGGGTCTGATACAGGAGCTGCACCCATTTAATGAAATTTGGGCCAAACCCATAACATCTCAGGCACTCCCACAGATACGGCCACTCGACTGAGTCAAATGCTTTGGCCGTATCCAGGGCCACCACTACCCTTGTTCCCATATTATCGTGTTGGGCCTGAATATTCATAAATAGCCTGCGTATGTTCATTGCTGTATTCTTCCCCAGCATAAACCCGGTCTGATCCGGGTGCACCAATGAAAGAACCACCGCATTCAATCTAGAGGCCAGAACCTTGGCCAGGATCTTAATATCCACCGGCAACAGAGATATAGGTCTGTATGACTCTGGGTATTGTGGATCCTTGCCCAGCTTTGGGAGAACTATAATCTGCGCCTCCTGCATCGAAGAGGGAAAAGCTCCCAGTTCAAATATGGAGCGGAATAGGTCTTTAAGTCTAGGAACTAAGATATCTGAGTAAGTAGTATAAAACTCCAGGGGCAGACCATCCAATCCCGGAGCCTTAGACTTGGCCAGCTGCGACACTGCATTGTCTATATCCTGCGTGGTGACTGGGGCCTCTAGCATTTTGAATTGTTCTGAGTTCAACCGGGGAAATTGTATCCTATGCAGATACTCCCTGATTTCTAGAGGTGTGTTGTGACACTGCGACCTGTATAGAGCCCCGTAGAATTTTTGGAATCTGTTGGCTACCCTCGGAGGGTCCGTGATAACCGAGCCATCCGGCTCTACCAAAGAGACCACCACCGGAGGTCTATCCTCCAGGTGTGCCAGATATGCCAACATCTTCCCTGCCTTTTCTCCATGCTCATAGACCCTGGCCTTACAAAAGAACACCCTCTGTTTAGCCTTTTCTATAAGTAGTTGTGACACCACCCTGGACTGTAGCTTAACCCTGGTGAGGTTTTCCAGAGATGGCTGGTTGTTGTACACCCCTTCCAGGTCCTGCAATGTGTCTTCCGACATAGAGACCACAGCCCTCGAGGATGCTTTAAGCCTATTTATTCTATTGTCTAGGACTGTAGTTTAAATGCATCCCAATGACCATTAAGCCAGGCTGAGTCTCGACCCTCCGAAAAGAAGAACTGCAATTCCCTTGATACACTTTCATGATCCGTCAGGGCAGTCAGCCAGTATGGATTGAGTCTCCACACCCTCTCAGGTGCCACTCCCAGCAGGGACATCTGTGCCCAGCATGGGGAATGATCCGAGAGGGCCCGAGTAGCAAATCCCACCCCCACCACCCTCGGCATCAGGGGCCTCGACATGAATACATAGGGCCAGATTCAGGTAGATGAGAGTATCTTTCCTCTGGAGTAACGCTTCTCATTTACGTTACTCTGAAGACCCTTTCAGCGCAAGTCCTGTAATTCACATAGCAGTTGCGCGTAAACTTGCGCCAGAGTAACGATAATGCGCTGGCGTAACCCGACGCAAGTGGAAGTGGGTGTGAACATATGTAAATGATGGGCGGAGCCCAGCGCAGAGGCTTACGTTCAGCGCATCATCCACGGAGCATGCGCAGTGAGTGCGGCTCCACTCGCCCCCCTTGTGCGCATGCTCACAACTTCCGTCTGCACCACTTCCTGGGAAACGTCAGCGCAATGCGTTCCACTGGGCGCTTAAAAGCGCTGGCGGAAACGCCATTCCGGCGCAAAAGTATTTCCGCTTCCCCCCACCCCAGGGAAGATACTTTTGTGCTGTGATGGCTGCTCCCGCTACCCCCAGAGAGAGGAGGAACCTGAATTTTAATGCACAGGAGGTCTCGCTCATCATTTCGGCAATGGAGACGGATAATGCTTTTCTCCATGGCAAAAAAAGCCGAAAGACCAGCCGGGAGAGGAAGCAGGGCATCCTGGAGTCCATTGCTGCCAGGGTCAATGTCCTGGGGTACTCCACCCGGACTGCTGGGGACATACAAAAAAAAATTAATGACCTGCGGCGCAAGGTGAGGGACAAGGTGGCCTCCATCAGGAGGTATGAGAGGGGCACAGGTGGTGGTCCCCCATGTCCTGTCACCCTAACCGCAGAGGAGGAGGTGGTTGCTCGCTGCCTGGAGAGGGAGCAGGTGGAGGGGGTCGCAGGCTATGACTCCGTGGAGGAAGGCACAAGGACAGGTAAGTGTTTTATAATCCCCTATTTGTTGTTTTGCATTTGGGGGGGGGGTACATGTGCCAAGTGTGTGGGACCACCAACATGTGTCTGCTTTGTGTCATCCACAGATGACGGAGCTGGGCCATCATCTGTCAGCGTGCATTCCACCCCATCCCCCCCACGCCATCGTGTGCCCGAGCCACTGGGTGGTGAAGAGGTTGTGGAGGAGGAGAGTGGCCACACCACACCTGCCGAGGTGGTTGTAGAGGATCCTGCTGTGGCAGAGCAGGACTTTACCTTAGTGTTGTCTGTCTCCTCCCCTTCTCCTGGGCCGTCTGTCATCCCCTCCCCCATCCTTGGAAGCCCCTCAAGGGCGACTCCTTCCACCCGAGGACAACCATCTTCTGGCCCCAGGAAGGCGACCCAGAAGACCAGGGGGGTGTCTGATGGTGTCCAGGACCAGTTGGCGAGGGATCACGCCAGGCAGACGGAACAGATGGGGGCCATAGTTGGGCACTTACAGAAAGTGTCTGACAGCCTGGGCTCCGTTGCCAACCTCAGCAACGCAGTGCAGGGTGTAAGCTGCAACTGCGCTGCAGTGGTCACCACTTTGGGGGAGGTGCAGGGGGATATTCGGCACCTTACTGCAGCCGTCCAGGCCAACAGTGCTGCCATCCGGGACCAGGGGAGGCTGAGTCGGCGGGCCCAGCACTACCAGGTCACCCGTCAGCTCCGGATGCAGGCCCAGACGAACTCCTACCTTGGACGGATAGCCAGGGCCTTGGAGGGCATGCAGGCCACACCTGTCAGGAGTGGCCCACCTGGGGATCAGCCACCTCCAGATGCCCCCCCACCCCCACCCACTCCATCCAGGCAGCTGCGGAGCCAGAGAGGGGCCCCCAGAAGAAGCCCCCGGCATCCCCGATGAGGCCTTTTTTTTTTTTCTTGTTTTATATTTTTGGTTTGGACATACTCAGGTCATGAGTTTATTTTTTATTTTTCTCAGGTTATGAGATTTTGTTTATTTTATTTATCAGGATATATTATTATTAATTTATTTTTGTACTGCACACGGTCAGGAGTGCAGGGGACAGTGTGAATGGTGTGTGAATGTGAGGGGGTGGCACTCCTGAAAGTAAGGGGTGTCACCCTCGGCCGTGGTGGTGAAGTGAACCCCACGGCTGAATGAATGACGTGTGAAAGGTGTATGAATGGACAGTGACATCATTGGGGCCTTGACGCTGGCGTTACTGCTCCCAACTCCTACATGCTGGACTTGGGCTAATCCAATGCGATGTGCATGTGGTGTGTGTGATCTAGGGACATCAGTGGTGTACACGCGTGCACTGTCTGTGTTATTAATGTTTTGGTTTATTGTCCAAAGATGCCTACGGCGAGGACCCTCCTGACTGCTCTTCCATCAGCAGACTGGGTGTCCTCTGGCAGGTGGGGACTGTGTGGGTCGGGGGTCAGGTCATCACGTATGTCAATATGCAGGCCTTTTTTCATAGCAAAGTTATGTAGTATGCAACATGCACCGATGATCTGACACACAAAGGTAGGGGAATACAATAGGGTCCCCCCAGACTTATCCAGGCATCGGAAACGGGACTTCAGGAGGCCAAATGTTTGCTCCACCACTGCACGGGTTTTGATGTGTGCTTCATTGTATTTTCTCTCTCCTCTGGTTTGGGGGTTCCGGAAAGGAGTCATTAGATGGGGTCCCAGTGCATATGCAGAGTCACCTGTAAGGGAAAAGACAGGATAATGTTAGTCATGCATGTGCGATTTATGTTGTGCATCACGGGAGGGGATAGTCATGCCTGACTCCCTTGTCACTCACCAACCAGCCAGCTGTCCCCATACATGTTCTGGTTAAATTCTGCTGGGATGGGGCTCTGATTGTATATGTAGCTGTCATGGCTGGACCCGGGGTGTTTGGCACGGACGTGCCATATGAGGCGTTGGGCATCAGCTATCACCTGTACGTTGATGGAATGCCAATGCTTCCGATTGCGGTATATGTGCTCTGTGGCACTGGGGGGCTGTAGGGCCACATGTGTGCAATCAATGGCCCCCACAGTGCGTGGGAATCTGGCAATGTTGTAGAAATCTGTCATTGCCTTCTGCCGCAGCTCCTCAGTGGTGGGTCTGATGAACTGGTTGGACATGCGTCTGAGGATTGCAGGGACAACCTGGTGCACACATCTGCTCACGGAGGATTGTGACATCCCAGCCACCACTCCACTTGTACGCTGGAATGATCCACTTGCAAGGAAATGAAGTGTTGCCAGTACCTTCACCAGTGGCTGCACTGCTTGTGAGCGGTGTGTCTTGCTGGTGATGTCATCCTGCAGGGTTGTGGTTAGTTCAAGTATTGCATCTGGGCTGAATCTGAAGAGGCGATACACCTCCTCATCCCCCATGCCAAAGAGGTTCATACGAGTGCGGTATATCCTCTCACGTGGCCGCCTTCTTGGTTCCAGGGGACCCATCAGTAGTTCTAGGACCACAATTGCCCCTGGCATGTTGGCACACAGAGGTGTTGTCCTTGCAAGTGTTGTTGTTCAGCAAGCTCCTATCGTCGGTAACGCTGCTGTAGCTGCTCTCCTGCTGACCTGTGACCGTCTGGAGTAAAGATAAAGCAGCCTTTTGTAGAAATAACTTTGCGCCGGACGGACCAGATACGCGCGGTGCATGTAGCCAGCGTATGGTGCTAATCCGTTCGTGAATTGGGAAATCTCCCTCATTTGCATATTTGCAGGGGAAATCAATGGGCGCGACTGATGCGCCCAGCGAAAATAAGCGCTGACGATACTCTGGCGTCGGAACGTTCCGCCGGTCGCAAATGACCCGTTATTGGGCGCATCTAGTTTGGTGGGTACGGGCACATAGAAACGACGGCGCATCAGCACAGTTACGCGGCGCATATCCAAATACTCCAGCGCAAGTGTTCGTGAATCTGGCCCATAGTCTATACGAGACATTGTAGCGTAACTCGCCGAATGACACCTATACGCTCTAACCTCTGGGTTCCTGTGCCTCCAGACATCTATCAGAGCAAACTCCTGCAAAAGTCTGCTCAGCCTGGTTTGTCTATGAGCTCCCCCCCCCCCCCGCTAGCACCAATCGGGCGATCCATATACGGGTCCATTGTCATATTAAAATCCCCCATCCATACAGCGAGAATGCTACCACAACCTCCATGCTGAAGGGGGGTGGGATATAGCATACAATTATTATCATGGGAGTACCACCAATTAATGCATTAATAAACAGATGTTTCCCCTGCTGGTCTGACTCCAGAGTTATCAACTCAAATGGGGTGGCCTTAGTTATTAAGAGCGACACTCCTCTAGAAAAGCTGGTGTGTGTGCTGTGGTACGCCCAGCCTATCCACGGACGCTTCAACGCAGCCTGCAAGTGACCAGTAACATGAGTCTCGGTCAGGGCAATAATGTTGGCTTTCTGTGCTTTCAAATATGTGAGGGCTGCCGTTCGCTTAATTTTATCCCTTACGCCTCTGACGTTCCACGTCAGGAACTTAATTGTTGTCATGTCTCTAATAGGTATAAAGCTAGTCGCCATCCCAGCAGGCGCCATACTTTACTGGTCAATTGCAACACCTTTTGTCTCCCATACACAATATCCCATATCCCGGTCTGTCATGTCATTCTTAATTACGTCTTGCATTAATTGATACCATTGAAACTCATAGTGGGCAGGTAGTGTTAAGGGCATAAATATTTCCATGCTGTGTCATTAAGCCACTATAAGGAGTCCTGATGCTGCTGCCACATTATTTTGAAATGTAATTGCTCAATGCTCACCATGAATTTAAAAAGTCACGTATAGCATAGAAATAAGGTTAATCAAACTTTTAAATTATGAGGCACTATGGTATAGTCAGGCTACAGCTACTTAAGGCCTGTGTCATTCTGCTTTTCAAATTTAATCACCATGCTAATGCAACTTCAAGGTTTTGTAATTTTGCCACGATATGGGCTCATACTGCTAATGCCAAAAGGCTGAGTGATTATGTACCGATATATTACTCATACTGCTGCTGTCACCTTTTGTCCGAGAGATTTGCCACTTTCTATTACTACTGCTGCTGCTGATGGCACCTCTTGTCCGAGTGATTTGCCATTTTTATTACTCTTACCGCTGCTGCTGCTGCTGATGGCACCTCTTGCCCGAGTGATTTGCCCTTTTTATTACTCTTACCGCTGCTGCTGCTGCTGATGGCACCTCTTGCCCGAGTGATTTGCCATTTGTATTACTCTTACCGCTGCTGCTGCTGCTGATGGCACCTCTTGCCCGAGTGATTTGCCCTTTTTATTACTCTTACCGCTGCTGCTGCTGCTGCTGATGGCATCTCTTGCCCGAGTGATTTGCCATTTTTATTACTCTCACTGCTGCTGCTGCTGCTGGCACCTCTTGCCCGAGTGATTTGCCCTTTTTATTACTCTTACCGCTGCTGCTGCTGCTGATGGCACCTCTTGCCCGAGTGATTTGCAATTTTTATTACTATTACCACTGCTGCTGCTGCTGCTGATGTTGTTCATGGGCCATGGCACCTCTTTCCCGAGTGATAAAACACTATGTTGTCAACTATTAATAATACTGCTGCTGCTCTCACACCTATGTCACGAGTTATTTGCCACTACTATTACCACTGCTGCTGCTACTGTTCATCATGGTACCTCTTTCCCGAGTGATTTGACACTATATTGTCTACTATTACTAGTACTGCTGCTGCTCTCACACCTATGTCACAAATTATTTGCCACTATATACTACTATTACCACTGCTGCTGCTGTTCATGGGCCATGGCACCTCTTTCCCGAGTGATAAAACACTATATTGTCTACAATTAGTACTACTGCTGCTGCTCAGACACCTATGTCACAAGTTATTTGCCATTATATACTACTATTACCACTGCTCTTGCTGCTGCTGTTCATGGGCCATGGCACCTCTTTCCCGAGTGATAAATCCCTATATTGTCTACAATTAGTACTACTGCTGCTGCTCAGACACCTATTTCACAAGTTATTTGCCACTATATACTACTATTACCGCTGCTGCTGTTCATGGGCCATGGCACCTCTTTCCCGAGTGATAAAACACTATATTGTCTACAATTAGTACTACTGCTGCTGCTCAGACACCTATGTCACAAGTTATTTGCCATTATATACTACTATTACCACTGCTCTTGCTGCTGCTGTTCATGGGCCATGGCACCTCTTTCCCGAGTGATAAAACCCTATATTGTCTACAATTAGTACTACTGCTGCTGCTCAGACACCTATTTCACAAGTTATTTGCCACTATATACTACTATTACCACTGCTGCTGCTGCTCATTGGCCATGGCACCTCTTTCCCGAGTGATAAAACACTATATTGTCTACAATTAGTACTACTGCTGCTGCTCAGACACCTATGTCACAATATATTTGCCATTATATACTACTATTACCACTGCTGCTGCTGTAAAGTCTTGCCCAAGTGTTTAGATGCTATCTAGTACTATTACCACTACTGCTTGTAAATGTTGCCTGTGTGATAATTACATTATATTTTAATACTACTGCTGCTGCCTTCATGCTGGGTAATGCTTCATGACCTCTCTGGCACAGCGGATCCACCAACAGCCTCCGCTACAAGCTACCAGACCGGATCGTAACAGCAAGTGTGACTAAAACAATGAACTTTATGTTAAACCCTGGTTTGCGGCCTGTTGATGTTGATGTGGATGTTGATGTGTTAGATGTGAAGTTAGATGTGTTGAAAAACCTAACAATCTCAATAAGAAAGGAAATAATTTGAAAAAAATAACTTTTTTTATTAAAAGAAAAAAAAAATCAAACATAATTCTGCATGCGCTTCTGAAGGTTTGCCATCTTAGCAAAATTATTTCTCTGGTGTTGCGCCAGCTGCTGATTTTGGAGGAATAGAAAATGCATCTTGCGTTCATTTGCTTGGATTTTGTCTTGGGTCCTCTCGATGTCACATTTCTTTCCTCTATTTCTTTTAAAACTGTTAGGATATAAGAAAAAAACATTTGGATTTCAAAGACTGTTACAAAATAAATATAATATTTATGTTGCTTATTAAACAATCATTATCATGTCTATACAAGTGTTATGTGTCTAGCACATATGCTTCTATCATAAATACCATATTATTGTTCTGAAATCTGACGGGTGCTCTTTAAATGCTGTCCATTTTTATATCTACATCTTGTTGTTGAAATGTTATTAATCTTTGTGCACATATTTACCCTCCTGACCGAGGCTCACAGGAATGGTCTCATCCTCCTGCTCCTCTTCTCCTACATTCGATACACCACCAGAAGTTTGGGGGGGGGGGGTTGCAGCTCCTCCTCTTGCTCCTCCACAAGAGCTGGGGGTGGCGACTGGGAGGGGCCTGGCTGCTCCTCATCCCTCTCCTCCTCTGCATCCTCCTCCTGCTCCTCCTCCTCCTCCTCCTCCTCCTCTTCATCCTCCTCCTCTGCGGCCTGTCGCCTTGTGCGCTTGGGGCGCACAGATGGTAGAGGAGCATCTATAATAACACAATGTTCATATATGTAAAAATGTTTTCTAATAACATATGCAAATTCTGTGTACTCTGCTGTATTGTATATGAATACAAATTAATTTATATAGACAGTTAACCAATGGGATAATGTTATATTAAAGGGTCTTGCGGGCACTACAGGGGACTGAGTGTGAGCTGGGCTGCCACCATGGTAAAATGAACTGTTTTGGTTTCCTTTGTTTTGTTCAGACAATCTCATGTTAAAAAAAGGGCCTGATGGAGTACACGGGATTACTATGATAACCCCACGCCTACCACAGGAATTTAGTGGTAATCTATATATATAAAACTCAACGTGTGTGTGTGTGTATGTTCCAGCATCACGTCCAAACGGCTAAAGATATTAACATAAAACTTGGCACACATGTTACTTATATGTCAGCAACAAACATAGGATAGGTGGTTTTACCCTTACCCACCACCATTTGCCACGGTCGGGGTTTTTCTTTAAAGTCCCATTCAACTCTATGGGAAATACATGTTACTTCATAACGGCTGTAGATATTTCGATAACACTTGGTCACATGTTACTTATATGTCCACTTAAACTATAGGATAGTTCATTTATCCCTTAACTACCCCCATTTGTGAGGGTCGGGGTTTTTGTTTAAAGTCCCATGCAAATCAATGGGAAATGTATGTTCCCACATAACTTCTGTCATCTGGAGATATTTCAATAATACCTGGTACACATATTACTTATATGCCAAATAAAAATATATGACAGTTAAATTAACCCTTGCCTAAACCCTTATATAAAAGATGGGTTTTTGTTTCAAGTCCCATGCAAGTATATTGGACTGTGGTCTCTTCATTTTCCTACACAAAAGGTTAAGATAGGAAGACCGGGCAACACCGGGTATTCAGCTAGTTGAGTTATAAAATACCACCCCTTCCCCTTTAACCCACCACACCACCACTTTAATTCCATGGTTTAACTTGATGGAATAATGATAGAAAAGGGGGAGAAGGTTTCAATTCCCCCTTTTCTCATGGGAAAGCGGCAGGACTTAATAAAATTAGTAGTGACGGTTTCAAGTTCCCCTTTTGGGAACCTAATAGGGCTCTTTAGGTGTAAGCTGGTCCTCACGTGGCCTAGTTAGCTGGAAAACGTGTTTTTCCCGTTTTTTGGGTGAACACGAGGTGATCACGCGGCCTACACGTGCTTTTCCCGCACTTTTTAGGCCTGTGGGCCTGCTGGTTCTGGAAAAATCCAGTGTTACTTAGGGGTATATAAGTAGGGTTCCGTCAGCCTTGCTCTCAGTTGCCTCAGTAGACGGGACTGTTGTGTTCCCCTACCCCCCTTTTTTCTTTTCTTTTTGTCGCGGCTGCTAATTATGTGGGATGGTCACCTTTATTTAAAAAAAATAAAATAAAAATTATACAAAGGGTGACAAATCTGTTTAGTTTAGTTGTTGTTGGATACATTTTAAAGTTGGAATATATTTAGGTACAGCCTGAGCCGTAGTGACTAGGCTGTTTTTTAAGTTATTAAAGTATTTATTTAAAATATATGTCTGAAATCCAATAATAAAGCAGCCTCGGCCAGTATTAGTACATTAATGGGGTGTCTTGTTTATTTAGTTTAATTATAGTTAGTAAGTGTTCCTGTCTGCTGTCCCATGTCTTTTTTCAACAGTACTATGAATACCTTGGGTGGTAATATATGTTACCACAACATGGCGTCTGGGTTAACAACATCTGCCCTAAGGTTAATTACATATGACCTTACATAACTGTCACCAATAACTTACCTGGATGAAATTCATCTCGGATCTGTCTGACCCGGGCCATGTGGCGCCTCTTTAGGTCCGACCACTTTTTTAAGATGGCCATGCGGTCATGTGTGCAGCCATGAACATCCCGTAACTCCCGCATAAGGGAGCTGACAATTTTTTTTTTTTCCTGCTGCCTCCGCAGCTAATCGTATCACTTTTGCAGGAACGTCTGCAAGATGAAGAACAAAGTATATTATAATACTTTTGTTTAAACCCTTATGGATATATGACGTAAATGTATGGTATTCAACAATTGGAAGCATTCTCGCCTTATTAATCAATGACAGGGGTAACATGACAGATTTTATATCTTGCCATTTTGGGCGCTACCTTTTTTGCATAAATATAGCAGCCATTATCATTTGCATAATTATGTATATATGAGTAACAACACAGGATACACGTATAGGGGAGAAATGCGTTGCTATTCATCTGACCGCTATAATTATTTTTTGACCCTTATTAAACAGATTATTTTTTTTCATCCCTATCTTTATATAGGAACAATAATATGTTTGTTTCTTTTGACTTTTTGATGAATTCATTTTGAATAAATAATGGAGTTGATGTTATTTAAAAACTACAACTACCAGCATGCTCTGATACACCATGTAGCTCAACGTCACCAGCTGTACAACTATTTTACTTTAACTCCCAGCATGCCTGGACAGTTAATGGCTGTCCGGTAATACTGGGGAGTTGTTTTGCAACAGCTGTAGGCTCCGTTTAGGAAACAGTGCCGTACCAGACGTTTTTTTATTATTATTGTGGAGGGGAGGGTGGCTATGTAGGGGTATGTGTATATGTTGTGTTTTTTAATTTTTATGTAGTGTGGTGTAGTGTTTTTATGGTACAGTCAGAGGGGCATGGGGTACAGTAGTTTCCCGCTGAGGGTTTAAGCTGCAGCGCAAAATTTGCTTCAGCTAGAGGCACACTGTAAGCCCCAGCCCATGTGAATGTACCCTGTACACATTGGGGGAGAGGGGGGGGGGTTATTGCAGCCAGTTGCATGCAGGGAGTTGTAGTTTTGCAACAGCTAGAGGCACAATGGTTGCAAAACACTGCGAGTTTGTTACCTAACTCAGGGTTTCAAGACCAGTGCGCCTCCAGCTGTTGCAAAACTACTACAGTACTCCCATCAGGCATGGTCTGTCAGTGCATGCTAAGAATTTTACTTTTGCTGCATCTAGAGTGCCACAGTTTAGAGACCCGTGTATAGTGGTCTGAAAAATGTGGGCCTGCAGAACTTGCAAAACTAGAAGTCCCAGCATGCCCAGGCATGCTGGAAGTTGTAGTTCTGCAAAAATCTAAAGGGCAATATGTATTCGAACGACCTTGGGCCTTAAGGACCCTGAAGTCAGGACGTTCGCATACGCAAAAATGTGGGCCTGCAGAACTTGCAAAACTAGAAGTCCCAGCATGCCCAGGCATGCTGGAAGTTGTAGTTCTGCAAAAATCTAAAGGGCAATATGTATTCGAACGACCTTGGGCCTTAAGGACCCTGAAGTCAGGACGTTCGCATACGTCCAGGGGCGGACTGGGGCTGGTGGCAGGCATGCATTTTCCCCCCAGGCCGCTCTTATTCCCTGTAAAAAGGCCGATTTGCTGGCAGCTGAGAACTGAGCATGTGCAGTTGGCCGAGTGTTACTGCTGTGCGTGACTCCGGAGGGAGGCTGGCAGGGCTGCATAACAGCCCAGGAGCATGCAGGAACGTGCGTGCTGTGAGCGGTCATCTGTCCTGTCACAGTGCTGTTCCCGGCTGCTTCTAAGCTGACAGTCTGTGACACTGTGTGCTGAGAACAGCCGATGGAAGGGGGAGGATGTGCTCTGCCTCCTCCAGCCCCCTCTCTCACTGTGCCCGCGTGTGGGCGGGAACGTTTAAACTGAGATCCGACGGTGCTCAATGTCACTGCTCTGTATGGGACGCTCTGGAACCGGATACCAAGCTAGTGATCTTTTGCCTGCTTCCTTCCAAGTGAGTAAGCTGTGACCAGCTTCTCCCCTTTCTCCCAAATTCCTCTCCACCCCTCTCTCTGCAGATAAGGTTTCTTTCAGTAGCCTAAGTTGTGCAATACCTGGTCCTGTGTCATATGATTTGGGCTCACGCTGGTCTGCTACAGGTTGGCTGCAGTGTTGGTGATCTGCATGTTACCCTCTATTAGACTTCTATTAGTTTGCACATTTTTGCTCCATTTTCTGAAAGTGCACAAAAACGACTGCATCTTTGGTGCGCTTAAAAAAAAAAAAAAAAAGCAAAAACGCACAACCTAAAATAAGTCTATAGTACTGCAGCTAAGGAAAACTGTGTACAGTGGCCAAACTGCAGCACACCAGTGTGCGCCCAAAGGCTTGTACACACTTGCAGCAGGCACTGCTCAGGTCACTTTTGCTCATGCTCAGCGGCTCCAACCAGAGCTGTCATTTTTTTTTTTTTCAACTTGCTGGATTGAGCAAAAAAATAAAAAATAAAACTAGTGGTGTGTAATGATGAGCTCTGGCCTGTTCGCAGAGCCCGGCAGGAGGTCGGCACTGTGCTGCGCTAATCACAGGCAGGGAGACATTTCCCGAAGAGCGGCTGCAGAGATCGGGGAATGTCTCACTGCCTGTGATTAGCTCAGCGCCAACTTCCTGTGGTGTGTACAAGGCTTTACTATGTTGATAAAGGAATCAAGCAAGTTTCTGTAGTGGTCTCTGTGCGGACAATTTGGAGCAATGTCTCTCTCTGTTAGTGGTGGCTGGTGCTTAAATTTTATTTGGGGGGAGGGGGGGTGCAAACTAAAAAATACTGAATAAAACCCCATCAATTGCAGCCTCACTCTGCCATTAAATGCAGCCACTGTGGCTCATCAATTGCAGCCTCATTGTGGCCATCAAATGCAGCCAATGTTACCCCCCATCAGCATTTAACCAGCACCCCCCCCGGCTCACTGTCTGACCAACACTTACCCCATCTTGGTGGTGGGTCAGGTAGCGGGTGACGGTGGTAAGCTGTGGGATGGGCAGCGTCTCCTGTGTTCTCTATGCTTCCTCCATGCTTTTCCTCCTGCTAGACATCCAATAGGAGAGCCTGTCCTTTCAGCCAATCAGGTGATGGGTATCAGACCCGCTCTTCCTGATTGGCGGAGAGGCGGTTCAGTGTTAGAAAAGCAAATAATAATTTGCTTTTCTAACACACCTGGGTGCACTCTGAGTCCATCATATTTTGAAGCCTATTAGAGCCTATGGCTTCAATCAGGTGCTTAAAAAAACACCCCTGCTGCTTCAGGCACCCAGCATCCTAAAAGAAACCCGAATAGGGGATGGCTGCAGCTGTCATGAATAGATTTATGCTGTGCATGAATCTATCCATTGAGCATATAGGGAGTGGCCTGGACAAGGGGGTGGCACCCCTAATGGACAGGTCGCCCCTGCTTTTTCTGTAGGGAAATGTGGAGTGGGGTCTCTGTGCAGGGAAGGGAAATGTGGAGTGGGGTCTCTGTGCAGGGAAGGGAAATGTGGAGTGGGGTCTCTGTGCAGGGAAATGTGGAGCGGGGTCTCTCTGTGCAAGGAAATGTGGAGTGGGGTCTCTCTCTGTGCAGGGAAATGTGGAGCTGTGTCTCTCTCTGTGCAGAGAAATGTGGAGCTGTGTCTCTCTCTGTGCAGGGAAATGTGGAGCGGGGTCTCTCTCTCTGTGCAGGGAAATGTGGAGCTGTGTCTCTCTCTGTGCAGGGAAATGTGGAGCTGTGTCTCTCTCTGTGCAGGGAAATGTGGAGCGGGGTCTCTCTTTGTGCAAGGAAATGTAAAATTGGAGCCTGCCTGATGGAAGAGAACTGTCACTGACTGTGCCAGAAATCAGTCACGCTGCCTGAGGTGAGGTTGGGAGCAGTGAATGAATTAGAACATATATGTGTCATGGGAGCATGAGTCGGCAGCAGAGGAGGAGATCACATCCCTAAATCTCAGCCAGGGTTCATGCTGGGAGTTGTAGTCCTTAACTTTTGGGGATGTGAACCCCTCAGAGCTCAGGATGTGTCTCACACACCACTGCCACCCCCCCCCCCCAACTAGTGAAAGACTACAGGTCCCACTGTCCCAGCTTAAACCCCTAGTGAAGGACTACAGGGCACAACATGAACCTGTGGGATCTAAGGGGACACATCCTTAGGTCTCAGGACTTGTAGTTCGTCAGTAGTTGGGGGGGTCACATCCTTAGAGCTCAGGCATTAATGCTTGGACTTGTAGTCCTTCACTAGTTGCAAAATGGGGGGGGGCAGGTCTTCAGCTGAGGGATTCTTACAGGGACTTGCTTGCCACATTGTCCTCCCTGCCCCCCCCCCCCGCCCACCTTTGTGATTATCAAAAACCTTAGACAATGTTTTCACGGTCCATCATTTTGCCTTCACCGGGTCTATGGGCCACTTGACTGGACTTGCCCCCCAGGCCTAAGGCTGCCAGTCCTCCCCTGCATACGTCCTATGTCCACAACATGTTAATTATGCTAAATAGCAAGAAAAGTGCCTAAATACACATTTACCAACCAGGGTGTCTGCAGCTGTCCAGGCATGCTGGGAGTTGTTTTTTGCAACAGCTGGAGACACACCTTTTGGGAAATACTAATATCTGATCTTATATCCTAACTTTTAAAATAGTCTAAAATGCATTTACAGATAATGAAATAACAGTGGTGTAATTACTCACACTGATCAACAGCTTTTCCTCACTGGATGAAAAGTTACTTCCCACCATCTTCGCTTCGCAGGGGCAGCACAGAAAAGCGATCCAAAAATAGACTGGCAAAACTCCAGGAAATGAGCTCCGTTTTCGCGTGTTGTTCGCGTGCATGCGCATGCGCGATGACGAGAATTTGCAATTATTTCGCGATTATTTCGCAATCGCATTAGCGAAATTTCGCAATATTGTTATTTCGACAAAATATCACGAATATTCGATTTTAGCGAATATTTCTTGAATATTCTTCTATACATTCGTGATATATCGCGAAATCGAATATGGCGTATTCCGCTCAACACTACCACTAATGCCCCGTACACACGATCAGACCTTTGTCTGACCAAATTCACATCGGAATTCCGATGGAATTCCAAGGGAGGAAAAGAGAACATGTTCTTTATGCAGGGGTGGACTGGGACGAAAATTTGGCCCTGAACTTCATCCAGACTGGCCCACTTTGACAGGTCTCTCCCATGGTGGCTGGACAACTCCCACCCTCCCCCCCAGCCTCCCAAGTCCCCTCTCCCCCTTCACTAGCCACTACCCATTCTACTTTATTAGAGTAGAACGGCTGGTACTGGTACTCTTATAGGCAGTACCTGTGGGGAAGCTAGACATTATTTCACCCGGGGCAAAGCATCAGTTCGGTGCCCCCCCCCATGGGACAAGATTAGGCAGAAGTGGGAAACTCCCAGGCCATAGCTGTTGAGTAAGCTGTCTGCCCCCTCCCCGTGCTCTTTCTGGTCCTCTGTCGTCTCCCCTTCTCCTCTGGTCCTCCCCCTGCTTCTCTGTTGTCCCCCAGGTGAGCACTGCGGGGAGGGAGAGGAGGTGAGCGCTGCGGGGAGGGAGAGACAGAGGAGCGGAGGGGGCGGTCGGCTGTCACTGAAGCCGGCCCACTGAGCCATCGGCCCACCGGGAAACTGCCGGTAGTCCCAATGGCCAATCCATCCCTGTCTCTATGTAAACTCCGATTGGACTTTATTGGAATTTCCAATGGGACATACACACAGTCAGAATTTTCGATGGAAAAAGTCCTTCTGACTTTTTCCATCGGAAATTACGATCCTGTGTATGGGGCATGACAGGAATCGTTTGACAGATTATTTACAAGGTGAAAGTTAAAGGGGTTGTAAAGGAAACATTTTTTTTCCCTAAATAGCTTTCTTTATCTTAGTGCAGTCCTCCTTCACTTACCTCATCCTTCGATTTTGCTTTCAAATGTCCTTATTTCTTCTGAGAAATCCTCACTTCCTGTTCTTCTTCTGTCTGTAACTCCACACAGTAATGCGAGGCTTTCTCCCTGGTGTGGAGAATGCCTCTTGAGTGGGGAGGGGGCGAGCAGGCAAGTCAGGACACTACTTTGCAGATAGAGAAAGGAGCTGTGTGTTAGTGGGTGTCCTGACTCTCTGATTGATTGCTGACTGCACCTATGGTTTGACCAGACAACCGGAAGAAAAGGCCCTGGCTGGGTTTTAGCCTCAAGTATCCAAACTTGTGCAGCTGGTAAGCGGCACTTTGCTTGGTGGTGGATTCACTTGATTCGTTCCTTGCACATCATAATCACTTTACTATTGGGATTTGGTTTCACTTCCATTGAAGGAATGTATTACCTACTGGAGGACTTTTTATGAGCTTACATTTTAGTATTTGGGACTTTCTTTAGAGTGACACTGTCTTGTTTATTTATTCATTTTTTATTCTGTTCACTTGGATAATATGCCACTTTAAAAACACAGCTTATTATCTTTCTATTTAATTTTATGTGAATATCTCATCTACGTTGCAACTATATTTTATTTATTTTTTTATTTTTTCCAGCGCAGTTTTTCTTTTTGTATATCCTAGTATAAGTGTAGCACTACCCCCGAAGGAGTCGCTGCTTCATTTGGGATCTACTTTCTCTTGATTTGGCTCACCCCTCTTTAACTAGCTTGAACCCTCCCTTGACACAGAAGTCTGGTGGGTGTATTGTGTCCCCTGTTTGACAAGGGGTACAATGACAGGTATACAATATTTAATAGTAGGGCTGTGTAAATTAACTATTAATTCCTCCGTTAATCTTTAATTTTTTTGATCGATCAACATTTTTTTGTTCAATCAAAATTCTTTTGATTGGTACTCACCTCTCCGCCAGCTTCCGGACCTTCAGGGAGTTCCGTTGGAGATCCGGTGATGTCACAGACACCGGCGGGGCTTGCCGTGTCCATCTGAAGGGCTCCTTTGCTGTGCCTTCATATCTGCATGCCGGCGGGACCTTAGTATCTGCCACACCCAAGGCTGTTACACTTAACTCTATCTCCGCAGAGGAGAAGAGGCTGGTCCCAAGAGTGCGAACAGGTGCCACACCCTCTCCTTAAGTAACCTCCCCCACAAGTCTGTTCGGAGGTGTCACATGTTCAAATCTTGCAGGGCATTGTGGGAATTGTAGTCTGTTTCTCCTCAGAGTTAATGGAGTCCATATCTCCCGCTACTCGTAGTCCCATAATGCATAGCTCCTTAACAATAACATAATATTTACAAACGTGAACAAGGGTCCAGCGGGAATAGCCTGTCATTAGACTCTGACAAGAGGACCCCGCTACATAAGTATTTAGGAACGTGTGTTAGGGACCTTAGGTTGTAAGCTCCTAAGCGTATGTACAATGTATATGTAAACTGAGTAAATTCACTGCGCTATACAAGTAAATGTAAATACAAGCTATACAAGTACCTGAGATAAATAAATATTATATATACCACACTGACTGCACTATATATTCTCCACTGTATTATATATACTATACTAATGGCACTATTTACTCTGCACAGTATTATATATACTACATGGACTGCACTATATACTATCCACTGTATTATACAGTATATACTACACTGACTGCACTATATACTCTGAAATGTATTATATATACTACACAGACTGCAGTATATACTCTGAATTATATTAATAATACTACACGGACTGCACTATGTTGGAGATACAACAAAACTTCAGCTTAGCCTATCATATGGAATGCAGTTTAGAAAAAGGACACAAGATGTCGCTAATGCTCAATGATATGCTATGCTATGTATTCTCTATGATGTGTTGTATTTTCCTGCCCACATTGATCTACTTGTTGATTTCTTTTTTCCTGCCTGTAAGCTCTGTGTGTGTCCTTCTTACCATGTGCAGAGAGAGACATCTTTGTCTGTGTGATGATGTTCCAATAAAGAAGCCAGTTCCTGTTACTACACAACGTCTGATCTCAACTGACTCCGCTGCACCTATCAATCGTACTTTGCAACACACTATATACTCTGAACTGTATTATAAATTTAGCGCCCATGTACTTCAAAGTACAGGTGCTAGTAAAATTTAGGGGAAAGATCAAAGTATAATGTTACTCTGATCTTAATTTCTATTATTTTATGGCTCTCTGTTATACCCACTCAAGTTGGAGTGGCGCAGAAAGACTGATTATTGTCGGAAGCAGGATTGCTTCAATATCCAAGGCCTGAGTCTGCTGTTCTCCTTCAAACCCTTTCTTCTGTCTTTCCCTCACCTGTTGACTGTTTTTACCCAGGTGGGTAATAAAGAGCACCTATAAAAGAGACTTCCTATTTGCGGACATTCCTTTATTGCTACTGAGTTCATCGTTCACCCTAGACACTTCACCAGAGCCATGAGGTAACATGCCATCCCTATTCTAACCAGCGGCTCCTGCGGGGGTGAGCGCTACATATTGTGACAGGAAGTCAGGTAAATCTGTGGGTGTTGTCACAGACGGGAGATACATTTCTGCCTTGTTTAGACAATTCACCAATTACTATCAGGTGTCGGCTGCAGAGGTAGCCAGAAAGGTTTAAGGACCTTGGATAGCTTCAGCTGTTCAGAATGAGGCAATTAAGGCCTCTATAAGTTATCCAGAGGATTACTACTGATGGCTGCATCCTGAGGCTTTTTGAGTTAAGGAGAGCAGTGAGCTGAGAAAGACTTCTGAAGGTGAGGTGGTGTTGATTTTTCTGTGAAAGACTATTGTTTTTTCTGCTGAGTGGCCAGCAGTGTCTGCCCAGCAGTAGGCTGTGCCAGACTCCATAGGTAGGTTCCTGGGTTGTGAAGGTAAACGCCCCCAAGTGGCCAGCGTTTATTTTATGTTTTGTTTTGTTTATGCTGTTTTTGATGCTTGCTCTTGTATCCAGCAATATGGAAGAATAAACCATAACCTTTGTTTTCAACCATCCTCGGCTGCCTCTCTGTATAGTTTAGTGGGTAGTGAACCCATCCAGGGGGATCACACACCCCCGCTACCGAGCTAACCCCTTACAATATATACTACACTGACTGCACTATATACTCAGCACTGTATTATATATACTACACTGACTGCACTATATACTCTGAACTGTATTATATATTTTACACGGACTGCACTATATACTCTGACGAAGGGGTCCGGCGCAGCTCTGAAAACGTTGCACTTTCCTTTGTGATGTGATCTCTTTAATTAAAAACTTATGGACAGAAGTTCTCGATACATGGTGTGCTGGCAAGTATGTACACTTGTTTGCTGTTTCCAGGACCCAACTGGTAATCGCTGTGCGATAGGAATATTGATCAGATTATTTATAATGCTGGCATGGTATTTGTTTTTTAGTATTTTATTTAGACGAGTCCATATTATTTTTACAGAGAAGCAGTCATTTTTCCAGCTCATAAAGTACTAATGTGGTGCGTGAAGCAAGTGGGTGTGCACACTTGTGGAAAAGTCCAAAAAAAGAGGACGGTCAATAACAGATTGACGTCCGGGAAGTGGTTCTGAAATCCTGACTGGACGTCCTGCAGGATTTCATGCCGTGCTTGCCCGTGGGGGTGCGCAGCGCGGCGATCGGTGATGTGGGGTGTCAGTCTGACACCCTGCATCTCTGATCTCGTCCAATCACGGCTGATCACGATGTAAACAGGAAGAGCCGTTGATGGCTCTTCCTCACTCGCGTCTGACAGAGGCGAGTAGAGGAGAGCCGATCGGCGGCTCTCCTGACAGGGGGGTTTGCACAGCCCCCCCTCGGATCGCCACACTAGACCACCAGGGAAGTGCAAAAAAAAAAAAAAAAGGCAAATAAAAATAAAAAGTTAAAAAATAAAATAAAGTAAGAGGACAGTAAAAAAAAAAAAAGATGCCAATCGGTGCCCACAAATGGATCCATCAGTGCCACCCCTCAGTGTCCATCAGTGCCACCTATCAGTGCCCATCTGTGCCACCCATAAGTACCCATCAGTGCCACCCACAAGTGCCGCCCATGAGTGCCCATCTGTGCCGCCTATGAGTGCCCATCAGTGCCACCTATGAGTGCCCATCAGTGCCACCCATCAGTGCCGCCTATGAGTGCCCATCAGTGCCCACAAATGGATCCATCAGTGCCACCCCTCAGTGTCCATCAGTGCCACCTATCAGTGCCCATCTGTGCCACCCATAAGTACCCATCAATGCCACCCACAAGTGCCACCCATGAGTGCCCATCAGTGCCACCTATGAGTGCCCAGTGCCGCCTATCAGTGCCGCCTATGAGTGCCCATCAGTGCCGCATACCAGCGCCGCCTATCAGTGCCACCTCATCGGTGCCCATCAGTACAGTATCAGCGTTTATAGCACAAACATTGTAGACCCTCCCAAAGCTCTGAAAGCTATATATTTTTAACTATTTCTGCCATCTTCAACAGAGAGAGCAGCAGCAGACTTGCATACTTTCATTTGATTCTTCTTTTTTTAAATGGATCCCATATTGAATATATGCCAATAAATTGTCTATGCGTTGCTCTTGCTGAGGATTCAACGCCGTCACAAACTACGCGAGAGATCCGTTGGCAGAGCTCTTCACTATTGGACCCATCCGTTGATGGCACAGAGATTTTCAGTTGGCTATTTTACCAATATGTATGTCCAGCTGCGTACTTATCCAGAGACATTTTTTTAAATTTTCGATTTTTTCAAATGTCGAATTTTTCAAATTCTGAAGTACGAAAATTGAAAAATGTGTAATTCGAAAATTAAAAAATTTCCAATTTCCAATTTTCGAAATTTCCAATTTCTCAATTTTCGAAATTTTGAATTTCGAATTTTTCAAATTTAGAAATTTGGAAATTCGAATTTTTTCAATTTCGAATTTTTCAAATTTCGAAATTTGGAAATTCGAATTTTTTAAATTTCGAATTTTTCACATTTCGAATTTTCAAATTTAGAATTTTTTGAATTTTCAAATTTCGAATTTTTCGAATTTTCACATTTCGAATTTTCACATTTCGAATTTTCAAATTTTTCAATTTTCGAAATTTTGAATTTTCGAAATTTTGAATTTCGAATTTTTCAAATTTCGAATTTTTCAAATTTCGAATTACGAAAATTGAAAAATTCGAAATTGAAAAATGCGAAATTCTAAATTTTTCAATTTTCGAATTTCGATTATTTCAATTTTTGTATTTCCGAATTTGAAAAATTCGAAAATTCGAAATTTGAAATTTGAAAAATTCGCAATATGAAAAATTCTAAATTTCAAAATTCGAAATGTCAAAATTTCGAAAATTGAAAAATTCTAAATTTCGAAAATTGAAAAATTGGAAATTGAAAAATTCGAAATTTAAAGAAATCGAAAATCGAAAAATTCGAAATTTGAAACATTCGAAATTTGAAAAAATTGAATTTCAAAATTTCGAAAATTTCACAATTCGAAATTCGAAAAATTGAAAAATTTTAAATTTAGAAAAAATCGAAAATTAAAAAAATTGGAAATTTGAGAATTGAAAAATTGGAAATTTGAAAATTGGAAATTTAAAAAATTTCGAAAATGTCGAAATTCGAAATTTCGAAAATTAGAAAATAAGAAATTTGAAAAATACGAAAATTGAAAAATTCTAAATTTGATTGTCCACTTGCCACGTCACCTGCCACAAGTTGTGGATTGTCCACTGGCCACGTCACCTGTCAAGTCAACTGGCCACTTCACCTGCCACAAGTTGTGGATTGTCCACTTGCCACATCACCTGGCCATGTCACCTGCCACAAGTTGTGGATTGTCCACAATGCAATGCAAGCAATTACAGTTGTTTAGGTTTTTTTAATGTTTTTTCATCATTTGCCATCATTTTTGAGATTTCTAATGTAAAAAAATAGGTCACCTTTAAAAACGCCTATAAACGAAATCGCGGCAAAACGCCGGTACCGCGTTTTGCCGCGATTAGCGGCGTTTTGCCGCGATTTGCGTCTGAAACGCGAAAACGCCAAAAGCGTCTGAACCCAAAATTTTGCGTTTGAAAAAACGCCCCTAAACCCAACTGCTTTAAAACGCCAAAAAACGTGATTGTGTGCATGGACACATAGGATAACATTGAATGTGTTCAGGGGCAGTTGAAAAAAATGCCCAAATGCCTCTGAACTCGAGTTTACCAGCGTCTCGTGTGCATGGGGCCTTAGGCCCCATGCACACGAGACGCTGGTAAACTCGAGTTCAGAGGCGTTTGGGCATTTTTTTCAACTGCCCCTGAACCCATTTAATGTTATCCTATGTGTCCATGCACACAATCACGTTTTTTGGTGGTTAAAAGCAGTTGGGTTTAGGGCCGTTTTTTCAAACGCAAAATTTTGGGTTCAGAAGCATTTGCTTTTGCGTTTTAAACGCTAAATGCCGCTAAACGCGTCTAAACGCGGCACCCTCGTTTAGCCGCGTTTGCGTTTTTAAAGGAACCCTATTTTTAACATAATAAAATAGGGAAATATCATTAAAAAATGTTAAAAAAATGATTTTAATCGTTTTAAATTATGTCTATCATTCAGATAATTCAAAGATGATATATATTCATTCAATAATTCAATACACCACCAGCATTGCACTTTCCAAAATTTTCCTTTTGAATTTAAACCTATATGTTGTACTTTCAACAACATCTGTCCACCTGCATTTCCATTCATCCCAACTAATCTAATCAGTGTCAGCAGACAACCCCAAGACATGTGTTTTTCCTGACCTTTGTCCACAAGCCACCTCCCAAAATCTTAATTTTTGGTTAGAAGTTCAGCCCAACTAATCTAATCAGTGTCAGCAGACAACCCCAAGACATGTGTTTTTCCTGACCTTTGTCCACAAGCCACCTCCCAAAATCTTAATTTTTGGTTAGAAGTTGAAGAGGTGACATCTCCAAAAATGACTTCTGATGTTACTTTAAAAAAAGACTTATTGGAAAATTCTAATTTTGAAAATTCGAAATGTTAAAAATTCGAATTTTCAAAATTCTAATTTTTAAAAATTCGAAATTTAGAAAAATTCGAAATTTTCAAAATTCGAATTTTCGAAAATTCGAATTTTGAAATTTCGAATTTTCGAAAATTCGAATTTTGAAATTTCGAATTTTCGAAAATTCGAATTTTGAAAATTCGAAATTTTGAAAATCCGAATTTTGAAAATTTCGAATTTTTCTAAATTTCGAATATTTAAAAATTCGAATTTTGAAAATTCGAATTTTTTACATTCGAAATTTCAAAATTTCGAATTTTCAAAATTTCGAATTTTCAAAATTTCGAATTTTCAAAATTTCGAATTTTCAAAATTCGAATTTTTCAAAATTTCGAATTTTCAAAATTCGAATTTTTCAAAATTTCGAATTTTCAAAATTCGAATTTTTCAAAATTCGATTTTTTCAAAATTTCGAATTTTCGAAAATCGAATTTTTCAAAATTCGAATTTTCGAAAGTTCGAATTTTTCTAAATTCGAAATTTTGAAAAATCGAAATGTTAAAAATTCGAATTTTCAAAAATGACTTCTGATGTTACTTTAGTACAACTTATAGAGGCAGTCCAGGTTTATCCCCAAATATGGGACAAGTCCCATGAACTATATTCAGACAGGACAGCCAAGCAAAGGACTTGGCAAGAAATTGGAAAAGAATTGACATCCAACTGGAACCAGTTGAACCCATATCACCCAGAAAAAAGAGGTAAGATTAATACAGCTTTGGGCTTGGTTGGGATGTAAACTAGTTAAAATGTCTGACATATTCTTATTTTTCCTTGTACAGTGAAAGATTTTCAGAAGAGATGGAAGTCTGTATCAGAGTCAAAAAATACTTATTGGAAAATTCGAATTTTGAAATTTCGAATTTTTGAAAATTCGAAATTTCAAAATTCGAATTTTCGAAAATTCGCAATATTGAAAAATTCGAAATTTTGAAAATTCGAAATTTTGAAAATTCGAAATTTTGAAAATTCGAAATTTTGAAAATTCGAATTTTGAAAATTTCGAATTTTTCAAAATTCGAATTTTCCAAAATTTCGAATTTTCCAAAATTTCGAATATATCTAAATTTCGAATTTTTAAAAATTCGAATTTTTGAAAATTCGAATTTTTAACATTTCGAATTTTCAAAATTCGAATTTTCAAAAATTCGAATTTTTCTAAATTCGAAATTTTGAAAATTCGACATTTTGAAATTTCGAATTTTCAAAATTCGAATTTTGGAAAATTCGAAATGTAAAATACCCAACTGAAAATCTCTGTGCCATCAACGGATGGGTCCAATAGCGATGACGAGCTCTGCAAACGGGTCGTCCACGTAGTTTGCGACGGCGTTGAAGCCTCATCAAGTGCAAAGTAAGAACAATTTCTTGGCATTTATTCATTATGGGATCCATTTCACAAAGGAGAATAATGAATGTATGCAAGTGCTGTCTCTGCTGCTGCTGCTCTCTTTGCCCCCCCCTTTGCATTGCTAAGCAGTTGCAGTGCTCCTAAACCCCATCAACTTTACCACCTTGAATTGCTGGTCAGTAGAAGTGCCATCAACCCTTTCCCTTGCATTGCGTCAGTGGCAGTGCTGTTATCCACCCCCCCCTCCACTGCATTGGTGGTGGTGTTTACTTTATGACATGCCCCAGTGCCACATTATTTCTTTCCACCATACAGTCAAGACTATGCTGTCAGATGAAGTGATCTTCCAGTGAACTATAGGTATTTTTTAAGTGGCATATGCTGTCACTGTGCAAAAGCTTTTTCCATAAGTACAGTATATGTATACAGATGTGATGATGAGGAGGGTATTCCAATCTTCCCCTACATACATACAGGAAAACACTGTGCTAACCCGAAAAACACATTGTGCCTGCAGCACTTTAGGGGGAAAGTACCAAAACTGGAGCAGACAAATCTGGAGCAGCTGTGCATAATAACCAGCTTCTTACGTCAATGTGTTTACTTAAGCATTGAAATGAAAGCTAGAATCTGATTGGTTGCCATGCACTGCAGCTCCAGATTCTGTCTCTTCTAGTCATTTCTCACAATTATGTCGGAGCACTCTCTTTGTGGGTCTGCTGAAACTAAACAATCACTTATATTCTGACTCTAGAGCAGCCACAATCCACTGTCCCAGCAGAACCAGAGCTTATTGTTGGGAGCTGCTCAGCCATAGTATTACACCTGTCAGAATGAAGATAAGCAAAGTCTCATCTGCATCCTGCATGGCATGGATAAAAGCCAAGTCTACATGTGTTATGTGAACGATGTGTTGAAGGTACTGTGGAGGTGCTAGCAAAAAATTTGGGAGGCTATATGAATCTCGCTCATTCCCCTGGTGCCATCTCTGCTTGGGTGTCATATCTTTGATAGTAGACATGTGCATTCGTTTTCGTTAGAATGCATTTTCGTCCGAAAATCTGTTTTTTTCGTTATCGTTTTAACAAACGATAACGAAAGCGCAAGAAACGAAAACCGAAAGATCCGACACAAAAAATGCTTTATTTTCGTTTTTGTTGCGGTAAAAATTCGATATAGAGAGATTCGACATTATAGGGAAAAGATTCGACATTATAGAGAAAAGATTCGACACTGTAGAAATAATAGATTCGACATTACAGAGAATAGATTTTGATTTATGAGAAAATAGATTTGACATTATTACTAGTCATACAACATTAGAATTCTTGTAGGCGGAATATTAGAATGGAAATGTACGATTCGATGTAAAGATTCGACGTTCCGTCGAATATTCTTTTGACCATTCGACAGAAACCAAGTATTATTGGATTTTCGGAGGAAAGCTATTCCCCAACGAAAAACAAAATAAATCAAAACGATTTTCGGGTGTAACTAAATAAATGTATTTTCCAAACGAAAATGAAAAAACGAAACAAAATATTCCAGTCTGCACATGTCTATTTGATAGTGTAGTTCCATAAAAATAGATTGTGGGCTAGATGGGGTTAGTGATTAGTCTAGGTTGAGGTTGGTTATTAGCCAAGAATATGATTATGGTTAGTTTAGTTATAGTGATCAGCTAGGGTCATTGATTATCTAGTTCTAGTGATTATTGACAGTAAGTTATGGTTAGGTTTTTCCTTTTTTTCTTTTATTGTATTCATTCATATGACCTCAATAAATTCCACAGTACTTTACAGCCCCCATTCAATCATTTACTTACAATGGTTTCTAGATCATTTTAACATTTTCCTGTGTTTAACTATTAGGGAGTGTTTACTTATTTTAAAGCCCTATAAAGTATTTTTTTGTTGCATAATAAGTCATGAAAAATGTCTTTTGTTTCATATCTGCTCAATTATACAGTATGTTCTACCATCCTTCAACCCTATTATATACCATACTTTTTCTGCATGCACCATAGTGTTTGATGAATACATGAAAGAACTTGCATGATACCTGGTTTACAATGTCTGCCAAACTAGTCAGCTTACCATCAGGGTTGGATTTACCATAACTAAATATACTTTTTAAAGCAAACACATTCTTTGTCTATGCAGGGCAAAATAAAAAGCTTGCTTAACCTCCTTATGAAAGTAAAACAAAAATACCTGAACCTAGTTTTGCTAACTCTAACCCTAATGCCGTGTACACATGATCGGTTTATCTGATGAAAACAGTCCGATGGACTTTTTTCATCGGACAAAACGATTGTGTGTGGGCCCTATAGGTCTTTTTTCCATCAGTGACAGACTGGGACGACAGCCATGCAGACCAATTTGATGCAGTGTGCGGCGTATGGTCTGAGCACTGACAGACTGACCCCCACCCCTTCAACCCCTGCAGCAATACTGGCAGCACTCATACGTCTATTTCCCAAAGACAACCTCTGGATATGATGGTGAGCATGTGCACTCAACTTCTTTGGTCGACCATGGCGGGGCCTGTTTTGAGTGGAGAATAACAATAATAACAGTCAAGGGAGCTACACAACAATAGTGTGAAAAAGCTGAAGAGGAATATTCAACTATAATTCCTCAGTTCAGCAGCAAAACACCATCACCTCATTAGTAATTAGCAAAGAGGTGTGTCTCTCTAGATCAAAAAGCAGCATACATAGAACATGTTCTATATATACTGTTCTGAGTGGAACCTGTCCTGTTAAACCGCTGCATGGTCTTGGCCACTGTACTGCAGCTCAGTTTCAGGGTCTTGTCAATCTTCTTATAGCCTAGGCCATTTTCATGTAGAGAAACATTTTTTTTTCAGATCCTCAGAGTTGTTTGCCATGAGGTGCCATGTTGAACTTCCAGTGACCAGTATGAGGGAATGAGAGCGATAACACCAAATTTAACACACCTGCTCCCCATTCACACCTGAGACCTTGTAACATTAACAAGTCACATGAAACTGGGGAGGGAAAGTGGCTAATTGGGCCCAATATTTGACATTTTTGACATTTTCAGTTAGGGGTGTACTCACTTTTGTTGCCAGCGGTTTAGACAACAATGGCTGCGTATATATATATAAATAAAAAATAAATAAATAAAACAATGCATGCACAGTGTTTATAAATACATTTTATATATATTTATTTTCATTATTCCTTTACTGTCTTCATTTTACAAAAAAAATCTTGTACAATATGCTTCCATTTCACTTAGGGGTCTATTTGGTGTTATTAATGATGGACAGCATTATTGATGATTAATTTATATAGCTTGACAGCATTTTTTAAGATAGATTTACATCACTTGATGGTGTGATTGTTGTTGAATTTACAATGCTTTGCGACATGACTGACAATGGATTTACATCATTTGATTTGGTGTTATTGATGATAGATTAACATCACTTACCAGTGTTATTGAGGATAGAGTTACATCGCTTATCAGATCGCTGCATTCATCAATGTTTTCACCAAAAATATTTAGAATAATGTCGGGTAAAACAAGGCTGCACACATTGATATTCTGCAGAGCATACTGGGCATTCTAATAAAATACCAATTCCACACTTTTTAACCAGTCCTACAGAGATCAAGATGTTTCCCATCTCCATACCTCCCAACCGTCCCGGATTTCGCGGGACTGTCCCGCGATTCGCGTTAAATACTGCGGTCCCGCGATTACCGCGGCAAACCCCCCACCCCGCTCAACAACTCTGATCCACGGACCCCCCCCCCCAGCTCAACAACTCTGATCCACGAACCCCCCAACCCCGCTCAACAACTTCGATCCGCGGACCCCCCCCTGCTCAACAACTCTTTGATCTGCGGACCCCCCCCCCCTGCTCAACAACTCTGATCCACGCCCCCCGCTCAACAACTCTGATCCAGTAGAGGTATGCATCTCTACTAGCAGTGAGGAAGGGTTTACACTTCTGTTTTTTATTCAGTAATTCTGTTTTTTTCACTTTTTATAGCAGTAACACAAGGGCAAAAAAAAAACAGTAACTGTGTTTGGTAGGTTCAATTCCAACAGTGAGTACAAAAGCTCCCTAATAGGAAAACAAACAGCAATACAAGTTTTACAGGCAGTCTAATTCTCCCCCACTTATTATCAAAAGTGCTGGCTGGAGCTGGAGGTTACATATGTTATCAAATTTTTCTTACAAATAAAAGAAAATCATGCCGATATTCGAAATACTGTACAGGATAAAAAAGATCTAGGCCCAGATTCACAGAGCGATTACGCCTGCGCAACAGGAGATGCGCGTGCGTAAGTCTAAATGTGCGCGTGCGTTTCGTTGCGCGGCATTCCCCAGAACGAGATACGCAAAAAATCGTCTTTTTTTGGTCCCGCGTAATTTCGTTAGACTGGCGCATCCGTCCGCGCAAAAGTGCGATAGACACACCATTGATTTGCTAGTCAAATATGCTAATGAGGGACTTACGGGGATCCACAAAACAACGTTGGGGCAGCGCAGGCGACGCAGTGTGCGCAACAGCAAAATGTCCTGTCTAAAATTAGAGCTGATAAAAGCTGGTCTAAAAAAAGAAAAAAAGTCTACTTGTCAGATAAAGCAACACTGTTAGTGAGGAGTTCAGCAGTCACACGTGTTGCTCAACAATCTGTATGCCAACATGCCAGGGGCATCGTCGCACATAGCTATACTACTGACTTTAGATGAACAAAGAAGGAGGAGGGCACGGAGGATGGCACTAAGGAGGGCACGGGAGATGTTTTTTTTTTTTTTTTTATTTGCTTATATAAAATTTACAATTTAATCTAATCTAATACAATATTCTTATCTGATACAAGCCCCTCACTCTTCACTTGATATATCACACACGCATAGACATCTTTGGCATGAGTGATTCTGAGGTGTCTCGCATCTTCAGATTCACCCCTCATGCCATCCTGGAATTACCACAACCTTGCAGGAGGACATCAGCAGCCCAACACATGGCACCACCCATGACACCCATGACAGCTACATATACAATCAGAGCCCCATCCCCACAGATTTCGAACAGAACATGTATGGGGACAGCTGGCTGGTTGGTGAGTGACATGGGTGGCAGGCATGACTATCCCCTCCCGTGATGCACACCTCACAAGTGGCACATGCATGACTAACATCCTCCTGTCTTTTCCCTTCAAGGTGAATCTGCATATGCACTGGTACCCCATCTCATGACCCCATCTCATGCCAGCTCACATTATGCATCTTTGCACGTTAAACACACACATTAATCATGGCACAATGAGAATGCATGCATGCACACCACTGTGGTCCCTAGCACACACACACCACATCGTCATCACATTGGATTGGCACCAGTCCACCATGCAGGACTTGTGAGCTGCAACGCCACGCCACGGCTCCAATTATGTCACTGTACATTCATACACCATTCACACAGACCTGGGGATCACTTCTCCACCACAAATGAGGGTGACACCCCTTTTCCCGCAGGAATATCACCCCCACATTCCAAAATCATACACAAACAGAACCAAAAAAATTAAATAAATGACAAGCAAAAAAAAAAAATGCCCAGCAAAAATATAATTTAAACAAAATAACAACAAAGAAAACACATAAAAGACAAAAATCACTCTGCAAAACAGTCCCCAAATATCTCAAAGACACGTCACAAACAAACAAAAGCACCTTGCTGTAGAGGGAGGGATACAAAGGGATGTACTTTTGCAAAGGAAGTGCATTTGTGTCTGTCTATTTATGCTGTCTGCGTAGTTCACAAAGTTGCCCTAGTCCATTTCCAATTTCACTGATTGCGCCGCTCCCGAGTTGTGAGCATGCGCACAGCGGAGCTGACCATGGTCTCCTTCAAGCGCGCATGCGCGAGCCGGCCAGCCCTTCATTTGCATGGGGTCACGGCTCATTTCAATGTAACACGCCCACGTCCTTCCCAATTTGTATTACTCCTCCTTACGCCTCTGGAAAAACGTTACGTATGCGCAATTTCCTGCGCAAAAGCTACGAGAATAGGGTGATTACGCGGCAAAATTGCGCAAGTCTAACGTAAAGGCGGTGCGCTACGCCGGTCCAATAATGTGCAGATGTACGTGAATCTGGGCCCTACTCTCTACCCCGCCCCTATCCAAAAATAAGCTGGATAGAATAGAAAACAAAAAAATTCAAAGCATCATTCTGAAAACCTGAAATATGTTGAAGCAATTACTAAACCAATACAGAATTCATTGAATTAAAGCGGGGGTTCACCCTATACAAAATATATATCATTAGATCCAGTATGCTGGTGTTCCCCCCCCCCCCCCCCCCGCTGTACTTACCGTATTATCGTAGTTTTAATCCGGCTTCCGGGCTCTGCCTCGGGGGAATAGGCGTTCCTAAGACCAGGCATAGATGATTGACGTGTGCGTACAGCGGGTCACGCCTTCCGAAAATACCCGAAGTGGGACTCGGCTTTTTACGATGCCTGCGCAGTCAGCTCTACACTGCAGGCGCCGTATAGTGACGTAAACAGCCAAGTCTCACGTCGGCTATTTTCGGAAGGTGTGACGCGCTGTACGCGCACGTCAATCCTCTATGCATCGTTTTAGGAACGCCTATTCCCCGCGGGAAATCAGCTCAGAGCCGGATTAGAACTATATATAACACGGTAAGTACAGCAAAAAAAAAACAAAAAAAACCCCAGCATACTGCAGATGTCAGCAGTATGCTGGATCTAATGGTAAATAGTTGATTTTGAGGGTGAACCTCCGCTTTAACACTAAATGAGCATCAATTAATCTGGAAGTTATGCAGAATTGCAACATAATCTACTTTGGGTACTAGTCTGACATCTGTTGGTAATTGTTGTTATTGCACCATATTTAAAATTGCTAATAAATGTTTTCAACATCTGTGTACAATGAAACAGAATGTATTTTTTAGCCACACTTTACCTTTTATACCTAAAAAAAAATTGATGGTATAATGATTGTGTTCAACATCTCAAACTACATATGGGCGACATATTGCTTTTTGCAATGCAAAGATTGATCGCTATACAGTATTTATGAAAAAAAAGTCAAAATAAAAAAACAGAAACCATATACAGTGCCTTGAAAAATTATTCATTCCCCTTGAAATGTTACACATTTTGTCATGTTACAACCAAACTTGTAAATGTATTTTATTGGGATTTTATGTGATAGACCAACACAAAGTGGCACATAATTGTGAAGTGAAAAGAAAATGATAAATGGTTTTCAATTTTTTTTTTACAAATAAATATCTGAAAAGTGTGGCGTGCATTTGTATTCATCCCCCTTTACTCTGATACCCCTAACTAAAATCTAGTGGAACCAATTGCCTTCAGATGTCACCTAACTAGTAAATAGAGTCCACTTCTGTGTAACTTATTCTCAGTATAAATACAGCTGTTCTGTGAAGCCCTCAGAGATTTGTTAGAGAACCTTGGTGAACAAACAGCACCATGAAGGCCAGGAAACACACCAGACAGGTCAGGGGTAAAGTTGTGGAGAAGTTTAAAGCAGGGTTAGGTTATAAAACAATATCCCAAGCTATGAACATCTCACTGAGCACTGTTCAATCCATCATCCAAAAATGGAAAGTATATGGCACAACTGCAAACCTACCAAGACATGGCCGTCCACCTAAACTGACATGCCAGGCAAGAAAAGCACTAATCAGAGAAGGAGCCAAGAGGTCCATGGTAACTCTGGAGGACCTACAGAGATACACAGCTTGGGTGGGAGAATCTGTCCACAGGGCAACTATTAGTCGTGCACTCCATAAATCTGGCCTTAAGGGCCAGTTCACACCAGATGCAATTCGTACAGTTTTGTGTGCATTTTTTCTGCACTAAAAATGCATGCACCATGTTTTCCATGTGTTCTAATGGCTCTAGGTGGCTCTGGTTCACACCATGCAGTCAGTTTCCGGTGCAGAAACTGACCAGAAACTGACTGCATGGTGTGAACTAGAGCCAACTAGAGCCATTGGAATACATGGAAAACACTGTGCATGCATTTTGTGCGGATCGTGTGTAGATCGTGTGCTTTAGAGTCTGCAAAAGACTTGAGACTGGGGCGGAGGTTCACCTTCCAGCAGGACACCGACCCTAAACATACAGCCAGAGCTACAATGGAATGGTTTAGATCAAAGCATATTCATGTGTTAGAATGGCCCAGTCAAAGTTTAGACCTAAATCCAATTGAGAATCTGTGGCAAGACTTGTAAATTGCTGTTCACAGACGCTCTCCATCCAATAGGACAGAGCTTCAGCTATTTTGCAAAGAAGAATGGGCACAAATTGCACTCTCTACAATTATGCCGCGTACACACGGTCGTTTTTTGCGATGAAAAAAAAACGTCGTTTTTTAAAACGTCATTTAAATTGATCGTGTGTGGGCAAAACGTCGTTTTTTGTCTTAAAAAAAACGACCAAAAAAAAATTCCAACATGCTTGAATTTTTTGTGTCGTTTTTTCAAAACGTCGTTTTTTGTTTCACAAAAAGTCACCGTGTGTAGCAAAAACGTTGTTTAAAACGACGTTTTTCAACCCGCGCATGCCCAGAAGCTAGTTATGAAGCGAGCTTCAATGGAAAAGTTTGTTTTTTTTTATCGCAAAAAACGACCGTGTGTACGCGGCATTAGATGTGTAAAGCTGGTAGAGACAACCCCAACAAGACTTGCAGCTGTAATTGCAGAGAAAGGAGGTTCTACAAAGTATTGACTCAGGGGGGCTGAATACAAATGCACTCCACACCTTTCACAAATTTATTTGTAAAAAAAAAAGAAAAACATTTATCACTTTCCTTCCACTTCACAATTAGGTGCTGCTTTGTGTTGGTCTATCACATAAAATCCCAACGCAGAGGAAGTGATGCAGCTCTCCTCTCAGCGGTATTTTCAAACTGCCGATTGGAGAGAACAGTCACAGTGAGTCGCACAAACAGCACACTGACACCAGGACATATAGGCACACTTAACCCCTTGCGATCACCCACCCCCCTGTCACACTGTCACTGAATGCAGTGATCATTAATGTACTGATCACTGAATTTAGTGTCAGTATGACAGTTAATGTGACAGGCAGTTAGTGTTAGGTCCAGGGTAGCCCCGTACCCCCCCAAATAAAGGTTTAACCCCTTGATCACCGCCCTAGTATAAATGTCGCTGTTGCCGCTAGGTAGCTTTTTTTTTTATTGCGATTTTTTTTTTACTAAAGACATGTGGCTAAATACATTTTGGCCTAAATGTTTGACTAAAATTTAGTTTATTCGATTTTTCTTATAACAAAAATTAAAAAATATAGATTTTTTATCAAAAATGTCGCTATATTTTTGTTTATAGCGCAAAAAATAAAAACCACAGAGGTGATCAAATACCACCAAAAGAAATCTCTATTTGTGGGAAGAAAAGGACGCAAATTTTGTTTGGGAGCCACGTCGCACGACCGCGCAATTGTCTGTTAAAGCGACGCAGTGCTGAATTGTAAAAACGCCTCTGGGCATTTAGCAGCATATTGGTCCAGGGCTTAAGTGATTAATAAAAAAAATAAAAAAATAAAAAAAAACTATGCAAACAACATTTTTATAGAAAAGGGTATTACCAAGGGAAATGAGACAATAATACAATAGTAAATAAAAAAATATGTAATGAAAATACATAATAAAGTCCTGGTTCAGCAAGGTCCAATCAATAAACAAGATGGCTGAGTGGCTCTCAATTCTCGGTAGATGCTCGGGCAAGGGCTAGCCGTGCAGCTATCAGAACGTGTGTGATTATTGGATGGAATTGTATATGCCATGTTTGTAACCCCAATCCCAGCAGAGCAGTTTCAGGGGTTAATGATACATATGAGTTTGTGAGTTGAGATATTAGCGAGTTCACATTTTTCCAGAACAGGGTGATTGAAGGACAGTACCACCAGACGTGCGGGGATGTGCCCGGAAGACCACAGTTCCTCCAGCAGCAATTTGAGTGCGATGGGTAGATTCGCGCCAGCTTGGCTGGCGTGTAGTACCATAGGTGAAGAATTTTGAGCGCTGATTCCCAATGTGTCAGGCACTTAGAAAATTTCAGCGGATAAGTCGTAGCTCGATGCCAATTTTCTGGTTCCTCTGTGAAGTGGAGGTAATGTTCCCATTTTTCCATAGATAGGAGTTTTCGATGCTCTTTGTTGGATGCCAATACTTTGTACATAGTAGAGATCCCTTTGACCGTGCGGGAGGAGTTTTCGTAGTACTGAATGAGCTGTTGGGGTATAGTGGAGGTTGACCAGAGAGCGTCACGGAGAGCGTGCCTGATGTGCAGGTATTTGTAAAAGTCTTTATGGCTGATGTGCGACTTGGCCCTAAGGGTGTTGAAGGAAGATAAGACTTTGTGATCAAAAAGGTCTCCAACGGTTTGGATCCCAGCTTCAACCCAGGAGTCGATCCTCAGATCCTGGCATAAGAGATTCATAGCCGTTAGAGGCAGCCGTTTGAGAAGTGCTTTTGGTATTCCTTGAGATACTTGTAATATGGAGTTCTATACTCTTATTGTGGCCGTGATTGAGTCAAGATAATGGTGTGGAGGAATCAGCTTAAGCCATAAGGCTGCTAGTAGTTGCTTAGGTGAGCATCCCATCACCGTTTCCTCTATTTGTAGCCACAAATGTTGTTGCGATGAGGTCCACCATCTCCTCGATTGATCTAGTAGTATAGCTTTATAATATCTTTTGACCTCAGGGGCATTAAAGCCGGCCATGTGTGTGGGAGCGTATAGGGTAGAGCGGCAGACTCAAGGGTGTTTACCATTCCAGATAAATAAGTTCAGGATCCTCTGCAATTTGGCCAGTTGATCTTGCAGGATTGGCAGCGGGATGGAACGGAACAGGTATAGAATATGTGGCATGAGGAACATTTTGACTAGGGCAATTTTTCCAGCCCAAGATGCTTTTATGGAGCGTAAGCCAAGGGATAAATCCTGCAATTTCTTAACCACTCTATCCAAATTAAGTCTTACTAGGTTATTTGAGGATGTTGTCAAGTAAATACCAAGGTATGTTAGTGAGGAGGCTGGAGCCCAGGGGAAGGGAGACAGGCCAGAGATCCTCTGTTTTAGCTGGGGGTCCAAGCATATTCCCAACATGCTGGATTTGGAGCAGTTAACTTTGTAAAGGGATATTTTACCAAATTGGCTAAGGAGCTCGGTAAGGGCCGGGAGTGACTGAGTCGGATTGGTAATTGCCACTATCACATCATCAGCATACAGTCCGATCTTATGGACAGTGCTACCAATTTGAAAGCCAGCTATTACGGGGTGTGCTCTGATTGCCTCTGCCAATGGTTCCATTACTAGCGCAAAAATCAGTGGCGACAGGGGGCATCCCTGCCTGGTACCATTGGTAATATTGAAGGGCGTAGAAGTAACACTGCTTGTTTGAACTCTGGCTGAGGGTGCTGGCCCTCTTTTAACCTAACCAGAATCACATATGTAGCACCCTCCTAGATAGGTGCTAAGATTGAATAAAGAGGTGTGAGGATTAGGCAAATTTAGTTTGGGCTTACTGTATCCAGTAGAGCTGCGGTTCATTGTTGGGTAAATTTAGTGTTGGCTCACTGTTTGGCTGTTCTATAATGTTCTAGACGTTAGTGGGCAGGAAGAGTCTAATCAGAAGTTGAATATTCATACAGCCTTGGCCAATCCCTGGAGAGAGGTGCCCAAATGGTGATTGGGAGTCTATATAAATACTCTGAGCCAGAGAGCAGCAGGGTATTTTCCTGAGAAGGCCGATAACAGCCTAAGGGGGGCTACTTGCCCCCTTTAGGTCATCCTGCCATGTGCCTGTGGGGTGTTGAGGCCTCAGGTGGGCTACCTGGAGACCTGCTTTGCTGAAAGTTGCTGAAGGCTGACTGAGGGACTGTCAGCTGAGAATCTAGTTTGGTATCACAGGATGTAAGTGCCACAAGGATGTTGGAAGGAGGTAATCAATATTTCCAAGGACATTTGTAAGTACATACTGATGAGAGAGATCATAGAGACTGTGTGCTGAGGCCATCCCTTGTGTGCTAGAGTCAGTGGGTACATTGTATCCCGAAGAGCTTAGTCTATTTAACTCCTAGTGTATGGATTTTGTTGGAATGTCCAGAAAGAGGAAATCTCCCCAAGTTGCTACTTCAAGGTCCAATCCACTCTTTACTTCTACAAGGGCTTGGCTCATAATTCTACAGGAGAACATTCAGCGTGCAGTGCTAAGGGTTCCTGGAGTATCCTACCATTACCCATTACCTATCCAAGTTCTCAATAAAGCACCAGAAAAAGCATACCACTTTTTAGCCTGAAGATTGTTTGGAGCTTTGCTGTGAGGAAACTATTGGGAAAGGGCTATGGGTAATTTACTAAGGCTCTCCTACAGGGGTAGCACTACACATAAACGAGTGTCAATACGTGTCAGAATTCCTTATTTTTATAATCCTTTCAGGTCAGAGATTCAGAAAACGTTGAATCCAAAGCATCAGTATGACAGCCATTTGCTCAAATAAAAGTTGAGCAATAGCAGCTTTCATGTTTTTCTGACAATTGCAACATATGAAAGTCATGTCATCAACCTGGCTTTGCTATTTTTCCAGGACTGTATAAGTTTTACTACTGTGTAGACTGAAATACAAATCCTTTAATAAGTAAAATGTCATATGTATTTGAAGAGCTAGCCCAGGTACAGTTTGTTCATGCAGTTGTAGCCATGCCCTCGTAGGGGGTTGCTGAATGCAGTGGTTTAACTGTCACCCTACCCAACACGGGCATCAATCTCTCAGACACTCAAGCCCTGTACGGTATAAAGTCCGACAAGAAAACCGAGAACCTGCTCTGTAAGTTTTCTCATGTACACGTGGCCAGGTTTCCCGCTGGAGAACTGCGGGGAGAGCTTTTGACGGGAATCCCGGCCGTGTGTATGCTCCCTCGCAGTGTTTTCCCATAGGAAAACTGCCAGGTTTAAAACCGTTGGGATTCCTGATGGGAAAATAGAGAGCAGGTTCTCTATTTTCCTGCTGGGATTCTTGGCAGGTTTGCTGTCAGGAAAACTGCGAGAAAGCATACAAATGCCCGGACAAAAGCTTTCCTGGCAGTTTTCCTGGCAGGAAAACCGGTCGTGGGTACGAGGTTTTCAGAGACATAGAACAGTTTCGTTTTTTTGTTTATATTGAGGGGATTGAACTTGGATGGGAAATGAGAAATTATGGGATGCCCAAGAATATTCAGTGTGTAGCGCTCACCCCCAAAAGAGCCGCTGATTTGATGATGGGATCTACTCTCTTGGCTCAGCTCACCCCTATATAATCAGCTCGAACCCGCCCTTGACACATCGGAAATCTGGCAGTAGGATATTGTGACCCCTACTGGGCTGGAGTCACAATAACAGACATACAGTGTACAATGGCAATGTGACAATTAATTACCTGCTGTGGTGGTATGACCTCTCCAGACGAGAAAATACACTCCACACAATGAATGTGATTGATTATAAAAGGGTAAGTTTACTATAAGACACTTAGAAGCAACAAGCATAGGGTTTTAAATGCAAACACAATCAGTCAACAGTAACTCAAACTGATTCGCAAGGGCCCTTGCAAGAATCAGTAGTTAATGAAATTTTAACCAGATATTCTATACCTAAGAGTGGTACCACCCGCCTAGATTCAGGATCAGTCTATGCTCGCGAGCGTCCCTAGCGGACAGTCCTTTAGATTAATCAATGCTCTCGTAGCGGCCGGTTGGTCCACGTGAATTTGTAATTCACAGATAACGGTTACAAGAAGGAATCACCCAACAGAATATCTATGACAGTCGAATGTGGTGGGGCTGATCGCTCGTCAGCGTCAGTCACTACTACGAAGCATTGGGATAATTAACTAGGCCTCTGAGTTTTAGCTACAGGCCAAACGTATGTCTGTAACTGGTATATAGAAACTGGGTGTCTGTGATAACCAGGTAGTCAAAAGTTGAGCAAGTGTTCTCTCACCCCACAGGCCGACCTGCCTGATTCCTTCTTGGGAAGAACAAAAGAGAACCCGCTGCTCCGATGTTGCTCCAGAACACACACATGATCCCGGACCAAGATGTCCCACTGCTACAGTTGTCAGCTGGGCAGCCTCTTCAAACTCCGGGAACACTGGCTTGGAGTTGGGGTCTTGCTTCCGTCTGGATTGCTGGTCTCTCAGGATAGTCTAGGCCCAGGCTTCCGGCCTAGGATCAGTGTTGTAAGTAACGGAGTTACAATAAACGCAATTACCTAACGCAGCCCCTTTTGAGGGTAACGAGTAATCTACCTGATTACTCTTCCCCTCACGGTAACGCAGTTCCCATTACTTGGGTGTCATTACCGCAATTACATCTACCGCCACTAGATGGCAGCAAAGTAATTGCTTCTGCCAGCGCTGTGAACATAAATATGGGTGGAACTCCGCTTTAGAATCATGTGACCTCTGTGATGGCCTGTCACAACGGTCTTAAAAATCCAAATCGCAAGGAGCCCTGGATACAATGAGCCCCATCCGCCTCACACTGACCTATTACCGGGGAACAACTTGCATCGATCACACACACTGTGTGCGCAACCTGATCAATGATCCGGGGAACACATGGCCGGAACAAAATGTTCCACAGAACAAACGTTCCCTATACAACACAGTGTACACAGCGACATTTAGTGGTCAACATGGTAAGTGCAGGACACCTATACAGACCAATGATCAGCAGGTTATTTTTCGTCAGTGATTTTATCACTTCATCAGACAACAAAGAAGAATCTGACATCCCCTTTCCAGATCCCTTGCACCTAATAAAGCTTATATAAGATAAATAAAATAATAAACAATAAACCATAGAAAATTCTAATAAAGCCCAATATAAGATTTTAAATTACAGACTCTGTAAACATCAAGGGAATGTATATTATAAACATACATTTTAATCCAGCTTATAATTTGGATGTAATATGTAGCAGATAGATAAGGGTTTTAAGTCCTATTAGCTGCACATACATGGTGGGACGGATGCACCTAGGCTGGGACATACACAAGATCACCATTTGTTTCTGGTTTTCTTCTCTCAAGGATCTGGCATTCTTTTGTCTTGGTGTATTAACTTACTGCTCCCTGGCAAGCGCCCACCATCTGCTTCTCAACAAAGCATTGTAGAATATAAAAAAAAATCAGTTACTTTGCTGAGTAACTAATTACTTTTTCAATGTAGTAACTGAGTCACTAACGCAATTACTTTTTCAGAGAAGTAATATGTAACTGTAACTAATTACTTTTTTAAAGTAAGATGAGCAACACTGCCTAGGACACAGCAATCTCCGTCAGCAGCTCTGCACAGAAGAGATGGCGGACCAGAGAGAGCTAAAAAGGCACCACTCCCCTTCCTTAAGTAACCTTCTCCACCGGTCTAGCGGAACATCACATCCTCCTGGAGGGCAAAGCATTGCGTCAAATTGTAGTCCGTTTCTCCTAAGAGTCAATGGAGTCCATATCTCCTGCTACTTGTAGTCCCGCAATGCATAACTTGTATAACAGTATCTAACATATTTACAGGCTTAAGTAAAGTTCCAGGGGGGAGGCCTGTCACCAGACTCGGACAGGATGACCCCGCTACAAGTGCAACTTGCTTGGGACTTCTATATACACTCCAGTCTTCTCTCCAGCACAAACTTAAAGTAGCGTTCCGCCTAAAAAATAAATATTAAAAGCCAGCAGCTACAAATACTACAGCTGCTGAGTTTTAATAAATGGACACTTACCTGTCCAGGGTGCCTACGATGTCGAAAGCCGAAGTCGATCAGGGGGGGGGGATGCCAAAAAGTGGAAGTTCCATTTTTGGTTGGAACTCTACTTTAATACCTTTTACCCTTCACTCCTCTGCATTTTCTGCAGACTGTTACACCTCCAGCACTTCCCTTGCTGCAGACTGTTACTCCTCCAGACTAGCTAGCACCGCATGGTTTGGCCTGACACTAACTCAGCCAGGCCTCAGAAAACTGTCCTTTTCGGCAGGGACCTTGGCCCCTGTGGTGTAGAAATAGTTCAGGTGCTAACTGTCCTCAGCTCAGCTACCAATACCAGATAGCTATCTTCATGCACAGCCAGCCAGCCTGACTGCAATGAACTCTTTCCACTGCTCTTCCCACAGGTTAACCGGGTAAAATGCAAGCATTACTGGCTCTACATGTGGTGCACTGGCTTTCATTGTATGGCACCCCAACATGCTGCTTAGTACCAGGAAGCACACCACAGCACACCATAAGGCACATACCATGTGTTACCATGCACTGTGTTGTTACAAAGGGCCATGTGCAATTTTCTGTTCTCATCAGTATACTTGTAGCCAATTTATAATAAATGGGTGACTTGCAATGCCACATGTGTTAAGACATCACAAGGGACCACAGTAGTCTTAATGTGTCCTATACAAAACTAAAAAAGAAAAAGTAATAGCCTTGTTTTTTACTACCTGGATTGCTTGTAGTTGTTAAAAAAGCGCTATCAAATATGTAATAGATTGCTTACTAATCGTTCAACGGGGTAGCTGCATTAGTTTACTTATCCTAGGCTTTTTTCTCTCCTTTTTTATCTGGTGATCTGGCCAGTAACATACATCCTGTAATATAGTGCACCCACTCTGGATGAAAGAGTACAGGGGGCACATTTGGACAGCAGCATTGGCAATCTGAGTCGAGGAGAGTGTTAGATGGACTAGAAGATTTAAATTCACTGACAAATTGAAGCCAAGCTCCAGCTAATACTTTTTAAAGTGGTTGTAAACCCTGAAAAAACAAAACAAAACAAAAAAAACCCTGCAAGACAAAGGCATAATGAGCTAGAATGCGTAGCATAGCATACTAGATAATATGTGGTCCTCGTACATCTCTACGATCGGCAACATCTCTCCTGGAGGTTACTTTTGTGCTGTGATTGCCCCGGAGCCGCGATGATGTCACTCCCGCGCGTGCGCACGGGCGCCACTAGTAGCGGCACACGGACTGAAGCAACGGCACGTTTACTTTAGTGCGTATGTGCCAATGACATTGGCACATGCAGGGGACAGGGGATATCTCCTAAACCTGCATATCCTGGGTAGCTACAGGTAAGCCTTATGATAGGCTTACCTGTAGCACAAAGTGGTTGTAAAGGGTTTACAACCACTTAAACAGTTACAGCAAACCCTTTTTTCCCCTTTTAGGATAAAGGTTTTACATAAATAAAAGCAGATCAATGTAAGCACCCCTGTTATGCCTCGTACACACGATCGGAATTTCAGATGGTAAAAGTCAGACGGACTTTTTCCATCGAAAATTCCGACAGTGTTTATGCCCATCTGAGTTTTTCCATTGGATATTCAGATATCAGATGAGACATGTTCTCTTTTCCTCCGATGAAATTCCGTCATTATTCCGATGTGAAATCTCTGTAACTGATACTTTCTACTGTTTGTTCTTATGAAATACAACAGACTTACTGGCTGGATTAACAGGTCAAAGTAAAAGAAAGAAAATGAATGCAGCCATCACATCTAAGAAATGGTAAGCTGCAATATAATAAATGTTAGCCTTTGGGTTTAATACTGCTTTAAGTTGACTATACTTTATTGTGATGAACGATTGATAAAATAACGAATAGATCCACTTGAGTTTTAAGGACTTTAGGAATGTCTTTGTAAAATACATAACACATGGATATAAGACATTCTTTTTTTATCTTGAGGACAGAGCGCTCAGGTTCTAATGAAGGTGTGTCACCTTCTGTCATGATAAAGTATAGTTAATTGTGAAATCTGGCTTCTATTCCCAGGCTGCCTCCTCCCTGTTCACCAATCCATTTTATTCCGGACTCCTGTCTCTAGTCAGCTATCAGTGCTGCGATGTAATAGCATTTTCTGAACTTTGGCTACATCTGAACAGTTGGGTAGTAATAAACACTAGAGAAAATAAAAGTGTTCATAAATCAATTACTAAGAGATCAGCAGAGGTGACTTCAGGGAGAAGAGGAGACAGGAGCCACAGCAGAGCAACTGTGAGCCTGGGACAAGGACGAATTTACTGGACTGGCTGGAGGAAATCACATCTGAGACCTACACTGAATGGTATTTACTACTCACAATTATTATCCTTTTTTATATAAAGTGTACCATATTACACAGCAATTGCATATGCTTTGACTTTATAGAGGTCATCATTTTTAGAATGACAAATTATTGGAATATAGCTGCAGCACCGTATGAACAGTCTAAACTTTGTTTATTTTTACTGTTCCAATAGTATGTTATTTTTTCTATTACTGCCACAACTACGTACATCCTAAGTGAACAATATGACTTACCGGTATATTTCCTATAAAGAAATCTAGAGGCTACCATTGCTTATCTGCTTCTAAAAATGCTATTTTCTTGGCTGTTATACTAGTCTAGTGGCTTTATTACTTTGTGGTTCACTGATCCAGAACAAGTATAAAGATCAGGAAAGTTAGAAGAACTTTGAGCCCTGGTTCACACTGATGCTACTTTGAAATCGCGCTACTTCACAAGTAGCGCGATTTCAATGTAGCAAGGTCAGCGCGATGTCAGGTGCTACTTGATAGACACTTGTGTGGCTTCATACACAGATGTCTATAGAAAGCGCAACTGAAATCGGCAAAAGTAGTGCAGGAACTACTTTTGCAAATCGGTGCGGCGCCGCAAAATCGGTGATGCACCGATTGGAACAGTGCCATTGCCGCCAATAGGCTGCGACTTGTCATGCAATTTGATCTCTCAAATCGCATGACAAATCGCTCCAATGTGAACCTAGGCTGACATATTTTCTCTAGTTTATTGATCCAAAGTATTGAAGAGAGAGTGAGAATCAGGTCCCGTTCACACATGCTGTCCGATCAGATCCACCTGTCTGTTTTTTAGGAAGACCTGATTGGACACTCCATTCACGTCTATGGAGTGACGGATGTCAGCTGTGACATGTCCGCTGACATCCACCGCTATCATGTCTGCCAAATCCAGAAAGAGAAGGATTTCACCATGACAGACCAGTGTGTTGTCGCCACATGCCTATTTGTATAGAATAAAAAGGAACCTCCCCCCTTTTGTTGGGACTTTGTAGGCAACAACCACACATCATTAGATAAAATATTTCTTATGAATATATAAAATCGTTTAATCATTCAAAACATGAAATGATCATTAAAAAGACATATCACAAAAAGGCACATATAACAAAAACAAGAAAAGACAAAGAAAAACATGACAGATTACATAATTTGTATGACATATTAAAAAAATACTCTTCGCTAATAAAGAACTATCTCCGGTACCCGATGCGTTTTTGGTTCAAGCACCTTTGTCAGGGGTATTGGCAAGAGTATATGCAGGAATGTGTAGAGAAAAACCGGGACGGCCGCACTCCAGAAAAATGGTTCCTTTTAATAAAACTGGTCACAACATGAACATATCACAGCAAAAAATCAGAAGAAAAGCTGACGCGATTCACACTATCATACAGTGCTTATTCATAGCTGTATATGCAGGCATACATTTTTCTTACACACATAGGCCCGGATTCACGAAAATTTTACGCCGGCGTATCTAGAGATACGCCGTCGTATTGTTACGCCAATTCGTGAAGCTAGATACGCCGTAAAACAAGGCTTCAGCCGCCCGACGTAACTTGCATACGCCGGCGTATCGTGGGCGCATAGTTACGCCGGATGCATTCGGCGTACCCATGTTAAATATGCAAATTAGTAAGATACGCCGATTCATGAACGTACTTGTACCCGGCGCATTAATATATGCGGTTTACGCAAGTCGTACGTCCAGCGTAAATTTACCCCTAATAAAGCAGGGGTAAGTCATGCAAAGGTATGGGCCAGCGAACTACGCCGTCAAATTTTACGTTGCGTACGCCGTTTACGTGGTACTACGTGAATAGGGCTGTGCGTAGGTTACGTTCACGACGTAGGCAGTGTTCGACATATCTTAGGCAGATATTTTGACGTAACTGTGAGCATGCGCACTGGGATGCGTCCAAGAGACGACGCATTCGCAGTTTGTTTTTTGAAGCTGTGGCCATCATTTGCATGGGGTCACGCTTCATTATAATATATCACGCCCACTTCCAGCCCGCTTCCACCTACTTTGACTTACGTCGGCTTACGCCGACAACTATACGCTACGCCGGCACAACGATCAGCGGATATTCTTTGAGAATACCATGCTTGCCTCTCAACGTTGCGCCGGTGTAGCATAAACAAGATACAATCCCCCCGCACAAAGATACGCCTCTCTACGTAAGTCCAGGCCATAATGTTCTAGTATGCAACCTACAGTTACATGCAAAAGTTTAGGAACCTCTGACAATTTCCATGATTGTCATTTATAAATATTTGGGTGTTTGGATCAGCAATTTAATTTTGATCTATCAATTAACTGAACGACACAGTAATATTTCAGTGGTGAAATTAGGTTTATTGGATTAACAGAAAATGTGCAATATGTATCAAAACTAAATTAGACAGGTGCATAAATTTGGGCACCCAACAGAAAAATCACATCAATATTTAGTAGTGCCTCCTTTAGCAGAAATAACAGCCTCTAGACGCTTCCTATAGCCTGTAATGAGTATCTGGATTCTGGATGAATGTATTTTGGACCATTCTTCCTTACAAAACATCTCCAGTTCAGTTAGGTTTGTTGGTTGCCGAGCATGTACAGATGTTCAATGATATTCAGGTCTGGGGACTGGGATGGCCATTCCAGAACATTGTACTTGTTCCTCTGCATAAATGCCCGAGTAGATTTTGAGCAATGTTTTGGGTGGTTGTCTTGTTGGAATATCCAGCCCCGGCGTAACTTCAACTGTGTGACCGATTCCTCAACATTATTCTCAAGAATCTGCTGATATTGAGTGGAATCCATTCAACCACCAACTTTAACCAGATTCCCAGTACCTGCACCTGCCACACAGCCCCACAGCATGATGGAACCTCCACCAAATTTTACTGTGGGTAGCAAGTGTTTTTCTTGGAATGCTGTGTTCTTTTGCCACAATGCATAACGCCCCTTGTTATGACCAAATATCTCAATATTTGTTTCATCAGTCCACAGTACCTTATTCCAAAATAAAGCTGGCTTGTCCAAATGTGCGTTTGCATACCTCAAGCGACTCCGTTTGTGGCGTGTGTACAGAAAAGGCTTCTTTCGTATAACTCTCCTATACAGCTTCTCCCTGTGCAAAGTGTGCAGGGACACCATCTGCAGCAAGTTGATGTTGTAGGTCTTTGGAGGTGGTCCGTGCAGGGCTGGATTTCCCACAAGTCCACCAAGGCCAGGCCTCGGGGCGGCAGGGCACAGAGGGGCAGCAGCTGCATGGAGTCCCCCGACGGCTGGAACATACAGTTAAGGGTGGTAAGTTGCTTTCTAGCAGGACTAAATGTAGTGTGGGGGAATCTGCTCACTCATTAACAAGTGATTGTGATGATGTCGCCAAAATCACTTGTAAAATGTGTGCTGCCCCCCCCCCCACATACCTCTCTCTACTGGCTCTGTCTTCGGCACTCTGTTCTCCCCCTAGCCGCCGAGTCTGTCTCCTGTCCCTCCCCCGACATACACAGTGAGAGGGGTGACCTGTGCTTTTCCCATCTCAGCTGTGATAGGAGTTCTAGCACAATGCTAGGACTCCTGTTTTGGAGGTGACAGGGTCAATAAAGAGAACCTGTCATCTCCAATTGCTATCACACAGGGAATTGTTTTATCCTGTGTGATAACTTTATTGCTAAGTGTTTTTTTTTTTTTTAAATAATAAAAAATAATAATTAAATAAAATAAAAAATGTAATTAAAAAGTAAAGAATAAGAGAAATAATATTAAAAATAATAAGAAAATAATAATAAAAAAAAAAAGAAGTAAACGACAGGCTACAAATAAAATAAAATAAAGTGATAAAAAAGTATAAAAGAAAAAGAAACAAAAAATATTTGAACTAACCGCGCCAATCCCTGCCATCCGGTTGCCATTCTCCATTGATTTGGAGGGGTGGTTCGGTTGGCGGGAGGGGGTGCATTGCGAAACGTGGCCTTGGGGCAGCAGGGAGAGCAAATCCGGCCCTGGGTCCGTGGGCTGTTTTTGACCGTTCTCACCATCCTTCGCCTTTGCCTCGGCCTTGGCCTGCCACTTCTGGCCTTAACAAGGACTGTGCCTGTGGGCTTCCATTCCCTCACTATGTTCCTCACAGTGGACATGGACAGCTTATATCTCTGCGATAACTTTTTGTAGCCTTCCCCAAAACCTTAACGTAGAACAATCTTTGTTTTCAGGTCATTTGAGAGTTGTTGTCCACTTTTCAGAGGAGAGTCAAAGAGAACAACAACTTGCAATTGGCCACCTTAAATACCTTTTCCCATGATCGGATGCACCTGTCTATGAAGTTCAATGCAAACCAATTGTGTGTTCCAAATAATCAGTGCCAAGTAGTTACAGCTATTTAAATCAACAAAATGACAAGGGTGCCCAAATATATGCACCTGTGTAATTTTGTTTTGATGCATAATGCACATTTTCTGTTAATCCAATAAACTTCATTTCACTACTAAAATATTACTGTGACCTTCAGTTATTTGATAGATCAAAATTAAATGGCTGATCCAAAAATCCAAATATTTATAAATGACAATCAGGGAAATTGTCAGGGGTTCTTAAACTTTTGCGTACAACTGTAAGAAGATGAAGTACTGCCAGCGGATGCCCACCAATAACCTCCAATTTCAGATACAGGAAGCTATTTTTTTGTATATTTCACTTTTATTTGCCAAGTGATCCCCAAGAAATCGCAAGTAGTAAAGGGGTTGTAGTCAATATCTGCAGACTGATGAGTAACACTACCTGAAGCCTCAGTATGGCTTCTTATCCACATGTAGTGTGCTGAAAGTCCTTTGGAAATAACACTTCCGTTAAAACAGGGTTCCCATGTGTAATATCCATCCCGCTCTGCAGTGAATCCAGACAGATGTAAACCCTATTCTCCATCCGTCTGGCGGATCGTATCTGATCAGGCGGTCCATTTTCATCTGATCTCCCATAAAGGAGAGCAGGACTCTGACATATCTGTCTCAACACAGTGAGCAAGGACTAGATCCCTGAAGCACCAACTGACCCCCTCTCCAGAAACAATAGATCACCCCAGCAGCAATAGACCTCCCATCAACATTAGATCCCCAGCAACAATAGATTCTACCCCCTCAGAAACAAAATACTACCCCAACAACAATAACTCCCCCTAAAAACAATAGACCCCTAATGTAATAATACAGTATATCTCCCAACAGCCAGAAACAGTAGACCCCTCCCTCAAGAGTAGATACCTCACAGCAACAAGTGACCCCCCTCCTCAGCAACATAAGATCCCCCTAGCGACAATAGATGCCCCAGCAGCCAGGATCAATAGACACTCCATTCAGTGCTGGAGGTGCCGGGACTGCATTCCCCCATTGTTCCACTGAAAGAAAGCCCTGAGTACGCCACGTGAATGAGGCCTAATACATTTCAGGTCAGCAGGTAGGGGCAGCAGGACAAGTCAACATGGAACAGTCTCTGTGCACACTGGGTATTCTGACTCCGATTGTTGTAAAGCGATCTTTCCTATGTGAGACCTCTATGCCTGGCCTATATAAGCAGATATAATCACTGAGGACAATCCTCATCAGATAGCTTGAACTTACCAAGTACCGAGGTGCGTTTATTCCGAACATGGGGTTACAGCAGATGACAGGTTACAACAGAAGAATAGGTTGTGGTACTTATGTGGTCAAAAGATGATATTGTCTGTAGCTTACTAAGCAGAATACATGTGCCCTGCTACATGTGACCTGTAGCTGCCTTCATTACACAGGAAGTACAATCACAGGAAGGAAGGGTGGAGCATTACATAGAAAGGAAGTATGTCATAACATCAGGGAAGAAACATGGAAAACAAATGCATTAGCATAAAAGGTCACTAGATGGCAGCATGTGAACTAAACATAACTTCCATAGAAAAATGGTTCAGAGAAACAATACATACAAATTCTATTCCCCATTGGGGCGGCACACTGGGCAATACTTATCATGATGGGCTGATAATTGGTTTGTGCACATCTGCAAAGCTTTATCTTTGTATGTACATGTATTAAAGGAACACTAAAGGTTCGTTTTTTTTTAGATCAATTGATTGCTGTAAGCTAGAGCATTTAAATATCACTTACCTCGTTTTTCCTTTTGACCTCCAAAATACAGTAATCCAGGTTTGAAAATGCCATTTCCTGTCTCTCCTCTTCTTGCTTTCCACCAGCCGTTTTGCATGGTGGAAAGCAGTATGTGCTCACCCCCTCCCTATGACTACAGCCCTGCTTGAAGATGCTCTCTTATCCCACACATGCATGGAGGCTAAGCCTAATGGGAACTGTAGTTCCCATTAGGTCGTGATGTAGCAAGAATGAATGTGCACTGCAAACCAGGAAGTCAGTGAGAATAATGATTCCGGAGTGACGGAGGTGAATAAAACAGCTCGATTTCAACAGGTATGAAACTAGTTATAATGCAAAACATTACAATTAACTTTATCAGCTACTGTCAGACTTTAATTTAAGAGGAAAATATTTTTGTCTTTACAACCCCTTTAAGCTTAGCACATATTTGGTTCTTTAAGGGGCACCTGTACCTGCCATTGATTCCATTTTAAATTCTAGTTGCTTAGATGTCTCTGGTTCTAGTACATTAAGCTATGGGAAAGTAAAAAGAAAATTAAGTTAGTACAGCTAATCTGCATTTTTGTGGTTAGTCTATGACTCAGAGAACACTGGATCCAATACAATTTTAAGTAAGCCATAACTGTAAGTCAGCTATCCCTGCTGCCAAACACCTCTCTGATGATGACAAATCTTCTGCTGAAGTCTGCTGGCAAACTAACACTTCTGGGAGTGTAGCTCTCCGATGTTCTCCGCCACTCTTATGCAAGGTCACGTCCACTCTTTTCCATTAAAGCTCGCTTCATAACTAGCTTCTGGGCATGCGCGAGTTGAAAAACGTCATTTTAAACGTCGTTTTTTGCTACACACAGTGATTTTTTGTGAAACAAAAAAACGAAGTTTTAAAAAACGACACAAAAATTGGAGCATGCTTCACTTTTTTTTTTGACGTTTTTCACAAGACATAAAACAACGTTTTCCCCCACACACGGTCATTTAAATTGACGTTTTTAAAAACTTTGTTTTTTTCCATCACACAAAGTGATGGTGTGTACGCGGCATCACTGGTTACTCCTGCTGGCTTCCATATCATTACTGTATACTATTTTGGGCATTGTTTCGTACAAGATCTCACATGAAACCCATTAGTAGGGATGAGCTTTAAGTTCGGGTCGAACATGATTTTGACTCGAACATTGACTGTTTACTTGTTCGCCGAATAGCGAACAATTTGGAGTGTTCGCAGAAAATTCGAAAGCCGCGGAACACCCATTAAAAGTCTATGGGAGAAATCAAAAGTGCTCATTTTAAAGGTTGATATGCAAGTTATTGTCATAAAAAGTGTTTGGGGACCTGAGTCCTGCCCCAGGGGACATTTCAAATAAAAAAAAATGTCTCAGTGCAAAAAAAGTTTTAAAAACTGACAGGTTGCGGGTTGCGTGCTCGGATAAGGGTCTGGTCTAGATTTTTGGGGGGGAACCCCATGCCATTTTTTTTATTTTTGCGAGGGGTTCCCCTTAAAATCCGTACCAAACCTAAAGGGTCTAATATGGATATTCAGGGGGACCCTACGCCATTTTTTTTTTAAAAATGGTGCAGGGTTTCCCTGAATATCCATACCAGATCAGAAGGGCCTGATATGGAATTTTTGTTTTTATTTTTGGTTTGGGGTTCCCCTTAAAATTCATATTCAGACCCAAAGGGCCTGGCAATGGACTGAGGGGGAACCCATGCTGAGTGGTTTTAAACACTTTTTATGTGCAGAGACTGGTATAAAAACGGGAAACATGGGCTACTTTACAGGCATACTATAGACACACCCGAAATTGAAAGGAATATTTCACTTTTATTGTTTCACATTAAGCATTATTAAAATCACCGCTCCCGAAAAAAATGCAGTTTTTAAAACTTTTTTTTGCATTGATACATGTCCCCTGGGGCAGGTCCCCAAACACTTTTTATGACAATAACTTGCATATTAACCTTGTTTGTGTCCCATAGACTTTAATGGACTTTAATGGTGTTCGCGTGTTTGATCAATTTTTTTGCCTGTTCACATGTTCTGCTGCGAACCGAACCGGGGGGTGTTCGGCTCATCCCTACCCATTAGTGTATGTAATCTTCAGTTAACTGCAGACATGCTTGTTCTGGGTTATTCCAAAGTCTTCATTTCACATGCAGGACACACAGGAAACCACAAATACAGGTGATTGGCAGGTAAACAGTCAGTTATAACAGTTATTTACCATGATCCTTCATGCGTTTCCATTCACATTATCAACTTCTGAAATACAATCTCATAATGCACAGGGACTGACCTAAGCAGGAAGTCTGTGATGACATTTGTAAATATGAGCTTGGCATAATTCAATAGCAAATAGCAAATAGCACTGAAGTAATTCCTTATCCAGTCTATTGCCTTTTCTAATCACAGGGCATATAAGGCCTCTTTACCTGTTTCCTAATTTATTCTGCTTTGGACACACTTGGAGGAGCATTCAAGCCATTGGTAATTTCCTAGCATATGCTGTAAACCAGCACTGCCAATCTTCATATGCCCAATCAGCTGCAACAATCAGCAGTATGTGTAGGGGCGTTGCTAGTCGCCACCGGGGGGGGGGGGGCATGGCGCGTTTTTTGGCTGGGCGGTGGGGTTGTGTGGCGGTGGGTAGGTTCACTTGCTGCCTGGCTTACCAGTGCCCATCAATGACCACTAAACTCACCTACCTGACACACTGACCTACCTGACCTCACCTACCTGACATACACTGACCTCACCTACCTGACATACATGGACCTACCTGACATACATGGACCTACCTGACATACACTGACCTCACCTACCTGACATACATGGACCTACCTGACATACACTGACCTCACCTACCTGACATACATGGACCTACCTGACATACACTGACATCACCTACCTGACATACACTGACCTACCTGACATACACTGACCTACCTGACATACATGGACCTACCTGACATACACAATGACTTCACCTACATGACATACATGTAACATGGACCTACCTGACATACACAATGACTTCACCTACCTAACATACATGTAACATGGACCTACCTGACATAAACAATGACTTCACCTACCTGACATATACCCATCATGTGTCACGGCAGGCAGCCAGCCAGCCAGAAAGGAGGAGAGGAGAGCCGCCCGCCCGAGCCGGGATCTTTACAGTGATGTGGCTTGTAATTGCCGCCTTCTGGAGCCTGCGGCGCCTATGATGGATATCACACGTTCCGGCATTGGACCTGTGGGACGTCCATCATAGGAGCTGCAGGCTCCAGAAGGCAGGACTTGCTATATCACTCGCCACATTCGGCGCCGTTCCTAATCATAGCGGTCTCTGTTCAGCGGCTGCCAGTGGTGCTCGGGGCTGTCAATTGGATGCTGCATTCCTGACACTCTGGGCTTTTCAGGGACCCATTCGCAGAGGCATAGCTAGTGAAAATGGCACCTATGGCAAGCACTGAAACTGCGCCCCTGTCAAAACATTTGAAACCCATCTTTCAGATAAACTTAACAAAAAAAACAGCTAACAAATCTACAAGTCAAGCGCTTTAATCACTCCTTACACCAGAGTTAATAGCATTACATCTTATATCACAGTTCCCCCCTTAGAGTTCCCAGAGAGCCCCCCTTACATCGGAATCCACAGAGTTCCTCCTCACACTGGGAAATCTGATCTAAAGAATGCTGTGGATTTTGGCGTCATCTTTATATACACTGTAAGGGTGGGGGACTCTGACACAAAGGTGATCTCTGCGCACTGGGATGTAGGGGGGGCTCTGATGTGAGGGGGTATCTGGTTATCACAGAGTCCAGAGATCCCACTTACATCAGAATTCCCCTTTACTCCAGATTCTGCAGAGTTCACCCTTAAAGAAGTGTGCCAGACAATAAGTATTTCTAGACAGGGGTCAGGTCAGCCATGGCAGCCTTGTAACAGCACAGAGCCTTTTACTTTATATGACCATATAACATCTCCTGCCTGAGTCCACAGTCCAGCTGTCCTGTCGAGAAATACACCGACCCGATGCCACCGCTATAGTTCTGGCTATAGCATCCCTGACAGCAGGCGGAGGAGTGATACTCAGCTGGCAGGGCTGCTGTAGCTGGAACTATAGATTTAGCAACGGAAAATGCAGCTGCCTTCTTACTCCCCGACCAGTGACTGCACGCACAGGAGTGAGAAATTAGAAATAGTCCCACTTGCAGCGCTGTCATTGTCCATTAGCAAAGGTGCTGAAAAGGAGATCCAGCCTATGCTCGGAAGCCTGGAGGGAAGAAGAGACCATCAGACCCTGGTAAGTGCATTGCTGCCCAGCCACTTGTGGCAGGCGCAGCACTATTAAGTGCCTCATGTGCTGTGGCATTAGAAGAATTGTGATATCTCTGACTTTTCAGTCCAACAAGACTGTCTATTACTCTGAAAATTCCTCTAGCGCCGTTCTATGGAAGCAGTAGGTTTAAAGAGCACACCAAATGCTTAAAATAACTTCTTTATTAACTTCACTTCTCTTCATATATAATGCTGCTGCTTTGCAGCAGACAGTCCATGTACAAAAAACACGTGATGAATAAAGTACAACAAAATGGTGGTTCAAATATTCAATCTTTCTTTCTTCAGTATTTACTCTCTCTTTCTCTGCAAGTTATCAAAGCATTCTCTGATTTCTCTGAAAGGTATAACTGTGGTTTGTAACTTGGTTTGCAGGGTTGCTTTTGCAAGGTTAGCTTAGTTTGGTTTGGTTTAAAGGTATGAAGGTATGATATGGTATGGTTCGGTTTGGTTTGAAGGTATGATATGGTATGGTATGGTATGGTATGGTTGGTTCGATATGGTGGAACTACAAGTGAACACACAACTAGATCAGTATACAGTTCTAACCACACTATTTACAATAAGAACATATATATAACTGTACACATACCTATTTTTAGCCCCTGGCTTCCATAAAACAAGACTCTGGCCTTGTGTGTCTGCTCTCTGTTTGTCTCCATGTGGCTCTCTGTCTCTGTGGTGGAATAATCTAGCAACACATGGAGTATTAGGAACCACCCAGACAGAGTGTTTGTAAAGCTGGCTGTGACTGGTCAAGACTCTGCTCAATGTGAGATTAGCTGTGATTGGGCCAAGGATTCTGATGAGTCACAAAAGCTTAACTCTATGCTTGCTGGCATGAATTCAACTGTGTTATTCCTTACCTCCTGCTGCCATACAAACAAATGACTCTTAAAGGCATATTTTTTATTTTCCTTCTGTGAACACAACATACAACTGTTATATGATATCCAAGCACATAATCACAGTGAATAACTCTGCTTTTGTCTCTCACATATAAACATGTGCTCTACATTAGGTTCTTAGCAGGTTTAGCTGTATACATGTGGGTTATATTAGCTACCTAGGACAGGTTCTAGCTGGCCAGCTACACCACTCACCAGCACCCCCTGCACTTGCCATGGCTGCCATACCCTAGATACGCCCCTGCCCATTCGCGGCTCCAGCCCTCCTAGCCACACCCTCCCGACGCCCCTGAGTATGTGGTATCCATTCTGTGTTTCAGGAAAGTAGAGGGTGTAGATTCTGGAATGAAAGAGAATTTCAGCCTTTGGAAGTCAAGCAAGAATACATGCCCCATCTAGAAGCTACGATGACTCTTTTGCTTTAGTGATTGTATTAATGAGGAAAACTAAAAATTCTACATACAGTAGGTAACCAGGTCATTGACGTAAACATCTGTTTAGAGAAACTTTGAAAAAGTGTCCCCTTTAGGCTGCAGGTTGGTATGTTAGTTCCCAGACATATCTCCCAACTTTAGCACTTGAAAATGAGGGACACATTCGGGGGGCTGGTGACCTGCTGCATGTGGGCATGCTCACAGCTACATTGAAATAGCTGCCTAAGATACGTCGAACACTGCCTACGATGTGAACGTAACCTATGCACAGCCCTATTCACGTAGTACTACGTAAACAGCGTACGCGACGTAAAAATGTTGACGGCTTTGTTCCCTGGCCCATACCTTTGCATTACCTGTGCCTGCTATATGAGGGGTAACTTTACGCCGGACGTAAGCCTTACGCAAATCGCGTATATGAAGCGGCCTGGGCGCATCTACGTTCGTGAATCGGCGTATCTTACTCATTTGCATATTTAAAATGGGTACGCCAAATGCATCCAGCGTAACTATGCGCCCACGATACGCCAGCGTAGGCAAGTTACGTCGGGCGGCTGAAGCCTTGTTTTACGGCGTATCTAGCTTTGCGAATCGGCGTAACAATACGACGGTGCACATTTGTACTTACGATGCCGTATCTATAGATATATACGCCGGTGTAAAACGTTCGTGAATCCGGGCCATAATAGTTAACTGATTCCTTTTAAAAATTATTAAAAATAGATAAAAATCAATTAAATAATGTGCCTGCAGTTTCAGTTTCGTTTTTCATCTAGTTTCATGCTTCTGTTAGGTACAGAGTCACAGAGCCAATACAGGGCAATGTTTGTTTTTAAAATGAAAGTGATTGGTTCTGAGGGGTTTTAGACACACAGTAATCACACCTCCTTGATCAGAGACCGCAGAGAGAAGCTCCCATGACTTTTTTCATAAGGAAACAAGACAAGCAGGAGGTGTGGAGATCAGAGAAGGATTACAGCAACTTCAAAGCAAAAACGAACAATGAGGACATGAAACCAGGATTGCAGTAAGGTAAAGGAAGCTATTTAGCTAAAAAAAAATCCTTTAGTGACCCTTTAAAAAAAAAAAAAAACGTTCAAAAACAAAACATGATTTGTGCACACTGAAAATAGAGAACTAACACTTTGTACTTCATTAACATCTTCAGGACAGGGCAGATGCCCTGGGTGCCCATGCTAGTGCTCCCCTGTCTTTGCACTGAGCTCTTGAACTCCAGCCTGGATTCACTGGGTGGCAGGATTTTGTTTAAATCTAAGGATGGTCCCGCCGAATACAGGATAGTTGGGAGGTATGCCCCTGTCTGTGTTCCTCTGCGCACATTATCCCCCTTTATGTACACACTGCCCCCCTCCTGTGCACATTACCCCCCTACATGTACACACTGCCTCCTTCTGTACACATTACCATCCTCCATATACACACTGTCCCCTCCGCCTCCTGTGCATATTACCCCCCTCCCTGTACACACTGACCCCACCTGTGCACATCACCCCGCTCCCCGTACAAAATGCACCCTCCTGCACACATTACCCACTTCATATACACACTGCCCCCTCCACCTCCTGTGCACATTACCCCCCTCATTGTACACACTGACCCGCCTTGTGCACATTACCCCCCCCCCTTTCCAAACATTACCCACCTCTCCATACACAATGCACCCTCCAGCACACATTACCCCCCTCCATATACACACTGCCCCTTCACCTCATGTGCACATTACCCTGATTCCTGTACACACTGGCTGGACAGAGTAACTGTACTGGACTTTGTACAAAGCCCAGATCTGAGGACAATGGGATTATGCTGCAATCTCTGAACTGTTTGGGGTATCTATAAGCTGGAAAGTGGCAGTGCACCCCCTCAGGCAGTGGGTTGTTAAACTAATTCCTGTGACAGGGCCTACCATAAACTATACAGCAAGGTAGGCCAGAAAACTTTTCTATTGCTTGTGCCCACTCTCTTTGGCCTACAGGAAATTCACACTTGTCTTGTTAACAACTGAGCTGCACATGGCTCAAATTCTGTGGTTGCAGGTCAGATCTGTTGGGGGTGCCAGCAAATACCTGGCCCAAAAGCCACATGGTCACAGGGGAGTCCGGGTCTATCTGTGGTCATGGCAAATGCCCAGCCCAAAAGCAAGGGGTAAAGGGTAACAAAGTCCAGAAGAAGGACTTGTCACTGCTGCCAGGCTAGCTGACCCCCCTACTTCTGGCCACCATCATTTTCCCATGTGAACCAATCACAGCATCTTTAGTTTCTCAGGTATTTTCTGTCTAATTGCATGACTAGAGGGTATTTTTGAATAGACCAGCAATTATGGTAGTAAGATCATCTTCCTCAACCAACTTAGCCTTGACCTTGCTCACACTGGCAAACTTCACGGGGCACATCACAGAGACACATATTGCTTGAAATGTTTACTTGAATCAGTAACTATGTACAAAGTCCAAATCGTTGGAAATAGAAAAGGCACATTCATGAAGGAACACAAATGATTTCATGTATTTGTTTCCAAATCTACAGTTCTATGCAGGGGCATAACTAGAAATCACAGGGCCCCATAGAATAATGTTGTATGCCCCCCCCCCCTGCAAACAGGCCCCCCCAGTGCCCCCCACAAAACAATGAACTAATGCCATTGAACAGATTACCACACCCATAGGGCACAGTACCCAGGAAACAGCGTATATTCATTTCAAACAACAAAGTATGCAGTATACTGTATGCAGCCACTGAAGGACACACATTGCTGACCTCCATGCCTTCTAACCATTTTCTGTTCTGATTAAACTTATGTGTAAATACAAGACAAATAGGGGAGAAATAAGACAGCAGTGATGAACAGTGGCCCTAATGGTAGTTTGATCAAGTTTATTCTTAAGGTCTTAGGAACATCTGTACCTGCCATTGTTCCCCCCTGTCTTTGTGCCGAAATTTTCCTAATAAAAAAATATAGCAAACATTTTCTTCACAAAAATAGCAAAACAGATGACTGTCTCCCACTCACTTCCTACCTCCTGTCCAGACTCCAGAGCCTCCTCCCTTTACAGGCGTGATTGAACGTTCTGCCCCGCCCACTCTTCTCCCACCCACTCTGCTCTCTGCTCCTGCCTCCTGCTGTATGCGGCTGCGTGTGTCGGGACATGGCCGGGCCAGGCTGACCAGGCCCAGGAGGCTTAACAGTAAACTTACATTCCTCATAGGGCCCAGGGCCGGACCGGGAATAAAAATTAGCCCTGGAAATAATTTCATGCCAGCCCCATAGCATTATTATACCAGCCCAAAAACCATACATTTTAAAGCACATTTGAAGAGTGTATTATATATAGATAAGACAGATATGAAAGCACAGGGCTAGGGAACAGCAAATTTCAGTTAAAAGTAGTAAAAGTGGAGCAATCATTAAGGGGGACAACTGGGACTCTGGGTGACCAGAGACCATCTTCCGCAGGAAGGAATACACTAAGGTAAGGGGGGGGGGGGCTACTGATATAAGCGGGAAACCTTTATATCAGTGCCCCTTTACATTACTGTATTCACTACCCCCTACATCAGTGACCCCCTTCAGACTGGCCTGGCAGCACTTTCACTGACCTCCTCTCAGGTACACCTTGCAGGGCTCAGTCAGTTGGCTCCAGCTTGGTGGCTCTGGCTTTCCTATAGTCTCCTCTCCACAGTCCACACATGTCTAACTTTTCCCATGACTCCCATCCCGGCGGTGTTCCCATTCTTGACTCCTTTCCAGACTTCCTCAGAGACTACAGACATGATATAGGACAAAAGAATGTCAGAGTTTGCAGACATGATACAAGAGATGGTTAGAGGCTGTGGGCATAGTACAGGAGATGGTCAGAGGCGGTGGGCATGGTACAGGAGATGATTAGAGACTGAAGACATGATACTAAAGGTGGTAAGAGAATGTAGACATGATACAGGAGATGGTCAGAGACTGCAAACATGGTACAAGAGATCAATGCAGCCTCACCTGTGCCCATCAATGCAGCCTCACTGTGCCTATTAATGTAGCCTCACTGTGCCCATCAATGCAGCCTCACCGTGCCTGTCCATGCAGCCTCATTGTGTCCATCAATGCAGCATCACTGTGCCCATCATTGCCGCCTCATCGTGCCAATCATTGCTGCCTTACTGTGCCGATCAATATAGCCTTACCATGCCAAATCAATGCAGATTTACTGTGCCCATCATTCCGCCTCACTGTGCAAATCATTGCTGTCTCATTGTGCTAATCATTGCCGCCCCACTGTGCCAATCATTGCCACCTCACTGTGCCAATCAATATAGCCTTACTGAGCCCATCAGTGCTTTCTTACCGTGCCAATCATTGCCACCTCACCGTGCCAATCATTGCTGCCTCACCAGTTAGTGCCAGTGGATTATGTACAGGCACAGCGCACATCTCATCATGTGTCACGGAGCTAAGCAGGAAATGTTCAGTCGTGCTGTGACAAAAGTCCCGCCCTCCTCCTAGACCAGCTTGCGTGATAGACAGAACACTGCATCTATCACACAAGCTGGTCTAGGAGGAGGGCGGGACTTTTGTCACAGCATGACCAAACCTTTCACACTGAGCTCCGTGACAGCGCGACAGCGCTTTGAGCTACGCTGCAGCCATAGTGTAGCTCAAAGCGGCCCCAGGGCAGGCGGCCTACCGGGAAATGTCCCAGTATCCTGGTAGGCCATTCTGGCCCTGCTCGGCTGCGGGCCCCATAGCGCCCACGTGGGTTGCTATGGCAGTAGTATACTTAGAGTAAAAAGATGACCATACAGGTTTAGTTTTTTAGTTTTTAATTTACCCAAAAAATGATTTCTCCATCCACCTCTCTGCCAGGACATTGTCTGAATGCATTGATCAGTGGATGCAGCTGAGTGGCTGATCGTGTCCCTTCAACAAAATTCAATCAAAAGATCACCTCTGTCAAGCAGGGACAGCCACACACTGATCGAATATTGGCCAGTACCTGTTAAACAAGATTAATTTCAATCAGTCAATGGCCAGCTTTAGTTTCTCACCACTGGTCGGGTGCTTGTCCCTGTCTCATAAAAAAAAAAAAAAAAATACCGCAATTTCTGTGCTTGCCGATTGCCCCAGGCACCCCTGACAGAAGGGGACCCTCTCTATGCAAAAATTATATAAAACAATAGAAAAAATTATATATAAAATAATAAAAAATAAAAATAATATAAAATGTATACAAAAATGTAGCGCTACCCCCGAAGGAGCCGCTGATTGATTGTTGGGATCGGCACATTAAGTTACCCTAGCGTTGTCTAGGGGTGTGATGCAGGAACAAAGTAGTGAGCGAGGGTCCAGACAGTCAATAAAGGTTTTTCCAATGCTTTATTTCCAGGCCAACACAGCCAACATCAACTTCAGTTAGGAAGGAGAAGAAAGGTTGATTAAAGAAGAGGAGAGACACCAATAGGCTTCCAAAAAGAGATTCCACAGCTCCTTCACCAAGTAGATTGAAACACCAGCAATCGTGCTCAGAAAAAGATTGTGCTTACCAGAGGGAAATGACCTCTTAATGAAAAGAAAGTAATTATTGCTTGTGCAGGATAATGCCTGCATTCATTTCAGGGAAAGTTCTTCACTGACAAGCAAAACGAATCACTCCAGGGAGACTAGCCTAGAGGGTCAATAGCCGCACTCGCGTGGGGATGATCTCCGTTCAGAGTATTCAACAGGCAGTGTAGTCCTCGTGTTGCGTGGCTGTATCGATCGAAACAGACGCCGGGATGGGAAGTAACTGGCATACACGTGACCAGGCTGCGCCGACCGACGTACGTACGCCCCCCTGAAGACGTTACCCATACAAAACGTACATCGGTCGGTGCAGCCTGGTCACGTGTATGCCAGTTACTTCTCATCCCGGCGTCTGTTTCGATCGATACAGCCACGCAACACGAGGACTACGCTGCTTGTTGAACAGAGATCATCCCCACGCGAGTGCGGCTATTGACCCTCAGTTTATGACTACCTGCAGCCTCAGTGCCGGGAAAGGGCACTGTTTAATGTAAGTGGCCAATTGGCCTGTCTGTTTTTATTTATTTTAAAATAAATTGATCGCACTATGAGAAGTCTCTCTCTGTTTACATATCCCATGCTCGTCTCCCTGGAGTGATTCGTTTTGCTTGTCAGTGAAGAACTTTCCCTGAAATGAATGCAGGCATTATCCTGCACAAGCGTTAATGACTTTATTTTCATTAAGAGGTAATTTCCCTCTGGTAAGCGCAATCTTTTTCTGAGCACGATTGCTGGTGTTTCAATCTACTTGGTGAAGGAGCTGTGGAATCTCTTTTTGGAAGCCTATTGGTGTCTCCCCTTTGAATTCTATGGACTGCACTGTTTGGCATTGCCAGAATCACATTAGGACTTTTTAGTTCTATCCTCCATGCACTTTATTTTGCACGTTTTGCACTATATTGTTAATCAACTCTCATTGTTTATAGTTATGTATATAAATTGATGTGTCACTATATTCCTAGAGCGCCCTCTACCACAATTTCATCACATTGCAATACTAGTTTTTCACACTAATATTTTTTTAGAGGAGCAGCCATTTTTTTTCAAGTAATTTTATAATTAATATATAATTAATTATTTATATGTAATTATTGGTGCGGAAAACTCCCCCTTTTTCCAAAGAAGAGGAGAACTTGCAGTGTCAGGCCTGGATATGAACGGGCAAGCCTGCCCTTAGTAGTACCAATTTGTAAACTCGTCGCCACTCCTGCCTGAGTAGGTGAAGTGCCCACGGAGAGGTTTTCTTTCTCTAACCTGGCAGCCAAGGTGTCACTTTAGATATCTGGGAGGAACAGGTCTTTCACACAGACCTGGATCTAGGGCCTCTGCCACAGGCCAACTGATTTAGATGAGATTAAGTGAATGAACAGAGCGAATCCTCCCAGTAAATACTAGCACAGGTCACCGGGAGACAGTAAAGCGTACCTGTCAGCATCCCGGTCACCAGATCCCTGATTGGTTCGTTCAGGCCCTGTGGACAACCTGCCTCCGGGTTCCCCTCGAGCCGATCCCCCAATCGCATGGCACCCAGCCTGGGATCCATTCAATAGGACTGGGAACCCAGTAAGTCACTGGGCTCCCCTTTCGCCTCAGGTTGAGGCTCGGTGAAGCCTGCAAGCTTGGCCAGGTGGGCCACACCGGCGGGGTCCATGGATGCGCGCACTCTAAAGGTGGATGTCGCACCTGGAACCGGGACCCCGCGAAGATTTTGGAACACATGACACATGTCACAGATATACCCCTCCCCAGCATGCCCCGCGAGGGAAGAACACCTCCAATTGGCTGCTGGGGAAGATTAGGTCTGCTAGAAACCCCTCTGGCGCCAACTGCCGACCAGAGACAATACTACATCCCTAGAATGCAGACTGCCCTAGTGGACCTTTCTGGAATGACAGAGGTCACAATTTAGGTAAATCATGACTGGGAGCAATGTAACTCTCCCAGTCCAACTACCTTTAGCGTAGTGCCCATGCTTCTGCCCTTCATCTGTAAAACTATGAACAGATATATTGTAGCCTTTTTCAAAAGTGAATTTTGGCGGCTCAAGCAAACCACACAGAGCTCAGAATGATGTCATGCATTTTATAAATGTGTGATTGTCCTTGAGAATGTAAACCAACTCTGTGTATAAGGGGCCTCTCAAAACTGAAGTGCTCCGCTCCCTCAGGGTCTAAATCTAGAAGGGGCGACGTCATGTCCCTCTGCCTGCTCATATTGGCATGTTGCCTCTGTGTCTTCCCATCTGAGGCCCCCAGACTCCTCTTACAAGGTCCTTACATAATCATCCTAGATTGAGTTTATGAACATAAAGAATACATGGCAACCTCTGCATGTATTTTTGACTGATGGATTTCCCCACAGGCGATTGTTTTTTTCTATCTTTTTTTAACCATATGAATATTTTAAAACAGGTTCTTTTTTTTTTCACCGATGGGAAAAAAACTGATGGGGCCCACACACAATCGGGTTGTCCGATGAAAACGGTCCATCGGTTCGTTTTCATTAGACGAACCGATCGTGTGTACAGGGCATTAAAGTGTTTGTTACCTTTAGCATTTCATATTCCTTATATGTGCCTGCTGTACCATGTACTTGTATGAAACAATATCCTGTTCTCTTTGTATTGCTTCCTTTATGTGAAATCGCTGTTTTTTCTGCCAGTCCTTCTGCTTTACTATTAAAAACTGACCACGATAAGCATGAAAGCACACCGTGGTCAGGTCTCTAGCTGTACTGGGAATTCAGCTCAGCTTAGATCTGTCCTGGGATGCTCAGTGTGCTGCTGCTTCTCCACCTCCCCAGGTCTTGTGCAGCTGAGAACAGAGGGAATGTGATCACTTATAAAAAAGGGAAAAAAAGGTATTTATAATATTTTTTTTATATTTCTACAGAAATGTTTTGCCTTTCATTTTGATTTTAAACTGAATGGATTGTGTTACAAGGTGATAGTTTACAATCAGTTTTTAAAAAAAAAATACTGATCATTAAGGCAAGGAACAAAAAATCCTGCGTAATGATCAGTAAAAAGATCTGTTTTTATTGCATAAAAAATTGTCCTGTTCTTTTTCAATATTATAAATGTATACACATTTCCTCAGACACATATTTATGGATTTAGTTTTACGGATCTGCGTCAATGCCTTTATTGAAACCAATGCAGTTGCCTTCCGATCCTTAAATGCGTTTTTCATTTATTTTTATTTTATGGATGTGTGAATGGGGCCTTGATTATCGCTCTATACAGATTAGAAGTTTTGACTTCAGCTCTTGCAGGATGGTTCCACTTCCAGGCCAGTAACTTGGTACTAACTCACAAGATCAGCAGGACAGCCAGAATACTAGTATTTTCTGAAGGAGGCAAGCAATGGCAGTCAAAGTATTTCTCTTATCATAGGTTTCCTTAACCACTTCCAGCCCGGTCAATAGATTGGACATCTATTGACATCCAGCAGGATAACATGCGCGCCAGTGGGGGGACGCAGCGTGGCGATCGGTGATACGGGGTGTCAGTCTGAAACCCTGCATCTCTGATCTCGGTAAAGAGCCTCCGGTGGAAGGCTCCTTACCACGTGATCAGCTGTTTCCAATCACAGCTGATCACGATGTAAACAGGAAGAGCCGTTAATCGGCTCTTCCTCACTCGCGTCTGACAGACGCAAGTAGAGGAGAGACGATCCGCGGCTCTCCTCACAAGGGGGGTTTGCGCTGATTGTTCATCAGCGCAGCCCCCCCTTGGATGCCCACACTGGACCACCAGGGAAGCCGCCAGGACCACCAGGGAAGCCTTCAACATATGGATGGCCAGGTACATCCCCCATGGCCATCCACATGTTTTAAAACAAGCCCAACATGTGCCAATCAGTGCCCACAAATGGGCACCGTCTGGCACCATAATAGTACATTAAAAAAGTGCCACATACCAGTGTCACCCATCAGTGCCCATCAGTGCTGCCTATCAGTGCCCATCAGTGCCGCCTATCAGTGCCCATCATCAGTGCTTATCAGTGCCACCTCATTAGTGCCACCTCATTGGTGCAAACTCATTGGCGCCCATTGGTGCTGCCTTATCAGTGCCCATCAGTGCAGCCATATCAGTGCCCATTATTGAAGAAGAAAACGTATTTATTTACAAAAAAATTAACAGAAACAAATAAAAACATATTTTTTTTCAACATTTCCTGTCTTTTTTTATACGTTGCCCATATAAATAAAAATTGCAGTTGTGATCAAATACCACCAAAAGAAAGCTCTATTTGTGGGAAAAAAATGATAAAAATGTGTTTGGGTACAGTGTAGCATGACCGCACAATTGTCATTCAAATTGCGACAGTGCTGAAAGCTGAAAATTGGCTTGGTCAGGAAGGTGTGTAAATGCCTGGTATGGAAGTGGTTAAAGTGGTACTAAAACTCCCCGCTGCAGGTTAAGAGCATATTGTGCTAGTATGCATTTCATTATAAAAGACTTGCCTTAAAATGAAGCCCTCCGGTGACGTGCTGTCACTGCTGACAGGGCTTCCATTTTCACCTGGTCTTCCTTCCGGGTTCACGGACTTCGCCATTTAAATAGCCAAGCCGTGATGACATCACTCCCATGCATACGATGATGTCACTGGCTGCAGAAGTAGTGAATATCTTGTAAAGGTGTATGTTTAGGAGATATTCCTTGTACCTACAGATAAGCTTTATTATATGATCACTTGTAGGTGAGCAAGCAATGTTTACTACCGCTTTAAAAATTTTAAAATTAAAAATGTAAAAATATGCTATAAAGATAGATACAGTAGGTAACATGCAAGCAAAGTTACAATTTCATTTTTTAAACAATATTTCCCTTGTACAGTATTTCATTACACCACTATGATTTTCTAAAACTTAGAATATATTTAAACTATTACTTCCTTGCATAATGCCGAACTAGCGGCATTCTGTACATGATTTAAAGTCTCATTTCAATACTTTTCTTAGAAGTCTTTAAAAAGCTGAAAGAGCCAAAAGTCAAATTAGAGGCATCTACTGCATTCCTCACCATGGTTAAAAATGAATGTGAATTGTGTTCCTTTTCTTATTAAAATACTGAGCTGGTTCAGTTTGTGATAATGAAGCCAGATCTCTGCATTTAGCCATAATTTTTAGAAAGGGCACGGTAAGGCAGGCATTCTTCAAAGACAGGTAAGGTCTGCAAAAAAGTTTGCTAAAGCCCTTGCAGTATATATACAGTACAGTGCCTTGCGAAAGTATTCGCCCCCCTTGAACTTTGCGACCTTTTGCCACATTTTAGGCTTCAAGCATAAAGATATAAAACTGTAATTTTTGGTGAAGAATCAACAACAAGTGGGACACAATCATGAAGTGGAACGAAATTTATTGGATATTTCAAACTTTTTTAACAAATAAAAAACTGAAAAATTGGGCGTGCAAAATTATTCAGCCCCCTTAAGTTAATACTTTGTAGTGCCACATTTTGCTGCGATTACAGCTGTAAGTCGCTTGGGGTATGTTTCTATCAGTTTTGTGAACAGCAGTTTTCAGTTCTTTCCACAGATTCTCGATTGGATTCAGGTCTGGACTTTGACTTGGCCATTCTAACACCTGGATATGTTTGTTTGTGAACCATTCCATTGTAGATTTTGCTTTATGTTTTGGATCATTGTCTTGTTGGAAGACAAATCTTCGTCCCAGTCTCAGGTTTTTTGCAGACTCCATCTGGTTTTCTTCCAGAATGGTCCTGTATTTGGCTCCATCCATCTTCCCATCAATTTTAACCATCTTCCCTATCCCTGCTGAAGAAAAGCAGGCCCAAACCATGATGCTGCCACCACCATGTTTCACAGCGGGGATGGTGTGTTCAGGGTGAGCCGTGTTTCTTTTACGCCAAACATAAAGTTTTGCATTGTTGCCAAAAAGTTTGATTTTGGTTTCATCTGACCAGAGCACCTTCTTCCACATGTTTGGTGTGTCTCCCAGGTGGCTTGTGGCAAACTTTAAACGACACTTTTTATGGATATCTTTAAGAAATGGCTTTCTTCTTGCCACTCTTCCATAAAGGCCAGATTTGTGCAGTATACGACCGATTGTTGTCCTATGGACAGAGTCTCCCACCTCAGCTGTAGATCTCTGCAGTTCATCCAGAGTGATCATGGGCCTCTTGGCTGCATCTCTGATCAGTCTTCTCCTTGTATTAGCTGAAAGTTTAGAGGGACGGCCAGGTCTTCGTAGATTTGCAGTGGACTGATACTCCTTCCATTTCAATATTATCACTTGCACAGTGCTCCTTGGGATGTTTAAAGCTTGGGAAATATTTTTGTATCCAAATCCGGCTTTAAACTTCTCCACAACAGTATCTCGGACCTGCCTGGTGTGTTCCTTGTTCTTCATGATGCTCTTTGCGCTTTAAATGGACCTCTGAGACTATCACAGTGCAGGTGCATTTATACGGAGACTTGATTGCACACAGGTGGATCCTATTTATCATCATTAGTCATTTAGGTCAACATTGGATCATTCAGAGATCCTCACTGAACTTCTGGAGAAAGTTTGCTGCACTGAAAGTAAAGGGGCTGATTAATTTTGCACGCCCAATTTTTCAGTTTTTTATTTGTTATTTCCATTAAATTTCGTTCCACTTCATGATTGTGTCCCAATTGTTGATTCTTCACAAAAAATTACAGTTTTATATCTTTATGTTTGAAGCCTGAAATGTGGCAAAAGGTCGCAAAGTTCTAGGGGGCCGAATACTTTCGCAAGGCACTGTGTATATATGTGTATATATATATATATATATATATATATATATATATATACATAGAGAAAGAGAGAGAGATCTGGAGGGAGTGCATTTTCAGCAAAAAAATTAAGGAAATATTTAGAGGATGTTCTCCTTAATATATGTAATGCCGCGTACACACGATCATTTTTCGGCATGAAAAAAAGCGACGCTTTTCGGCATTTCGAAAAAACAACATTTTTCCAACTTCATCATTAAAACGACGTTGAAAGGAGTCTGCGCTGTGAAAATAAATTGAGAAAGGGCACAAGGCTAGGAAATGGGTGTGGGAAAGGGGCACGGTAGGTGAAAAAGTGTTAGCTAAATAACAATGATACACCTAGACAGCAATAAACATCTCCAATTGGTAAACTGATGGTAACACATAAACGGCAAAGTATAGTCCAGGAAAGACAAAACTAATTAAGGAAGTCCAGTACTGGAAAATAAAGATAAAAATAAAAATAACAGTAAAAATTCCTCAAGGAAGGGGACAGATGAGGAGAGACCCAGCAGCCAATTCTGTGAAAGAAGTCGAGCCGTCACCCAAGAACAACACGCACACCTCAGGTGGTCCCAGCAGCTCAACTCATGGCTATCAGATTTAGCCTAGCCAGCTGCTTTCACGCGGAGTCCAAATGAAGGTAGAATGTTCTTAAAGTCCCGGGATCAGGCACCACATACGGGGAGAGGATACACAACAATATATAGTGTGATACTGATATAAAGGGGAGCCAAAAACGCCTGCACTCTATGCACTTACATAAAGTAAAGGTACAAGGGCTTATCTCCACGAGCGGCGAGCTCGTCAGTGTCCTCCTTTTCCTCTCACTGGGGGTCCGCTTGGTCTTAGGCTGATGGTGCTCAGAGGCTCGGGTGATATCACTCACGGCTACCAGATATAGCCTAGCCAGCTGCTTTCACGCGGAGACCAAATGAAGGTAGAAGGTTCTTAAAATCCCGAGATCAGACACCACATACTGGGAGAGGATACACAACAATATATAGTGTGATACTGATATAAAGGGGAGCCAAAACACGCCTGCCCTCTATGCACTTACATAAAGTAAAGGTAAAGGGCTTATCTCCACGAGCGGCGAGCTCGTCAGTGTCCTCCTTTTTCTCTCACTGGAGGTCCGCTTGGTCTTAGGCTGATGGTGCTCAGAGGCTCGGGTGATATCACAGAAAACAAAAAAGGTGGTACATCGCGTAATCCAGTAAAAAGGATTTATTTAAAACAACTTAAAAACACTCACATAGACGATAAAGGAACGAATACAGCATCCACGAGTGGCGAACTCGTCGGCCGTCCGTCAGGTGCTTCGGTTGTCCAGCGCTCCAATCCCGACGCGTATCATCACACCACGTGACTTCATCAGGGGATCCCCTGATGAAGTCACGTGGTGTGATGATACGCGACAACCGAAGCACCTGACGGACGGCCGACGACGGACTCCGGGTGAAAGCAGCTGGCTAGGCTATATCTGGTAGCCATGAGGTGAGCTGCTGGGACCACCTGAGGTGTGCGTGTTATTCTTGGGTGACGGCTCCACTTCTTTCACAGAATTGGCTGCTGGGTCTCTCCTCATCTGTCCCCTTCCTTGAGGAATTTTTACTGTTATTTTTATTTTTATCTTTATTTTCCAGTACTGGACTTCCTAAATTAATTTTGTCTTTCCTGGACTATACTTTGCCGTTTATGTGTTACCATCAGTTTACCAATTGGAGATGTTTATTGCTGTCTAGGTGTATCATTGTTATTTAGCTAACACTTTTTCACCTACCGTGCCCCTTTCCCACACCCATTTCCTAGCCTTGTGCCCTTTCCCAATTTATTTTCACAGCGTAGACTCCTTTCACTTGCACATATATTTCCTTGTGTCTATTGAGGTAGACTCTTCTAGTGTTTGCAGCAGTGCTCCCAACCCTCTCCCTTTCCCCCTCATCCACTATTTCACAGACAGCGCGGGAGTATCACTTTATTCATTAAAACGACGTTGCCCACACACCATCGTTTTAAAAAAATGCTCTAGCAAAGCGCGGTGACATCCAACGGCACTATAAAGGGCAAGTTCCATGCGGATGACGCCACCCTTTGGGCTGCTTTAGCTGATTTTGTGTTAGTAAAGACGATTCACGCTTTTCTGTCTGCTACAGCGTGATGAATGTGCTTACTCCATTATGAATGGTAGTTTTACCAGAACAAGCGCTCCCATCTTATAACATGCTTCTGAGCATGTGCTGGTTTTTAACGTCGTTTTAGCCCACATACGATAATTTTTTAAAAACCAAAAAACTTCGTAAAAAAAAATGCAGTCATGTGTCGTTTTTCAGAACCCGAAAAATGATGTGGAGCCCACACACGATCATTTTAAATAACATTTTTTTAAAACTACGTTTTTTTCATGCTGAAAAATGATCGTGTGTACGCCGCATAATGATGCTGTGGAAAGAAAATTAAAGTGGTTGTATACCTCAGATAGGAAATATATACAAAGCATATCCCTCTATAGTGTGTACTTGTCGCAATTAAGAGCACTAATGATGCGTATACACGGTCAAAATTTCCAATGGAAAAAGTCAGATGGGAGCTTTTCAACGGATATTCTGACCATGTGTATGCCCCATTGGACTTTTTGTGACAGACTTAGATAGAGGGCAGGTTCTCAATTTTTCAGACAAAAAAAAATCTTAACGGAAAATCCGTTCGTCTGTATGGAATTCCGATGGTAAAAAAACATGCATGCTCGGAAACAATTTGACGCATGCTCGGAAGCATTGAACTTCTTTTTCTCACCTCATCGTAGTGTTATACGTCACCGCATTCTTAATGCTCAAAAGTTCAGAGAACTTTTGTGTGACCGTGTGTATGCAAGCCAAGCTTGAGCGGAATTCCGTCAGAAAAACAACTTTTTTCCGACGGAAATTCCACTCGTGTGTACAAGGCATAAGTGTAATTTCTGTCTGCTGCCTCATTTCTCTGCTATCAGCATGAGTCACTTCTCACAAGTTTTCCTGACACCAAGAGAAAAAGGGTGGGGAATCTTCAGCAGATTGAAAGCCTCAGCTCCATTACTATGAGCTGTGTGGAGGCGGTAGTGTGTCTCTTCCCTCCAGTCAGCTTTCCCTCACTAAGCTCAAGCACAGATGTAGAGAAAAAAACTGAAGATAGATAGGTACAACTTATGTAGGAGGATTTGTTTCTTCTCTGTGCATCACCTGAGGCCAGTCACTTCACGAGGTATATGCAGGGGTTACAACTAGAGTTGAGCGAACCCGAACTGTAATGCTAAAAGTTCGGGAAAAAAAATGCGTGGAGGTCCCCCCAAATTCAATAACCAGACCCTTTAGGTCTGGTATGGATATTAAGGGGAACCCCGCCGTCAATTAAAAAAGAAATGACATGGGGTTCCCCCCAAATATCCACACCAGACCCCTTATCCGTGCACGTTGACCTGGCCGGCCGCAGAAAAGAGGGGGGGGACAGAGTGTGGCCCCCCTCTCCTAAACCGCACCAGGTCACATGCCCTCAACATTGGAGGGTGCTTTGGGGTGCCCCCCAAAGCACCTTGTCCCCATGTTGATGGGGACAAGGGTCTCATCCCCACAACCCTTGCCCGGTGGTTGTGGGGGTATGCGGGCAGGGGGCTTATCAGAATCTGGAAGACCCCTTTAACAAAGGGGACCCCAGATCCTGCCCCCCCTGTGTGAAATGGTAATGGGGTACACTGTACCCCTATCATTTCACAAAGGAAGTGTAAATAGTAGATTTCAGAAAAAACACACACCGTAGAACAGATTACTTTATTAATTAAACCAAATAAAAATCCAGCGGTGAAAATAGACGATCGATGCTGCTCCCTGCTCCAACGTTGTCTTCTATCCAGCGCCGGGTGATCTCTCCAGCGACGGCCGGTTGATCCAGCGATGAGAACATCCATCCATTCAGAGCACAGCTCAGCGAATGACGCGCCGGAGCTTTTGACATTTCTTTTATAGGGGAGACGGGCCACGCGTCACGTGACCCCGTCCCCCTCTGACGCAAGGGGCATGTCTGGGTTGTCCCAGTGACGTAGCAGAGTGTGCGTCAGAGGGGGACGGGGTCACGTGACACGTGGCCCACCTCCCCTATTAAAGAAATGTCACAGCTTCAGCAGCGTCATTCGCAGAGCTGTGCTCTGAATACATGGATCTTCTCATCGCTGGACCAACCGGACGTCGCTGGAGAGATCACCCGTCGCTGGAGGGATCACCCGGTGCTGGATAGAAGACAACGTTGGAGCAGGGAGCAGCATCGATCGTCTATTTTCTCCGCTGGATTTTTATTTGGTTTAATTAATAAAGTAATTTGTTCTACAGTGTGTGTGTTTTTTTTCTGAAAACTACTATTTACACTTCCTTCGTGAAATGGTAGGGGTACAGTGTACCCCATTACCATTTCACACAGGGGGGGGCCAGGATCTGGGGGTCCCCTTTGTTGTGGGAATGAGACCCTTGTCCCCATCAACATGGGTACAAGGTGCTTTGGGGGGCACCCCAAAGCACCCTCCCAATGTTGAGGGCATGTGGCCTGGTGCGGTTCAGGAGAGGGGGGGCTGCACTCTGTCCCCCCCCCTTTTCTGCGGCCGGCCAGGTCAACGTGCTCGGATAAGGGGTCTGGATTTTAGGGGGAACTCCATGCCATTTTTTATTTAAATTTGGGGTGGAGTTCCCCTTAAAATCCACACCAGACCTGAAGGGTCTGGTTATGGATATTTGGGGGGGACCCCACGTCATTTATTTTTTTAAATTGACGGCGGGGTTTCCTGGTTACTGAATTTGGGGGGACCTCCACGCATTTTTTTTTTTTTACTAAAAGTCTGTGTCCCATTGACTTTTTTTTAAAGTCCCATTGACTTTTTTTTAAAGTTTGGGTTCGGGTCCGAACCCGAACATCGAGGTGTCGGCTCAACTCTAGTTAAAAGCCACTCCTTGCTGCGCCATAGCTGAGAGGCGATTCAGTTCGCATGTGCCGCGCTATATAAGTTTTTCATTCATTCATTCATTCATTCAAAGACAGCTATAGGATGGCTCTCTCTCATTCCAGGAGGGCATGCATTGGCGTCCTTCCATGAACAAGCTTCCCGCACGCCCACTGGGGCACGCATTAGGGAGTATCTGTGATCGCTGTGTGCCTTGGACACACACGTGATCACAAGTGTAGACAAAGCAGAGTCATCAGAGTTTGACACGCCTCCTTCCTTCACACAGAGTCAGAGTGCAAGGGAAGGAGATGATCTGTGCCAGAAATAGTGAGCGCATTTATTACAAAGTGCTACATGGGTTTTACACTTACACACAGTGCTCATCAGTTCTGCCCCATTAGTGCCTCACCAGTGCCGATCAGTGCTGCCTCATCAGTGCTGCTTCACCAATGCCTCTTATTAGTGCCTCCCCATCAGTGGAGCCTCATCAGCACCCAGCAGTGCCGCCCCATCAGTGCATATCAATGTAGCTTATCAGTGTCCATCAGTGCCGCCTCATCATTGCAGCCTCAGTGCAGTGCAATGGTGCACATTAGTACTGCCTCAATAGTGCACATCAGTATCACTGGTCCCCAAAAAGTTTCACTTGGGTTCAGATTTGTGCGAAATGTTGCTGTCCCGCTAAAAATAGCAGATTGCCGCCATTACCAGTAAAAACATCAAAAACAAAAAAAAGTCCATAAATCTATCCCTTATTTTGTAGACGCTATGGGCCAGGTTCTTGTAAGAGATACAACGGCATAGCTCCATATACGCCATCGTATCTCTGTTTTTCCGCCTGGGTATCTATGCGACTGATTCTTATGCTGCGTACACACGATCATTTTTTGTGATGAAAAAAAAGCGACGTTTTTAAAAACGTCATTTAAAATCACCGTGTGTGGGCAAAATGTCGTTTTATGTCTTCAAAAAAACGACCAAAAAAAAATTCGAACATGCTTGAATTTTTTGTGTCGTTTTTCAAAACGTCGTTTTTTGTGTCATAAAAAGTGATGGTGTGTGGGCAAAACGATGTTGAAAACAACGTTTTTAAAGCCGCGCATGCTTAGAGGCAAGTTATGAGACGGAGCCTTAATGGAACAGAGTGCCGTCGAACGTGGTGTACGTCACCGCGCTTTGCTAGAGCATTTTGGAAAAACGATGGTGTGTATGCAACGTCGTTTTGGAAAATGAAGTTTGAAAACACTTGAAACGTCGTTTTTTTTCATCATCATCATCATCAAAAAGTGATCGTGTGTACGCAGCATTAGAATCAGTTACGCATATATTTGGCGTAGATCCGACTCACGTAAGTCACTTACACCGTCGGATCTAAGCTGCAATGTTACGATTGGCCGCTAGGTGGCGTTCCCATCGTTTTCTGCGTTGAATATGCAAATGAGCCTGATACACCGATTCCCTAACGTATTTGCGCGCCGTCGTCATAGTTTACGTACTTTGCGTAAGCGTAAGGTTACACCTGCGATATAAGAGGGGTAACCTTGCGTAGGTCCGGCGTACACCATGTTAAGTTTGGACGTCGGTACAGCGTCGTGTTTTTCTGTCGTTTACGTAACTCGTCGCGAATAGGGCTTTGCGTTTTTTACGTTGACATTAAAATCAATGTATTTTCGGCGTACTATGGAGCATGAGAAGGGGGGGGGGTGGGAATGGGGGAATAGTTGCTGAAGCTAGACCCAACACATACCCGCCCAGTTGAGGTGTGGACTATCTCGGTACAAAATAGGTCAGGATAAACAATATAATAAATAAGAAATTAATTTATTAAATAAAACTGTTGCATTAAAAACAATAGTGTACATCAAAAGATTGGTCGATTCTCAATCGACCAATCTTTTGATGTACACTATTGTTTTTAATGCAACAGTTTTATTTAATAAATTAATTTCTTATTTATTATATTGTTTATCCTGACCTATTTTGTACCGAGATAGTCCACACCTCATCTGGGCGGGTATGTGTTGGGTCTAGCTTCAGCAACTATTCCCCCATTCCCACCCCCCCCCCCTTCTCATCAATACTTGGATGATGGTACTCTATTACCCTATTAACTAGTCCTAAGTGAGGCCATACTCGCACTTTTTCATCGTACTATGGAGCATGCACAGTGGGCTACGTTTATGGCCGGCGCATGAGCAGTTTGTTCGGCAAGAGGGCGCACTTAATTTAAATACAACACGCCCACCTCCTTCCTACTTTGAATTACGTGGCCTTACGCCGGCAGATTTACGCTACGCTGCCGCAAATTAGGGAGCAAGTGCTTTGAAAATACAGCACTTGCCCGTAAAAGCTGCGTAAATGGGATATGCTACGCTACGCCAAAAAAACGGAGATGTACGAGAATCTGGCCCTATAACTTTTGCACAAACCAATCAATATCGCTTATTGTGATTTTTTAGAATACTTATTGGGCTAAACTGATGAATACATTTTTTTTTATAGTTTTTTTTGGTATGTATTATAGCAGAAAGTAAAAAAATATATATATTTTTTTTTTCAAAATTGTCGCTCTTTTTTTGTTTATAGTGCAAAAAAATAAAAACTGCAGAGGTGATCAAATACCACCAAAAGAAATGCTCTATTTGTGTGAAAAAAAAGGACGTCAATTTTGTTTGGGTACAACTTCGCATGACTGTGCAATTGCCAGTTAAAGCGACTCAGTGCCGTATCGCAAAAGATGGCCTGGTCATTAAGGGGGTAAAACCTTCCGGGGCTGAAGTGTGCAGTAGAAAAGATTGTCGATCCACTTTAAAACTCCAATATCTTTCATATAAGAAATGAGCAGGATTGATGCCAATCAACTTTGGAAATCTTTTTTTCTCATTCACTTATTTATATTATGTTTTTATAGATTGTATGCGATAACAAATGTGTCTGTCCCACTCTGACTTTAGTTCATCATGCATCGGATGAAAGTCCTGGGAGTAATCGCTTTGGGCGTGGCTTCTCTAGTGATCGGGATTCTTATTGGACATTTTGCCATTGCGCCAAGACTACCCACATGGCTTCAGAGGATGAGCACAGATGGAGACCCCAAATACAGCAATCAGCTTCACCAAGAGATTCGAGCAGAGGAAATCCACAAGAACTTGCAGTAAGACCAACAGGTTTTTTTTTTCTTTATATATATATGACACCACTGGTGCTGCTTTAATGTGCGTCATCCTGTTTTTTTTTTTTATTATCTTGAAATTTCACTTGCATAAATTGTACATACAAGTTATTACATCCATTACAAAGACTTTGCATTTCCATATTACGTAATGTTAACCACAATCAGTTATTTTATTGCTTGAACTGAATGTGCCTAAACATTAGACGTTAGTAATTGACATCATAGATGTGCAGATGCATTGTTTGCAGCCTATTATTTAATCCTTCACAAAAATCTAACTCACAGTAATCATTTCATTAGATGTACTTTTATTCAAAGTTCCTTCATCTGTGTTGCAGAGCTCTATTTATATATATATATACAGTGTTTTAAGTGGGCCGGAACGCGGCGGTACTCAGTACCGCCACTTCCAAAAATGGCCCTGGAGAGTACCAGCACCTCTCCGTGCACCCAGTACGTGGGTTTCCCGTACCGGAACGCACTGGCGTAGCGGGGGGGGGGGCTCCTGCACCGGGCGAAAAATTGCGGGGGGCAAAATCCTGGCGTCCGCGGAATGCGCCGCCGCCGCCGCCACCACCGCCGCCTTAGGAAAGGCCGCGGCTTTGGCCTAGCTCTGGAGCTATCGGCCATCTTGGTACACCCGGCGGCGGCACGCGATGAGTTTTTTTTTCAGCCCTTCCGCCTGGTTGGCTGGTGGAACTGTCTGTGTCCCTTGATGTGGGAGTGGCGGGAAACACCAGCCAACTAGGCAGAAGGGCTAAAAAAAAACAGATAACGGCGCAGGAGATTGGCGGGCGGTGGAGTGGGAGGCGCTGTACCTCTGTGCTGCGCTGATTGGCCTGGAAGTTGGAACATGTGTTTACAGCGCGGCGGCAAGTTTCTCCAGCAAGGTAAGCAAAACACTCTCCTGTACCACAGGGGAGAGAGAGAAGGGGGGGGGGGGGGTCGGTGTAAATCTAAAGAGCTGCACTGCCTGATCCCCACCTATCCACCTCAGAGCCTGTCATTTTAGTAAGACTGGATTGCATGCACCTGAGCCCCAGGAGAAGATGGAGAACTACAAGTCCCAGCAGGTTATAATATAAGGCTCCGAGGTGGATGGATGTCCGGACACCCATCCATCTCGGAGCCTTATATTATAACCTGCTGGGACTTGTAGTTCTCCATCTCCTGGGGCTCAGGTGCATGCGATCCACCATCTATGGGACTACAAGTCCCAGCAGTAAGAAAAACTGAACAAAGATGGTGGATCGCATGCACCTGAGCCCCAGGAGACGATGGAGAACTACAAGTCCCAGCAGGTTATAATATAAAGCTCAGAGGTGGATAGATGTCTGGACAGTGACAATTGGTGGCACAGTGGTGACAATTGGAGGGCACAGTGGTGACGATTGATGGCACAGTGGTGACAATTGATGGCATGGTACAGTGACTGCATTTGATGGCATGGCACAGTGGTTGCGTTTGTTGGCATGGCACAGTGGTGACAATTGATGGCACAGTGGCTGCATTTGATGGCATGGCACAGTGGTTGCGTTTGGCATGGCACAGTGGTGACAATTGATGGCACAGTGGCTGCATTTGATGGCATGGCACAGTGGTTGCGTTTGGCATGGCACAGTGGTGACAATTGATGGCACAGTGGTTGCGTTTGTTGGCATGGCACAGTGGTGACAATTGATGGTACAGTGGCTGCATTTGATGGCATGGCACAGTGGTGACAATTGATGACACAGTGGCTGCATTTGATGGCATGGCGCCCTGTGATTGGGCGTATGTGGTCATGCGCTAGCGCCGGGGGGGGGGCGAAAAAAAACGTTCTGCCCCGAGGGGGGGGGGGGGTGGTTGAGGCGGCGCACTGGCGCCTAATAGAGTACCGGCACCTCTTTTGGCCCACTTAAAGCACTGTATATATATATATGTATTTATATATATATATATATATGTACATACTATTCATGTTTATATTACTGTACATGGCCCGCTGGGGAGATTTTTTGTTCCAGTGACCAGTGTCAGTGGTACAAGAAATGGAGAAATTATCACCGATGCAGACACTGCAATATAAACAACACATGTTATAACCCTTCCAGTGGTGGTGCGCCCCCTCTCTCGTGCACCGCTCTATCACCAATAGATAGATTCATGCATTACACAAATCTATGTATTGTAGCTGCTGCTGCCCCCTATTCAGGGGTCCGGCCCCTTGTCGGGCACCGGGCATCAGAATTACAGTGGTGGGGGTGTTTTTGGAAGCGCCTGATTAGAGCCGTGGGCTTTAACCACTTAACGCCCGCCGCATGTATATGTAAGTCCACAAAATGGCACGTACAGGCAGATGGGCGTACATGTATGTCCCTGACTTCTAGCGAGTCGGGGGTCCGATCGGGACCCCCTCCCCTACATGCGGCGGTCGGTAAGTGTCTGGGAGCGATCCAGGATGAGGGGGCGGCTGTTCGTTTTTGTCCGCCCCCTCGCGTGTTCGCTCCCAGCGAATCGGTTTCCCCCCCGCTCTGCACTTCCTCTCGGCGGTATTTTCAATCCGGCTAGAGTAGAGAAGACATCGCACAGTAAGTCACACAACAGCACACTGACACCACACACATAGGCACATTAAACCCTTCCGATCACCCCCAGCCCCCCATCACAGTGTCACTAATAGCAGTGATCATATATTTACTGATCACTGCATTTAGTGTCAGTGTGACAGTTAGTGTCCAGTGTAGCCCCTTCCCCCCCTAATAAAGGTTTAACCCATTGATCTCCGCCCTAGTTAAACCTTTCACCCCCTATTGCCAGTGTCACTAAGCGATCGGTTTTCTGATCGCTGTATTAGTGTCATTGTTGCCGCTAGGTAGCTATTTTTTTTTTATATTGCATTTTTTTTTTACTAAAGACATGTGGCTGAATACATTTTGGCCTAAATGTTTGGCTAAACTTTTGTTTATTCGATTTTTTTATAACAAAAAGTAGAAAATATCATTTTTTTTCAACATTTTCGGTCTTTTTCCATTTATATCACAAAAAATAAAAATCGCAAAGACAATCAAATACCATCAAAAGAAAGCTCTATTTGTGGGAAGAAAAGGATGCAAATTTTGTTTGGGAGCCACGTCACACGACCGCACAATTGTCTGTTAAAGCGAGGCAGTGCCGAATTGTAAAAACACCTTTGGGCATTTAGCAGCATATTGGTCCGGGGCTTAAGTGGTTAATAGGCTTCCAAATTGGTATAAAGCGGGCGCAATGCTGTGCGTTTGTTGTTTACACAGTGCTGTGTTAGAGAAGTGAATAAATCACTCCAATCTCAGCCAATCAGGTGCTCGGGTCTGATTACCCTGTCAACTAATTGGCTGTAGTGACAGGCGCTGTGATGGGATGCCTATCACGTATCCAATCATAGCAGATCCCTGCTTAGACACAAGCATCTAATGGCAGAAATACTAATTGCAGTATACTATATGGGAATTTTTGTTGCAACTATGTACAGTATATCTTTTCTTCCCCTCCTGTGTCTGTTCACCACACAAGGAAGGGTGGATGGGAGCAAGCAGGACCAGAAGAAAGGAAGACATGGGCAGGAATAAAAACATCACTATTCCCTTCCTTACTCTGCTTAAAGGGGTTGTAAAAGTTTGTTTTTCATTTTCTTGCCCCCATCATCCAAGCCGTTCTGGCTGGGGGTTAGTCAGCCAGGACACCTTACTGAGGAGGAACAGGAAGTGAGAAATTCAGACAAAGAAAACAAAGAAAAAAAAACATTTAGAAGGGCGATCAAAGGAAAAGGTTAGTGAACCAACAATGCACTAGCCTAAAGGAACCTATTTAGAAAATAAAAAATGAACCTTTACATCCCCTTTAAAGGGTTACCAAAACACTGCCTATGCAGGTCAGGGGTACCTGTAGTCAGGGCCGCCATCAGGAATTTTGGGGCCCCTTACACAGCTTCAGGCATGGGCCCCCTGGAGCAGAGAACCGGGGGGGGGTGCTGCTGCATGAAATTGAGAAGTGGGGGGGGGGCTGCTGCCGCGAATTGAGAAGCGGGGGGCCCTTTACAAAAAGAAGAAATAAAGAAAAATATATATAAAAAAGGGGGGTAGCCGTCCGGGGCCCTGGGGACCTCTGTGCCCTTTAATAAAAAGAAAAAAAGAGAGAATAGATATATATAGATATATATATCTATATATATCTATATATATCTATATATATATATATATATATATATATATATATATATATATATATATATATATATATATATATATATATATTTTTTTTTAAAGGGTGGTTGCCAACTGGGGCCCCGGGGACCTTATTTTTTTTTTTTATAGAAGGAAATTACAAAAAAAGGGGGCTTTCCATTCGGGACCTCTGGGCCCTTTAATAAAAAGAAACCTCTGGGCCCTTTAAAAAAAAAGAAAGAAATAAAAAAATATATATATATATAAAAAAGAAATAAACATTTATATATATATATATATATATAAAAACAAGGGGGTTGCCTTCCAGGGCCCTGGGGACCTCTGGGCCCTTTAATAATAATAATAAATATATATATATATATATATATATATATATATAAAATTATAAAAGAAATTAAAAAAATATATAAAAAAAATATATATTTTTTTTATAAAAAATAGGGGGTTGCCATCTGGGGCCCTGGTGGGCTACGGGCCTCTAGACCCCTAAAAAAATGGCCCTTTAATAAAAAAATAAAATAAAAATATATTACATATATATATATATTTTTTTATAGAAAATAAATAAAAAAAGGGGGGTTTCCATCTGGTGCCCTGGGGGCCTCCGGGCCCCTGTGGACCTCCGGACCTCTAAAAAAATAAAAGAAAAAAAATTGAACCTTTAATAAAAAATAAAAGAAAATAATATTAAAAAAATATATTGTTTTATAAAAAAGATGTATTTTTTTATAAAAATATATATTTTTTTATAAAAAAAAGGGCTTGCCATCTGGGGCCCTGGTGGCCTCCGGGCCCCTGGGGACCTACGGACCTCTAAAAAAAATAAAAGAAAAAAAATTATCCCTTTAATAAAAAATAAAAGAAAAATATATTAAAAAAATATATATTTTTTTTATAAAAAAAAGGGCTTTCCATCTGGGGCCCTTGGTGGCCTCCAGGCCCCTGGGGACCTTCGGACCCCTAAAAAAAAAAAGGGTGGTTCCCATCTGGGCCCCTGGGGACCCCCGGGCCCCTTACAGGTGTAATGCCTGTACCCCCCTGATGGCGGCCCTGCCTGTAGTGTACCAAGCTGAAAATAACAGAAATATAAAAAAAACAAAAAACACACAAATCCTGATTCAACCGCGTAAATAAATTACAGACAGCTAAAAGTACTAGCTGTATTATCAACCTATCACCACACGGTGAATTTTAATATACTGTATATACACTTACCTGTCCTGGAGTCCAGCGACGTCTTCAGAAGAAGATGAGCAATCGCTTGTCTATCTGCTGCCCCCACCGCCATCCTCAGTGAGGGAATCAGGAAGTGAAGCGTTCCAGCTTCACTGCCCGATTCCCTACGGCGCATTCGCAAATCGCACAGCGCCATCCTCACTGGTCCCCGCTGTGTTCTGGGAGCCGAGTGTTTCCCAGAACACAACGGGCAGGGGCGGGAAGTGATGAACTACCAACAGAATGCCTGCAGAGAGGACTCCCAGAAGTAGGTGCAAATACCTGTCTTAGACAGGTATCTGCATCCCCCTCCCCCTGAAAGGTGTCAAATGTGACACCGGAGGGGGGAGGGTTCCGATGAGGGGAAGTTCCACTTTAGGGTGGAGCTCCGCTTTAAGTATACCACACCAATACTGCACCTATACTGCATGCTGGTTTATCAAAACTGTCATTAAAAGCACTGATGCTTCTTAAAGTTCACCAATGGTAGCCAGCAGAAAAACAGCATAAAGGACTACATCTGTAAAACTATCCCTCAGGCCACCCCTTGTTCCCTTCTCCCCATTACTTAAAGGAGTAGTAAAGGAAAAAAAATGTTTTGCTGAAATGACTGTTTACAGGGTATAGAGACATAGGGCTAGATTCAGGTAGGAGAGCCTATCTTTAATTTGGTCTAACGTATCTCATTTACGTTAGGCCGGCGCAACTTTTTCAGGCAAGTGCTTTATTCACAAAGCACTTGCCTGTAAAGTTGAGGCAGCGTAGCGTAAATCACCTGGCGGAATTTAAATTCGGCGGGTAGGGGGCGTGTATCATTTAAATGAAGCACGTCCCCGCGCCGAACGAACTGCGCATGCGCCGGCCATGATTGATTCCCAGTGTGCATGCTCCAAATCACGTTGCTACTTGTCAATGAAAGCGACGTCAGTGTAACTGACACCCAGCTCAATTGTGAATGGACTTACGCAAACAACGTAAATTACGTCGGTTCCAGCGTCCATACTTAACATTGGCTGCGCCAGCTATAGCAGGGATAACTTTAGGCCGTGCGTAAGTCTTAGGCCGCGTACACACGATCGAACATGTCCGCTAAAACTGGTCCGCAGACCAGTTTCAGCAGACATATCCGATCGTGTGTACGGCCTAGCGGACAGGTTTCCAGCGGACAAAAGTTTTAAAACATGCTTTAAATCTTGTCTGCTGGAAAACCTGTCCGTCAGACATGTCCGCTGGTTAGTACGCCTAACCAGTGGACTGAAATCTCCCGCATGCTTCAAATGGATTCGACGCATGCGTGGAAGCATTTTAATTCCTGGTTTGCTGACGTGGCGGCGTCAACGTCTCCGCCACGTCAGTGCGCTGTCTGTCTGCGGGGATTTTGGTTTGATCGTGTGTACACACATCAGACCAAAATCTCCTGTGATACGCTACGCCCGCAGATTTTTACGCCGATCTACCTGAATCTAGCCCAAAGTGTATTGTTCCATGCCAATCAGGGACTCCTTATCAATCGATCATAATCCAGTATCAAACCATGGGATATAGGATGAAAAGAGAGGAAGGACCGCAATAGTATAATTCTGGTTTATTAAAAAAGGATTTAAAAACAAAACTGCCAAATGGCTTCTTACTATTAGCGGTGCCTGTATCCCGGGACTGAGGCTGCTGTGCATGTAACAGTAGGAGACGTGGCCCCCGTCGCTGGAGATCTGGCGTGCGCTTCATCACCAGGAACCAGCTGGACCGGTAGGACGTGACTGTGAGTGACCAGGTTCCGCCTCCTGGTCACGCACAGTCACGTCCTTCCGGTTCAGCTTATTCCTGGTGGTCCAACACCCCCTACCCTCTATTCTTTCACATTTATTTCAGTTATTTGATTTTTTGGGGAGCAGCTTATTACTTATCTGTTCATTTTATGTATTGTAGTTTATTCACATTTACATTGGCGCGAGATTTACCAATTTTCTACATCTTATTTAACTTGTTTGGAAATTGTAACCTGAATTGTGGAAGTGAATACAATTTGGCCAGCAAGTTAAAGGTTAGATGGAGTGCATTTAATGAGCAAAGTGAACGACGGGGTACGGCGTCCTGAAGACATTCAGAAAAGATGAAACACATTGAGGCAGAGCTGCTGTTGGTGATGTCACATCCATTCAACATGGAACGCACATCGGCTACATAGAGAATAGATGGAGCACTGGCATTCCCCCTAGAGGACTAGGCACAGTATATCAAGTGCCAGGTGATAGACACATGTAATGTGAGCGGGTAACTTACTTTTATGTCTCTGTGAATTTTATTAAATGGTTTTATAGGATGATATCCTTTGTTGGACTGTGTCTTGTATATTGAACCTGGTGGACAGGAGAGAAGCTTTTCTGGGGGATGGTGGATTTCAGGCTAGGGAGACCAGTGTAAGGCTGCGTACACACGACTGAGGTTCTCGCTAGAAACCAGCGAGAACCTCGCTGGAAGCTGCATTCCAGCGAGAATCTCGACCGTGTGTACGCTCTCGGCGAGCATCCCGTCGGGAATGCCGTCGAGCAGAAATAGAGAGCGTGTTCTCTATTTGCTCGACGGCCCGCCTGGATGAATGGCTGGTTGCCATTCCCGAAGGGCGGGTCGCCGAATCTGACGGCCGGCAGAGAACCTCGACGGGCGGAACGATGTGTTCTGCCCGTCGAGGTTCTCTGCCGTGTGTACGCGGCTTAAGAGAATTTGATACACTTGGAAGAGTGTTCTGTTCATGTATCAAGAGGGGCATTTATTGGAAAGAGCTCATGACCTTCTTTTAATTAAGAGGTCGTATGTTTTCTGATGAGTTTCCCATGCTGGTAGGGTGAAGACACCTGAGCACAGAGATTTGGCACTGAATTGTGATTGTATGTCATCACTTTGCACCTGATTCAATGGTACATTAATATATGGACTGCATTATTGATTTAGCACAAAAAAAAAGAGACTGGTTTTACAGGTCCCTTTATTAATTAGATTTAGAGCCTACAACAATACACATAGAGTACTGCACTTTATCTAAGTTTGCACTTTATCGACGCTTTCACATTAATTTGCCACATGGCAACGATCCCAGTAGTTTGTACTGTTGGTTAATTGGTGAGGGGATGAACCAATTCATTGCTATTGTGCTATTGCTGGGTTTCCAGTGTGTCCCTTTAATGAGGGGTGGGCTCCCTCCAGGCATACCTGCCTCAAACTAACCATATTATATATGTGGTTCATTTTGGGAGACTCTCAAAATGTATAGAGTTAGGATTGCAGTACACTAGGGTGCCATGATGTGGCCTCTGCAGAATACACATATATTTGCAAATCTGTGCAAACTAAACCCCTGGTTTTAACATTAACTATTAGACATGACAATTTAGTTTGTTGCAGGCTGGCTGGTAAGCGAGCTGGGAATTTTTCTTTTTTTGTTGTTTTTTGACATGAGTCGTCCTTCCGTGTGCTGCTTGCTGCAAGGGCCAGTAATTGGTTGGGGTGGTTGCCATTTGTTTGGACCAGTAAGGAGAGCAGCGGTGCTGCCAACAAGGGAGCCAGGCGCTTTGGTATTTTAAAGCGGAGCTCCAGCACCCCCACCGAAAAAAGGCGCTTTGGTATATTAAAGCGGAGCTCCAGCACCCCCACTGAAAAAATTGAAAGTCAGCAGCTACAAATACTGTAACTGCTGACTTTTAATAGTATTACACTTACCTGTCCAAGGATTGGCTCTCCGGGAAAGCCGATCCTGTGCTTTCTAATGGCCCGGTGGCGGTGGAAGGAGCATAAGGGGGGCCGAACTTCCAAGGGACCTCTTTGCGGCAGGGTCTCCCTAAGTGGGGAAGGGTACCTGTCAAAAACAGGATACCAGCTCCCTCCCCGAAAGGTGCCAAATGTAGCAGCAGAGTGGGGAGGAAGCAAACAAGCAGAGTTTCCCCTTTTAGATGGAGCTTCACTTTAATGTGGAAGAACCCCTGCGTGGGCAACTGATGTCTAGGTAAACTTTCTTAATTGCTTAAAATCAACAAAAGCCAACACTAACTAAACATGTTATAGGGCTTTAACCGTACCACAATTACATATATGTAAAAATTGTAAATGATAATAAATACAAAAATATTGTTAAAAACAAGACATTTACAAATAAAAATTGGTCAAATTGTTCATCATCTGGTACACAGTCTTATGCCGCGTACACACGGTCGTTTTTTGCGATGAAAAAAAACGACGTTTTCTGTGAAGTAAAAATTGACGTTTTTGAAACGTCACTTTTCAAAGACAATTTTGCATACACACCATCGTTTTTTCACAAAAAGCAAGGTTACGTTCACCACTCTTTTCCATTGAAGCTCGCTTCGTAACTAGCTTCTGGGCATGCGCGGGTTGAAAAACGTCGTTTTGAACGACATTTTTGCTACACACGGTGACTTCTTGTGAAACAAAAGACGACGTTTTGAAAAACGACACAAAAAATTCAAGCATGTTGGAATTTTTTTTTGGTCGTTTTTTTGAAGACAAAAAACGACATTTTGCCCACACACGATCAATTTAAATGACGTTTTAAAAAACGTCGTTTTTTTTCATCGCAAAAAACGACCGTGTGTACGCGGCATTAGTGTTGAATTCTAAATGTAAATAGCTTATTACCTTATCCCACATACAGCTTGTTACGTTCTCCAATGCAATTCAGGGGTCAACACCGCTTCTTTAGGAAGATACAAAGCAGAAAAGGCTCTAGTATGGATAAGAACACAGATCATAAAATGAACAAAGTACTCAGTCAGAAACCGGGCTCCCTATGAAGAGAGCAGATCCAAGAAATGTAGGTATTGGGTCAATCAATTTACCGATCATTTCAATAGAATAGGGCTGTGAGCCGAGTATCAAAACATGTTCCATAAGGCCAATGAATTTCCCCTGGTGTAAAGAACATCCACCAGGTTGTGCATGATGTTCTTTGTGATTTATTTAATAAAAGTGGGCTGCTGTGCCCTAAAATACGGTTTGATCTGGGGAAACTCATTAAACAGCACCTACCACATGAGTTTAATCTCCCAAATACCACCACTGAATACACATATACGGGGAGGTGGTTGATGACATTTGTTTTCTGATAACAGGGTCCCCTTAACAAATTCCCTTTTAGTGAAAGTAATTGTGAGGTTGCTATAGTTGCCATTCAAATCTGTCTCAATGTATGATTTGGCTTAATCAAAAAGGATTTAAACAGGTGACACGCCATTTGCTTTCCGTTGGTTTTGCAATGTATGTTTACTTTTAAAATTACATTGCTTAGATATATCTGGCTTTATCTTCCAGTTTTTTAACATTGTTTTTCAAAGATCTATTTATATCACACAGGTCTAAATTGCTGAATTAACTAAGTAGGCCCAGGTCCTTCACTTATGCTGCAATATTACCGGTATTTATAATAATCATGAATAGACTCGTCCTTATGTGTGACTTTAGATCTGAACAAAAAGATCATTCTTGATTACACAGAAACACAATGACATCCAGCTCTTCAGGTAATTAGTTGGATTTTTTCCACCCCCAGTGGAAGTGACCCAACTATTTAGCTGAATAGAATACTGTTCAGTGACATTGTAGATATAACACTACAGTGTATCCCAAACAACAACTACCATTGTACTTTGAAACAATTAACTTGGATATGTCACCATGGCATGGCTACCATGGAAATATTATAATACACTATGCCTCATCCCTGGGAGATATAGAAGATAGGGTTGTCCCGATACCGATACCAGAATACCCCCGATGCCTAAATAGAATACTTGCCGCCGCCGTATATCGCAAAGCCGCCGCCACTGCCGCGTTAATCACCGCGCGGGGAACATTAGAGTCAGCTTTCGTTTGAATAGCTGTTTTCCCCGCCGCGTATAGACTCCGTCCAATCCTGAGCAAGGGGGAGTGTCTCTATACACAGCGCGGCAGGGAAAACAGCTTATTCAAACGAAAGCTGACTGTAATGTTCCCCGTGCGGTGATTAATGCGGCGGCGGCATCATTTAGGTACGGGGGACATGGCTGCATGTGGGGGGACATGGCTGGATATGTGGGGGACATGGCTGCAATATGTTTGGGGACATGGCTGCATATGTTTGGGGACATGGCTGCAATATGTTTGGGGACATGGCTGCAATATGTTTGGGGACACGGCTGCAATATGTTTGGGGATATGGCTGCATTTGTTTGGGGATATGGCTGCATTTGTTTGGGGACATGGCTGCAATATGTTTGGGGACGTGGCTGCATTTGTTTGGGGACATGGCTGCACTATGTTTGGGGACATGGCTGCATATGTGGGGGGACATGGCTGCATATGTTTGGGGACATGGCTGCATATGTGGGGGACATGGCTGCATATGTGGGGGACATGGCTGCGATATATGGGGGACATGGTTGCATATGTTTGGGGACATGGCTGCAATATGTTTGGGGACATGGCTGCACTATGTTTGGGGACATGGCTGCATATGTTTGGGGACATGGCTGCATATGTGGGGAACATGGCTGCATTTGTGGGGGGACATGGCTGCATATGTGGGGGGAAATGGCTGCATTTGGGGACACATTTAAAAAAAAGTATCGGTATTCGTTATCAGCAAGTACATAAAAAAAAGTATCGGTACTTGTACTCAGTCCTAAAAAAGTGGTATCGGGACAACCCTAATAGAAGAAAAGTAGCAATAGCAGGAAATGGGACTTTGTGGGCACCATATTAACAACAAAAAAATATAAAAATAGATAAATATAATAATTTATTTAAAAAATCATTAACCACTTACGGACCGCCTACTGCACATTTATGTCGGCAGAATGGCACGGCTGGGCACATCAACGTATATATACGTTGATTCTAGTACCCAGCCGTGGGTCATGGGCGCGCTCCCGCGGCACGCTCCCGTGACCCCGTCCGAAGCTCCGGGACCGGGTCCGCGAAACTCGTGGACCTGATCGCCGCTGGAGTACGGCGATCGGTCCCCGGAGCTGAAGAACGAGAAGAGCCGTGTGTAAACAGGGCTTCCCCGTGCTTCACTGTGGCCGCAGCATCGATCGCGTCATCCCTGTTATAGGGGGACGTGATCGATGATGTCACACCTACAGCCACACCCCCCTACAGTTGTAAACACACACAGGGAACACTCAATTCCTACAGCGCTCCCTTGTGGTTAACTCCCAAACTGCAACTGTCATTTTCACAATAAACAATGCAATTTAAATGCATTTTTTTCTGTGAAAATGACAATTGTCCCAAAAATGTGTCAAAATTGTCCGAAGTGTCCGCCATAATGTCGCAGTCATGAAAAAAATCGATGATCACCGCTATTAGTAGTAAAAAATTATTTTTTATAAAAATGGAATAAAACTATCCCTTATTTTGTAAACGCTATAAATTTTGCGAAAACCAACCGATAAACGCTTATTGCGATTTTTTTTAACCAAAAATAGGTAGAAGAATATGTATCGGCCTAAACTGAGGGAAAAAAAATTATATATTTTTGGGGATATTTATTATAGCAAAAAGTAAAAAATATTGAATTTTTTTCAAAATTGTGGCTCTATTTTTGTTTATAGTGAAAAAAAAAAACGCAGAGGTGATCAAATACCACCAAAAGAAAGCTCTATTTGTGGGGAAAAAAGGACGCCAATTTTGTTTGGGAGCCACGTCGCACGACCGCGCAATTGTCAGTTAACCCGACGCAGTGCCGAATCGCAAAAAGGGGCAAGGTCCTTTAGCAGCATCTTGGTCCGGGTCTTAAGTGGTTAAAACCAAGTTAAAACATATTTTTTTTAACCACTTCCCGCCCGGCCAATAGCCGATTTACGGCAGGGAAGTGGTTATGAAATCGTGACTAGACGTTCTCAAACGTCTAGCACGATTTCATGCCGCACGCGCCCGTGCGGGCGCGCAGCGCGGCGATCGGTGATGCGGGGTGTCAGTCTGACACCCTGCACCTCCGATCTCGGTAACGAGTCTCCGGCGGAGCCTCGTTACCACGTGATCAGCCGTGTCCAATCACGGCTGATCACGATGTAAACAGGAAGAGTAGCCGACGGCTCTTCCTCACTCGCGTCTGACAGACGCGAGTACAGGAGAGCCGATCAGCGGCTCTCCTGACAGGGGGGGTTCGCGCTGATTGTTTATCAGCGCAGCCCCCCCTCGGATCACCACACTAGACCACCAGGAAAATAAAAAAAATACAAAAAAAAGACACAAAAAAATGACAAAAAAAAAAAATGACAAAAAAAAAAAAAAGACAAAAAAAAAAAGGGGTGGCAGTAAAAAAAAATGATGCCAATCAGTGCCCACACATGGGCACTGATTGGCAACATTGATCCATCAGTGCCACCCCTCAGTGATCATCAGTGCCACCCCAGTGTCTGTCAGTGCCACCCCACAGTGCCAATCCATGCCCAGTGCCCACCTACCAGTGCCCACCTGTGCCACCTATCAGTGCCCACCTGTGCCGCCTATCAGTGCCCACCTGTGCCGCCTATCAGTGCCCACCTGTGCCGCCTATCAGTGCCCACCTGTGCCGCCTATGAGTGCCCACCTGTGCCGCCTATGAGTGCCCATCTGTGCTGCCTATGAGTGCCCAGTGCTGCCTATGAGTGCCCATCAGTGCCGCCCATCAGTGCCGCCCATGAGTGCCCATCAGTGCCCAATACCAGCGCCGCCTATCAGTGCCCATCAGTGCTACCTAATCGGTGCCCATCAGAACTACCTCATCGGTGCCCATCAGTGCCACCTCATCGGTGCCCATCAGTGCCACCATATCAGTGCCCATAATTGAAAGAGAAAACATACTCATTTACAAAAAAATTAACAGAAAAAAATAAAAACTTTATTTTTTTTTCAAAATCTTCGCTCTATTTTTAGTTGTTGCACAAAAAAAAAAAAACGCAGAGGTGATAAAATACCACCAAAAGAAAGCTCTATTTGTGGGGAAAAAAGGACGCCAATTTTGTTTGGGTGCAGTGTAGCATGACCGCGCAATTGTCATTCAAATTGCGACAGTGCTGAAAGCTGAAAATTGGCTTGGGCGGGAAGGTGCGTAAGTGCCTGGTATGGAAGTGGTTAAATAGAAAATCCCTCAAGGTCTTTTTTTTAGCAGCAAGGTTTTTTAAAAAAAAAAATGCATTAAAATTCTATAAAAAGTGTGTTGTTTGTGTAGCGCTACCCCCTCAGGAGCCGCTGGTTTTTGTTTGGGATCGGCATATTAAGTTTCCTTGTGATGTGTCTAGGGGTAGTAGCAGTGAGTAGAAGCAGTGAGCGAATGTCCAGTCACTAAATGGATTTTTAAATGCTTTATTCCAGGGCCCAACAACGGCCAACATCAACAGGATATAGGAAAGGTTGATGAAGTAATAGAGAACAGTGCGGTATCAGGCCTGTATATAACACAGAGCAGTCTCGCTCTCGGTAGTAGTAGATACCGTTTGTCGTCACTCAGGACAGACTCCTGTTATAAGCCTGGCAGCCAGAATGTCACTTGTAGCTTGCTGGGAGGAACAGGTCTCTATGACAGACCTGGCTCGGGCCTCTGCCACAGTACTTCAGTACTCAGGAGAACAATTCGGATTGAGCGAATCCTCGCAGTAAATGCAATGAAAGGGTCACCGGTTGACAGCTGACATGTACCTGTCAATTCTCGGCGACCAGATCCCCGATGGTTCGTTCAAGCCCTCTTGGATAGCCTGCCTCCGGGTTCTCCTCAAGCCGATTCCCCACCGAACGGCATGCAGCCTGGGATCTTCTCAGTAAGGTTGAGGACCCAGTAAGTCACTGGGCCCCCATAGACATCCGAATGGGTCTCCTTGGGATAGGTGGTTCTGGCCAGGTGGGCCATGCGGACGGGTCCGTGGATGCGCGCAACCTGAAGGTGGATGCCGCACCTGGAACGTGGTCCCTGCGCCGAGAAGAGTCACCGACCAGCGCCACAGATATACCCCTTCCAGCATGCCCAGCGAGGGAAGAACTCCTCTAATTGGCTGCTGGGGAAAAGTGGCTCCGTCAGAACTCTAGCGCCAACTGTAGGTCGCAGACCAGCCTACAGGACATTTCTGAAACAGCAGCAGCCTGCAATTTAACAAATAAGGAATGGGAGCAAAGTAACTCTCCCATTCAGCCACTAACTTTAGCGTAATACCCACACTGAAAGTAAGGGGGCGCTACATTTGTTTATATCAAATTGTTTAACCACTTGACCACTGGGCACTTAAACACCCTTCCTAACCAGACCAATTTTCAGCTTTCGGTGCTCTCACAATTTGAATGACAATTACTCAGTCATACAACATTCTACCCATTTGAAATTTGTGTCTTTTTTTTCACACAAATAGAGCTTTATTTTGGTGGTATTTGATCACTTCTGGGTTTTTTATTTTTTGCGCTATAAAAGAAAAACGACTGAAAATTCTGTAAAAAAAAAAAAAAAAAATCTTGTTTCTGTCATATTAGCAGGTTATTTCTCACACACAGCATATGCATACCACAAATTACACCCCAAAACACATTCTGCTATTCCTCCCGAGTATGGCGATACCCCATGTGTGGGACTTTTACACAGCGTGGCCGCATACAGAAGCCCAACATGCAGGGAGCACCACCAGGCATTCTGGAACACCCAGACCAATTCTGACATTTCTCTCCTACATGGAAAAATCATCATTTATTTGCTAGAAAATTACATAGAACCCCAAAACATTATATATGCTTTTTTAGCAAAGACCCTAGAGAATACAATGGCGGCGGTTACAACTTTTTATCTCGCACGGTATTTTCGTAGAAATTTTTTGAACGCGTGTTTTTAAAAAAAAACAGTTTTGTGCTAAAAAAAAAAAAAACAGTAGTTAGCCCAATTTTTTTTCATAATGTGAAAGATGAGGTTACGCCGAGTAAATAGATACCCAACATGTCACACTTCAAAATTGCGCACGCTCATGGAATGGCGCCAAACTTCGCTACCTAAAAATCCCCATAGGCGATAGTATTTGGGTATTGCAGAGTATTTGGGTATTGCAGAGTATCGCACAGGGTATTGCGGTATTGGGGTACTGAGGTATTGGGGTATTGGGGTACTGGAGTATTGGGGTATTGGGGTACTGGAGTATTGGGGCACTGGAGTACTGCAGAGTATTGGGGCACTGGAGTACTGCAGAGTATTGGGGCACTGGAGTACTGCAGAGTATTGGGGTACTGGAGTACTGCAGAGTATTGGGGTACTGGAGTACTGCAGAGTATTGGGGTACTGGAGTACTGCAGAGTATTGGGGTACTGGAGTACTGCAGAGTATTGGGGTACTGGAGTACTGCAGAGTATTGGGGTACTGGAGTACTGCAGAGTATTAGGGTACTGGAGTACTGCAGAGTATTGGGGTACTGCAGAGTATTGGAGTACTGGGGTACTGCAGAGTACTGGGGTACTGCAGAGTACTGGGGTACTGCAGAGTATTGGGGTATTGGGGTACTGGGGTATTGGGGTACTGGAGTACTGCAGAGTATTGGGGTACTGGAGTACTGCAGAGTATTGGGGTACTGGAGTACTGCAGAGTATTGGGGTACTGGAGTACTGCAGAGTATTGGGGTACTGCAGAGTATTGGAGTATTGGGGTACTGCAGAGTACTGGGGTACTGCAGAGTACTGGGGTACTGCAGAGTATTGGGGTATTGGGGTACTGGGGTATTGCAGAGTATTGGGGTACTGGGGTATTGCAGAGTATTGGGGTATTGCAGAGTATTGGGGTACTGGGGTATTGCAGAGTATTGGGGTACTGGGGTATTGCAGAGTATTGGGGTACTGGGGTATTGCAGAGTATTGGAGTACTGGGGTATTGCAGAGTATTGGAGTACTGGGGTATTGCAGCGTACTGGGGTACTGGGGTATTGTGGGGTAATGCAGGGTACTGGGGTATTGTGGGGTACTGGGGTAATGCAGGGTACTGGGGTATTGTGGGGTACTGGGGTATTGTGGGGTACTGGGGTATTGTGGGGTACTGGGGTAATGCTGGGTACTGGGGTAATGCAGGGTACTGGGGGATTGCAGGGTACTGGGGGATTGCAGAGCTGGGATGTTTTGAGGGATGGCTGGATCTGTGACTGCATTTGTCACAGATCCAGCCACAGCTCAGCTGCTGACACCCCGCTCCCCCCCCTCTCCTCGCACACTGTACCGAACGGTACAGAGAGCAGAGGGAGGAGAGGGAGGAACCGGCGTCATTAAATGACGCCGGTTTGTTTACAAGTGATCGCGCCGTCATTTGACGACGCGATCACGTGGTAAACGGCCGCTATCAGCAGCAATTTACCGTGATTCGTGATGCGCCGGGTCTTTTAGACCCGGCGATCACGGACACTTTCGCGAGCGCGTCCCAGGGGACGCGCAATCGCTAAAGTGAAGGACGACGTCCCAGGGACGTCGTGTCAAAACTACTGGACCGGGCTGTAGCAGTATTTTCGCTATAGCGCGGTCGGCAAGTGGTTAATAGATACAAAAAAGTTTGAATGGGCGGCACACACACATGAAATTGACTCTAATGCCCCGTACACACCATCGGAATTCCCGGCGGTAAAAAGTCTACCAGAAATCCTGGGGGGAAAACCGAGAACCTGTTCGGTCACTTTTCTCTGTACTCACCAGAGGTTTTCCCATCGGGAAAACTGCGGTGAGAGCTTTGGCTGGGAATCCTGGCCATGTGTATGCTCCACCGCAGTGCACCAAGGTGGCTGTTTGCACATCTGAACTCAGCACCCTGGATCCTGCTCAGGCTGCCGTTATGCAACAGTGGTGGTGCACACTGCACAGTGATGAAAAGAGGAAGCTGTAGGAGTCTCTCTCCTTTGGACTATGGTTCCCACAGTGCAGTTCTGGCTGATTCATTCTATTGAACTGTTGCTGATAAATCTGTTAACCAGCTGAGCACCTTAGGGGAGTAGCTACAGAGCGCAGTGTTTCACTCACACAGTGGGTCACATTTGGTCTGTCAAACACAATCTATGGTATAATTTTTAGCTTCTCCCTACTTAAAGGGGTAATTCCCCCAAAAACCTTTTTTTAACATTGATTGAGGCTCGTTATGTCAAGGGGAATCGGGTGGTTTTTTATTAGAAACGAAGCAGTACTTACCGTTTTAAAGATGCATCGTCTCCGTCGCTTCCGGGTATGATCGTCTGGTCTTGGCGTGCCTATTTGATTGACAGGCTTCCGACGGTCGCATACATCGCGTCACGAGTAGCCGAAAGAAGCCGAGCGACAGTGCGGCTCTATACTGCGCCTGCGCACCGTCGTTCGGCTACTTTCGGAAAATCGTGACGCGATGTATCCGACCTCGGAAGCCTGTCAATCAAATAGGAACGCCTAGACCCGAAGACCATACCCGGAGACGATGCATCTGTAAAACGGTAAGTACTGCTTCGTTTCTAATAAAAAAACACCCGATTCCCCTTGACATAACGAGCCTCAATCAATGTTAAAAAAAATTTTTTGGGGGGAACTACCCCTTTAAATAATAAATATGTATTATCTTGTCTGTTCCTATAATAGCTGGTCTATTAAAGCTCTGATAATATTATTGGTGATGATATAAAACAATATTAGCTACAAATATAAACACAATGTTCAAAGAAGCAAATGTCTTATTTATTTGCAGGGAAAATAGAACACTGACATAGAAATATTAGAGAACATATATAAATAAAAGAGCAGAGATGATAAGTTACATAAGTCTGTCCTCTATGTTCTGTGTCTTTTAGCTGGGTTCAATGAGAGAGAGAGAGAGAGAAGAATAAGAGATTGTAGCAATGAGATACAGTCCGAAAGCTATAGGGGCTGTCCTTCCTAATCAGCTTCCTAATCAGCAGAAAGTATGTTATTACCCCACATGTCCTCCAGGAAGTATGTTATTACCCCGCATGTCCTCCAGGAAGTATGTTATTACCCCACATGTCCTCCAGGAAGTATGTTATTACCCCGCATGTCTTCCAGGAAGTATGTTATTACCCCACATCTCCTCCAGGAAGTATGTTATTACCCCGCATGTCCTCCAGGAAGTATGTTATTACCCCACATCTCCTCCAGGAAGTATGTTATTACCCCACATGTCCTCCAGGAAGTATGTTATTACCCCGCATGTCCTCCAGGAAGTATGTTATTACCCCGCATGTCCTCCAGGAAGTATGTTATTACCCCACATGTCCTCCAGGAAGTATGTTATTACCCCGCATGTCCTCCAGGAAGTATGTTATTACCCCACATGTCCTCCAGGAAGTATGTTATTACCCCGCATGTCTTCCAGGAAGTATGTTATTACCCCACATCTCCTCCAGGAAGTATGTTATTACCCCGCATGTCCTCCAGGAAGTATGTCATTACCACACATGTCCTCCAGGAAGTATGTTATTACCCCGCATGTCCTCCAGGAAGTATGTTATTACCCCACATGTCCTCCAGGAAGTATGTTATTACTCCGCATGTCCTCCAGGAAGTATGTTATTACCCCTCATGTCCTCCAGGAAGTATGTTATTACCCCTCATGTCCTCCAGGAAGTATGTTATTACCCCGCATGTCCTCCAGGAAGTATGTTATTACCCCACATGTCCTCCAGGAAGTATGTTATTACTCCGCATGTCCTCCAGGAAGTATGTTATTACCCCACATGTCCTCCAGGAAGTATGTTATTACCCCACATGTCCTCCAGGAAGTATGTTATTACTCCGCATGTCCTCCAGGAAGTATGTTATTACCCCGCATGTCCTCCAGGAAGTATGTTATTACCCCACATGTCCTCCAGAAAGTATGTTATTACCCCACATGTCCTCCAGGAAGTATGTTATTACTCCGCATGTCCTCCAGGAAGTATGTTATTACCCCGCATGTCCTCCAGGAAGTATGTTATTACCCCACATGTCCTCCAGAAAGTATGTTATTACCCCACATGTCCTCCAGGAACTATGTTATTACCCCGCACGTCCTCCAGGAAGTATGTTGCTGTCTTTCCAGCAATATTGAGCTGTGAACTACTGCTTGACCCAGGTCAACATTCCCATCCACATCTGGTTTCTTTCATCCTTTTGCAGGCCTGTAAATCTTTTACTTTAATCTCTGCCTCATCAGAAGGTCCAAGGTGAGGCTTTTTTTTATCTCCATGCCCCACCATTAGGGGGTATGTGTGAGATCTGTTCCAGAGGCAGGGTTCTGGTATGCAATATTTTGTTACACACACCCTGCTGTGTAATCTGATTCTACTGGTATTCCTGGGGTGACAGGTTAGATGGCTCTTTGATAACCGGGTCTCAACAATCCAAAAATATCTGTTTTAAAAAAAAATTGCGCCTTCAACAGTGACAGTGTGTACTAACATTGATGGTAGTCATGTTAACTGGTGATGAGGGGTGGTAAAACATGTCTCCAATGCAGATTTCTACCTTCTTCCTTCTGACTGCCCATGTAAATGAGACCTAAACCTAGCCATAAATGAATACAAAAGCTTATCACTAAATCTAGCCTGGATGAAATGATAATTGCATTTTTCAACTTACAATATCAAGCAGTTACTTTCACACTAAATACCTGGAATGTGTTTTTCTCTAGGTTTTTCGCAGGCAAGCCTCATATCGCAGGAAGCCACCAAGAAGAAGAAGTTTTAGTCAACTATATGTACAAGACGTGGCAATCAAACCTAGATGGAGTAAAAATATACAACTATACAGTTCTCCTCTCTTACCCTAATGCAAGTGATCCCAACTACATTGCCATTGTGTCTGCTGATGGTGTGGAAAGTGACCTATCACAGAAAGTCGAGAAAATACTTAGTCCTGATCAGAATGATTCCACTGTGGTTAACCCGTTCAATGCCTATTCACCATCCGGAGTTATTGTGGTGAGCCATTTAGAAAAAAACATGTTATCATTGATGATAATTATATGGTGAAAAAAAATGATCACTTTCTAGCTAAAATCTATTTAGAGCTCAAAATAAAATCCTGATAAGTATGCAACTATTGTATTATTCTTAATTCCAACTTACTACATTAATGTAAATATAAAGTACCAATTTTAATGCAACCGTTTTGTTCTAACAGGGAGATCTAGTATATGTTAATTATGCTACTGTGGAAGATTTTCATTTCCTGACTCGCAATCTGTCTATGAATCTAACTGGTACTGTGGCAATTGCTAGATATGGGCAAATATTCAGAGGTGACAAGGTCAGTAAAGTAAAATAATTACAGCAGCTTTGTAGGGGTATAAAATAAATAAATTGTCAAGTCTCAATCTTTATTAGGTAAGAAATGGAGAGTTATTTGGCTGTGCTGGGATGATAATATACTCTGATCCAGCGGATTATGCATTTGGTGACCAAGAACGAGTATACCCAGATGATTGGTGGTTGCCGGGCACAGGAGCCCAGCGAGGAACAGTTTTAAGAGGAGATGGAGATCCGTTAACCCCCTTCTACCCCTCGATTGGTAAGAAGCTTACAGTCCAAATGCCTAGTAACACAATATATTTTTGAGGTAAGGGTAAACTGAGAATACATTATTTTCATTACTGTATAGTCAGTAAAGTAGTGAGTTCACATTTTTATAGCTATATTTCTGAACAGTCATTTTTAATTTTTTTTTCATCACAGATGACATTTAAAGGGTCACTAAAGGAAATTGTATTTTTAGCTAAATAGCTTCCTTTACCTTACTGCAGTGCTTTTTTCATGTCCTCATTGTTCATTTTTGCTTTGATGTTGCTGTAATCCTGCTCTGTTCTGGACACTTCCTGGTTGTCTGTTTCCTTATAACCACAGTGCTGGGAGCTTTCTCACTGTGGTCACTAATCAAGGAGGTGTGATTACTGTGTGTAAACTGAAACTGGGTTGGTGCTGAGGGATTTTAGACAAACCATCACTGCCCTCTATTGGCTCTCTGGCTCTGTACATCAGAGAGACAGGAAATAACCGCAAAAACAAAACTAGAACTCTAGGTTGATTTTTGATTGATTTTTATCTATTTTTAATCATTTTTAAAAGGAATAAGTTAACTTGTATGTCTCTATACCCTGTAAACAGTCATTTCAGCCCAAAAAATGTTTTCCTTTGGTGACCCTTTAAGGTTTTCTTTGTGAAATTCTTCACTACCTTATTCTTTTTAGAGATGCTCAGATCACGTTTAAAGTTGGGTGGTGTACGGCCAGATAAAAATATAAAAAATATTGCATCTGAAGGGGCTACTATTACCATTGCCTGAATGCACCACCATGTCTAAATCAATTTATTGTGATGTCATGAATCATGATGCTTGTGATTTTCTACAGTGTTATCAGCAGCAGTTCTAATTCATCCTTTGGCCGCCATGTGTCTGTTTGGGTTTCGGAATGTTGGTTTCACAGTTGATAACTCTTTGGTTGTCGCAAAGTATGTACTTTGCTGCTTTCCACAAAAATTCTGAGTTTGAGTTTGTACATTTTTTGCAATGATCATAGATTAGCAATATTTGAAGTTGAATATGATTCCGTGCAGTTCTCAACCATTTACACATTCAACAAATGGAAAAAGAAAATATGGACAGCCGCACTCCAAAAAACCTTAATGGTTGTCTTTATTTAAAAAATGAAAAATGCACTACAAGTCACAGCACACAACACGGGAGTAAAACAGTTGACGCGTTTCGCACTATAAATTAGTGCTTAATCATAGCTTACATTTACACATTCAAGAAACCAACCTAGACTTTGCAAATTTATATTTTAACAATTAATAATAAATCAACCAAAACTGCATTTTCTAGTTTTGGATAGAGTGGAGAGGGGTTAGAACCTTTATCCAATTTTTTATGTCACCATTGGTGACACTAGGGCTGAAACAAATAATCGATTAATCGATTATGAAATTTGTTGATTACAATTTTCATAATTGATTAATCGGCCAGTAACATAATGGGGTTAAAAAAACTAAAATTAGCCCTTTATAGTACAAAAAAGCAAATCGCTACTGTAAATATTACTTTCACTGTCCCACTGTAAAAAAAATGAACCCCTTACAGTAGCGATTATTTGCTCTTTTTGTACTTCTTTTTTTTTTTTTTTAACCCCATTATGTTACTAAACATCTCAGGCCTGGGTCACACCTCTGTTTTTTGGTGCTTTTTGCAGAAACACACTCCAGTTTATTTACATGTTTTCCTACAGGACACGTTCACATCCATGATTTTTTTTTCAGCTGCTGCATATTTAGAAAGGGCAAAACGGTGCTATTATTTTTTGGTTCAATATACTTCAATGGAGAAGCTGCAGAAAAGCATGTCATTGGTTTTTGCAGCAATTTGTGTTTTGTAATCTGCCCAAGAACAAATTGGCCCCAAAAAATGTAAAATGCTAATTTTTTTTTTAAGGCTATGATCCAATTAATTGATTAATCGAAAAACAATAATCAGGCAACTAATCGATTATGAAAATAATCGTTAGTTGCAAACCTAGGTGAGACCTAACCTTACTAATTTGTTCTGATCTCCAATGACACCAGGAAACAAGTGATGAGGAATGCAAATGATTACATTTGTTACTGGAACAGAATTTTTCAATGGTTACACCTGTTTCAGTAAGAACTGTAAGGCCGCATACACACGATCAAATCTATCTGCTGGAAACGGTCGGCCCGACCGTCCCAGCAGACAGATTCAATCGTGTGTACGGGCGAGCCGACGGATTTGGCCAGCCGACAGATTTGAAAGCATGCTTACCAATCTGTCGGCTGGGAACCCGTCCGCCCGACATGTCTGCTGGTTAGTACGCTAACCAGCAGACATGTCTTCTCGCACACGCATCGAATGGTTTTGACGCATGCGCGGAAGTGTTTTACTTCCTGGTGCGGTGACGTGGCGGCGTCAACATCACCGCCACGTCACCCACACGTCAGCTCGCTGTCTGCTGGCAGGGATTTTGGTTTGATCGTGTGTACACGCGATCAAACCAAATCGGCAGCAGACAGATTTGTTCAAATCGGTCGGCCCGACCGATTTGAACAAATCTATTTGGTCGTGTGTACGCGGCCTTTAGAGATAAGATGTATTCTTAATTTTGAGGAATTTCCAATAGAGGTCCCTACCCCTGCCCAGTATATCTAAAAGTAAATATATAGGTTTACACAATTATTATTTTTTTTTTGTAATGATCAATACTAATTACAATAAAGTTTATTTTTTTTGAGTATTTAAAAAAAAAAATTGGGCACTTTACACATCTGCACCAAGGTAGAAAACAGATATGCTGACATTTGTGCTGTTTATATAAACAGAGTGACATTTTTAAGCACTTAAGATTTTATTTGTCGTAGTTAATATTATGAAACATTCAGGCAAATGGAAACAATGTTTATCAATGATCACCAGAATAAATGTAATTATTGTCTATAAAGTTTTGTATAGAAGTCAATAATTTGCAGAAGTCAACTTGTACAACACAAGGGAAATCTTCAGTTTGGCCAATGCCTGCAAAATGTTATGAACAGATCATTAGTAAAAGCATAATCCAATTTCATTTTTAGGCTCTGCGTTTTACTTGGATGAAAAGGATGTAGCATTACCAAAGATCCCAGTGACTCCAATAGGCTACAATGATGCAGTCAAGTATCTCAGGTACCCTTATATAACAGCCATGAAACCTAAACTTTTAGGTATTGTTGGTTACATTCAGCAGGGTAGTGCTGGCCATACAAGTTTATATTTTAGTTCAAATATTCGTACAGAAAAATAAAAATAAAAATCAGAACATTCTTTATTGCCATCATTGATTCAACTTATTTTGTACGAAAGCCCTTACAATTTAGTTCAGAGCAGCTTTTTTAAGTAGAATCCCAGGCGTATTAAATAGTAGACATGTGCACACTGAAATATTTTGTTTCGGAATTTCTGTTGCATCCGAAAAATAAATGTATTTAGTTACTCCCGAAATAATATTGGACTAATAGTTAGGTTAGGCACATTCAACCGCACTTTCGATAGACACAGATTGCTATTGTCACCGTCATTTCAAATCTTCTATCTATCTATATATCGAATTGTTGTCGCAACAATACAAAAATATAATGTATATGAAAATAAAGCATTTTTTTAGGTTTCATTTCAGGTTCTGGCCAGTTGTTATCGTTTGTTAAAACTAACACAAAATTCGGATGAAAAGGTTTCATTAGAATATGTTCCCAGGAAAAAAAGCCACATTCACAGTTAGAATTTCATTAATTTAAAAAAAAGTTTTTACCCTGCCCCTTTTTTCTCATCACCACAGTATTCCAAAAATTCTACAAGTGTATGGCAAGTCTAAAGCAGGCCAAAAATTATGGCACCAACATGGATGTAAGGAAACAAAATTGCTTGATTTCCCCATTAACACTGATTGTGTTGATGGGGGAATCCTTCCCGCAGTGCTATTGTATCCTGCCAGTAGGGAGCCTTTCCAGCTATAGCACGCAACACTAATTGTTTGGGACAATGCAGACAGGCTGGTTGTACACAGGTTGATTGATAGATCGACTTGTGTACAACTAGGGTGCCCATACATGGATCAAAATTGAAAACTGATCCTAGCTGAACCACCTGAATTTCGATCTAAGCACTGTATGGCCTGCTTAAGCCAATAATAATTACAATGGTCTCTTTGCAACATACAATTTGCACTTTATATTTATAGAGAGACAAACAAATAGACTAATAAACGATAAAAGTGCGAAAACTACAGTAAATCATAGCAACAAGATTTCTATTCATTGCAGTTGCAAATGGACAGATCACTTGTGATTGGTTACTCTGGGTAAAGGTACATATTTCACTTCACATTGACATATTAGGTAGATGATAATAAAATACAAATACTTGCTCAGTGGAGGAGTCCTGTAGACAGTCAGTAGGCACATTGGTCTATTAGACGTGTGCCTAGGAGCTCCTCTCACCTGACCTCCAGTGACTCCATCCTCCTCGCACGCTCCCCTTCGAGCAGCAGATGGCTAGGCAGGCAGGAAGGCAGGTGTTTTTCTCCTACAGGACCCAGGACCCAGAACCCAGGATCCAGGACAGCTGCTCCCTCCTCCTCCTCCTCTCCTCCTCCTTGGGCCCCCTCCTTCCCCCAGCAAAATCCCCAAGGTAAGGAGCTCTCCGGCAGCTTTCTTACAAGGCTTCCTTGCCTGGTCTGTCCCCCTCGGGTTTGAATGTGGCCGTCCTTTTCAGGATAAGCCGTGGTCTCCAGCCCCGGGAATCGGACGACCAGCACCCCCCTCCGCATCCCAAACATTATACCTGCAATTTCCGCCTTTTCGGGCGCTTTCCCACACCTCCGCGCCGGCCTCTGAGCAATCGCGGCAGCCGCATTCTAGGAAAGGCCGTGGCTTCACCCGCGGCCTAGCGGCACGCCGCGCCTCATCCCCGGCAACTGTCACCAAACTGCCCAAACGGCCCAGAAACCCCCCCCATACCCCTGGAAAGCACCTTCTACCCCCTGTCCATCGATCCAGGCCCCCACGGTAGCACCGATCCACCCAATCTGGGACCCCCAGCCTGGATCCTGCTGCTTGATCGCCGGCCATCTTGCTATAACCAGCCCCAATCTCCCTTTTCTCAACACCATTACAACTTGATCCAGGGTTCGCCCGATCGCCTTTCAAGGGGTCAGGAAGGAATTTTTTCCCTGCCGCAGCATATTGGCGTAGCACAGTCAGGGTTTTTTTGTCTTCCTCTGGACCAAGCCAGGATAGAGGATTCAGTTAATCCTTGAAAATCCTTCCCTCCCCTCCCCCTGGTGTTTGGTGACCATGGCTAATCTGCAATGCTCGGCAGAGATCATTTGGGATCTGAGGCGATTTGCCGCAATACTACCAGCCATCACCAAAAAAGCCCTTCGAACTGAGCGACTTTTGAGAATCGATCGACGATCGACTATCAAACATCTCAGCCGTTTACCCCAGCCTAAGCACATATCATGTGCTTTGATCAACACAAGATCGGCAGTAAAACACCGACTAGAAAACCATGATTACATCCTGCAATACGATTTAGACTGCCTCTTTATTACAGAGAGCTGGTTCACAGCCGACTGTAACACCATTCTAGGAGAATTGGTGCCAGAAAACTATCATATTATAACGGAAAACAGAATAGGGCAAAGAGGAGGCGGTGATCCATGAGGCCCCGTACACACGAGCAAATAGATTTGTTCAAATCGGTCGGACAGACCGATTTGAACAAATCTGTCTGCTGGGATGTATTGGTTTGATCGTGTACACATGATCAAACCAAAATCCCCGCCGGCAGACAGCGCGCTGACGTGTCGGTGACGTGGCGGTGACGTTGACGCCGCCACGTCACCGCACCAGGAAGTAAAACACTTCCGCGCATGCGTCGAAACCATTCGACGCGTGTGCGAGCAGATATGCCTGCTGGTTAGCATACTAACCAGCAGACATGTCGGGCGGACGGGTTCCCAGCCGAAAGATTTGAAAGCATGCTTTCAAATCTGTCGGCTGGCCAAATCTGTCTGTTTGCCCGTACACACGATCAAATCTGTCTGCTGGAAATGGTCTGCCAGACCGTTTCCAGCAGACAGATTTGATCGTGTGTACGCGGCCTAAGACTCATCTTGCAATCACAAAACCAGTCTTTCAAAACCCTCTTCCATTCATGAAAACCCTTACTCTGGAATTGCAAGCAAATTCCCAGGAGACCGTCCGGATTCTACTTTGCTATAGGCCACCTGGCCCAAAATCGCAGCTTCTTTCATCATTGACGGACTTTATCTCCACCTATACCCTTAACAGCAAACACCTTTTGCTGCTCAGGGACTTCGACCTCTGGGCCAACTCCCCGCAAGACCCCATTGCCGACACCTGCATTGACCACCTGGAAGGATTAGGGCTACAGCAACTAGTACGCGGGCCCACACATGCTTCAGGTCACACACTCGATCTTATTTTCAGACAAGATCTGGAAATAAAAATTTTGGAAAATGAACCATTGCCATGGACAGATCACCATGCAATTAAATTAATTATTTCCGAATTCCCCCCTTAACAAAAACATCAAATCCAGTGACAACACACTGGACTAGATGTCAGAAGAAGCTCCACTCAGAACTCTTCAAAGCCACGTTAAGGAAAAAAAAAAAAACAATTTAGCCGCATCAAACGGCTGAAGAAACATTGGATGCCATAAACACAGCCCTATTACAGTCAGCTAACTTAATAGCGCCGAAACGTAAAACCCACATCCGGAAAAATAACTCCAGCTGGTTCAACAACCAGTTGGCGTTACTGAAGCAAGAGCGCAGAAGGGCGGAAGCCTCCTGGAAAAGAAGCTCTTCAGATGAGAACCTCTCCATCTACAAGGCAATAACAAGAAAATACCACAAAGAAATCTTCAAAGCCAAGAAAAACTATTTTTCTGAGGCTATCAACAGCGCCCTCAACCGCCCCCGCCAACTCTTCAAGCTGGTCACTCAGACCATGAATCCAGGATGTCTTGATGCCCCCAATTCGGACACACAAGAATTGTGCAATGAATTATTGGATTACTTCATTAATAAAATCGAGGGAATCCGGCAAAGCATTCAGCAAAACAATTCCCCCCGTAGCCCCCCCTGTAATTATTTACACAACACCTGCAATAATTCACCACAACCAGGTAAGTTAACGCTGGAACCCATCTCTATCCATGCCACTAAAAATATCATCGGTACTTTGCGTAACAGCACTGCGCCGAATGATATCATCCCCACCAAACTGCTGAAGGAATGCGCCGACATCCTGGCACCTCCTATCAAGCAGCTTATTAACCAATCTTTCAGGGAGGGCATAGTGCCCTCCCAGTTGAAGGAGGGCATAATTTGACCCATCTTGAAGAAACCCATCCTGGACCCCAAGGACCCACTCCACCGCCGTCCCATAACAGGCCTAAACGTTCTCTCCAAGGTAATGGAGAAAGTAGTGGTACAACAGCTGCAACAGCATCTAGATACCCACAACCTACTTGATCCATTTCAATCGGGATTCCGGCCCGGACACGGAAACAGCATTGCTCAAGATATGGGACGACGCTCTAGAGGCCGCAGACGAAGGAGAATCTTGTCTTCTAGTTCTGTTGGACCTAAGCGCAGCCTTCGACACAGTAGACCACAAGCTTTTATTGACTCGGCTAGCTGAAGTAGCCAAAGTCGCAGAAGGCGATTTATCTTGGTTCTCCTCTTTTTTGAAAAACCGATCGCAAATAGTGAAGTTAGGACCTTTCACTTCTGAAAAACGCGCATTATCGTGCGGAGTCCCTCAAGCATCCCCTCTGTCGCTGGTGTTATTCAACATCTATCTTCGTCCTCCTTTTGAAATCATCAGCAGCCAAAAACTGCTCTATCACTCATATGCAGACGACACGCAATTGTATTTCCGCATTTGCAATAAAAAGGATCAGCACCTCAATCTAGAGACATGCCTTTCTTTGATAGAGGACTGGATGACAAAGAGTTATCTTAAACTCAACGGAGCGAAAACAGAACTTCTCCTGTTTCACGCCAAGCGTAGGAATCAACCTGCAACAACTTGGACCCCCCGCCCATTCTGGGCAAAATCATCACCCCTAGCGCCAAAGTCAAAAGTCTCAGGGTCATCTACGACTCCTACATGACAATGGACGCACAAATATGGTCAGTAGTCAGCGGATCTCACCATCTGCTGCGCCTACTACGCAGACTTATTCCTTTTATTCCCAAAGAAGACATAGCGGTCGTGGTGGGAGAAATTGTAAACTCAAGATTGGACTATGCAAATGCCCTTTACCTCCGACTCCCCAAGTACCAAATCGCTCGTCTACAAGTCGTTCAAAATACGGCCGCCAGACTTGTGACTGGGAAAAAACCTTGGGAATCAATCTCGCCTTCACTGAGATCCCTTCATTGGTTACCAGTAAAAGACAGAATTACTTTTAAAGCACTCTGTTTAACGCATAGATGTATTCATGGGAATTGTCATGTTACATGATATTGTTTTTATTATTATGTACTGTCTCTTTAATGCCTGCCTAGTTTGTCCCTAGTGGGATTCCGTAGTTACCATGCTGCTTAGTTTCTCCTCCCCCTTCTCTTATGTATCAGTCATTTTATGCTGTACATTCATGTGACCTGTATGTTCCTCTTATACCTGCATGGAAGAATCGTTCTTTTACCTGTTGTAACTTGCATTCTACGGATCATACGACGAATAAACATCGCCAGATCTTCTTTCATGTGAGTTGTGGCTGAGTAAACTATCTGGAAAGGTCATTTGGTATGAATAATCTCATCAGGGCAATGAGCGCCATGTGCTACTGAAAACCACATTCATAGCCTTTGCAGCCGATTCAGAATAGTAAAAGAACGTATCCAGCAGCCTGCACAGAGATAACTGTGTCACAGGACAGATCATAGTGAAGTGTAAACTGTGTGTATTGCATGAGAACTCTGCATACAACCCCAGCACAGCTTGTTACAGCTCTTCACAGTATACAGACACTCTTCACTGCTACAGCCAAGCTTGTGTGCTGCAGGCCATCATGAGTGGAAAGGGCTCAGTGTGTGATGAAACACCACAGCATGCTTCACACAGAGAAAGCCAGGATGAGGACCCAGAGTCCACTGCATTGACCAAACGCTCTGTGAAACCCACTTGGAAGGTTAAAGAGAACTATGAATCCATGAGAACTGAACTAGAAACCAGTTTGAAGCAGATTTGGGATAAAATCCTCACCCACATTGATGTGATTTCATGTCCCAGACATGAGGTACTGCAACTAGAGGGCGCCATAAAGCATCTCTCTGCTTCATATGAACTGTACCAGACTACAAGCAATAAATATAAAACTATTCTGCAAAGCATCAACACTGAGGAGTCCTTAGAGCAACTTCACAATGCCCAGCTTCTTAATGAGGAAAGAGAAAGCTTTATCCAGCGAACTAAAGCAAAGGCAGAAGCAAAATTAATGCTGCCACAGGACACTGTATCTCACAAATGTGTATCCACCAGACGTTCTAAAGGTTCCTCTAGATCCCGAAGTTCAAGGCACTCGACGCTTAGTGAACAGCTAATAAATGCCCGCGCCGAAGCAGAGGCTATCAAAGTAAAGGCCGCATATGCAAAAAGGAAAGCAGACATGGAAGCGGAGGTTGCAGTAATGGAAGCCGAGGCAGCACATCAAAAGGCAGCGATTGAAGCTTAAAAGGAACAGAGCAACTACGAGGCAGCTGCAGCAAAACTAAAGGTTTTGGAACAAGCTATCGGTGCAGATGAAAACGCTAGCTAAAGGGTCAGCGTCAAGGCAGATGTAGAAGATCCTTTCGAACGCACTAAGAACTATGTTCTAAACCACGGCAGTGAACACTCAATTACCTCCACGTTTCACAGCAACGCAAGGACTTCATCTCACCATCAGGTAAAAGCTGTTCCAGCCACTTCCTACATGCAAAATCACCACAGTGCATCTCCCGACTGTCATGCTGATCCTACATATGTCGCAGAACGGCACACTGATCTGCAAGCTAGTCACCAACCTCCTGCTAACAGTACTGTTCCAGACCTTAACCCAACAATTCAGCTGAATGCCCTTGCTGCACCATATCTTCCCACGTCTCTTTACAACAATACCATTAACAACGCAATCCACAACATTCAACCAACAGCCTCCTATGTAAAGTCAGAGGCAACCGATACAACAGAGCTCATAAAGCACTTACTTCGACGTGAGCTCACCAAGTCAGGCCTAGTAAACTTTGATGACCATCCTGAAAACTACAGAAGCTGGAAAGCCGCTTTCAAAGCTATAATAGGCGGTATCGGTATTACTGCCGACCGTGAGCTGGATATGCTGATCGGGTTGCTTGGCCCACAGTCTACAGAGCGTGTCAAGAGCCTCAGGTCAGTCTACATCGACAATCCGACTGCAGGTCTCGCCGCAGCATGGGAGCGTCTAGAACAGACTTATGGTAGTCCTGAAGCCATAGAGAGTGCATTGCTCAAACTATTGGAAAATTTTCCAAGGATATCTGGTAAGGACAATAAAGAGTTCCAGAGACTCAGTGACCTTCTTCTCGAAGTCCAGCTCGCCAAAACCGACCCTAAGCTACCTGGCCTCAGTTACCTGGACACTGCTCGAGGAGTTAACCCTATCATTTGCAAGCTTCCGCATGGCCTACAAGAAAGGTGGATCCAAGTTGGGTCATCATACAAACGGGAAAACAAGGTTTCCTTTCCCCCATTCTCCTACTTCTGCGATTTCGTCAGGAACATTGCTGACACCAAGAACGATCCTAGTTTTGCATTCGGTGAGTTCAATACTCCCTCACCTAAGGGGGACGACCTACATACTAGCTACAGGAACCGTAGAGGTCCCGTATCTGTTAGGAAGACAGACATTATCCCCACTCCCGCCTTAGCTCCCGCCTCAAACAAGAGCGGCAAGATCGAAAACCCAAACCGATTATGTCCCATCCACAAGAAGCCTCATCCTCTCAAAAAATGTATCGGTTTTAGGAAGAAGCCCCTACAAGAACGAAAAGAACTGCTAAAGACTTTTGGGGTATGTTATAGATGCTGTGGTTCCACCGACCACTTTGCCAAGGAATGTAAAATCCCTATCAAGTGCACAGAGTGCGGTTCCGAGGACCATGTGCAAGCACTCCATCCCCTTGAGTCCAATCCTTCACAACCTGCAAACCTTTCTCCTGGGCAGAATCACAGCGGGAAGAGTACAGATCAGGTACCTAATTCCACCATGGTATTTTCTTCATGCACTGAAGTCTGTGGGGAAGACCTATGTGACAAGTCTTGCGCTAAAATATGCCTAGTGAATATTCATCACAAGGATCAGCCAGAAAAGACTTTAAGGGTGTATGCTATCTTAGATGATCAAAGCAATCGATCACTTGCCCGATCAGAACTGTTCGATCTATTTTGCATAAAAGGAGGGGTTCACCCTTACACCTTAGGCACTTGTAGTGGAACTACAGATGTTTTTGGAAGAAGGGCCCATGGATTTATTGTGTCCTCCCTAGAAAACAACCTACAATTACCCTTACCTACACTTGTAGAGTGTAACCAGATACCAGCCAACAAAGGAGAAATACCTACACCAGAAGTTGCCTTCTACCACCCCCACCTAAGGTCAATAGCAAGTGAAATCCCACCACTTGACAAAGATGCTAATATCCTTCTTCTGCTGGGAAGAGATATTCTAAGGATCCACAAGGTACACAGACAGGTCAGCGGACCTCCAGAGGCCCCATTCGCCCAGTACCTAGACTTAGGCTGGGTCATCATAGGCAACGTCTGTATAGGCAAAATGAAAATGCCTACTAACATTTCTTCATTCAAGACAAATGTATTGCCAAATGGTCGTAATACTCACTTTGAGCCATGCCCACATCACTACTGGGTAAAGGAGAAGGTAACTAGCTGCAAGTTGCAACATTGCAACACAAACCTTTCCTGCACCTACGATGACAGCTTTGGTTCTACAGTTTTCAATGTAAGCAGTGAAGATGACATGTTAGCTCCTTCGGTAGAAGACAAAGAATTCCTTAAAGTAATGGACAATGAGTTCTTTCAGGAAGATTCCAATAGCTGGGTAGCACCCCTACCCTTTCGCCTCCCGAGAGAGAAGCTACCTTACAATCTACATCAAGCAGTTAAAAGATTCTCCACCTTAAAGCGTACCTTAAGCAGGAAGCCAGAGATGGAAAGACATTTTGTGGACTTCATACAGAATATCTTTGATAGGGGCCATGCCGAACCCGCACCCCCGTTGAAAGAAGGAGAAGAATGCTGGTACCTCCCTTCCTTCGGTGTGTATCACCCATGAAAGCCAGACCAAATCAGAGTTGTCTTTGACTCCAGTGCCCAACACGAAGGCTTCTCACTTAACAACATGCTCCTCACAGGGCCCAACTTGAACAACAGCCTCATTGGAGTCCTAATTCGCTTTCGTCAAGAACCTGTAGCGGTGATGGCCGACATTCAACAAATGTTCCACTGCTTTATCGTCAAGGAAGATAACCGGAATTACCTCAGGTTTCTATGGCACAAGGACAATGACATCAACAAAGAGGTAATTGATTACCGAATGAGAGTGCATGTCTTTGGGAACAGCCCTTCTCCAGCTGTAGCAATCTATGGACTAAAAAAGACAGCTCAGCTTGGAGAAGCTGAGTATGGATCAGACGCTCGTCAATTTGTTGAAAGGAACTTTTACGTAGACGACGTACTCAAGTCCTTTCCTACTGCTAAAGAAGCAATTGATCTTCTTACCAGAACAAAGGAGATGCTATCTGTAGCAAACTTGAGACTTCACAAAATTATATCTAACAGCCAAGAGCTAATGAATGCATTTCACCCTGAGGACTATGCTGCCAGTGTGAAAGACCTTGACCTTGGGTCAGACACGCCCCCTATGCAGAGAAGTCTAGGTCTGCTATGGAACATCAAAGAAGACACATTCACCTTTCAAGTGTCAACCTGTGACAAACCCTTCACCAAGAGAGGAGTCTTGTCCATAGTGAACAGCATCTACGACCCACTGGGATTTATAGCCCCAGTCACCGCCCAAGGTAAGATGCTATTAAGACAGCTTACTACTGATAACATAGATTGGGACACTCCGTTACCTATTGAGAAACAACAAAGATGGGAGAAATGGAGAGGTTCTCTGAAGACACTAGAACACCTCCAAATTCCACGTTGCTATGCCTCAGTCTCCATCTCAGCCGCTGTCCAGAGGGAAATCCATATTTTCTCAGATGCATCAGTTGAAGCTATAGCTGCAGTGGCCTATTTGAAGACCTCAGGAGTTAATGGAGACGTACACTGCAACTTTGTTATAGGCAAGACAAAGCTAACACCAAAACCTGCACATACCATACCCAGACTTGAACTTTGTGCAGCTGTGCTAGCAGTGGAAATAGCCAAAGTCACAAAGAGTGAAATGGACATTAAAATTGATTCCATGTTGCAGGACCACAAGTCTTCACTATTGACTCATGAGACTTTGAGTACCTTTCTTTCAGAAGTATCCGCCATCATTAATGCAAGGCCTCTAGTACCTATATCTTCCGATCCTGATGCTCCAATGGTCCTTACCCCAGCCACACTCCTTACTCAGAAGGTTGGAACTACCGTGATATCTTCTGCCGAGATTGACCCGAAGGATATCTATAGGCGTCAATGGAAATGGGTGCAACACCTAGCCAACGTGTTTTGGCATCGCTGGAGAAAGGAGTACCTACATACCCTTCAAAGCCGTTCCAAATGGCAAACACCCAAGCCTAACCTCAAAGTTGGCGACCTTGTTCTTCTGAAAGATAGAGAAGTCTGTCGCAATGAGTGGCCTATGGGTCTTGTAACAAGCATAACGCCCAGCGATGACGGAAAGGTTCAAAAGGTTGAGATTAAGATAACCAAAGGAGGTTCCGCTCGGACTTTCTCACGACCAATCACTGAATTGGTGCTCCTTCTCCCAAGTGAGTGACTTATGCAGGAGTACCGGCTATACCCGCTATGGCGGGGAGAATATCACTATCACTATTGACTGTGCTGCTGTTGAAGTCCCACGATTATAGCGATAGACTACAGGACTCAAGCCACCTGTCTTTTGGACTTCATGTTTAGTTGTTCATTTACTGCATACCTTCTTGTTTTTGCGGGTATCTCGTATCTATGGTCTACACACCAGTTTTACTTTAACGTTTCTTCCCCTACAGGTTCAAGTTGGACTTCTTGACATTGGGACTTATCTTTACATATGTAATAGACTTTGAAATCTAAAGATTTCAGGCGGGGAGTGTCATGTTACATGATATTGTTTTTATTATTATGTACTGTCTCTTTAATGCCTGCCTAGTTTGTCCCTAGTGGGATTCTGTAGTTACCATGCTGCTTAGTTTCTCCTCCCCCTTCTCTTATGTATCAGTCATTTTATGCTGTACATTCATGTGACCTGTATGTTCCTCTTATACCTGCATGGAAGAATCGTTCTTTTACCTGTTGTAACTTGCATTCTACGGATCATACGACGAATAAACATCGCCAGATCTTCTTTCATGTGAGTTGTGGCTGAGTAAACTATCTGGAAAGGTCATTTGGTATGAATAATCTCATCAGGGCAATGAGCGCCATGTGCTACTGAAAACCACATTCATAGCCTTTGCAGCCGATTCAGAATAGGAATGCTCCCCATTATTTATGCGAAAAAATAAAAGCTCATAATCCCAATCGCGTTCTGCGATCCACCAATCAAAATCTACTCCAGATACCGAAAGCCAACTACAAGTCCAAAGGAGATAGAAGATTCGCGGTCCAAGGTCCCAGACTATGGAACGCTTTACAAACCAGCATTCGGTTGGAGGAGAACCACTTAGCATTCAGGAGAAAGATCAAGACTCATCTCTTTTGATACCAAAGGAGACAGGAACAACAAGCGCCCAGAGGCAATTTAGTTCGCATGTGACGCGCTATATAAGTTTTCATTCATTTATTCAAGTACAAGGTGAAAAGTAAAACCACACTTAGACTCAGTCAAATGGGCAGACACAGCTCATCACCACTTTTCTTCACACATTTCTCTATAGTAGATGAAGCTGTGACAGCTGTCCTTCACAAAGTACTGTAGTTGATTTTGGCATGATATCTTATGGATAATTCCACTTAATTAGGTTCAGTGTATAGTCAAATGTGCAAGCCCCCATTCACACTTGAGCTTGTTTGTTTAAAGGTGATTTTGGAGCACTTTTTTTTTTACATTATAGTATGTGTATCTTCAGGTTTGAGTGCTTCTTGTTTTAGCCAGAAACCAGGAGATGGAGAGGCAAGAATTTGCATGAAAAAAATGTGTTATGAACATTTTTGTTGGCTTTTAGGCACTCCTATTAAAGTCTATAAGCCAAAAATGCATGACCTTTCCCCAAAGAATGGCAAGTTTTGAGTGACGTGAAATTCAGACATGAACATGCACCATTGAATGTATTGGGAATGTTGATGCTGAGTGTTGAAGCTCTTTGGGAAACATGCTTGAAATCATTCTAGTGTGAATAAGGTCTAAAGATAATTTATCAGTCTGATCTAATTATACAGATTCCATTTTGAATTGTAGCATTCTCTTGACTTTTTACTTTGCTCAGTGTGAGACTCATATAATAGTTACATTGATGCAGGTTTAAATCAGATTGGGCATGATTGGGCAGATTTGGTCTACATTCAAGACTACTCACAAAGGAGGGTAGACCTCCCTAATGGAAGGCTTTTGTATCTCTAAATATTTTTAGTATAAGAATGTCAATGGGCTGTAGAATATTAAGCAGGGCCCTGATTCCCTGGCAGCAACAGCCATGCTGGCTAAGAGAACTGATCTGTATATCATTTCCTTGGGCACAATTTGGACATTTTCACTTAGGAGTGTACTCACTTTTGTTGCCTGCAGTTTAGACATTAATGGCTGTTTGTTGAGTTATTTTGGGGGGGACAGTAAATTTACCCTGTTATACAATCTGTACACTCACTACTTTACATTGTAGCAAAGTGTAAGTTCTTTGGTGTTGTCACATGAAAAGATATAATCAATAATTTACAAAAATGTGAGGGGGTTTACTCACTTTTGTGAGATACTGTATGTGTGGCTAGGTAAAATACCAAGGTGTCCCTATCATATACTCATTAGGCACAGAAAAGTGGGTGGGATGGGTTTCCCAGAGAAGGACTACCATGTGGCAGCAATACTGGGCCAACTAAGACACTGGTTTACTCCATCCACTGACAAGCACTGGATGAATATTGAACAATACTTGATCCAATTGGGTCTTCTAAGATCTTTTCTCCTGGCTCAATCTTTCAACAGAAATACCCCCAAGATCAATCACCCACAAGCTGTGTTAGAAGCCTGGCAATACTTCATTAAAGTTATTCCTATCTCTTTGACTACATCATCAGTTCCCATCCCCGAAGACGAAGCAAGACTCAGCTGTTTACGGCGCTATACGGCGCCGGCGCCTGCGCCTGCCGTGTAGAGCTGACTGAGCAGGCGCCGTAAAAAGAAGAGTCCCACTTTGTGTATTTTCGGAAGGCGTGACGCGCTTTACAAGCACGTCAATCATCTACGCCTTGTCTTGGGAACACCTACTTCCCGGGGCAGAGAGTACCCGGAGCCAGGAGAAAACTACAATAACACGATAAGTACAGCGGGGGGGGGGGGGGGAAACAGCATACTGCAGATGTCAGCAGTATGCTGGATTTAATGGTATATAGATTTTTTAGGGTGAACCCCCGCTTTAAGTCTATGCTCCTGTTTAAGGTTTCCTACTTACCATGTTTAAACTACTTTGTAATGTTTGAAACATTTCAATTAAAATTATGCTTAAAAAAAAATACAGGTTCAGTGTAAAAAAAAAAAAGATAGTTCACATAATTTAGGCTAAACATGTATTTTACATAAAACTACTTGGAGGTGGAAGCAGTCTTATAATGCTTTTGTTTGTTTTTCTAGTAAGATGTCTGGAATAGAGGCACCAAACTCATGGAAAGGAAACCTTAATGTCATATACAAATTAGGACCGGGCTTTGCACCACCTTATGAGAACAGGTAACTTTTTAAAAAAAGTGTATTCAGTGTACAAACAAACCTAGGGCCAGATTCAGGTAGCCCGGTTTAAAATTACGCGGGCGTAACGTAGCTCTGATACGCTACGCCACCATAAATTAGCGAGGCAAATGCTGTATTCACCAAGCTAAGTTACGGCCGCGTAGCGTAAATGGGCTGGCGTAAGCCCGGGTAATTCAAATGTGAATGAGGTGGGCGTGTTTTATGGTAATGTGTTGTGACCCCATGTTTTTTAAGTTTTTTTTTTAAACTGCGCATGCGCCGACCTTGGACGTATCCCAGTGCGCATGCTCCAAATTATGATGCTACGACGCATTGTTTTCGACGTGAACGTAATTGACGTAAATCCCCATTCACGGATGAGTTACGCAAACGACGTGAAATCTGAAAAATTTGACGCGGTCCCGACGTTCATATTTAAGATAGGATGCGCCATCTTTTTGGTGGTTTATCTTTACGCCGAAAAACGCCTTTCGTAAACGGCGTAAATTCACTGCGTCGGCCGGGCATACATTCCTGAATAGGCATATCTCGCTGAATTACATATTCTAGGCATAAATCAGCGGGAACGCCCCTAGCGGCCATCTTAAAAATGCAGTTAAGATACGACGGCATAATACAATTACGCCGCTCGTATCTTAACTCAATCCCGGCGTATCTTGTTTTCTGAATACAGAAAAAAGATACGCCGGCGCATCTACGAAGTTACGTGACTTATCTAGAGATAAGCCGCGTAACTTCTTACTGAATCTGGCCCCTAGTATGTAGGCCTTATGTTAAGTAAATATAAAATCAAAGAGAATGATTTGCAAAGTGCTTTAACTGTGCATCCCTAATCTTTATAAACCAAAATGTATCTGTATGCCGATTTGTAACACTGAGTAATTTAAGTCACTAATTTACAGATCTCAGAGATTCTTTGCCATTTACACAGGTAAAACATGCAGTGTGGACTATTGTAAAGTTTTATAATATATTTGCCCAACTAGATCATCTGCACAGTAGTTGCTAATGGACTATCTTACAAATATAGCCAGTATCCTACATTCTATAGTCTATTAAAAGTACAATGCAGACGTTTGCTTTCAATGGGTATCCAAAGGCATGGACTGGCAAAATGGCATTGTAAGTTCTGTTGTAAATAGCATGTATTCCCTACTTAAAGTGTTTGTTAACCTGCCCCCCCCCCACAAATTTTGCCCCCTGTAACACCTGTAATATCTGGCTGATCCTGCCTGGCTATACCCTGTCACCTGTAAACTGATCATGATAATCACGGCTGCTGAGCCCTGACACTGTGGTCCATTTACGTGACTCCATCAGCCATAGCCTGCTCTCCTGTGTCTTTGTCTCCCTTTGTCCTCCTCCCCCCTCCCCTCCTTGCCTGTCAGCTCCCCGATCCTTCCCTCCTGCACTAAAAATAACAGCAATTTTATCCCATCCTGCACTAAAAATAACAGCAATTTTATTTTATAGTTTCCTCTGATATAAAACAGTAAGCTCTCCAGTGGATATCCTTTATAAAAATATGCAGTATAATAGTTTACTTCACAGTCCCGTTTGGTGCTCACATGACTGCCTGCCGATCTCCTCCCCTCCTCTCCTCGTCTCGGCTGATGTCAGCAGGGGTTTCCCAGCCCCTTCCCTTGCAGATATCGCATTGGGAGAGGAGACCAGTGAGCAGTCCGCTGAGCACCGAACAGCACTCTGAAATAAACTATTATACAGCATATTTTTGTAAAGGACATCCACTGGTGAGCTGTTTTATATCAGAGAGAACTATAGCAGAAAATGTTTTACCTTCACAAACACTTTAAAGAATAAGTTTACCTAACATGTTACGTATTACAGATGCAGCAGCCCCCTAACCCCCTCTTTGACAGGGAGTAGGGGATCTTCGCCTGCCCATCCAGCTGCGTCATTCATTCACAAAGTTCTGTAAACATGAAAACTAAAAGTACACACAGCCTTTGCTTTCACACTGAGACGATGCGCTGGCGGGAGATAAAAAAACTCTCCTGTCGGCAGCATCTTTGGAGCAGTGAGAGGAGCGGCATGTATACCGCTCCTTCACCGCTCCTTACCATTGAAAACAATGGGAGACCGCAGCAATACCGCCCGCAATGTGCCTTTATAGAACCCTTTCACGGCACAACTCGCGGCAATTCCGCCGGTATAGCGCCGCTATTTTTAGTGGCGCTATACCGCCAGCGCACCTCCACTGCCCCATGTGAAAGGGGCCTTACACGTAGAGAGCGTCCTGCCACACAGATGTAGTTCCCAGGAGGGGGCAAGCAGGTTACTGACCACCGCAGTAAAGTCTCCCTTCACGGTGGTCAGTAAAGTCAGACAAACAGGAAGTGAACAGAACAGAGAAGAAATAGAGCAACTTCTGAGCAAAAACGAACAATCAGGAATTGGAAAGAGGAATGTCTGCAGGTAAAGGATGCTTATTATGAAAAAAAAAAATCCTTTACAACCCTTTTAAGTCTTCCTGTCACTGTATAACTGCCTGCTTATATGAGGTAAGAGCAGACGGCTTACCCAGAGCCCTGCATTGCACCCTCAATTTGCTGATTGTGGGTGCAAAGCTTTGCAGGCTCATAGTAAAAAATAAAATAAAAAAAAAAAACATTTTTTTTTACCTTCAAAAGGATGTACATTTGTTATTTTCTTTTTTACAAAGGTGAACGTAACCTTTAATTCCCAGCTCAGCTGGTTTGTCATATAAAAGTAGTAGAGGACATTCATTTAGTAATTGTTTAGTAATTGTCTCTGTTTTTTTATTAAATCAACTTTTGTCATAATATGTAACATTTTCTTTTTTTTTAAATTTAAGATTTTTATTTGAATAAATGTCAAAGAATAACAGAAAAAGCTCCCATTACATTCTTGGAGCGAGAAAACAATCAAAAAAAAAAAGAAGAAAATTACTGGTAGAGTACATACAGTGCAATTTATCCCAAACAATCAAACAATAAAATAGGGGATTCTTCTTAAACTCAAAAAAAGGGGAATAGCGTCATATAAATAGTAGTTAAAACATAAGATTGTAAACATACTTAACTATTGAGGGAGAGGGTAAGCAGGGGACAAAGACCTCAGCCATCAGTCTGCATGAGACAGGTAAACCTGCCCTATCATGTATATATATATCTATAGGAGAGAGGAAGCCTGAAACAAGCCATAAACCTGAAGTTCTGTCTCGACACCCCTACTGGGTACAAACTGTGCCGAAAGAGAACTGATATCCAAGTCCTATACCATGACCTCAAACATCTTGGAGTATCCGCGCGGCTATTCAGAAGGACCAAAGGTCCATGTGCCGTGTGAATAGCCAGAGTCAAAAAAAAAAAAAGTCAGGGCAAAGAATAGTAGCAATCAGTCACAGTGACTGGATAAAGACCAGGATCCTCTCACTAAGATTAATAGGAAGACAGAGAATCCCAATCCTTCCTATGTACTGATTGTGAAAGGAATACTTTCTCCCTTCAGAGCAATTCTATCAAAAATGACATATCAAACTAGAAGAGATAAATAAATAACTATATAATATAATAAAAAAGAATAAAAGTGAACTAGAGAACTGGAACGATAACCTTGAACATAGAGAGCTAGAAAAATAAAGGTGGGAAAAGAAATGGAGAGAAAGAAGAAAGAGAGAGAGAAGAAGAAAGAGAGGTCTAGATTTGAGTTGATTGTCAGCCTGTCTATCCAGTGCTCGTGGAGGGCGTCACATTGCCAGCCGAAAGGGAGATTCCCACATATCTTGCCCAGGGCTCCCAAACAGCCTCAAAAAAGTCGGAAGTGTTTGAGATAGAGCTGATCATTTTTTCCTGAGTCATAACCCATGAAATCTTTCTTTTGTCTGCCAAAAAAGAGACTCTAGATTGCTTCCACGCCCCTGCTAGAGTGGTCTTTGCTCCCAGAAACATAAAATGTATCAATCTTTGTCTGTGTTTAGAGGCCTGGGGAACAGAAGTCCCTAATAGCGCAACCTGTGGGGATTTCTCCACCGGCACCCTGTAACTTTTCTGATGAGACTAAAAATCCTATTCCAAAATCCTCTAATTCTGGGACACTCCCACCAAATATGAAGCATAGTGCCTTGAGCTTGACAATTTCGAAAGCATAGCGGGGAAGCATTTGGGAACATCAACGCAAGCCTACTAGGAACCAAATACCACCTCATCAGAACCTTGAGATTGGCTTCTATTAAAGAGGTATTGACTAAACCTTTAAAGGTTCTCGTACCTACCCTATGCCACTCCTCCAGGCTCCAGGACATCCGCAGATCCCTCTCCCATGCCTCCATATAAGCAAACTTAGAGAAAACTTCAGACAAAGCAGCATATATTATGGAAATTCCTCCTCTGTGTTCTCTCATCCGGAAACACCAACGTTCGTAATTAGTGAAGGCTGGGGGGCCAGTACTGTTACTCCAAAATAATGATACAAAGTTGAGAATCAAAGAGTAACGGGACTTCTCTATGTCAGGCATACCTAATTTCTTCATACAATGCTCCAGAGAAGGAGGACCCGTGTTCAGGAGAAAGTCTCCTATTCTATAAATCCCTTTGTCCAACCACCATTGGAATGCTTTAGTGTCCATTCATGCTGCGAATTGAGGGTTGTGGAAAATACAGGTTAGGGGCTTAGTACTTGAAACCAGAGAGGGAAGACGTCTCATGTCATCCCAGATTCTCAGTGATTGGGATAGCGTTGGGGACATTATTGCAGGCCTAGACTTTTGGGGCATCCAAAGTAAGTGCTCCAATGAAAAATCAGGGACCGCCATTCCCTCTATGTCTAGCCATTCAGGCTTTTCACATTTAGAGTAGATGGAGAACAGTTGAGCCAATCTGGCTGCTTGGTAGTATTTAAACAGATTAGGTAGTCCAAGACCCCCCTGCGTCTTAAGACCATACAGGACGTTTTGAGCTAATCTATATCCTTTACCTTCCCAAATGAATTTAATAATTTTACTCTGGAGTGATCTCAGTTGATCTTTTTTGATGGGAATTGGAAGGGATCTAAATAAATAAAGCAACCTGGGTAAAAGGGTAATTTTAATCGAATTGATCCTGCCCACCCAGGAGATTTTATGTCGAGCCCACATCTGAAGGTCATTTTCCAATCTGCGAAACATGGGAGGGAAGTTAAACTGATAAAGCTGTTCAATCCTAGGGGTCAGGGAAATCCCCAAATAGCGAATAGATGTATTTGCCCATTTGAAGTCAAAATGAGGCTTCAGGGCTTCGATAGTTGAGGGACGTGTGGAAACATTCAGAGCCTGGGATTTATCAAAGTTGACCTTAAGTCCCGAAATCTTTCCAAACGACCTGAGTAAATTACAAATAATAGGTAGAGAAGTAACAGGGGAGGTGACAAAGAGGAGGAGATCGTCTGCGAAAAGTGCGCATTTGTGGGTTTGAGTCCCACAGGTCACCCCCTTTATATCAGGCTCAGATCGAATGGCTATAGCCAATGTTTCGATCGCTACGGCAAAGATCAAAGGGGAGAGGGGACAACCCTGCCTCGTACCCCTTGAGATGCTAATGGGATCCGAAAAATACCCCTGCAACTTAACCCTAGCCTTGGGTTCCGAATAGAGGGATTTAAGAAGGCCCTGGAAGCCCGCCCCGAAGCCCCACCGCCGTAGGATCTCAAAAAGGTACTCCCAAGATAGGGAGTCAAAGGCCTTCTGGAGATCCAACGACAGGAAGATTCCCTCCTGAGGGGGATCCCCGGACCAACCCGACTGGAGCAACGAGAGGACATCCACCGCTCTCCTCACCTGGTCTGGACCCTGCCTCCCTGGAATGAAGCCAACCTGATCTTTATGAATGTAGAGGTGAATAAAAGAATTCATTCTGTTAGCCAGGATCTTGGTTAGTATTTTTAGGTCATTATTAATTAAAGAGATGGGCCTATAGTTCTCCACTAGTTCCGGATCCTTATCCTGTTTGGGTATGACCGTAATGTATGCCTCATTCAAGTGTGGATGCAAGCCCTCCCCCCCTCGTTTCGAATTAAAAAAATTTGTAAGATGAGGACCCAAGGCTTCCGCAAAAATTTTGTAATAAGGTGACGAGAGGCCATCAGGTCCTGGTGCTGAACCCCTTTTAAGGTTTTTGATTACCTCTAGTGTTTCATCCACTGAGATTGGGGCATCCATTAAGTCAGTATGGCACTTTTGTAATTGCGGGATCTTTAGCTGATCTAAAAAAGTATTGATATCAGAGTGTCTGGATGTCCCCGACCTTTGATAAAGAGACGAGTAAAAGGCTTCAAATTCGTGTAATATGCGCAAAGGATTAAGAGTGGTGGTCCCATCTCGTGACCTAATTTTTGGGAGGCAAAATGTGCGGAACCTCGGAGAGAGTTTAGTTGCCAACATCGTATTCATTTTGTCCTTCTGCAAATAGAACCTTGCGTTACTGAATGAATGAATGAATGAAAAACTTATATAGCGCGGCACATGCGAACCAAATCGCCTCTGGGCGCTAGTTGTATCCGTCTCTCTTGACATCAAAAGAGCAGAGTTTTAATCCGTCTTCTGAAGGTCAGGTGGTTTTCCTCCAACCGAATGCTGGTTGGTAAAGCGTTCCAGAGTCTGGGACCCTGGACAGCAAACCTTTTTCTCCTTTGGACTTGAATCTGGCTTTGGGTACTTTGACCAAATTTTGGTCACTGGATCGCAGAGCGCGATTGGGGTTGTGGGGTTCTATTTTATCGCAAAGATATTGCGGGGCTTTTCCATGGATGCATTTATGGGTCAGACAGACCCATAAATTACTCCAATTTAAAGATTTTTCAGCCCTGACAGTAAGTGATAAGTTTAATGCTAGTCTAGCTGAGTCAAGCTGTGAGATATGTACTGTCTTCTGATCCTTCTTATGTTCCTTACATAATAAAGTAAACTCCTTTTCGAGTTTAGCTATCTCTGCGTTTTTCTCCCTTTTTCGTTTAGACGATATTTGAATTAGCTTCCCGCGAACAACCGTCTTATGATCGGCCCATAAAATCTCAGCCGAGGTTCCATCAACATCATTCAACGTAAAATATTCCTCTATTGTTGTATTAATCTCCGAGACTACATTAGGGTCATCAAGAAGGGACTCATTCAATCTCCAGTGTGATTTGTGGGATCCTAGATTTTGCGTTTGTATCGAGCAGATCACTAATGAATGATCTGAGAGCGATGTGTCTTTTATCACAGCTTTACTCACCAGTGGGACATGTTTAGCAGAAATGAAAATATGATCGATCCTAGAGTAGGAAAGATGCGGGTTCGAATAGTGGGTATAATCTCTTTTCGTCGGATTGAGTTCCCTCCAAATATCTACAAGATTTTGTTGGAAAATTAATTTCGCTATGTGTGAGCTGGCTTTGATCGGACGGGTGAGCCTACCCCCCAAAGGCCTTGACTTGTCTAAGCTCTGGTCGAAAGCTATATTTGAATCACCGCAGCAGATTATCATTCCCTCTAGAAGGGGGTCCAAAATAGTAAACATAGATTGAAAAAAGTTTGTCTGGCCTCTATTGGGGGCATAATATGAAACGAATGACATTAAATGTTCATTCACCATTCCCTTCACTAGCAGAAACCTGCCTTCCGGATCTCTGTGTATTAATAGAGGGTTAAATTTGCAAGTCTTTGCAAAAAGAATCGCTACCCCTCTAGTTTTGTCCTCCGCATTTGCTAGGAAGAATTGAGGATATTGAGCGTGCAAAAATGTGGGGGTGAAACTGGTAGGAAAATGGGTCTCTTGCAAAAGAATCACTGAAATCTTCTGGGAGTGGTAAGATTGACAAATCTTCCTTCTCTTAATAGGAGAGTTCAATCCCTGTACATTATGTGAGGCTATTTTTAAAATATTAGGGGTCAGTGAGATTCAGAGTGCAGCCAAAATGGTGGAGAGACAAAGCAATCAACACATCACTTACCCTGAACATCGTGAGGCATGAGGGAGGGAGGTACAGACTGCAAACCCCGGGTGAGTACAGAGTGTGGCGATTAAGGTATTGCTGAGACTGGCTGACAATCAAAGAGAATAGGTTAAGCATGAAAAAAACAGATAAGCAAGATATATAGAGATGAAAACATTTTAAGAAATGAACCAGCATGAACCAACAAGAGTAGGAGAGAAAACAGCTTCCCCCACTCCCGTCATTCAGACCACTAACGTAGCCCTCAAGGGGGGCTACAAGACCACCCCCCGACAGTGAAAAATCCACTGTCAAGAAATGGTCGGAGGCACACGACAACCACCCCGGCCTCCATCAGCCTTCAGACTAAGCAAGTGAATAGTAAAAATAATTTTAAAGAAAAACACACTTAATCTAATACTATATTAGTACATAAGAATAACACGGTACACGGTCGGTGCAGACCCAATAGAACTAAAAGAGAGACACATTTTTCCCAATTCCCCCCTCCCCCCTTCGAAAAAAAAAAAAAAAAGGGGGGAGAGGAAAGGGAGGGAGAAGGTGTGACAGGAAAAGCCTGTTAATTTAGGAAAAAAATAATAATTTTGTGAATGAAATGAAAAGACATTAGCGCCTCCAACCACAGATAGGAGACCAGAGTCAGAAATACCCCAAGGGTATTTAATCCTGAGATAAGTGAAGTGGAGCAATATCAGTCCTCAAATCAGGTTTTTGCAGGGTCCTTGGTGCGTCTACTTTTGGTCACCTTCCATGTAGGGGAGATAGGGCTGGTCGGAGTGGGTCTTTTGGATGACCCTGCTTGCGAATTTGAAGTGTCCATTGCTGACTCCAATGAAATTAATCGTAGGGTTCGCAGGATTTTTTCTCCCTCAGCAAGGGAGGTGAAGATGTGGGTCTTGCCTTTGTAAATGAATTTTAGGGCAAAGGGGAATGCCCACCAATATTTGATTTCTTTCTGCGTCAGGACCACCAGCAGAGGTTTTAGTGTTCTGCGCCGTTGTATAGTCATGGGAGAGATGTCGGCAAATATTTGAATATCATGTCCCTGGAAAGAGATGTGGGATTGCTGACGAGAAACTTTCATAATCTCCTCCCGCACAGAGTAATAATGTGGTTTCACAATTATGTCTCTGGGTAAGCCATCCTTTCTCAAGGGGCCCAGAGATCTGTGAGCTCTATCCAGCTCTAGCTTATGTGGTGCAATAGATGGGAGTAAGCTCCTGATGAGGTCCTGAATGGCTTTTGGGACATCTGATATGGACTCAGAAAGACCTCTAACCCTAAAATTGTCCCTTCTGGAACAGTTCTCAAGGTCGTCTATTCTGCCAAGGGCCACATCCAATTGCTCTTGAAGAGATTGTATTTGGTCCGTGTTTTGGTTGGCTCTAGAAACTGTAATGTCCAGTTTATTTTCTATTATTTCCATCCTGGAGCCTAGATTCTGGAAATCAGAGCGTATATCATTAGTAATTTGTAATGCAGTTTGTGCAAGACCCCTTTCAAGTAATTCTGAGAATTTCTGAAAAAGCTCCCCTGCATTCTGAGGGGTCATAGGATCAGTGTTTCCTGAGGGGACAATGGTATTGAGTTGAACAGGTGAAAAATCCTGAGGTGAATCAGCAGAATGGGGCTTAGCAGCTGACAGTTGATATACTGAAGCTGATAACGTTTCTGACACAATGCCTGAGGTGCCCTGAGCTGATTGTGAGGGGAAGTGCAGCGTGGTGGGAGACAGTACTTGCCTCACTACAGTGTCTCCTTCAGCATAGGATGCCAACGGCTGAGGCGCGGCCGCCATCTTGGATTCGGCCTGAGTTTCCAGCGCTAGAAATACCGGTTCCAGGCCCCTCCGGACCGCACTGCTGTACATCGGGGTGATCACTGGAACTTCCCCCTCAAGATTCTCCTGGAATGGGACGTGACACCGCCGCGTATCCGGTTTTATGGCTGATGCATAGCTGAGGTGGAGCGGAGCTCCCGGCTTAAGCGGCCATCTTGGACGCCTCCGCGCATGCGCCTGCATATGTAACATTTTCAAACCTGTAATACAGCCTTTCTCAAACTTTTTACTGCTGGGGAACCCTAAAAATCATTTCAGTTCTCGGGGAACCCCTGAAAAAAAAAACATTAATTGGGGGTCAGTGGAAACAATGCCCCTTACTTTGGTGGTCAGTGAGAAGAATGCCCTTTTTTAAAGTAGTGGTAAGAATGCCCCCTTACAGAGAACAGATCATTGGTGTAATACCACTGGCTCCTCCAAGTAGAATTGGCTCTATGTAGGCACCATCAAACAGGAGGCAAATATGCCTCAGCTCAAGGAACCCCTAGCTACCTCTGGAGGAACCCTAGGGTTCCACGGAACCCTGGTTGAGAATGGCTGCTGTAATAGGTTAACATGTATCTACACTCAAAACCAAAATGTAATACATTGCAGCTTACTAGTTCTTGGTGTGATGGATACATCCCTTTTTTCTCAAGCTACTTTTGCTTTATTTTCTCTAGGTAATTGTGGAAATAACACATTTTCTGTAGTTGCCAAAAATGTTCTTAGGTTGAAAAATAAAAATAAAACTAATACAGCTAATACAAATAAGGATCGTGAGCTGCAGTATATTACATTTTTGTTCTTGGGTTTAGTTATCCTTAACTACATACAAAATTGTGATCTGGAGCTGTTACCTGCCAGAGCTGCAACTTACTGTACCACTAGGTAGGCATTTTTTCATTCTGTCTGTAGTTAATAAATGTTGATATCTAGTTGGTTGTTGTGAGATATATCCATGGGGTCACATTGTAGGGTCAGTCCAGGAGCTGAAGGAGCTATTTTTTTTTAAAATAACAAACATATCATACTTACCTCCACTGTGCAGTTAGTTTTTCACAGTGGCCCTGATCCACGTCTTCTGGGGTCCTTTGGGGGGCTCTCTGGGCTCTTCCCCGCATCGTATAACCCCCTAGGAGAAGCACTCTCCCGGGGGATTACCTTGCGGGTGCGCTCCAGAGTACAGCATTCGGCATCCATAGTATCATTCGGCCCCACCCCCGGCACCCACGTCATTGTATTTGATTGACAGGAGCGGGAGCCAATGGCTGCGCTGCTATCAATCTATCCAAAGGCCGAAAAGAGCATGTCTCCACTGTGGGGACGGGGCTTACTTTGCCACGACAGTGATCACTGCTCACGATAAGAGGGAGCAGACGATCAGGGTCCTGTCACTAGGCAGAACCGGGCGATGCCTTGCTTACACAGGCATCGCCCCCTTCTGCAGCTCCGTGACACGATCACCGAACACCGGCGGACATCGAATCCGTGGGTCTCGCGGGCACGGTCATGGAGCTCACGGCAGGAGCGCATGCGCACCCACATGGTGGCAAATTTAAAGGAATGTACCTGTACGCTCATTTGCCTGTCCGTGTCATTCTGCCAAAGTAAAAGTGCGTGCGCAGGTCAGCAAGTGGTTAAAGCGGAGTTCCACCCAAAAGTGGAACTTCCGCTTGTTGTACTGCTTCCCCCCTATGGTGCCACATTTGACACCTGTCTTTCACAGGTATACTGTTCCCACTTCCGGGAGCCTCAGCCGGGGGCCAGGCTCCCTCCTCCTTCTCCGGCCGCCGGGCCAGTAGAAAAGAGGTTTTAAAATTTTCGTATGGTTAAAAAACCGATAGAAAAAAAAAACGATCGTCTGTGGGGAAATCCATCGGTCAAAAATCCACGCATGCTCAGAATCAAGTCGACGCATGCTCGGAAGCATTGAACTTTATTTTTCTCTGCACGTCGTTGTGTTTTACGTCACCGCGTTGGACACGATCAGATTTTTAACTGATGGTGTGTAGGCAAGACTGATCAAAGTCAGCTTCATCGGATAGCTGATGAAAAAATCCATCGGATTAGATTCCATCAGATATCCGATCTTGTGTACAGGGCATTACACTATTCGTTATTTTATCTCATATATATTATTTTTCTCATATAAACATTTAATTTACACAAGAAAAAAAATAACATAGTTGTGCTATCATCTTTGCACTTAGAAGATAAATATTGAAAGCCTCTATTTATCTTGAATTGGTATTTTATGTCATGAAACCTTATTTTTTCTGTTCAGTTATATGCAGGAAAAATTAAATTCTTTAGAAATTTGAAAATTTTGCCACTAGAGGGCAATGGATAAAAATGTTCTATGCAAGTAACCTTACTATTCAGATGATATAATTGTCTACTGAACAAAAAACTGTGTTATTGTTCTTATAGCGCACCTAAAGTAATAGAACAATCTTCTTTGCCCTTTTGCTCAACTTAGCTGTAATTAAAATATGTTAATTTAACTCTTGAAATACTTAGCTGTTACAAAGAAAAGATCAATCTTTCACACTTCTTATGTTTTAGATCCATAGGCATTAGGGCAAATCATATTTGTTTGGAAAATGTGGCATTGTAAACTAGGTATTGGTTAGGTGACAGGCGCCTTGGATGGAATGCCAGAATATACCTGTATTTTGCGTTGTTATTTTTGTTTATGTGACAAATATATGTTATTGGCTTGATTCATGGGAGCACTGTGTCTGTACAACATGAATAAGCCATTTGGAGCTGTAGTGCAGATTATATGATTGGTAGGGTTGCCTGTGCCACCTTTTCTTCAAGACAAAACCCTAAGGCCCCTTTCACATTGAGGCGTTTTTCATGCGGTACAGCGCTAAAAATAGCGCTGCTATACCGCATGAAAAATCATGCCCTGTAGTGTTCAATGTGAAAGCCCGAAGGCTTTCACACTGAAGCGGTGCGCTAGCAGGAACGCTCCAAAAGTCCTGCTAGCCGCATCTTTACCGCGGTATAGGAGCGGTGTGTTCACCGCTCCTATAGCGCGCCTTCCCATTGGAAACAATGGGAAACCGCGGCAATAGCGCGGTAATACCGCCCGCAACGCGGGCGGTATTAACCCTTTTTCGGCCGCTAGCGGGGGTTAAAACCTCACCGCTAGCGCCCGAATATCGCGGTAAACACGACGGTATAGCGGCGCTACAAATAGCGCGGCTATACCGTCACCGCGGCTCCACGCCTCAATGTGAAAGGGGCCTTAAAGATCTTAAAACACCTGGGGCACCTTTGGGTGCTCCAAGGATAGTAGTGATGCAGCATGTGAAACGCCCCTTGGTGAACAATGGGTGTGGCCACCAGTTTGGTGCTCCCCTCTCCCTGAGATGGTATGTAGCGCTCACCCCCGCAGGAGCCGCTGGATTTGGGATCGGCCTGTTACTTCTATAACTCTCATGTCTAGGGTAGTTGAAGAAAACAGCAGTAATGGAATGTCCAGAGGGCAGGTGTCTTTTTTGTGCTTTTATTTTGCCAGCTTGGCAAACGATAAACTTAAGATAGATAGGAGAGATGTATGAGGAGGAGAAATAGCAGATTCAGGCCTAGTTACACAGAAGCAGTCCTGCTTCTAACAACACTTCACTTTCATCACCACTCCAGCCGGAGTGAGTATAGTGTACCTGGACAGGCCTCTCACACCGACCTGGCAACAAGAGTATCACTCGAAACCTTGTGGGAAACAGGCCTCTGCCACAGACCCTTCCCTAGAATGTAGGTCATGAAGTAAATCTTCCTTAATGAACTTAGTGCCTGAATCAGACCTTAGGTAGTTCTCAGTTGGTCACTGACTGACAGGTTGCTAACATCCAACCTCTCAGTGTCCGGTCACCTCGATCCCCGATGGTTCGCTCCAGTGCTGTTGGATCACCAGCCTCTTATTTGTGCTCCTCAACTGGGTCCCCACCGAACAGGTAAACACGCTTGGGATCTTCAAGTTGGGACCCCAATCGATCACTGGGGTCCCGCCACAAGGGGGAACAATTAGTTTCCCATCAATATGGGAATGGGATAGAATATAGGTTAGGATTAAAGTTTATAAAAAAATAAAAATTCTAGAAAGTATTAGTGATTAGTTACTCACATATAGCACGAGCCCTGTCAGTTGAAATCTGGAGAGTCTATATATAGGAGTGGACGCCTGAAAATAGTAGCAGAGCGGCGGTGCCATTTATCAAGACACGCCCGCCCTCCCTCCCTTTGTCGTAGCTCTATGTTGTGTCATGTGGTTGGTTAAGTCCCTTCTTATAAAGGGGATATTTCTTGAAAAAGTATATGGTTTCTAGTTTGAGCTGTCAGGGCTGAACTAGTTTATAGAGATATGATATTTTAAAAGTATTGTAAGTAAAGTTTTTTGGTTATAATATATATTATTATAATATACCAACAATATAGAATTTCTATATTCATTCCCATACACCGATCAGCAACTGCAGCTGTCTTGCTGCAACTGCTGACATAGAAAGGTTTTCAAGCACATGCTGTTGAGCGGGAATGGCCACACACTGATTCAAATTCAACCAGTCCCAACTGTACTGGCCAATTTTCAAACAGTGTATTGCTTTCATGAGCCTGCTGGCTATGGGTTAAAGGCCTTGAAGTGTTTTAAAGTTTCCAAACAATTTGCACATTCACATTCGAAAATGAATTTTACAGGACTACAAATTTCAAACCTTTTTCCTCCAAGTAATAATGGCCCCGAGAAGGCACCTGCAATGATGAACCCTAGGTAGGTATCTCTTCTGCTTAAACATTTGCCTGGTCCTGGTTGCAGCAACAGTCAATTCACTCTGGCTCAGAAATTAGTCTAGGGGATATTGTTTTGTAATTTATTGCTAAAGAAACATGTAACAGGAGAGGGTAGAGTAGTGGGATACTCCAAAACACCAAGTAATACTTGCAGAGGGCACTTCTCTATCAGTGGCAGTAGCACAGGGACAGTCTGTAGGTGCACAGCCGAACACCATGCAGGAACATTTGGCTAGATTCATGTAGAGCAGCGTAATTTTGTGCGGGCATAGCGTATCTCAGATACGCTACGCCGCCGTAAATTAGAGAGGCAAGTGCTGTATTCACAAAGCTAAGTTACGGCGGCGTAGCGTAAATGGGCCGGCGTAAGCCCGCCGAATTGAAATGTGTTTGATGTGGGCGTGTTTATTTTAATTAAGTGTGACCCCACGTAAATTACGTTTTTTTACTAACGGCGCATGCGCCGTCCGTGGACGTATCCCAGAGCGCATGCTCCAAATTACGCCACTAAGGCTCATTGATTTCGATGTGAACGTATTTTACGTCCAGCCCCATTCACGGACGAGTTACGCAAACGACGTAAAACGTGAAAAATTTGACGCAGTCCCGACATCCATACTTAACATTGGCTGCGCCATCTTATTGTTGCTTTATCTTTACGCCTGAAAACGTCTTACGTAAACAGCGTATCTTTACTGCGACAGCCGGGCGTACGTTCGTGAATAGGCGTATCTCGCTGATTTACATATTCTAGGCATAAATCAGCGTACACGCCCCTAGCGGCCAGCGTAAATAGGCAGCTAAGATATGACGGCGTAGGAGACTTACGCCGCTCATATCTTAGCAACATTTAAGCATATCTCACTTTGAGAATACGCTTAAACATACGACGGCGCAGATTCTGAGTTACGACGGCATATCTACTGATACGCCGTCGTAAGTCTACCTGAATCTGGCCCATATAGCACAAGATTGTAGACTAGAACAGTCTAAATTCTTGCAGCTGGGGACCACAGGACAGTTTGCAGCACAAAAAGGCAGGCTGGAACAGTTCAAGCGTCCACAACTGGAGACCATGGATAAACTGTAGCACAGGCTCTGCTCACACATCTTTGGGCAGAGAACAAGTCCATGGGTTCTGTCTATTGAGAGTAGTCCAGCAGCCAGTTCTAAGGTGGAAGCTTGTAGATCAGTTCCCTCTTAGCTCATAGATCCATTTCTACAGGGGGAAAAAATGCAATCTCCTCAGGACTCCAGACTATTTAACAGCAGGCTAGTCACCGTCTGGCCTCACCTCTCCAGGGATTCGCTAGGCCCTACTGAATATTCAGGCTTAACATCTGAATCCTCCTGCCCTAAGCTCCAGAAATATCTCCTAGAGGCAGGGGGAGGCAATCAAACTCCCATCCTGTGAAACCTTTAATAGACGCAAACAGTCACTGCTCCTCTGATAACAGAGTAAGCCAAAAACTAAAATTACCTAACTAGGAGTGCGCTACATCAGCGCAGCTACAGATGAACTTGCTTGTAGCTAACATGCCCAAATAATTATAATTACTAGTAAGTGTAATGACAGATTGCTTAATTTCTATAGTAATTAAGCTTGCAAGTAATTTTCAGGTAGATGACATGAGTGAAGACATCACCTCTTTTGCACCATCTTAAGGCCGGGTTCACACTGTCGCCGTATGCGCTGCACTGCAGGGGTCCGGTGCGTGCTGGTTCACCGGTTTAGGTCCGATTTCAGCCCGAATTTTGGGCTGAAATCAAATCCGAAATGCACCAAAAAAGGCACACGTTTTTCCGGCACACCGTACCGAACCCACTACAGAGATATGTGAAGCGGCTCCATAGAGAGACAGTCACATTCTCCTGCTATGCGAAATTGAATGCGGGTAAACGCGCATTCAATTCGCATAGGTGTGAACCCGGCCTGAATGTTGTTGCAGAGTGATACAGTCTGAAAGCATTTAGGCACATGGATCACCTAAGGGAGAAGGAAAAGATAGCATTGATTTCATCCTCCAATGTCCAATCCAACTGTCATGGTGCAGCTCTGCAGCAACGAACCAGAATAACTGTATTTACTATGCCTTGATGGGTAACTTATCTAGCAGGATTTGAACAGAAAACACACTGTAGGCTGCCTACATTGTCAGGCAGCCTGAGAATAAACATTCATAATTGATTTATCAAGTGCATTGATCAGACCTTTTACAAAAAGAAAACAATCTTGGCAGCACTTATTTCAATGTCTACATCATTTTAATAGCTACATAATCTATCATGGTAGAGCATGCTTTCATTCTCTGTGATATTTCAGCTAGACAAAAAGCCATTCCAGCTCTGTGTTATTGACATGCATTCGCCCCAGGAGATAAAGAAGATCAAAGGCAACCAATTATGCAGGTTTAAAGGAAGTGTACAGTAAAAATGAGCCAAGAGATAATTTTGTGACATATTATCATGTAGAAGAGGTAACGGACACAGCCTTTATCATGAGTAAATGGACACAAAGGCATTCTAGGTGCAATTAGAAGGATAAGGCAGAATGATTGCAGGATTCGGATGTCGGTTGATGGCACTGTGATTCTAACACGGTACATTTATTTCTGGCAAAAAAAAATTAAAAATGGTATGGCATATTTGAGTACAGTAAAACCTTGGTTTGCGAGCATAATTCGTTTCAGGAACATGCTTGTAATCCAAAGCGCTTGTATATCAAAGCATTTTTTTACAGGGTATAAAAGAGAAGAGAGGCACCTCTAAGTGTAGCAATACGTTGCTAAATGTTGTACCTTCATTAAATGTAACCATATTGCTACACTTAGAAGCTCCTCTCTTCTCTTTTATACTCAATTGTGACATGACGCTACTCTTATATCAAGACATCGCTTGTATATCAAGGCAAAATGTATTAAAACATTTTGCTTGTCTTGCAAAACGCTCTCAAACCAAGTTACTCTCAAACCAAGGTTTTACTGTACATGGTTTAGATATTAGAAAATGTATCATACCCAAAAACGTTATTTATCACAATCAAAAGAGCATGCAGATCAAACGTGAAAAACAATTCAGAATGTGACCATTGACTTAACCCCTAGATTTAAGACTTAACTTTTTTACTGCCACCGCCAAAAGTACAACATAATAACAGGATAAGAGAAAAATTTAGCTTATTAAAAAGAAAAAACATAAAATTATTTGAACAATGCTTTTAAGGACCTATGGAGTGAGAAGAATGATTCTCCTCTTAATTTATGGTTATTTCTAAGTTAATGATCTGTAGAGGTTTTCAGTGTGACATTTTGGGTATTGATAATTTTGGGTACCATAGTTTTTTGCTGTTTCGCATTTAAGAGGTGCCGCTTGCACCGGGCACCTGGGTAAGATGCCCCTCATCTACTAGTGGGTGCTCCTGATTCTGATGCCGTAGACGTAGATTTTTATTTACTTAAGCCCTGTACACATGGCCCAGAATCTCGTCAGAAAAAAACTTTTTCTGATGAGATTCTTGGCAAGAATCTCTTTCCGGCTGAGTGTACAGACACTCCATTCAAAAGAACTGCCCATTCTTTTAAATGGCACAAACGCGGTGACGTCATTGACTATCTTGCTACACCCTACCTATGCCTAGGAAGCTACCGCACATGTGTCCAAGTAATTTCAAGCATGCGTGGGTTTCCACGGCGACAGGTAAGTATACACACGCTCCGGTTTCTCGGCAGGAAAACACTGCCGAGAATCACAACGAGAAAATAGAGAGCAGGTTCTCTATTTTTCTCATTGAGAATCTGGGCAGTTTTCTCGACGAGAAACCTGTAAGCCTCGTACACACGCTCAGTTTAACCGAGCATGTGTACAAGGCTTTACCCTTAAAGGGACACTAAAGTCAGGACTTAAAAAAATAAAAATAACAAACATGTTATACTTACCTCCACTGTGCAGTTCGTTTTGCACAGAGTGACCCGGAAAGCTGTCTTCTGGGGTCCCTCGGCAGGTGTCTGGGCTTCTCCTCCCAAAAGCTTTCCATCTTCATGCGAGGGCGCTTGCACGGTGGAAAGGTTTTGTGAGCGCGCTCCCGTGATACAGCGGCGGCCATAGCCGCCTACTGTATCACTCGGCTCTGCCCCCCGCGCGCCGCGTCATCCGCTGTGATTGACAGCAGCGCCAGCCAATGGCTGCGCTGCTATCAATCCACCCAGCCTAGCCAATCAACGGCCAGGCTTGGAACCGAAGAGGATGACGTGGACGCGCCCGGGAGTTTCGAACGGTAAGGTAAGTAAAACAGGGACTCGGGTGGGGGGGGGGGGTGCTGTGAGATGTTTTTTTACCTTTACAACCCCTTTAACTGATCTTTACAATCTGTGCATTACTTATTTCTGATCTGCACTTTGTGTATTGTGCAGATCTGATTTCTTTACACTTCTTTACATTAGACACACATCACCTCTGCACTATACACATTACACACTCTTGTCCCCTGCATGCTCTGTGTTATTTGCTTCTGACCCCTGCAATCTGTATTTAAACACTCATGACCAATACACAGTCTTATTCCCTCACATTCTTGGTTATTGGTGTTTGGGGTGTGTGTTGACTCCCTTAAGGCCGCATACACACGATCAGTCCATCCGATGAGAACGGTCCGAACATGAACATGTAAACGTCACGCGTTCTAACACGATCGTTTTTTTTACCGATGGTGTGTAGACCATCAGTCACCTTCATCAGTCAGCTTCATCGGTTGACCATTCTCATCGGATGGACTGCTTGTGTGTACGCGGCCTAAGAGGTCCTCTCTTGGGACTGTGGCAATACTTTCAATAATGCGGTCCAAGGCCTCTTCCTCATAGCCTTTTTCCACACATTTCTTCTTAATCACTGTAGCCTGTAAATGATAATCATAATTTTCTGTACAGTTTCTTCTTATGCTCATTAATTGCCCTTATGGTATATTTCTTAGCCACATCAGATGGTACCTGCTTTGGATTGGAAGATAACTATTGGAGTCTGTGGGCTTGAAGTATACCGATGTTACTAGTTTATCTCCTTGTCTATAAATGTTCACATCGAGAAAATGAATATTCTTATCACTGATATCACTGGTTAGTTTTATGTTATTAGTATTGTCGTTTAATTCTTCCAAGAATTTGTGTAGAGATGTCAGTGAGCCTGCATCCTCTTGTTCTTCTCTCCCTGGGCCATAATATTGGGTTCGTTCCCACTCTTCCAGTGTGGTGTTCTTTCCACTGGGGGCCCCTCTGGTCCTGTATTGATTGGGAGTGCATCGGTGGTATTACTCTTTGGGGGAGATATCCTCTTCGTGTGGTCACGCTCTGTGTTGAAGTCAGGTGACGAAACGTGTCAGTGCGTGACCCACGACATCCCGCAACCCGGAAGTGACGTGTGCGCTTCACCATTCTCCGTTCCTCATCCAGGAAAACAGCTCTAGTGTGCAGGGATACGCTCGCTTTCCTCTGGATGGCTGTATAATGGTAACAGTGCGCTCTTGGGTTTCTTTACATGCTTTTATAATTGTATTCCATGTATGTAGTTAGGTTTAAGGGGTCCTCTAGTGTATGGGCTACTTTGGTTAAATAAACAGGATTACACTATTGCTGTTGTTTCTTGTTGAGTATTGAACACATGAAGAAAGGGAGGTGCAAAAAATCATGGAAAGCCAAGACACCAGCTGAAATCTATCAGTAATTAGAAAGCTATCCTGCATCAATTAAACCATTGTTGGTCCTGAGTGACCTAGTCACTAAATATAAAGTTAAAGGGCTCGCAGGAGTCCATATAAGTGAACAGGTTGCAGTCAATAATACGTTCTATATTAAACATAGACTGCCTTGTGTTTATTATTTCTTCTCATTTGTTTTTCTTATTCAATAGATCCCCTGTTGGGGATGGCGTGTTTGATACTCAGGTATATGGTCTACTGCTCGGATTTTATATCTTCAGCGGCCTAAATACCTGACCAATGAATGGAAAGCCACCCATAGGTCCGAGAGTTATTGGGTAGTTTAATTTTGCCCTTTTCTTGTGTGTACCCAGTTTTTTAACAAGCTGGACCAAAGTAGGATTGTTGTATTGTACATAACTTCTATGTTATTGTTAAAAATTATCAATAAAAACCATTGGAAAAGAAAGCTATCCTGCCCCTTGTATGTGCAAATTAATATTACCTGGTTCAGTCTCAACAGATGGCCTATTAAAAGGTGTCTCATTACCAAGGTGTCACACACAAAACATCTCATGATGGGTTAAAGCAAAGAGCTCTCTCAAGACCTTTGCAACCTTATTGTTGCAAAACATACTGATGGCATTGGTTACAGAAGGATTTTGAAACATTTAAATGTTCCAATGAGCACTGTGGGGGCCATAATCTGGAAGTGGAAAGAACATAATTTCACCATAAACTGGCTATGACAGGTGCTCCTTGCAAGATTTCTGACTGAGGATTGAAAAGAATAATCAGAAGAGTCATCCAAGAGCCAAGGAGCACACGTGGAAAGCTTTAAAAAGACCTGGAATTAGCAGTTACAATTTTTTCAAAGAAAAAAAACTCCTCTCTTGAAAGGGTTCATGAGAAGTTTTTTTTTTTTTTTTTTTTAATAAGAAAGCCATACAGGGAGAATAAAAGAAGAGATCAAATGTTTTGTCTTGGGAGAAACAGAGAAGATGAGAACAGTCAAAAACTAAAGGTGAGGTTCAAAGATTAAAAACAGTGCAAAAACAGTAGGTGTGATGCTATAAACAGACTAACGTGCATCTTCAGATACAGTTTGCCTTTGACTATTGTATGGTAGAAATATTACATAAGTATCTGGCAGAATCATCTTTCATTCTATCTGATAATCTGCAACTGCAATACGTATGATATAGTTAAACTTTACTTGCTTGTCATTATTAATATTATTATTATTATTACTACTAAAGTAATACAGCAATAAAAAAAACTTAAAAACAAGGCAGTTTACAGTTTGCAAATGATCAAAAAGTATTAATGCACAAATAGAGATGTCAAAAATATCAAACTGTAATTAAATGCCCATGAGTGAATTACTGTACTCATAATAATGTTTGCCGCAGTAGCAAAGGCCTTTTGTATCCATAGTAACCAGGCACAATCTGCTAACAATTCACTCCCAACAGCCCCAAAAGCAAGACTGAGATATATACAGTAAAACCTTGGTTTGAGAGAGTTTTGCAAGACAAGCAAAATGTTTTAATACAAGCAATGTCTTGATATAATGCACATGACCGTTTTTCATGATGAGAAAAATGCAATTTTTTAAGATGGTCAGTAAAAACGACCGTGTGTAGGCGCCACAGCATTTTTCTTGAGGTGAAAAATGGGCATTAAAAATTTAGAACATGGTCTAATTTTTTGCATCGTTTTTCACGTCGTCATATTTCACGTCGTGAAAAACGGTCGTGTGTAGGCTTTAACGACGGGAAAAAAACACGCAAAGGAAAATTAGTTCCTCAAAACTTTGAATTATGACAAATGCTGTATCTCAGTTTAATTGGAGAAAATTAGATACATGTTAAAACTAGGGTCTTTCCGCTTTAACACTGAAGCACTGCAGTTTAACTGTGGTTTTCTATACAATCTCTGTTATGTTTCAAGTTTTTGGAGCATTTTCTAAAAGCGCATCAAAGATGCAGCATGCAAGACCCAACTGGGATAGGGACTTTTGGAGAGGACTGCAGGATAGCCTCTTGCCTACTGACTGACTATGGGCCCTTGCTTTTAAGGGTGCTCAATTCTTTGGGAGGTGTTTGCTTGGGGGACCTTTGAACTGGTTTTGCTTCAGATTCGTGTCCATGTCTCCCCCAGAAAACACACAGAATCTGGGAACCTAGGACCTGGATACAAATTTGGGGCCTCTGTGCCCAAACCAGCATTGATTGCTTCAAACCCCCCCCCCCTCCTAGACTAGAAGACTCTAAGCAGAAGATTATAATCAGCATCAAACAACCTGATGCTGGTGTCTCCTGCTGTTATGTGTAATCTGTTTATTAAAGTGGATGGCCCATTAACATTTTTTTTTAAAAGCCAGCAGCTACAAATACTGCAGCTGCTGACTTTTAATAACAGGACACTTTCCTGTCCTGGAGTCCAGCGACGTCCGCAGCAGAGGACAAGCATTCGCTTGTCTCTCTGCTGCTCCCCCCTCCATCCACGGTGAGGGAACCAGGAAGTGAAGCGCTGTGGCTTCACTGCCCGGTTCCCTATGGTGCATGCGCGAGTCGCGCTGCGCCCACCGATTGGCTACTGCTGTGTGCTGGGAGCCGAGAATTCCCAGCACACAACGGGAAAAACCCGTCTTTTGCCCGAGACTGTGGGCCGGAAGTGGGTGAAGATACCTGTCTTTAGACAGGTATCTGCACCCCCCTCCCCCTGAAAGGTGTCAAATGTGACACCGGAGGGGGGGAGGGTTCTGATCAGCGGATCTTCACTTTAGGGTGGAGATCCGCTTTAAGGTGTCTTTCTCTCATTGTATAATTCCCCCATTGTGTGCCTCCTATGTGTAAATCCCATTGTTAATTGAGTCGCCTATTGTTTCCGTCTGTTTTCTAGTATTGTGTCCACTTCGCCTTGTTACCAAACAATCGTGGGATGTTTATGTTAGCTAGATTTATTACTGTTGAAAGTTTGCATTATTTAGGGTGATATGATCAAGCTCTTATTTCTTGGGTGCAATTCTCAGCCATAAAACCTGGTTCCTGGTTCCAGGAGGAAGCTGTATCTTGGCGGAGGCAACCAGGCTGGACTTTTGGTGCCCTTTCAGAAAACACACTAAATATGTAAGCCATAATAGCAAGTCTATAGGAAACTGCGAGTATGTCACACTGCAATTGTGCTGCAGCCAAACTGCAGTAGGGCAGCGTAAAAGCGTGAAACAGCTGTAAGCTCTTGCACAGAACTCTCGCACGTTAAAAAAAAAATGTTCTTTGCATAAACTGCGAGGCTGCTGATGAGTGCCCTTGTAGTTTTTTGATCTTCCTGCTCCTCCTCTATGTAAGGTACAAGCATTTATCTTTACTGCGAGCCTGCAGGAGCCTGACATTGCACCAATGATCTGTTGATCACAGTTTCAATGCTCTGCAGGCTCATAAGAAAATAAATACATATCTTTCTTTTAACCACATCCTATTCATAAGACGAACCCTTGGCGTGGCAGCCATCAAAATTTTTGGGGCCCCTTACATAGCTGTAGGTCTGGGCCCCCCCCGCTGGGGCAAAACCACTAACATTCCCCAGAGCCCACCCACTAGCCATCAAACCGTGTCCTTCAGTGCTTCTACTATTATGTTAACACACTTACAACTTATTACATAAAAATTAAAAATGTATCCCAAGTCATCAGTGCTTTCAAGATTTAACACTATGGAATTATATTTTGTGCCACCAAAAGAAGATAGACTCCTTTGAGCAGGACCCTACACTAACATAAATGGCACTACCTTTTTACTGCTCTCCAATCTATCCTCCCCTAGCAGATCTAAGGCGGCGTACAGACGATCGGATATATCCGATGAAAACGGTCCGCGGACCATTTCCATCGGATATGTCCGATCGGGAGTTTGATCCGATGGCGTGTACACACCATCGGATCAAATTCCCCGCCGCCGGAAGGCGCGGTGACGTGGCGGTGACGCGGCGGTGACGTTGACGCCGCCGCGTCACCGCAACGTCACCGCACCAGGAAGTAAAACACTTCCGCGCATGCGCCGAATCCATTCGGCAGCGGCGCGGCGGTGGTGGGAGCCGACATGTCTGCTGGTAAGTGTACTAACCAGCAGACATGTCGGGCGGACAGATTCCCACCGGATAGATTTCAAAGCATGCTTTGAAATCTGTCGGGTGGAGAAATCTGTCCGCTAGCCCATACACACGAGCGGAGATGTCTGCTGAAACGGTCCATCGGACCGTTTTCAGCGGACATATCCCCTCGTGTGTACACGGCCTAAGAAAACAAAAAAACTCCAAAACAAAAAAACAGAGCCCTTAAGTTTAATATTTCCCCCATATATTTAGCAAAGAGACATCCCAATTTAGCAGACACATCCCAATCCAGAAAGCAGACAGCCCCATATATCCAGAAAAGAGACAGCTCAATCCAGCAAAGAGACGTCCTTAGCAAGCAAAGAGACAGTCCCATATATTCAGCAAAGAGACATCCCTATCCAGCAAAGCAACATCCCAATCTAGAGAGACAGCAAAGAGACATCCCCTTATGGCAAATGGACATCCCCATATAGCAAAGAGACTCACCATATAGCAAAGAGACAGCACAATCCAGCACAGATACATTCCCATCCAGCAAAGGGACAGTCCAATCCAACAAAGAGACATCCCCATATATTCAGCAAAGAGACAGCCCAATCCAGCAAAAAGATGGCCTCAATCCAGCAAATAGACATCCCCATATAGCAAAAAGATAGCCCAATCATTGGCTCACTTTGCAGCCGCCATGTCCTTGCAAGCCAGTTAGTACAGCAGAAACAACTCAGTCTTGTTGGTAGTGCTGGGACAAGGTCATTCAGTGTGCAGGGCAAAGATGCCAAACTGATAAATTGTGCCACCCGCGTGACATGCATACCTGATCTTCTTTTGCAGCTGAGATCTCACTCCCAGTTGCCAGCACACTTGTCTCAACATCACTGGGCAGCTCCAGGCCCATCATTCAAGTTTCATGTGTACCCAGAGGTAGGCAGCGATGTCGTTGGGCCTCTCTACTGTGTGTTTATTGCCTATATCAGTCTCCTTGCACTTACTGTGAATAATGCTGGACCAGCCAGAGGCAAAACAAATAGCAGAGCACACACGGGATGACATGGCACAGCTTGCCACACGGTACCTCCCTCCCCCACATTAAAACACTGTGTGCAGGGAAGCTGCAGCTCCTGTCCCCCCACAATGTGTCAGTTTTTGCAGAGGGCACCCTATTTGATTTTAAGACCCCTTTCACACTGAAGCGTTTTTACAGCGTTAAAAATAGCGCTATTAAAACGCTCATAAAACGCTCTCCATGCATCTCAATGGAACCTTTCACACTGAGTCCTGCAAGCAGCATCTTTGGAGCAGCTTTTGGGCGCTGAAAAAAGCGCTCCAAAAACACCCCACTCCATTGAAATTAATTGAAAGCGCTGTAAAAACACCTTACCCTTTCACACTGAGGCACTGCAAAAACGCCCTAAAACGTTGGGGTCTTAGCGGTGCTTTACCAGCACATTGGGATTGCAGATGAGGCTTCGCTCGAATAACGCTGTAATAACGCTCGAAAAACGCTCAAAAAAAGCTTGAATAACGCTCGAATAACGCTTGAAAAATGCTTGAATAACGCTCAAAAAACGCCCCAGTATGAAAGGGGCCTAAGTGAACTTTGCTAAATTGCAAATTCCAGAAACAATAACTGCAATTAGCCAGAAGTTTCCCAAGCCTCATTAATCTTCTTGAGGTCTTGAGCTCCACTCCTCGGCTCCCCTCTTCTTTGTGACCCTGGCCAGACCTCTCCTGATACTGAGCAATTAACCCCTGGGTGTCCAGCATCATTCTTTCTGCCAACCCTCTTCCCCACATGTACTGGGACCAAGTCAAAATCTATAGTCTTACTTGTAAATGCTTTCTACACATTGCAGAACGGCCGTCTATTTTTCACCCAGGTTTGTTTTGTCCGGGTGGGCTAAGCAGGGGCACAATAAAAAATCATGGGGCCTTGTTAAGCCTACATGACAGGGCAGCTCCCTCCCCCCACTATACACATACAGCCACCACATGTACACACAATTCTGTATACACACCCCCACACCTGTAAACACACACACTTTATGCACACACAGCTTTGCCCACATCTGTATAGTGGCAACTCCCCCCACACCTGTGTGCCTTCAGCCCCCCTCACATTAGTACGCACTCAGCCCCCCTCACACTTGTATGCACTTAGCCATCCTCACACCTGTACACCTGTACACACTAAGCCCCCACACATCTGTTCCCCTCACACATGTTCCCCTCACTGGCTACAGGCAGTTTGCAGGTGAGGCAAACTAAAACTTCCAGAGGGCACAGCATTATGCCGGATACACACAGGGAGTTTTTTTTGTTCAACCCAGCAGGCTGAATAAAAACAAAAAACACAGATCGCTGTACTGACACATCTGATGTTAGTACATCGATCACCCCGCTGAGCTATTGTGTTCTGACAGGGGGACTGCCCCCACACCCCCTCGCCAAGACACACATCGGCTGTGAGCGCTTATTGGATGCTGGTTTTCCAGAAGGCTTCTGCCATGGAGCTCTACACATAGGCCAAAAGTCAGAGGGTTCCTGCTGAACCAACAGTTTTTGGATGGTTTTTGGCTAATGTTAAGGGAATGGAAGACAGATATGTGAACATTTTTAATTCCCAACAAGTGGCTGGGGATTTGGATTTTACCACCCCAAAAAATATACAAAAAAATGGCATGTAAATAAATGGCAATTATCAGCATTGAGGAAAGGAAAGCCGATAATTGGCTTTCCTGTGACAGGGTACATTTGCACTGATTATTAATGCAGCACCATTAGTGCCCATCAGTGCAATATATCAGTGCCCATCAGTGCAGCATATCAGTGCAGCCTCGTCGGTGCACATTAGTGCAGCTTATCAATAGAGAACCTGTTCTCTATTTGCTCGACGGGTTTCCCGACGGGCGGGGCTCGCCGAGAGCGTACACACGGCCGAGGTTCTCGGCAGAATGCGGCTCCCAGCGAGGTTCTCGCTGGTTTCTGCCGAGAACCTCGGCCGTGTGTACGGGGCTTAAGAGGAGAGGTTATCCTAGGAATGAACCAAAGGCATTGATTAAATGAGATCTGGTGATGGGACTATCACAGAAGTGGTGAAATCACGTTGTGGTCTAACATCTCACAGGAAAGAGCATTGATCGTTTTTTGAGCACCTGGCCATCATATTGGGACTTTAAAGGGAAGAGAATCAACCTAGAAATCCTCCACCTAATTGTTCTATACATATATATTTTTTCACATATACATTTTATCATTTAATTTTATTATTTTTTGTTGTTATTGTAAAAGTTGTTTGTTTCTGTGGTAAAGATTCCCTAAATCTGATATACAGGGAGTACAGAATTATTAGGCAAGTTGTATTTTTGAGGATTCATTTTATTATTGAACAACAACCATCTTCTCAATGAACCCAAAAAACTCATTAATATCAAAGCTGAATATTTTTGAAAGTAGTTTTTAGTTTGTTTTTAGTTTTAGCTATTTTAGGGGGATATCTGTGTGTGCAGGTGACTATTACTGTGCATAATTATTAGACAACTTAACAAAAAATAAATATATACCCATTTCAATTATTTATTTTTACCAGTGAAACCAATATAACATCTCAACATTCACAAATATAAATTTCTGACATTCAAAAACAAAACAAAAACAAATCAGTGACCAATATAGCCACCTTTCTTTGCAAGAACACTCATGCCGCCTGCCATCCATGGATTCTGTCAGTGTTTTGATCTGTTCACCATCAACATTGCGTGCAGCAGCAACCACAGCCTCCCAGACACTGTTCAGAGAGGTGTACTGTTTTCCCTCCTTGTAAATCTCACATTTGATGATGGACCACAGGTTCTCAATGGGGTTCAGATCAGGTGAACAAGGAGGCCATGTCATAAGATTTTCTTCTTTTATACCCTTTCTTGCCAGCCACGCTGTGTAGTACTTGGACGCGTGTGATGGAGCATTGTCCTGCATGAAAATCATGTTTTTCTTGAAGGATGCAGACTTCTTCCTGTACCACTGCTTGAAGAAGGTGTCTTCCAGAAACTGGCAGTAGGACTGGGAGTTGAGCTTGATTCAATCCTCAACCCGAAAAGGCCCCACAAGCTCATCTTTGATGATACCAGCCCAAACCAGTACTCCACCTCCACCTTGCTGGCGTCTGAATCGGACTGGAGCTCTCTGCCCTTTACCAATCCAGCCACGGGCCCATCAGTCTGGCCCATCAAGACTCGCTCTCATTTCATCAGTCCATAAAACCTTAGAAAAATCAGTCTTGAGATATTTCTTGGCCCAGTCTTGACGTTTCAGCTTGTGTGTCTTGTTCAGTGGTGGTCGTCTTTCAGCCTTTCTTACCTTGGCCATGTCTCTGAGTATTGCACACCTTGTGCTTTTGGGCACTCCAGTGATGTTGCAGCTCTGAAATATGGCCAAACTGGTGGCAAGTGGCATCTTGGCAGCTGCACGCTTGACTTTTCTCAGTTCATGGGCAGTTATTTTGCGCCTTGGTTTTTCCACACGCTTCTTGCGACCCTGTTGACTATTTTGAATGAAACGCTTGATTGTTCGATGATCACGCTTCAGAAGCTTTGCAATTTTAAGAGTGCTGCATCCCTCTGCAAGATATCTCACTTTTTTTGACTTTTCTGAGCCTGTCAAGTCCTTCTTTTGACCCATTTTGCCAAAGGAAAGGAAGTTGCCTAATAATTATGCACACCTGATATAGGGTGTTGATGTCATTAGACCACACCCCTTCTCATTACAGAGATGCACATCACCTAATATGCTTAATTGGTAGTAGGCTTTCGAGCCTATACAGCTTGGAGTAAGACAACATGCATAAAGAGGATGATGTGGTCAAAATACTAATTTGCCTAATAATTCTGCACTCCCTGTAGGGGAATGCACGTTTTTTTAAGAGCACTATACGACAAGTGTATGGGACAGATATGTAAGTGTTTTTTGCCTTTTTCTGAGAAGAATACTTGTATATGAGCACTTGGTACACATATACAGTGCCTTGCAAAAGTATTCGGCCCCCTTGAACTTTGCGACCTTTTGCCACATTTCAGGCTTCAAACATAAAGATATAAAACTGTAATTTTTGTGAAGAATCAACAAGTGGGACACAATCATGAAGTGGAACAAAATTTATTGGATATTTCAAACTTTTTTTACAAATAAAAAACTAAAAAATTGGGCGTGCAAAATTATTCAGCCCCTTCACTTTCAGTGCAGCAAACTCTCTCCAGAAGTTCAGTAAGGATCTGGATACAGAAAGATTTCCCAAGCTTTAAACATCCCAAGGAGCACTGTGCAAGCGATAATATTGAAATGGAAGGAGTATCAGACCACTGCAAATCTACGAAGACCTGGCCGTCCCTCTAAACTTTCAGCTCATACAAGGGGAAGACTGATCAGAGATGCAGCCAAGAGGCCCATGTTCACTCTGGATGAACTGCAGAGATCTACAGCTGAGGTGGGAGACTCTGTCCATAGGACAACAATCAGTCATATACTGCACAAATCTGGCCTTTATGGAAGAGTGGCAAGAAGAAAGACACCCTGAACACACCATCCCCACTGTGAAACATGGTGGTGGCAGCATCATAGTTTGGGCCTGCTTTTCTTTAGCAGGGGCAGGGAAGATGGTTAGAATTGATGGAAAGATGGATGGAGCCAAATACAGGACCATTCTGGAAGAAAACCTGATGGAGTCTGCAAAAGACCTGAGACTGGGACGGAGATTTGTCTTCCAACAAGACAATGATCCAAAACATAAAGCAAAATCTACAATGGAATGGTTCACAAATAAACATATCAAGGTGTTAGAATGGCCAAGTCAAAGTCCAGACCTGAATCCAATCGAGAATCTGTGGAAAAAACTGAAAACTGCTGTTCACAAATGCTCTCCATCCAACCTCACTGAGCTCGAGCTGTTTTGTAAGGAGGAATGGGCAAAAATGTCAGTCTCTCGATGTTCATAATAAGGATCCCAATTATGAAATTGTTGTGCAATGTTATTATTACTAAGTACAGCAATCGTATTCCTATTAAATGATTGTCTGCTGGCTGGAATGTATGCTGGTTTTACTGTATCAGTAAACGTACTAGGCAGGGGCGGACTGACCATTGAGGAACTCGGGCACTGCCCGAGGGCCCCATGCCACTAGGGGGCCCCCATCAGGATTGCCAGGCTCATTAAAACCAGGGACAGTATGTAAAAATCTGTGTTTTTTTAACATCTGTCCCTGATATGTCCAAAACCTACATGGTTTTGATGTGAAAATCCCGAGATTTTAGCTGCCCCGCTTCTGTACTGCCACCTGGCATGGTGGCCATCTGTAAGCCCGGGGCCCCCATAATCTTCTAATGCCCGGGGGCCCCATGAGTTGTCAGTCTGCCCCTGGTACTAGGCTTTTATGATGGTGGTACAGTGACATGGAAGCTGCGCTGGACCATTATTAGATCTCATGAAGATCTCATGCTTTTTACACTATCCCCCTAATATATTGGTATGTGATGATTTTAACATGTTTCATTAAAATCCTAAGCACATGTAGGATAAAGCACAAAGTGTGAGGCTTCAGTTAGTGGATTCACACACCCTTTTTTTTAAATAACGCACACTTACATCTAAAAAAAACTTAGTCCAGCCTGGGATGGATGATGGATCACCACCATACAGTAGCCTGGATGCATGTAGACACGTGGATCTGGTCAATCACAAAGCAGCATTAGACAGCAGCTAGGGATGAGCTTTGAGTTCGAGTTAAACTCATGTTCGACACAAACATTGCCTGTTCGCCAAACAGCGAACTATTTCGGGTGTTAGCGGCAAATTCGAAAAGCCACAGAACACCCTGGAAAAGTCTATAGGAGAAATCTAAAGTGCTAATTTAAATGGCTTATTGAAAATTATTGTCATAAAAAGTATTTGGGGACCTGGGTCCTGCCCCAGGGGACATGTATCAATGCAATTTTTATTTTTTATTTTTTACAGCCAATTTTTTCAGGAGCAGTGATTTTAATAATGCTTAGGCCGTGCACACACGATCGGTCCAACCCGATGAGAATGATCTGACGGACCGTTTTCATCGGTTCTCAGGCTGATAATCTGATGGTCTGATGTGCGTACACACCATCAGTTCAAAAACCGATCGTGTCAGAACGCGGTGACGTAAAACACAACAACGTGCTGAAAAAAATGAAGTTCAATGCTTCCAAGCATGCGTCGACTTGATTCTGAGCATGCGCGGGTTTTTGGACCGATGCTTTTGCGTACTAACGATCAGTTTGGTGCGAACCGAATGGGGGGGTGTTCGGTTCATCCCTAACAGCAGCATAAAGTAGTACACTGCCGGGCAAACCGGCAACGTCTATGGCCACAAACGGAGTGGCCAACTGTCATAACAATGCACTGATGTTGGGAATGGGCCGAGTTGGCACTCAATGTAGTATACCCTGCTAGAGTAATTTCTCATACACAGAACATCTTATCATGGCATACAATATTGTAACAATGTGTAAATGAGCTTATATTGCATTTCTACTTATGATGGGGGAAAATGTTTGATTGATGACTGATCATGATGTTCAGGAAAGGTACTTCTTTGTCTCAGTTTTCTGGGAGACTTGGCATTGCAGTGGACCAGTGTTTCTTATTTTCACAGAATCAGTTGCAGTGTTCTATACACCCACAGTGGCACAAGAGCTATACATTTGATAAAAGTCATCTGAAAAGCCTATCAATCAACTTGTAGAGCAGGGGTGGCAAACTCAAATTCATCGGGGGCCGCATCAACAGTTTGGTTGCCCTGAAAGGGCCGGTTGTATCTGCGCTCACACCAGTGGCGTAGCGTGGGTTGTCAGCGCCCGGGGTAATTTGCTCCCCCCCTGACTCGCAGACTTACCTATTTACAGCTAGCTCCAGTCTGGTTACATGATCCCCTGTGTGAGCCAGCGGTGGCTGCAGGGGAGAGGAGGGCATGCTCGTCAATGACTGGTAAAGCCCGGAGGGGTGACATCAAATATAGATTCCTGTTCCTTCCTCTCCCCTGCATACACCACTGGCTCACACAGGAAATAACACGACCAGACAGCCTGAAAATAGGGGTTTACATCTTTTCTACACAGGTTAGCCATCATAGGCATTAGGAGTGGGATTTTATAATATTTCAGTTAATGGGAGCTACACGTCATATTCACACTATAATACTTGTTGCAGCACTGTGCAGCTATATATATATATATATATATATATATATAGAAAAGATTCAAAAAGGATAAAAAAAAAAACCCTAATGGGTATTGATCCCAAGTGCTGCAACAAGTATTATAGTGTGAATATGACGTGTGTAGTTTCCATTAACTGAAATATTATAAAATAACCTACTGGGTAGTGAGTCCCAACCACCGGTGCTGCAAGAGACCTCAAGCTCATTGTGCAAATAAAGCAAATACATAAAGTACAGAAAATTTCATAAAACAATTAATCAAATGTAATAATTCTACGATAGCCCTACTCCTGCGTAGTGAATCCAAATCACCAGTGCTGTAAGAACACACAATTGTGCAAATATATAAATAAAAAAAACGAATTCCATATAACAATTAATAAAAAAACATCCAAAAAACAACATGGCTGTGAATGAACATTTTATTAATAATTAGTTTGCTTATTTATTTATATATTTGTACAATTGTGGTTTTTTTTTGCAGCAATGGTGATTTGTATTCACCGAGACATTGATCACAGAGACAGTGGAGCTGAGGGAAAGGGGGAGGAGGGAGAGGCTGAGGGATAACGAGAGAGACTGCTAGAAGACCTACCTTCCATGGCAGCGTGTCTCCTTTGATGCTTTCAGCAGCTCCCTGGCAGCGTGCCCGTCCTTTGGGTCCCCAGTCACCATGTTCCCCGGGCCTACATTTCATTGCGAAGAGGAAGCCCATGCTCTGGAGGCATGGGAGATGCTGTGCCCGCCGCTTCTCACCTCTCGGGGGGGGCGGGTCGGGGGGAGAGGTCAAGGAGGAGGCGGCCGTGGTTAAGATATTCTCCCAACTTCCAGGGCTCTCAGGCCTATCTGTCCTCGGCTCGGCCCCTCGCTGGTTACCAGCATAAGAGAGAACCCCCTGCTGACGGGGCCCGCTCCGCGGGCCACATGACAAGGCCTGGCGGGCCGGATTCGGCCCGCGGGCCTTGTGTTTGCCACCCCTGTTGTAGAGGAATATTTAATACCTTAATGCCCAGTACACACGATCCGATTATCGGACAAATGATCGTCGTTTTTTTTGGTATGCTAATCTCTCGTCGAATCTGATGAGTTTACTAAAGTCACGAAAATTCTCGTACTGCAGAATAAAAAATCGGAAGTGATGTCATGTGTTCTAATGCATTTGTATTGCATTTTCGAACGACAGCTGTACTGATTAAACTAATGGCATTGTACGATTTTTTTTTACGTGCATGTCCGATAGAATAAAATCGGATAAACTGTCCTGATCGGCTCTCGGAAGCTCTGTACTAACATTCCGATTATCGTACGATCATTTGGAAAGCAGCATTTTTCGTACGATTTTCGGAACGTGTGTACGGGGCTTAACTCTCAGTAAATTGAGCAGATTGTCTGTCTTTTGGATATTAAGGCCGCGTACACACGATCGGTCCAACCTGATGAGAATGGTCCGACGGACCGTTTTAATCGGTTCACAGACTGATGGTCTGATGTGCGTACACACCATCAGTTTAAAAACCGATCGTGTCAGTACGCGGTGAAGTAAAACACAACGACGTGAAGAAAAAAATTAAGTTCAATGCTTCCAAGCATGCGTCGCCTTGATTTTGAGCATGCGCGGGTTTTTCGACCCATGTTTTGAGTACTAACCATCGGTTTGGACCGATGGTCAGGCGTCCATCGGTCCGATTTTAAAGCAAGTTTTAAAACTTTGGTCCAATGGACAACGGACCGATGGGCCGTACACACGGTCGGTTTGGACCGATGAAACTGGACTTAAGTCCATTTTCATCGGTTTGGACCGATCGTGTGTACGCGGCCTTACAGATTTCCAGATTTGCATTAACCACTTACTAATTGACTTTACTTGATGACTGGAATGGCTTGGTAAAGTTGATCTCTAGCCAAGACAGTACTGTAGTTCCAAGTTTTTATTGATTGATATGTTGTAACAATATTATTGTTACAAAATGTTTCTTTTGTGTGCAGATCAAAGGATCTGAACATAATAGGCTTATGTATGAAGCTTTAAAGTGGATGTAAACCCCAAAAAACATATATTTTTTTTGATGTCACAATGTAGAGTATAAGATTTCCTATCATCTGTGCCCAGTCTTGCCACACAGAGTTAATCCAGCGCTGAGTAATCCTCTTTTAATGTTCAGTGCAAATTAACAGAATTCCAGATAAAAATCTGCCAAATTATAAAGTCTGTTTCTCTGTTTTTGCTTTCAGGGATAGGTTATTTACAAATCTAGCTTGGACATGTTTATCATGTTCATTGTATAATACCAGGATGTGTTATGTGGGGGAGGGGTGGATTTCTCACTTTTTATACCTTATGTTATGATAAACATAACATAACATATGATAAACATGTCCAAGCTAGATATGTAAATAACCTGTCACTCAAAGCAAGAAGAGAGAAAACTGACTTTTTATTTAGGCAGGTTTTTATCTGGAAGGCTGTTCATTTTCACTGAACATTAAAAGAGGATTTCTCAGATCTGGATTAACTCTGTGTGGCAAGACTGGGCACAGATGATAGGAAATCTTGGGCCGCGTACACACGATCAAATCTATCTGCTGGAAATGGTCTGACAGACCGTCTCAGCAGACAGATTTGATCGTGTGTACGGGCGAGCAGACGGATTTGTCCAGCAGACAGATTTTAAAGCCTGCTTTAAAATCTGTCTGCTGGGAACTAGTGTTGCTCACGAATATTCGCATTGCGAATATTCGCTACGAATATTGCATATTCAAGTATTCGCGAATAACTCGAATATTGCGGCGAATATTCGCTATGGCGAATATTCGTATTTTTTTCAATTTTATTTTTAAAACAGATCACATCCTAGTGATCTCCATCAACGTCTAAAAGCATTGCTGGTATGATTAGAGAGAGACCCTGGGCCGAGTAGCTGATGCGATTCTTTTATGTTGCCGAAAATGCGCATTGCGAATTTTCGGCAGCATAAAAGAATCGCATCAGCTACTCGGCCCTTATTTTGCATCAGAGCCAATCAGAATAACTCGAATATTCGACAAACGGAATATTGCGCGATTATCTTCTCCGCCCTTTTTTTGCATCAGAGCCAATCAGAATAACTTGAATATTCGGCAAAAGGAATATTGCGCGATATTCCTTTTGCCGAATATTCGAGTTATTCTGATTGGCTCTGATGCAAAAGAAGGGCGGAGAAGAAAATCGCGCAATATTCCTTTTGCCGAATATTCGAGTTATTCTGATTGGCTCTGATGCGCCCTTCTTTTGCATCAGAGCCAATCAGAATAACTCGAATATTCGGCAAACGGAATATTGCGCGGTTATCTTCTCCGCTCTTCTTTTGCATCAGAGCCAATCAGAATAACTCGAATATTCGGCAAAAGGAATATTGCGCAATCATAGAATCATAGAATGTTGAATCATAGAATGAATCATAGAATGCGCATCATAGAATGTTTTGCTTTTGTACATGTCCCCAGGGTAGTGTCCAGCTTCCCAAACCATCTGTTGACAACCCCTTGTCCATTAGCTTAGAAAATGGGCATTACTGATTTATTATGCCTCGTACACACGACCAGTTTTCCCATCGGGAAAACAGCCATTATAGCTTTTGGCCGGGAAAACTGGCCGTGTGTATGCTCTGTGACAGGAAAACCACTGGGAATCCCAGCGGGAAAAAAAGAAAACATGTTCTCTTTTCCTGACGTGATTCCTGGCGGTCTTTTTCCCAGCAGTTTTCCTATGGGAAACACTGCTGAGGAGCATACACACGACCAAGTTTCCCAGCCAAAGCTCTAAAGGCAGTTTTCTTGCCAGGAAAACCGGCCGTGTGTAGGGGGAAAAAGCTACCGAGCAGGTTCTCGGTTTTCCCGCGGTTTTTCCGGCTGACTTTTTACCGCTGAGAAAATCGATCGCGTGTAGGCATCAGAATTATCTCCCATTGACTTAAATAGGATCCAGATTCGGTGTCTAAATTTCAGTAAAGCTTCACCAAAGCTACCCTGACCCAAAGCCGGGTACATTTGGCTCAACACTAATTCTAACTTTTCACTAGGGGCTAAGGGAAGAATGTATATAGACAATCTCACTGGTTTGTGCTTTTTGCTAATGTTGATCATTACAGGTATCTGTAAATGCATGAGAATAAGTGTCCCTTGTTCAGTGTATTGTTTTTTGGTTTCAATGTATTGTTTGCATTAGACATGTGCATTTGTTTTCGTTAGAATGCATTTTCGTCTGAAAATCTATTTTTTTCGTTATCTTTTTAACAAACGATAACGAAAATGCAAGGAATGAAAACCGAAAGATCCAACATAAAAAATGCTTTATTCTCGTTTTCGTTACGGTAAAATTTCGATATAGATATCGACGGAGTACTACCATGCTCTGAACCCCCACATGGAGTAGCCGGGATGTACCAGAATGTGTTGGGAAATCCACAAACAACTGTAGATGGCCTTGTGGCCCCATGCTGGTCTTGAGTGGATGACAACCTTTGTGTGTCACCAGGTCTAGAGTGATTTGCATCCTGCAAAGGGCTCTGAATTCCCCATCTTGTTGCTGCAATTGAGGTCCAATTCAATGTCTTCTAAACAGGTTGGGGCGTGCTACATGTTTCGGGGGCAACACATTCTGGTACATCCCGGCTACTCCATGTGGGGGTTCAGAGCATGGTAGTACTCCGTCGATCGGGGGTTGGTCCATACTTGACTCAGCAAAGCGTGCACTTAACATTGACCAGAGATGAGTGGAGTTTGAGAGGAGCCTTTCAGCCGTTTGTGAAACAACAGGTGTCTGACTGCACAATTATCTCGTCTATCTGGTGAGTGAGATCCTCTTGGGGGATCCCGTCAAGGCAAATTTTCTGTTTATTGATGCAAGCCTAAACTGCAGGAACCTATAGATTTAAGAGCTCTCCATATCTTGATATATAGGACTCATTCACGGACTTGTGCTATTAACAGCATTACTTTTATATATGTCATTTTTTATATTTGTCATATTATTATTATAGTATTTTATTTTATTTCATGGTAAATTTATTATAATTACATATGCATTTACAGTAGTATTTACATACTCATTCTGTAGTGATTAGAACGCGTGTATTTTTGATACAAGGTTGCATACTTATGCCAGCTGATGACTGATCTAGATTAAGGCATAGCCCATGATTTAAGATCTACATGCGCTCATATGCATGCGTTCACATGAATTTTTCTGGTATTACTTGTGGTTCCCAAAAGCAGGGTGTGTTAATTCACATTTTCAGGTTCTGAGATCAGCTTATGAACCTACTAGTTAGCGCTGTTAATGTGCTATAGATTGATGATACGTTTATAACATTAATTTTGTGTACATAACCCTTATGCCGCGTACACACGATCATTTTTTGTGATGAAAAAAAAACAACGTTTTCTGTGAAGTAAAAAACGACGTTTTTAAAACGTCACTTTCAAAGACGATGTTGCATACACACCATCGTTTTTTTCGCAAAAAGCGAGGTTACGTTCACCACTCTTTTCCATTGAAGCTCGCTTCATAACTAGCTTCTGGGCATGCGCGGGTTGAAAAACGTCGTTTTAAACGACGTTTTTGCTACACACGGTGACTTTTTGTGAAACAAAAAACGACGTTTTGAAAAACGACACAAAAAATTCAAGCATGTTGGAATTTTTTTTTGGTCGTTTTTTGGAAGACAAAAAACAACGTTTTGCCCACACACGATCAATTTAAATGACGTTTTAAAAAACAAAGTTTTTTTCCATCGCAAAAAACGACCGTGTGTACGCGGCATTAGTATAGGGAAAAGATTTGACATTATAGGGAAAAGATTCGACATTATAGGGAAAAGATTCAACATTATAGAGAAAAGATTCGACACTATAGAAATAATAGATTCGACATTACAGAGATTAGATTTCGATTTATGAGAAAATAGATTTGACATTATTACTAGTCATACAACTCTAGAATTCTTGTAGGTGGAATATTCAAATGGAAATGTACGATTCGACGTATATTCTTTTGACCATTCGACAGAAACCAAGTATTATTGGATTTTCGGACGAAAGCTATTCCCCAACGAAAAGCGAAATAAATCAAAATGATTTTCGGGAGTAACTAAATAAATTTATTTTCCAAACGAAAAAAACGAAACAAAATATTTCAGTCTGCACATGTCTAGTTTGCATTATTTTCATTTTGTTCAGTAACTGTTTTTCTTAAATTGCAAGAAATATCCTCATGATTATGTTAAAAAAAAACTTTCCTAAAATGTGGTGCTAAATATGCACCTCTTTGGGAATAATTATATACATATTATATTTGATCCTATTGTATAGTAGGTCCTAATAATCCCATAGACTGGTTACCATTTCATAGCTCCGTCAATAAATAAAAAAAAAATAAAAAAAAATTAATAACTAGTTTATTTTTCTGGTGTACAGCAGTTTCCTTTTCCAGCTGCTGTATTTTATCCTAACCTTTTGCAATCCATGTAAAAGACACAAGTGGGTGTCTTAATAATTATGTGGTCTTAATTAATTTGAGGCTATATTTGTACAGCGCGTTATTTTTGGTATCGGAAAAGCCTACAGTAATTACATCAGAAGTAATTTCACATTCAGAATAGTTTGTATTACGAAATGTATTTTCTTTCTGGCTACATATTACATTTTCATCAAGCAGCAAAAGATCAGATTATGCTATAGTTGTCTATTGCTGCATTTACCTCAGGCAGAACATTTTTTTAAAAAATGTAATGTAAATGTAATAATGAGAAATATTTAACTGTAGTTTGTGTACATTAAACATAACAGCAAGGTTACACATTAGTCAAACAGCTAAATATATAAAAGACTCCTTTATGCAGGAGGTTCAATCAGGTTTGCTTGTAAGTTTTTCAGGTGGACCTGATCAGAAGTGATATGTAAGGCCCCTTTCACACCTGCGGACCATATGTCCGCTTTTTCATCCATCCGTTTGCAGATGAAAAGGGGACATACATTGGTCCCTATGAGATTGCGGGTGTCAGGGGATAAACATCCGCTGCCACCTGATCTCGTCCGCCTCCGCAATGATCCGATTCTGCAGATGGAAGAAAACCCTATTTTTCCTTCCGTCTGCGGATCGGAAAGGTTGAAGGGGACCACCCTGTCATCCGCCAGCTCAGCGGCGATCAATAAAGCGATCCCCGCTGAGCATACGGAGCATGCGAAGGCGGATCATTACTGATCCGCCCCGTGTGCAAGTTGCCTAAGTCTACCCGCAGGATGTAAACAGATGTGTGTGCTCTTCCGTTTTTTTTCCAACCTAAAAGTGACAGATTGGGGTTACAGATTTAAATGGTCCATATACATACAGCCACCTATAGATCTAAAATGGGCCAGAAAGCTTTGTTTTTTAAATGGAGCTCATCCATCCCATACCTCCCAACATTTAGAGATGGGAATGAGGGACACCTACTAACAAACATATGTAGACATAGGACACACCCCCCCTATACCCCCTTAAAAGAGAATTAACCCAAAAAAAGGATAATTAAATCCACAAGGACGTTTTTTTACCATTACTATTCCTTTATATTGGCTCCTAAAATGAAATTAATGGATGAAAGATTTAGCACTGGGAAACACTTTTTGAGAGATAAAAAGTAAATTTTATATACAACTATATGGATCAGACCAAAATGAGGGACAGATGTGGAGGAATGAGGGACAGAGGGACATTGCTCCAAATCAGGAACAGTTGGGAGCTATGCCAACCTGTCCTGCTCTGGTCTGTTCGTGTATCACCTGCTGAGTGGACTGGATGGATAGTGCTTGTGGAAAGGGATCTAAAGAAACAATTATATCACAACATTTTGTATTTCTGTCCATGGAGTCCTGAGATTTAGACAGCCACGTTTTAGTGACCTGGCTGTTCTCTATTTCAGTGAAAGACAATTTTAACCTTCCTACCTGCATCTTGTGTTTTTCACCTGTATAAGATGTGCACTGATCGTGTAGTTTCATGGTGTCATTTTTTGCCTTATACACACAGCCGACAGAAGAGTTAAAGGGGTTGTAAAGGTTTGGTTTTTATTTTCTAAATAGGTTCCTTTAAGCTAGTGCATTGTTGGTTCACTTACCTTTTCCTTTGATTTTTCTTTTATTTCTTTGTCTGAATTTCTCACTTCCTGTTCCTCCTCAGTAAGCTGTTCAGTAATCTGTTCTGGCTGACTAACCACCACTCGGATGATGGTGGCAAGTTTACTAAGGAGAAACAGGAAGTGAGAAATTCAGACAAAGAAAAAAACATTTAGAAGGGAAATTGAAGGAATAAGTAAGTGATCCAACAATGCACTAGCTTAAAAGAAACTATTTAAAAAATAAAAAACAAATCTTTACAACCCCTTTAATCTTCACATTCCATTGTCAGAAGTTTCCTTTTGTATTCAAACATGAGGCATGCTTCATGACACTGCACAAATAATGCATGCCCTCTGTCTGTACTGTAAGAACTGACATTTTCTGTGACGAGACTACATATTCCACAATCCTTGGGTCTCTTAGTCTAGTGTTGGTGCAGGCGAGAGCGTCACAGTAATTAGGTCTAACAGCCACAAGCAGGCAGAGCATTCACAGACACACAAAGAGCTCAGGTTTTGGACCAGTCCTCTGTCTCTCCATTTGAGGGTCTGTCTGTATTCAGCACTTGCCCCAAGTCATCCTTGCTGATAAACATTTCTAGTTTAAACTTCCACAGCTGGTAATTGGCATTGTTCAGCTTTGCAGTTGCAAACTTCACATCTGAACTGCTTTCCATCTTTCAGTAGCTTGTATACAGTACTCACTGACTCACTGTAGAATTCTTTCCAGTGCCTGGATGCCTGGGTGCCTGCTGGGTGCACTGAGCCTGTGACCTGTTGTCAGAGTATTGAAATCATGTGCTGGAAGCCAGGGATGGACTGGCCATCGGGACTACAGGGAGTTTCCCGGTGGGCCGATGGCTCAGTGGGCCGGCTTCAGTGCGGCAGTTGTCAGGCCGCCATGGGAGAGACCTGTCAAAGTGGGCCAGTCTGGATGAAGTCCAGGGCCAAATTTTTTCCCCAGTCCAGCCCTGCTGGAAGCTTTTTGTTTGCAGCAAAACAGCTTTACTTTCACAGAGGATATCTTTATCCTAAAAAGACATGTTCTGATATTTCTCCATTAAAAGTAAAGTATTTTCCAGCACATTATATCAATGCTCAAACAAGTGAGTGGTGTATTTGACCACCTTATCACTGGAATGTGGAGGTGAGGAAATACAAATTGGACAGTAAAGGAACAGCGTCAGGCTGATGGGGTCACCAGTCTCATTTTTCCCCTCCTTAGCACAGATACCTGCAGCAGAGCTTAATTGGTTCCTAGTGGTGTCTTTCCCTTTTACAGGATATTGCAAGGATATAAATTTGAATACAGATTAAATTGCTTACACTGGCTGATTTTAAAGTGGTGATAAACTGCTAAAAAAGAAGATTTTCCCCTGCAAGGTAAATGCATATTCTACTAGTATGCATAGCACATGGGAGTCACGGCTGCGACACAGAACTCTGAGGGAGCGCCATGGGTATACCATTCCTTCAGAGCGTATGCGCCAGTGATGCCACTGGCTGCTGCTCACTGGAATATCTCCTAAACAGCGGGCATTTAAAAGATATTCATTTAACCTACAGGTAAGCTATATTATAAGCTTACCTAAAAAAAATTGTGTTTATTACCACTTAAAGAAAAATACTGAAACCTTGCCATGTAAGGCAAAGTGACATTCCCTGGCCGCATTGTACTGACCTTACCTGTCTTCCCTCGCAGCTTCTTGCTCCTCTGCAACTGGAGCTGAATATAGCGTTGTCAGTGACCCCAGCAAGGTGTGATGTCATGTCACTGCATTAAATGGTATTGTATATGTGCTTGAAGTTTGGCAAAAGACTTGTTTGCGCATTTCACAAAGAGGAATCTCCTTAGTCATAAAGTGAAGGAAAAGTACAGCACCATTGTAATCACAAAATGTACCGTGTCCTTGTGCACATCTCAAAGACACTTAGTATAATATATTGCAGAATTATAAGGGCATGTAATCTTCCACCAGATCCAGAATTGCACGTATTTGGATAAAGCTGGCTATTGTTCAGAACAAAATCTCTATAGTTAGTTTTAGTTCAATTGGCAGCTTGTGCTGGAATTCAGCCACTGTGTAGAATAGTACTCAGTGAATATTCTAATTTGTTATACAATGTAATTATTGCATTTTCCATTCACAAGCAGTTTTAATTCGTTTTTTTTTCCTTTTTACTAGAGGCCTTTGAAAGAAACCTTTGATAAGAAAAAATAATTAGGTGCTATTGTTGATCTCCTTCTGTATGCTAGTTTTATGGCTGTTATGCCGATCATGTGGCTTTATATTTGGGAGAGGAAATATCAGTTCTCTGAGCTTTCCAGAGCTCCGTTGTTGAGGGAACATGGTCAAAAGTGACTTTATTGCCCAATCAGGCAGGTGTTTTGTTTTTGACCAAGTCATATTTTACTGCAGAGTAGTCTTCACTGACCTACAGCTTGGTCCATGTGTCTTGACATGTGTCTTGACAGGACATGTGTTGGTGGAGCCTTGGACTTCAGAGCAGATGTTGAGGTAAATATCCAGATTTTAGAGGCAGCACTTAGTCATTCCCAACCTCAGTTCTCAAGTACCCCCAACAGGTAATGTTTGCAGGTTTTCCCTTATCTTGCACATGTGCTTTAAATCAGAGTCAATGGCTTTGTATATTAGGCTGGGTTCACACTTGTCCGACAAACGCTCCGACATTAGGAGCTCATGTCGCATGACGTGTGAAATTCAATGTTTCCCTATGAGAGCTGTCTTAACTGATCCGACACAAGTCTGTCCGACTTTGAAAACGTTCCCTGTACTACTTTGGTCCGACATTGATTCTACCTAAGCCCATTGAATATCATTGAAGTCGGACCAAAGTAGGAGCCTTGTCCTTATCAGACATCCGACATGTGGTTACAGCAGCAGTTAAAGGAATTTATCTCACTCTGGGATTGTTTTGATTGGTCAAAGAACAAGTCAGACTATCACAAAGTCGGTTCAAAGTAGTATCCTGTTCATGAAAGTCGGATGGATGTAGGACCAATGTAGGATCAATGTAGGACAGATGTCGCAGAGCAAAGTAGGATGAAAGTTGTACTGCTGTCGTGTAGTATAGTGTGAACCCGGCCTTAGAAAGCTATTTTATCTAAGAGAAATTCCCAAAACATGTCCTGTTGGGGGTATTTGAGGACAGAATTGAGAACCACTGTTCTAAAGTATTTCTAGAGTGGTTTAGAGAACATGGTGAGAGCACCAAAAAAACTAAATGCATCCAGTAAGGATTTTATTTAAATTTTTTACAAAAAGAGATAAAAAAAAGTCTATGGGCCAGATTCAGGTAGAGTTATGCCGGCGTTCAGAAAAAAGCCAATAAACTCCAAAGCTCATTAACACTGAAAAACGCCCAGGTGTGCATGGGCACATAGGCTAACATAGAGTTCAGTTTATGGGCTTTAAAAAAAAAAAAGCCAAAACGCCAATAAACTGCAGTTTATCAGCTTCAGTGTGCATGGAGCCTAACAGTGTAAGTTTGCAAAATAACTCAACACACAGCCATTAATATCTAAACCGCTGGCACCAAAAGTGAGTGCACCCCTAAGTGTAAATGTCCAAATTGGGCCCAATAAGCCATTTTTCCTCCCCGGTGTCATGTGTGTTACAAGGTCTTAGGTGTGTTAAATGTGATGTTATCGCTCTCACTGGAAGTTCAACATGGCACCTCATGACAAACAACTCTGAAGCCCCATACACACTATCAGTTTTCCTGACGATTTTCTCATCAGGTTTACCAAAACTATATAGTACAAGGGCCTGCCTGATTGCATAGAAATTGAAACTCTTGAGGTTTGACCTCATATTAGATGGTTTTGGTAAACCTGAAGAGAAAACCGTCAGGAAAACTGATAGTGTGTATGGCCCCTGAGGATCTGAAAAAAAAAGTATTGTTGCTCTACATAAAGATGAAAAGCAAAAGAAAATTACCACGTTAAAGGAACCTAAATAAAACGTGAGCTGCAACAACTAATGCCGTGTACACACGGTCGTTTTTTGCGATGAAAAAAAACTTTGTTTTTTAAAACGTCATTTAAATTGATCGTGTGTGGGCAAAACGTTGTTTTTTGTCTTAAAAAAAACGACCAAAAAAAAATTCCAACATGCTTGAATTTTTTGTGTTGTTTTTCAAAACGTAGTTTTTTGTTTCACAAAAAGTCACCGTGTGTAGCAAAAACGTCGTTTAAAACAACGTTTTTCAACCCGCGCATGCCCAGAAGCTAGTTATGAAGCGAGCTTCAATGGAAAAGTGTGGTGAACGTAACCTCGTTTTTTGTGAAAAAAACGATGGTGTGTATGCAACATCGTCTTTGAAAGTGACGTTTCAAAAACGTTGTTTTTTACTTTTTTTTTCATCGCAAAAAACGACCGTGTGTACGCGGCATAAGTGTTATACACACAAAAAATACAAAGAAGAGAAAAATGGAATTGCGCTATGAAAAATAATAAAAATAAAATCTTAACTAAGTGAACAAGTGTAAATTAGGAGACCATATGTAAAACAGTGCCCTTGCAAAAAAATATAAAATATAAATTGTCCAATAAAACAAAGTTCAGGTGGCAAAGTGAGCCAAATCAGCTTGAAACTATTCAAGAATATGAAAAATATATGTGAGACTAAGGCGGCGTACACACGACCGAGGTTCTCGCTGGAAACCAGCGAGAACCTCGCTGGAAGCTGCATTCAAGCGAGAACCTCGGCCGTGTGTGCGCTCTCGGCGAGCATCCCGTCGGGATTGCCGTCGAGCAGAAATAGAGAGCATGTTCTCTATTTGCTCGACGGCCCGCCTGGATGAATGGCTGGTTGCCATTCCCGACGGGCGGGTCGCCGAATCTGACGGCCGGCAGAGAACCTCGACGGGCGGAACGATGTGTTCTGCCCGTCGAGGTTCTCTGCCGTGTGTACGCGGCTTAAGTCTTGTATAATGCAAAGAGAAAATGGATATCCACCGCCAAAAATACACCGGTTGAAAAGATGGAGGCTTACCAGAAGGCAAGCATAGCAAGCTTGCGGCTATAAACCCCAGCCAGGGTCTTTATGAAGTCCACAGCAAAACGAAGAGGGGTTTGAAGAAAGCTCCAGATAAGTCATCAGTGGGTTTGGTGTATCCAAAAAGTAAAATTCACAATACACCGGAAAGGAATAAAGAGCCCACATGGTTGACGTACTTCACCATGTGGGCTCTTTATTCCTTTCCGGTGTATTGCCGATGACGGGATATCTGGAGGATCTATAGGACACCTAGTCAGCAGCTGCTTCATACAAGGCCCTGGCTAAGGGTTTTTTAGCCACAGGTGGATTATGTTCTGGCTTCTGGTAAGCCTTCATTGGGCGATTTGGTGGTAGTGTAAATTTAGTCACAGCCATAATTATTTGTATGTATTGGTTTGGCATACTTCACTATGTGAATTTTACTTTTTGGTAACACCGAACCCACTGATGACTTATCTGGAGCTTTCTTCAAATCCCTCTTCGTTTTGCTGTGGACTTCATAAAGGCCCTGGCTGTGGTTTATAGCCGCAAGCTTGCTATGCTTGCCTTCTGGTAAGCCTCCATATTTTCAACCGGTGTATTTTTGGTGGTGGATATCTAGTTTCTCTTTGCATATTGGACCCCTTGTCAATCAGGACTGATTGCAAAGTACATTATACAAGACTTGGTCTCACATATATTTTTCATATTCTATTGAATTATAGTTTCAAGCTGATTTGGCTCACTTTGCCATCTGAACTTTGTTTTATTGGACAATTTATATTTTATATTTTTTTGCAAGGGCACTGTTTTACATATGGTCTCCTAATTTATACTTGTTCACTTAGTTAACTTTTTATTTTTATTATTTTTCATAGCGCAACTCCATTTGTCTCTTCTACATAAAGATGGCCTAGGCTATAAGAAGATTGCCAAGACCCTGAAACTGATCTGCAGCACGGTGGCCATACAGCTGTTTAACAGGACAGGTTCTACTCAGAACAAGCCTTGCCATGGTCTACGAAAGGAGTTGAGTGCACATGCTCAGCATCATATCTAGATGTCTTCTGGAGATAGACATATGAGTGCTGCCAGCATTGATGCAGAGGTTGAAGGGTTGGGGGGTCAGCCTGTCAGTGCTCAGACCATATGTCGCACACTGCATTAAATTGGTCTGCATGGCTGTCGTCCCAAAAGAAAGCCCCTTCTAAAGATGATGCTCACGAAAGCCAGCAAACTGTTTGAAGACAAACAAACTGAGGACATGGATTACTGGAACCATGTCCTGTGGTCTGATGAAATCAAGATAAACCTATTTGGTTTAGATGGTGGCAAGCGTGTATGGCGGCAACCAGATGAGGAGTACAAAGACAAGTGTGTCTTGCCTACAGTCAAGCATCGTGGTGGGAGTGTCATGGTCTGGGCCTGCTTGAGTGGCACTGGGGAGCTACAGTTCATTGAGGGAACCATGAATGCTGACATGTACTGTGAAAAGCAGAGCATGATCCCCGCCTTTCAGAGACTGGGCAAAGACTTATTCCAACATAACGACCCCAAGCACACCTCCAAGATGACCAATGCCTTGCTAAAGAAGCTGAGGGTAAAGGTGATGGACGGGCCAAGCATGTCTCCAAACGTAAACCCTATTGAGCATCTGTGAGGCATCCTCAAACAGAAGGTGGAGGAGCGCAAGGTCTCTGACATCTACCAGCTCCGTGATGTCGTCATGGAGAAGTGGAATCCAGTGGCAACCTGTGAAGCTCTGGTGAACTTCATGCCCAAGTTAAGGCAGTGCTGGAAAATAATGGTGGTGACACAAAATATTGACACTTTTGGCCCAATTTGGACATTTTCACTTAGGGGTGTACTCACGTTTGTTGCCAGCGGTTTAGGCATTAATGGTTGTGTGTTCAGTTATTTTGAGGGGACAGCAAATTTACTGTTATACAAGCTGTACACTCACTACTTTGCATTTTTGCAAAGTGTAATTTCCTCAGTGTTTTGTCACATCAAAAGATGTAATAAAATATTTACAAATAAAAGGTGTACTCAGTTTTGTGAGATACTGTATATTCTTTGTATATTCCAAATTCTTGCTGTTCAGGGGACTCCCAATGTATTCAGGAAGCTGATATACCGCAGGGCTCGATAAAATCCGGGCGGAGAAGCTTAGGCCTGTAGAAAATATTTTGCGCAAAAGTTATAGCGCCTACAAAATAGGGGACAGAATTATGATTTTTTTTTAATATTTTTTTTTTACTAGTAATGGCGGTGATCTGCGATTTTTATTGGGACGCCGATATTGCGGCAGACACATCGGACACTTTTGACACATTTTTGGCGCCATTCACATTTATACAGCGACCAGTGCTATAAATATGCACTAATTACTGTATAAATGTGACTGGCATTGAAGGGGTTAACACTAGGGGGTGAGGAAGGGGTTATATGTATTGCCTGGGTGTGTTCTAACTGTGTGGGGGGAGGGGGGTGACTGGGGGAGGTGACCGATGCTGTGTCCCTATGTACAAGGGAAACAGCATCTGTCTCCTTTCCCTGACAGTTTACACACACAGCTCCACGTCCCTGCTCTGTCACCGCCGATCGCGTGTACCTGACGGACATCGCGGCCGCCGGGTACACGCATCGAATCCTCGGTGATGCGACGGGACTGTTTTTTCCCACCGCGCGCCACAGGGCCACGGGGAATTACAAGAACATGACGTCCAAAGACGTGACCCCGGCGCCTCAGGTCCGCGCTGTTGACGTATTATGTCAATAGCGCGGACCTCTAGTGGTTAAAAAATTCTACAGGTTGCATGTTTTGAGTTACAGAGGAGGTATAGGGCTAGAATTATTGTTCTCGCTCTATCGATTGTGGCGATACCTCATATGTGTGGTTTGAATACCGTTTACATATGCAGGCGCTACTCACGAATGCGTTCGCTTCTGCGCGCAAGCTCGGCGGGACTGGGCACGTTTTCTGGCTCCTAACTTATTTAGCTGGCTCCTAGATTCCAAGCAAATTTGTCAAACCCTGATATACCGTATATACTCGAGTATAAGCCGAGTTTTTCAGCAAATTTTTTTTGTGCTGAAAATGCCCCTCTCGGCTTATACTCGAGTCACCTTTTTGCGCCCGATCTCCTGGATTTTGCGGGCCCTGTACTAGCCAGCTATAGGTCCACTGGACCCCAACCTTGGCACACATGTAGCCTCACTCTTCTTCTACAAGTGTGCAAAGTTTGTTGTCCAGGGGACCTACGGCCCGGAAGCACCGTTTTTTCAAACCCAGGCACCCCTTCCATAGACTCCCATGTAAAATGGTAATTTCTCTGGTGAATTTGGGGACCCGGTACCGGCCGGTCGTAGGTCCCCTGGATCCGGATCTTGGCACACATTTCTCCTCTATAAGTGTGCAAAGTTTCTTGTCTGAAGGAACTACGGCTGGGAGCACCAATTTTTCAAACCAGCACCCCTTCCATAGACTCCCATGTTAAACGTCAGTCTAGGCATGGGCACAGTGAGGCATGGGCACAGTGAGGCATGGACACAGTGAGGCATGCACATGGACACTCTAGGCTTATACTCGAGTCAATACGTTTTCCCATTTTTTGTGGCAAAATTAGGTGCCTCAGCTTATATTTGGGTCGGCTTATACTCGAGTATATAAGGTAAGTCTAATTCTGGTATGATTTGCCTTTAGAAAAATTATATTTATTTTTATTGAATTCCAGTAATAATCTTATGTTTACTAATGCTTGGAGTTCAGCTTTAAGTTACACATTTTATGAATATATGATCTATTTAACAGGCATGGATGACACAAAAGCTAAGCTATGCTAAAAATAAACTATTAGTGATATGTTATGTTTTATATATATATAATATATATTTATTATTACAGTAAAATAAAGCTTTATGTGAAGACCTACAATGTAAAGAGAACAATAAGAAATGTCATTGGATTCATTGAAGGACAGTTTGAGCCTGGTATGTAAATACAGTACTTGTTTTATATATTTAAATTTAACCTCAATACCCAACTACTCAAAGCTCTCTAGACGTGCAGCGCCAGTGACTAGAGTGGGGATTGCTGGCCAAACACTTGGGGATTTATATTGAGATCCTTGTAATAAACATGAATTCAGTGCTGCCTGGTGAGGTGTCATTGTTCCAACATTGGGGAGTTACCCTCTGAATGGGCACTTATGAGCCACACTGATTATCTATGAATGGAGGACTGGCAAACAAATAAAAAGTTTACCTTCTCTATTCATAGAAAGCTTTTAACCACTTCAGACCCGGACCATTTGGCTGCCCAAAGACCAAAGCACTTTTTGCGTTTCGGCAATGTGGTCATGTGCGCGGTCGAGCAACGTGGCTCCCAAACATAATTGTTGTCCTTTTGTCCCCACAATAACAGTGTTGTTTGCTTAAGTTCCTGTCTGCAGTGTGCTACGATTACCTTCCTGTGTACTGTTTTTGGCTCGTCCCTGACTTCTCCTGTTTGCCTGTGCCCCTGACCTTTTGCCTGTCCCTCGGTTACCCCTGTTTGCCTGTTGCCCTGACCTCAGCTTGCCCATCACTACTGTTTGTCCTGCTTGCTGCTTCCCCTCTCTCCCTGCGGAGTGTGACATAGGGGATCCCGGGGGTCGCGACCTGTATCCAGCTGCGGCGAAGGCCATCCCCACCACTAGGGGCTCTGGTGAACACAAAGCTGGGTCTTAGACTCCACACTCTGGGCGATCTTGGGTTCACGCTTCCTCTGATAGCAGCAGTCGGCTATAGGGTTCACTACCCTGTGGTGCGTCCCTGACCCCAACGGGGTGCACTTGTCACCTGGCCACAGGTGACCTGACAGCAGAATGGGGAAATTTTTTTTACATTAGTATTTCCCCATTCTTACTCTCCGTGAGACGATCGCGGGACTCCAGGCGGGCATTGAGTCCGCGGGACCCGCGACCAGACTGGCGTCGATTTGCCCAGCCGTGCCATTCTGTCGACGTATATAGTCGTGAAGCGGTCGGCAAGAGTTAATTGATTGAATCTATAGTACAGCTTTTGTGAATGACTGAGGATGGTGAAAAAGGTGATCATAATCTTGAAGAGTACCTATGTCGGGTCTAAGTTGTAATAACCCCTGCAACACTAGTAGATTGGAGCTGAGGGGGTATGGGGGCACAGAGGACTTTGGATTACAACTAAGCCACCAGCACAAGGAACACTTCTTATTGAATGTAAGTACCATACCTTGTTCTGAGTTAAAAAATTATGAAAAAAATAACCAGGGATACCTGATGATGATTGGCTGTTATTTACTAAATTGTTAGGCCGCGTACACACGATCGGTCAAACCGTCGAGAACGATCTGATGGATTTTTCCATCAGTTAACTGATGAAGCTGACTGATGGTCAGTCGTGCCTACACACCATCGGTTAAAAAAACGATCGTGTCAGAATCGCGGTGACGTAAAACACAACGACGTGCTAAAAAAAATGAAGTTCAATGCTTCCAAGCATGAGTCGAATTGATTCTGAGCATGCGTGGATTTTTAACCGATGGTCGTGCCTACAAACGATCGTTTTTTTTTCTAGGTATCTATCGGTTAAATTTAAAACAGGTTTGATTTTTTTAACCGATGGATAAATAACCAAAGGCGCCCACACACGATCGGTTTGGTCTGATGAAAACGGTCCATCAGACCATTCTCATCGGTTTGACGGATCGTGTGTACGCGGCCTATGTTTAAATAAGGCTCTAATCACTTTTCTATGCAAGTCCTTTTACTGCATCTCTCTCTCACACACACACACACACATATATAGTTCAGACACACATTATCTTTGTTTTACAAATAAGCATCTAATACATGACAAATGATTAGCGTACCAATATGAATTATTAAAAGAGAGAATACAGCAGTAGTCATATCTCAACAGACTCAATGACACGTTACATTTTTGAGGTGATTTGAGGGTGAGGTATCAGAGTAACTTTCAAGGTCTACTTGATTTTGTGGCCCTGAGAGAGTGATTCTGAAGACTGCGGCCCCCGGCTAACTTGAATATTTGTGCCTACTTTGCAGCCCATGGTACTGGCCGGCTGTAGGTCCCCTGGAAATGGGTTACTACTCGGACCTATTCACTTGGGTGTGTAAATTTCAGCTTAAGTTACTGTGGCCTGTAAACATTTTCTTTATAGAGGCAGGTAAAAACATATATGTGAAACACAGTTTAAAGCTAAACCTGCTGGCTGAAAAGGAGACCAAAAACTTTTACAATTAATACATCAGATTTACCTGACTAAAAACGTTTAAATCTTATTCTAATTTAAACACAATCTTAGACCATAATTTCAGAAAAGACTGAAATTCAAAGTAGTGAGGCTCTTCAAAGTATAAAGCCAGACACCAATAAAATCTATCAGTAAATTTCTAATGCTAACCAGTAAATACCGCAACCCCTTTCAGCCAGATTCAGCAGGGCTATCAAAATGTTGTGTGTGAGGCCACATCTTCTTATCACATTATTCTCAGGCCATTTAGGAGGCAGTAAAGAACAAGGAGTAGAACTGTAAATTGCAAAATACAGCTAACAATATTATATATTTTTTTAACAGATCGCTATGTAGCTTTGGGTAACCACAGAGATGCCTGGGTCTTTGGAGCTATTGATCCATCTAGTGGCACAGCTACCATGATGGAAGTTAGCAGAGCAATGGGTCAACTGCTCAAAAAAGGTATGTGAACAGATTGCTTGATCAGCCTGGTCCCTCTGTACATGTTATTGAAACACCAACTCCAAAAGTCTGTAATTTTTAATGCCTAATGAAGATGTTCCCATGTGCCCAGTAAATATAAAGGATCACGAGGATTTTAACCACATAAAGACCTTTACAGGGATTTACTAAAGGTAAATAGGCTGTGCACCTTACAAGTGTAGTTGCTCTAGAGCATAGTAAATGAGGTAAAGCTTCATGTTGCAAAGAATACATTATCACATGCAAGGAAAAAAAATAGAAAATAAAACAGCCTTTCTGCAAATATAGCTGCTGTACAAAAAAGCATACAGTGTTTAACTGTTAATAAAACTTAGTATACAGTGCTAAATATCTCATTCCTTTTTAATTAGTGATGTGGTGCTGCTGTGCTGAACTACAAATACCTACTGTATGACACAAGCCTGTGTTGCTCACAGGTTGTATACATTACTCCACTTTGTATGCTACAATGTATACATATCATTCAATATAAACAAATCACTCTCTTTTTACATATAAAGTGCTACAGTGCACAAATATCAGTGAGAACGTCATCACAACGAAACGTATGTTGGGGCATACAGGGAGCAAGCTAATCCAGCTGGAAGCAGTGAGAGAATGCACAGGGACCATTCTCACATTCTCACAGTGTGGAGCCAGCCAGCAATAACAAACTGTGTGTAAACCCAGGTGCAGGGAAAAATCCATAATGAAGAATAAGCCTTTGGCAGATTTCTTAAACTGGTCTTTGGCACAGATATATGTACAGTGATGCAGAATAGTACAGTTTAAATGCATTATCAGAGGATAGGTTAAGTTACCAGGAGTACCATCTCTTCTTAAGGCCTGTTAAGTATAATTACACAGTTTGCACTGGCTCATCACCCCTGTAATGGTCACCAGATTATAAGAAATGGCCAAGGAGCTATCTTTTCTCTGTAGGTACCGTTTCCTATGTTGAATACTGTCCCTCACAAGTGGGTTCCAATTCCTGACCATATAGGCACCAGAAGCATGGCATGGTCCCTCATTTAAAAGATTCCCCCACTCAAAATGGCTGCCAAAGTTTGTTGAGAGCAGGGACATGCAGTAAGGAGAGGCAGAGCGGAAAAATATTGTTACTGCGCTGGTCTGAATAGGCGATGACACAAAATAATCTTAGTTAATAAAGTGCTGAATTCAGTGCAGTACTGTGCGTGATAAACCACAATAGGTGATTATCTGACTAAATGACAATGTCCAGCTATTTCGAGCATGTGCAATTGCGTTCTACTATGTGCGACTACTGTGCCAACAAACAAAATATATATATATATGAGTGACAGTGTTCAGCTCTCTCGAGCATATACAATTTTATTTTTTATTTTTTGAATATCTATATACCAATGTCCTACTCTCTCGAGTGTGTGATACTAAGTGCAACTATTATACCAACAACCAAATATAAAAAAAAAAAATATGCATATCAATATCATAAACCATATGTGCAAAAAATGCATGAAAGTTCGTAAATGTTCATAACACATCCCGGTTGACGTGGAAGTCACTAGTGTTGAGCGGAATACGCCATATTCGATTTCGCAATATTTCACGAATATATAGAAGAATATTTGTGAAATATTCGTTAATATCGAATATTCGTTATATTTTATAAAAAAAAAATGTTTGCGAAATTTCGCTAATGCGAATGCGAAATTTCGCTAATGCAAATGCGAAATTGATTGCGAAATTCTCGTCTGCGCATGCGAATGCGCGCGAACAACACGCGAAAACGGAGATCATTTCCTATAGGAAGCACAATGCTAAGTTCTAAGATTGTAATACACAGGAAAAACGCACAGAAACACTCCACTCTCTCTAGCCACCTTGTGAATCTGCACTGAAATACTGCTGGGAGTGATCTCATATAATGGTCGTGCAGGCAGGTTCCTATTGGTTGCGATGGAGGTTGCTAACCTCTGACAACTGTGGTAGGAGAACTCTGATTGGCTCTGATGCAAAAGAAGGGCAGAGAAAGTATTTGCGAATATTCGTAATACGAATATTCGCATTGCGAATATTCGGCAACATAAAAGGATCGCCTCAGCTACTCGGCCCAGGGTCTCTAATCATACCAGCAATGCTTTTAGACGTCGATGGAGATCACTAGGATGTGATCTGTTTTAAAAATAAATTTGAAAAAATACGAATATTCGCAATAGCGAATATTCGCCGCGATATTCGAGTTATTCGCGAATACTCGAATATGCAATATTCGTAACGAATATTCGCAATGCGAATATTCGTGAGCAACACTAGAAGTCACAACTTCACAGTTAGAGTCCAATAAGGGAATACATATGATAATTAATCCTGGTGTTGTGTTTCTACTTCTTCCACCAGACAGAAATAAGTGCTACCACCACCAACTGCTGAAATGCGCACTCACCAGACTCCAGCTAGTAATGGGCCCCAAACTTATTCCGTTCCTGTCAGTGGATATGTGCTCCTTGCTCCTCTCACACAGTGTTCCTTAGTGCCTCAAAAAACAAGGGGCTAATCATGGTGTAGTACGTAAAAAAGGTTTTGTTTATTTAAAAAGATAAAATCAGACTACTCACAAAGGAGGTGCTTTGAACCAGCACCTAGTATCTTTGGCAGTATCGGGCATAAACAGCCGCTCACCAGCTTGTTTTGGGGTGCGTGCCCGGCTCCTGCTTCACTGTGGTTCCACAGGTCAAAAACACACCCTCTATGCGTTATCCCCCTGGCTTCTACTAGTTTCGCAAATATGCATCATCAGGAAAGCTTATTGGACTCTAACTGTGAAGTTGTGACTTCCACGTCAACCAGGATGTGTTATGAACATTTATGAACTTTCATGCATTTTTTGCACATATGGTTTATGATATTGATATGCATATTTATTTATTTATATTTGGTTGTTGGTATAATAGTTGCACTTAGTATCACACACTCGAGAGAGTAGGACATTGGTATATAGATATTCAAAAAAAAATTGTATATGAGAGAGCTGAACACTGTCACTCATATATATATATATTTTGTTTGTTGGCACAATAGTCTCACATAGTAGTACGCAATTGCACATGCTCCAAAGAGCTGGACATTGTCATTTAGTCAGATAATCACCTATTGTGGTTTATCACGCACAGTACTGCACTGAATCCAGCACTTTATTAACTAAGATTATTTTGTGTCATCGCCTATTCAGAACAGCGCAGTAACAATATTTTTCCGCTCTACTATCTAGGCCTTTCTAAAGGCTTACACAGTACTGCAGCAGGTCAACATAACTAATTATTTTGCGCCGGTGACAACCATCACACTTCCCCAGTAAGGAGAGGCAGGTGAGGCAGAACCCCTTACTTGCCATGAACATAAAAAAATAAAAATAAAATCGAGCTTCCAAGGTTGTAGCTCGGTGACCTGGGGTCATAGAAACCCCAAATCTGGGGGGTATGTAGCCAAAGTCCTACCCCACTGGTTACAGCCTGTCAGAAAACAAATACAGAGCGACCACTTTAAATACAAGCTGACACACTCTGCAGCAGACTGAGAGGATGAGCTCACATTGCCTCTCCTCACTTTTTGTCAGAAGCACTGAGGTCAAAAAACATCTTGGAGTCTTGGACCAATAGTAAAGTACTATTGGTCCCAGCTGTCCAATAAAAATGCTGCAGTGGGGGCACGCCTCTCACTGTGTCTAAAACACAAATGCTCCCTTCCAGCCCAGCCCTCTTAACTACAGGAAAGAACATGGGTTTATGTGTATAAGATTTACCCACAATCCCATGTTTTTCTTACACATTTAAAGCGGTGGTTCACCCTAAATCTACTATGTCCCATCCGATCCAGCATACTGGCGTCAGCGCCAGTATGCTGTTTTTTTTTTAATTGCTCTACTTACTGTGTAATTAATAATTTTCATTTCTCTCCCCCGCGGTGAATGGCGCCGATATGGCGCGTCACGGCTTCCGAATATAGCCGATTTAGGCCTCCGCTATTTCCGGCGCTATGCGGCGCCTGCGCACAGACCTAGGAGTTGACTGCGCAGGTGCCGTATATCTCCGAGTCCTATTTCGGCTTTTTTCGGAGGGCAGGCGCTGCATTAAATTTAGAGGGGAGTCTGAGTGTTAGTTGACTCAGACACATATAATTTTGACTAAATTTAGCCTCTGTTTCAGCCATGGCTGAGCTGGGAGTAACCACTGTTGTTCTCCTGGGGGTGTTGTTATCACCCAAGGCCAAAGGGTGGCAGCAGTTCAGTCTGGGTGATATTGGGTGTCCCCCTCGGCAGCTAATCAGTGGGGGTTGATCGTCCCGCTGTGCTTGCTGGGGAGGGGTTCTTAAGGGACAGACATAGTTAGACGGAGGTCCTCGATCACTGGTCTGTCGTCCCTCCACCTTGTGGCCCTCCTGGCCGGGGGTGCGTGCTCCTGCAATCCTGGCTTCGGGACCACGTTGGTCCGGGGTTGTGATCTGTTTAAGTAGGCCCAGTAGTCAGACTGGGTCTGCGCTTTCAAGGTGATCCTGTGCTGTCCGTCCTGGAGAAAGGAAGCCACATGATGAAGGACCTATCTTGGAGAGGACCAAGCAAGAGGATGGTATACCGGGAGAGGCTTGGAAACTTCATTGAAGGATGCACCATGTACTGAGAGGCTTGATGGTGATCAGACATGAGTTCTACAGAAGTTAATCTGGAGAGATCCGGGTGCTGAATCCTATGTTAGCGGATTCTGGACCGAACGTGTCTCCATTCAAAGGAAGGCAGAGACTGTACTTTGTTCCATGCGACACTCCGGCTTCTAGGCACGTGAGAGGGACCTCTCCGGGGTGCGCAATACCCACTATGGCTAGAGTGGCGACGAGAGCTGTGTTGCTGGAAGCAGGAGTGTTTCCGGATTAAAATTACACACCTTCCACCTCTTCAACCACTTCTTCTTTATTACCAAGTTCTGCAAAATAAATCTTAGAAAAGAAGTGTAAAGTGTGGGAAATTGGACTTTTTCAACTCTCATCTACTAACTTGGACGGCAAGGAGAAAAAGGTAACATGCCGCCGAAAATAACCAGAAGCTCCTTTTGGGGTAGTGCTACATATCCATTTACTGTGAAATTACTGGTTGGAAGTTATAACTTCGAACTTCAGAAATTTGTCTGTTAAGTCAACTGCTTCAGTACAGATTTAGAAAATATAGTAAATTCCCTTAAAGCAAAGGTCCACCCTAAAAAAACTATTTTACATTAGCAGTCTCTTTCAAACCTTTTAATACTGATGACACCTGGGTGGAACCATGCATAATATGTAGATTTGTTCTTTAACCTCTTACTTACCGGGCCATTGTAAAATGACGCCGACAGGAACCCTTCCTCAACCCGGGTGGACGTCATATGACATCCTTTCTTCCCGGCAAACTAGGGCGCGCATGCCCGGCGGCCGCGATGTCCGCCGGGCACCCACGATTGCCAGTGATCATGGCAGGAGTGTGGATCTGTGTGTGTAAACACACAGATAAACCTCCTGTCAGAGGTGAGGAGACCGCTGCTCTGTTACCAGTACAGAGGAACACACATTGGTCTCCTCCCTTTGTGAGTCCCCTCCCCCCTACAGTTAGAACAAAATTTAGGGAACATATTAACCCCTTTCAGCGCCCCCTAGTGTTAACCCCTTCCCTTACAGTCACACTTACACAGTAATCAGTGCAGTTTTATAGCACTAATCGCTGTATAAATGTGAATGGTCCCAAAAACATGTAAAAAGTGTCCGATGTGTCCGCCGCAATGTTACGGTCACAATAGACGCTATAACTTTTGCGCTAACCAATCAATATACGCTTATTGCAATTTTTTACCAAAAATATGTAGAAGAATACGTATCGGTCTAAACTGAGGAAAATTTCATTTTTTCAAAAAAATGGTGGTATTTATTAAATCAAAAATGAAAAAATATTGTTTTTTTTTTTTTTTTAATTGTCGCTCTTTTTTTGTTTATAGCGCAAAAAAAGCGCTGAAAACTAAAAATTGGTCTGGGCAGGAAGGGGGTGAAAATGCCCTGTATGAAAGGGGTTAATAAGGAGCCCAGTAAACTTGAATCTACTTTCAGAAAAAAAAAAGTAAAAACTCCTAAGATCATACTTGACATAATGCTCAGTCTTACCTGGAAAATAACAGGAGTCTGTTTGTTAATAATCTGCTTTTGGGAATGGATCTGTAAAAGCAAGGAACATATTTAGGCAATATTTTCATCTTACACGGAAAAACTAATTATTTTATCTCCGTCTTCAAAGATAATTCACTCAGGCAACACCACAGCAGGAACAAAAATCACTTGGAAGCAGAAATTGTCAGATATTAAGAATTGATTACATTCATTACAGAAAAATGATGCTAAAAAGAAGCTTTAGCTGGCATGAGAGAAGCAAGTGTTATGTAATATATTCTGTACTTTTAACCAATGATATCTGTAGAATTAGCTGCTTACCAATGCCTGTAAAGTATAAACAGGACACATATATAAATTGCTGAAGGATAATTGGTAAGCTGCAGCCCTTTTTATTTCAAAAAGATAAATGTACCCACAATGAATAATCTGAGGTGCTAGCAATAGTATATCAAGTTTTGAAATATTAAGTTTTCAAATATCTCTGGGAAATCCACTTGTAAGATTTCTGGGCCTACAGGAAACCTGTGCAGTACAAAATAAGAGGCTCCATTTACTGAACTCCTCTTTTGAAAATGCTAGTTGCCTGGCTGCCATGAAAACTCAGTGGTTTCTGTACTTTCTGATTAGCCAGTTTCCAGTAAGTTTGGCCTGACTGCCTACCCTTTAACCCCTTCCATACAGGGCATTTTCACCCCCTTCCTGCCCAGACCAATTTTTAGTTTTCAGCGCTGTTGCACTTTGAATGACAATTGCGCGGTCGTGCAACACTGTACCCAAATTAAATCTTTATGTTTTTTTCCCCACACAAATAGAGCTTTCGTTTGGTGGTATTTGATCATCTCTGCGGTTTTTATTTTTTGCGCTATAAACAAAAGAAGAGCGACAATTTAAAAAAAAACACAATATTTTTTCCTTTTTATTTAATACATCTCACAATATTTTTTTTTAAAAAACCTTTTTTTCCCTCAGTTTAGACCGATACGTATTCTACGTATTTTTGGTAAAAAAAACAAAAACGCAATAATCGTATATTGATTGGTTTGCGCAAAAGTTATAGCGTCTACAAAATAGGTGATAGATTTATGGCATTTTTATTTTTATTTTTTTACTAGTAATGTAATGTAATCAGTCTCCTCACCGCTGTGTTTACACACACAGATCCACACTCCTGCCGTGATTGCCGGAAATCGCGGGTGCCCGGCGGCAACCACGGCCGCCGGGCACGCGCGCGGGATCGCGGGTGGTGCCGCGGGCGCGCTATGCCGGCGGCGCGCGCGCGCGCCCTAGAACGCCGTGAAGACAGGACGTTGTGCAACGTCCTGTCTCATCGGCGAGGGGATCACCATGACGTGATTCCCCTATGGGCTGGTAGGGAAGTGGTTAAGCTGTCTGGCACAATGTTTTCCCTGCTGCTGCTTGTTGCTTCCACCCTGCTGGCGATGGATTGCGCAAGGGCAGGAGAAGAGCAAGGGAGGATGCTGTTTGACCACAGTTGAAGCCTAAGATTGAAGCTCATACTTAGCAGTCATTACACCGCTCCTAAAGTGCCCCTGCCCATTGAAATCAATGGGCAGCGCCGCCGAACCACTGGCAAAGCGGCGTTGCAGCCGAATAGCGCCATGAGATCGACAGTAAAGTGCCAGTAAAAATAGCAGTGCTTTACCGCAGACGCCCCCACCGCCCCAGTGTGGAAGGGCCCTAATTTTCTAAAATAAAGTTTTACTTAAAGAAAATATAGTTTTTTTAATGAAACGGTTTAGGCGGGAAAAAAAATTCTGAATATTCACATCATCTTCACTTTTTGAGTTCACATGCACTTTATTATACAAGTACAGAATTGCTTTACTTGTATCTGTGCACGCACCAGAGACATCGGTTACAAAGAGTTTCCACTCCCGGGACCATTTTGTTTCCTTTTTTTTTTAATAAAAATGTATTTTATATAATGTTTTAGGATTTATGGCTATTCTATTGTAGTAGTCAACATGAAACTCTAAGGCCACGTACACACGATCAAATATATCTGCTGGAAACGGTCGGCCTGACCGTCCCAGCAGACTGATTCAATCGTGTGTACGGGCGAGCCGACGGATTTGGCCAGCCGACAGATTTGAAAGCATGCTTTCAAATCTGTCGGCTGGGAACCCGTCCGCCCGACATGTCCGCTGGTTAGTACGCTAACCAGCAGACATGTCTTCTCGCACATGCGTCTAATGGTTTCGACGCATGCGCGGAAGTGTTTTACTTTCTGGTGCGGTGACGTGGCGGCATCAACGTCACCGACACATCAGCGCGCTGTCTGCTGGCAGGGATTTTGGTTTGATCGTGTGTACACGCGATCAAACCAAAACGGCAGCAGACAGATTTGTTCAAATTTGAACAAATCTATTTGGTTGTGTGTACGTGGCCTAAGGCGGGAGGGAGCAGTGATAAATCCTGCAGTAACAACTCAAAATACAGTGTGTGTTCACAGAAAATCATACTTTCTCTCATAGGCGTGTGCAAGGGGTGTGCCAGGGGTGCCTGGGCACACCCTAATCCTGGGGTTGCCATCCCCTTAATCGTGATCGCATCGCTACCAGTCGATCGTAGGCAGGTGACAGGTAAACTGCAATCCTTTCTTGACGAAACTTGGAACCTGGACAAGAGGAGCAGCAGGGGTGGAATTTAGTTGGACTGATCTGTATTTTCCTCCTGCAGCAGCAGCTGAAAGTAGACTTCTCCTCCTCTCCCTCTTGCCAACATTCAGCTGCCACAATAGGAAAATACAGGGGATTGGTACCAACCTATGCCACCTCTCCTGTCCCTGTTCCTCTTCTTTCTCCTGCCCAGGTCCCCCTGTGTGCTCCCCCTCTCCCTAGTGTTTCAGGATGTAAAGCGAGGAACAGGCAGGTAAATATGTCACACGTGCATATGTGTTGGAGCTTTGAGGTGCACACCCTAATGCACTAGGCTGCGCACTCATTTGCTCTCTCTATAAAAGGTTTAAGAATCTGTGGTGCTGTCCAATGGCTTAGTATAAAAATTTAAATCCTCAATTCTTCTGGGAATTAAAGGGGTTGTAAAGGTAAAAAAAAAAAAAATTAAATAACAAACATGTTATACTTACCTCCACTGTGCAGCTCATTTTGCACAGAGTGGCCCTGAACCTGGTCTTCTGGGGTCCCTCGGCGGCTGTCTCGGCTCCTCCCCGCAAGAACTAACCCCCTTCATGTGAGCTCTCTCTTCCATGGGGGTTAGTTATTGCGTGCTCGCTCCGATGATACAGCTGGCGGCCATAGCCGCCGACTGTATCACTCGCCCCCGCCCCCCGGCACGCAGCGTCAATGGATGTGATTGATAGCAGCGCGAGTCAATGGCTGCTCTGCTTTCAATCAACCGCTAATCCTCGGATGTTTTTTTACCTGCATTAAGGTGAAAAATGGGTGCCTTTACAACCCCTTTAAGCGTTCTTTAACCCCTTCATTGGTACTCCCCTCGAATGTTCTGACACGGAGAGAACTTAGGAATGAGGCAAGATATGGGCAATAGTGGAGGCTGGGGCCTCGTACACACAACCGTTTTCCTCGACAGAATCCATCAAGAAACTTGGTGGCAGAGCTTTTTTACCGAGGAAAACGGTCATGTGTATGCTTTTCATCGAGAAAACTGACGTGGAACATCGACGAGGAAAAAAGAGAACAAAATCCTTTTTTCATCGTCGGGAGTCTCAATCTCCTTGTCGTGTTCCTCGTCGGGCTGGTTTTCGACGAGAAACACGTTCGTGTGTATGCTTAGAAACCTGCGCATGCTTAGAATAAAGTATGAGACGGGAGCGCACCTTTGGTAAAAGTAGCGTTTGTAATGGAGATAGCACATCTGTCACGCTGTAACAGACTGAAAAGTGCAAATCGTCTCTCACCAAACTTTTACTTAACACACAGTAATATGAGATTAGCAAAAGCAGCCCCAAGGGTTGTGCCAGTGGAATCCAACTTCCCCTGTCGTAGTATGTGTTGAAGTCACCGCGTTTGAGAATGAGGAGATTTGGTCTTGACTGTGTGTACGCAAAGAAAGCTTGTCGAGTTTCTCGACAAGCCTAACAAGGAACTCGTCGAGGACAATGATGTGTCTTTTCCGACGAGTTCCTCGGTCGTGTGTACGAGGCCTTACAGTAACCTCATACTCCAGGCAAACTGCCTTTGGTGACTATGTTTGTACATTTCCATACAATACTGACAGAATGGAAGACTCCCTTAACCCTGTGGTATAAGTAATAACTTTTACAAAAACAACATCTTTACATATAATCCTATAGTCCTAAATATGAACTCTGAGGGAAACAGATGTACTGATTTCGAATGCTTTAAAAGAACAATTTCAGCTCTTTACACAAGCTAAAAGGCTAAGTGGTGATATTTCTATATCTTCTAAACCCTGGCAGTGTCAGCATCCTGTTAGTCTTTTTTTCTCTGCGTTATGTAGTAGACATTCTCACCCAGCAGCTTACAATAACACCAGGTGGTGGTTTTGCTCGTCTTGGATCCTCCAGTAAGGATGTACCATACAAGCCTTTCATGTTTGCTCAAGTATCTAAACATGTACTGCTAAGAGGATGAGCCAAATGTGTAGGAATATGCCATTTAAAACTGGTAAATTCATAAACTTGGATCTATATCTTAGTAAATTCGTTTTCGTTTGAAGAAAGATACCAACTGTTCCTGATTTAATATAGCCATTTTTTACTGGCCTATAAATATTATTCAAATGCACAATTAGTATAAGCTTAATCTAATTCAATATTGTAAAATGTTTTTTTAGCAGGAGCACTTAAAGTGTAAGCAAACCCTAACAATAAACTTTTCTTAATTGCTTCCTTTTAATCTATTAAATGTTGCATCAAAAGAATGGTGTCATATCTGTTGGATATGTGCAAAAATAGCCATTGATCAAGACTGAATTTAAGAGATATGCAATTATTATTTTCATAAATATATGAAATGTATGATTTGTTTTTCTCTTGGGTGACTAATTATGAAAAAAAAAAAAATATATATATATATATAAAAAAAAAAATTGCTGTGCGAAGGTTTTAAGCATCCGCACAGACATTGAAAACAATTGTGACATTGGGGGTTATTTACTAAAGCTGGAGCGTGCAAAATCAGTCTCACTTCTGCATAGAAACCAATCAGTTTCTATCCTCAGCTTGTTCAATTAAGCTTTGGTAATAAAACCTTGAAGCTTATTAGCTTATTTGAAGTGAGACTGATTTTGCACTCTCCAGCTTTAGTAAAAAAAAACTCATTGGCCCGGATACACAAAGCACTTACGCCGACCTAACTTGAAATTTGCTCCGGAAAGTGCAAATGTGCGCCGGCGTATCTGTGCAACATACGTCTAAAAACTGGCCAGCCTACGCCGAAGTATCTTGCTTATGCCAGTGTGGGCGCAAATATGGTTTAGACGCATGTTGCTTCTCCCATTTATTAGGCATTCAAATATGCAAATGAGGGAAATACGGCGATTCACAAACGTATGTGTGCCTGACGCAGGCTATGCGATGTTTGCGTAAGTTGTACGTCCGGCGTAAAGTTATTCCCCATAGATGAGGAGCAACCCAGCAATAGACATGCAAAGGTCTGCCCCAGAGAACACAGGCCGGCATATTGGGCGTACGTTACGTTCATGGCGTACGTAGTGATCCGGCGTAGCTTAGGCAGTTGTATAAGGGTGCAGTTTCATGCGTCCACGTCACGACTATGTCACGGCGCACGCGTGTTCGTGATACGCCGGGCGTAAAACACTGCACCATGCTCAGACCATCATTTGCATGGGGTCACACCCACTTCCACTTACACTGGCCTGCGCCTTTGAAAATACACTACGCGGGCGTATCTTGATGAGCAATAGCTTGCTAAATACAGTGCATGCCTCTCCGCACTGCACCGGGGTTACGTACTGTGTGTGCACTACGCCGGCGTAAATGTGCGCTCACCATCTGTGAATCCGGACCATTGTGTATATTTATTTCCTAGGATCGTCAACTCCATCTAGTGGCTATAATTTGACCTTTTCTTGAAATACCACAATCAGTAAAATGCCACATTACAGGCCACTAGATGAAGCTGGCGATCATAGGAAATAAACATATGTGACACAATACAGTTATTATTTGAGACAGCTGTATGAATGCTTGAGGCATTTGCACAGTGATTTATTTTTTTATTAATAGACCTTAATGTCTTTTTTGCATTGACAGGTTGGCGCCCAAGAAGATCCATCTTATTCTGCAGTTGGGGAGCAGAGGAATATGGATTAATTGGATCAACAGAATGGGTAGAGGTGAGTAATCTATCCCTCAAACAGTGCCATTAATATATACTGATCTGACCCCAACAGAAAAATGTAGTCTTAGCCCCATACACACTTAGATTTTCTGTAGCTTTCTGTCTTCAGATTTACCAAAACCATATACCAGTAATATGAGGTCAAACCCTAAAGCCTCGTACACACGCTCGGTTTTCTCGGCAGCAAGGAAACTGCTGGCAGAGCTTTCTTGCCGAGTAAACCGAGCGTGTGTACGAGGCTTTCAGGTTTCTCGTCTGGAAATCTGGCCAGAATATTGACGAGAAAAATAGAGAACCTGCTCTCTCTATTTTATTGTTGAGATTCTTGTCGGCCTGTTTCCCGACGAGAAACCCGAGAGTGTGTTTACTTACCTGTCGCCGTGAAAACCTGCGCATGCTTGAAATTACCTTGACGCATGCGCGGTAGCTTCCACGGCATAGGTAGGGTGAAGCAAGATCGTATGATGTCACTGCGTTCTTGCCTTTCAAGAGAACCGCGGTCTGTGTGTACACTCGGGCGGCAGTATAAGTATTTTTCCTGATGAGATTCTTGCCCGTGTGCACGAGGCCTAAGGCCGCGTACACACGGCAGAGAACCTCGACGGGCAGAACACATTGTTCCGCCCGTCGAGGTTCTCTGCCGGCCGTCGAAATCGGCGACCCGCCCATCGGGAATGGCAACCAGCCATTCATCCAGGCGGGCCGTCGAGCAAATAGAGAGCGTGCTCTCTATTTCTGCTCGACGGGCTTTCCGACGGGAAGCTCGCCGAGAGCGTACACACGGCCGAGGTCCTCGCTGGAATGCAGCTTCCAGCGAGGTTCTCGCTGGTTTCCAGCGAGAACCTCGGTCGTGTGTACGCCGCCTAAGAGTTTCAATTTGTATGCAATCAGGCAGGCCCTTGCACTACATGGTTTTGGTAAATCTTATACTGTTGTGGAGAGCCAAACTTAATTCTGCTCAATACAAAATTCTGAACTCATTTATTTTGGTTTCTTTGTATGTATGGATTGCAAGGGTTGTTACTGTCATATGGTGAAAATATCATGTCAATAGCACCTTTAGAAATATATTTACCTAGAAAAATGGTGACGTGTTCAATACTTATTTTGCCCGCTGTATACTGTATATATATATATATATATATATATATATATATATATATACACACACATATATAGACACACTATATTACCAAAATTATTGGGACACCTGCCTTTACACGTACATGAACTTTAATGACATTCCAGTCTTAGTCTGTAGGGTTTAAATTGGGTTGGCCCACCCTTTGCAGCTATGACAGCTTCAACTCTTCTGGGAAGGCTGTCAACAAGGTTTTAGGAGTGTGTCTATGGGAATGTTTGACCATTCTTCCAAAAATGCATTTGTGAGGTCAGGCACTGATGTTGGATAAGGCCTGGCTCGCAGTCTCCGTTTTAATTCATCCCAAAGGTGTTCTGTCGGGTTGAGGTCACAACTCTGCGCAGGCCAGTCAAGTTCCTCCATCCCATACTCACTCATCCATGTCTTTATGGACCTTGCTTTGTGCACTGGTCCCAATTATATGGTGGAGGGGGGATTATGGTGTGGAGTTGTTTTTCAGGGGTTGGGCTTGGACCCAGGGAAAGCATACCAAGACATTTTGGATAATTTCATGTTCCAACTTTGTGGGAAGTTTGGGGATGGCCCCTTCCTCCACCAGTGCACAAAGCAAGGTCCATAAAGACATGGCTGAGGGAGTTTGGGGTGGAGGAACTTGACTGGCCTGCACATAGTCCTGACATTAACCAGATAGAACACTTTTGTGATGAATAAGCAGAGACTTCTTGTCCAGATCAGGGCCTGACCTAACGAAGGCACTTTTGGAAGAATGGTCAAAAATTCCCATAGACACACTCCTAAACCTTGTGGACTGCCTCCCCAGAAGAGTTGAAGCCTTTATAGCTGCAAAGGGTGGGCCAACGCAATATTGAACCCTACGGAATAAGACTGGGATGACATTAAAGTTCACATACGTGTCAAGCCAGGCGTCCCAATCATTTTGGTAATATAGTGCGTGTATATCTATACGGTATATATATATATATATATATATATATATACATATATATATGGTATATATAAATATACAACCAGAGAAAAAGTTCCCTGTGACAGTAAGAATGGCTTCAAGGCTTAATAACATACAGTTGTGTTTTCCATCTCCTCTATAAATATATAGACATTAGGATGTCCTATCTTCCTTACACACATATCCTGCCATTACGGGGTAATTTTCATCTGTCTGTAACCTAATACATTGCAATGACATTACACTGGAAGAATGACAGGTAAAATCTAATAAGACCAATTTAGACTTGTGCTTTCTTAAGGCCTAATCTTTCGAAGAAAGGTGATATACCCAGATGACATTTTGAATTTTTATTTTTTATTTTTTTTATCCTGCTCTGAGATTCTCTGCATTATGATGGCATTCCTAAACCTTCGGTGCAGTTACACTTACATCAGAGCACCCCCTGCTTTCCCATTTCAGTCTAATACTAAGTCTGGGGATGGTGTTCGTTGGGTGATGTGATGTGTTGGGTTTGTGCCAGACATAGCGTTTTTTTTTTTTATGGAAAAAAAGTAAAATTTTATCATCAGACTAGAGCACCTACATTTTGCGAGTCTCCCACATGCCTTGTCGCAAACTCAAAACGTGCCATTTTGTTTTTGCTGAAAATAATGGCTTTTTTCTGGCCACTCTGCTATAAAGCCCAACTCTATGGAGTGTACGGCTTATAACAATAACTGTCCTATGTACAGATACTCCAGTCTCTGCTGTGGAACTCTGCAGCTCCTCCAGGGTTACCTTAGGTCTCTGCTGCCTCTCTTTGCCCGGTCCCTGAGTTTTGGTGTGCGGCCGTCTATTGGCAAGTTTCCTGTAATGCCATGTTCTTTCCATTTGGTTATGATAGATTAGATGGTGCTCCTAGGGATCAGCAAAGATTTGGATATTTTTTTATAATGTAACTCTAACTAGTAGTTCTTAACAACATTGTCCCTTACTTGTTTGAAGAGTTCATTTGCAGTGTTTGGTTAATGATGCCTCTTGCTTAGGTGTTGCAGCCTCTAGGCTTTTCAAAAAGGTGTGTATATGTAATGACAGATCATGTTACTCTAAGGCCGCGTACACACGATTAGACCTGTCCGATGAAACTGGTCTGCAGACCAGTTTCATCAGACCAATTCGATGGTGTGTACGGCCCATCGGACAGTTGTCCGTCTGACGAAAGTTTTAAAACTTGCTTTAAAATCTGTCCGACGGACACCTGTCCGTCGGACAGATTCGATGGTTAGTACGCCAAAGCATCGGACCAAAAACCTGCGCATGCTCAGAATCAAGTCGACGCATGCTTGGAAGCATTGAACTTCCTTTTTTCAGCACATCGGTGTGTTCTACGTCACCGCGTTCTGGTCTGATCGGATTTTTGGTCCGATGATGTGTACACACAACAGACCATCAGACCACTTCAGCCTGGTCCGATGAAAACGGTCCGTCGGACCAGTCTGATCGTGTGTACGTGGCCTTAGATTGCACATAGGAGGACATCATTTCAATTATGTGACTTCTGAAGGTATTTGGTTGCACCAGAGCTTTTTATGGGCTTCATAACAAAGGGGGTGAATACATACGCACATGCCAATTATCAGTTTTTTATTTCTGAAAAATACTTTTATGTATATATTTTCAAATTTTACTTCACCAACTTAGACTATTGTGTTCTTAAACCATATAATTAAAAAAACATTGAACTAAAGACTGTAATGTAACAAATTAGGTAAAAAGCCTGGGGGGGGGGGGTAATACCTTTGCAAGGCACTGAAAGTGGCCGGCTTGATCCTGAGTTCTTAGGCAAGGTGATTTGTTTCCCAAAGCAACCAATAGGTTTTCCATGATCAGATGAGAACCCTTTATTTCTCCTGCCAACAAAGGCTCTCACTTGTCTATACAGAAAACAGAAGAGAGCCATAAGGATGCAGTGTATTTGCAGCTGTTTTTTCCGGAAGCCAGTACCATGGTGCTGCATGCTACCAGAACTGACACAAAAACATCATATAAACACAAAAGAAAATGGTATTTCAGCAGGTAGTAGATGTTCCTTTGAAGGAACAGTTTCCATTTTCCTCATTATCTGGCAATACATCATTGCTGAACAGCATATTATTATAATATTTTGCCATATCAGTTAAATATATTGCTTTATAATGGCTCTGGTTATCAGTTTAATTTCCTTCTGTTTATTTTATTGGGCAGTTTCCTCCTATTCACTCTAATGTCTGTTGCTCATTGTCTTCAGCATGCCCCCGTGCCAATTTTTTGTTCAAAACACTCCAATAGCTCAAAGGAGACAGAGTCAAAATCTTGTCACAGCTTCTCTGCCTTATGTGACAGTTCTGTGCATCTGACTTAAAAAACTGGAGGTAATAAATGATTTACGTGGGTCTTACATTTCTGATGCTTTTTAACATGGGCGCTGAGCCAGTAATGTGGTCTACAGAATTGCAGAAACACATTTTTAGTAACTCAGTCGATGCTAAAACAATCATTAGGCAATAAACACTCAGTGTAGATTCACATCTATGCATTTTGGTAACACATGGCAAACCTCGCTTTTTACCACCAATTAGGGCAATGCATGTTCTAGGTACAGTGTGCTTGTACTACCATTCATTTTGAAAGGCATCCCAATGTGCATACACAGTGTGCAACAATGTACATGTTCATGCTAAATACAACCCTCAACTACCAGGGCTGAGGTCTCAGGGTTAAAAGACACTGGTCCCTGTTTTGTATTGTATTTTCTTCCCATTAATTATGTGTGTGTAGTGGATTAGAATAACTGTATTTTACATTCCACAGGAAATGGAAAAAGTTTTAGGATCCCGAACTGTGGCCTACTTAAATGTGGATATTGCTGTGGAAGGTAATCATGGGAGTGCACAATATGTAATTTTACTTTTTTTTATAGTGATTTTATCAAACACAACAAAAAATGTAACTTGATCATTTTATAACTGTCTGCATAATCCCAGATGAAGGATAAGGAATACTGGCAGAATGTTTTTTTTTTTCTCTAGCTTTTAGATTTGATTTGAAGGCTAGGTGAGTCAAGGAAGATTGACACCAGAGAATTTTGTCTACTTAGTACACACGACCGTTTTCCTCGGCAGAATCCATCAAGAAACTTGGTGGCAGACCTTTTTTGCCGAGGAAAACGGTCGTGTGTATGCTTTTCATCGAGTAAACTGTCGAGGAACTCGACGAGGAAAAAAGAGAGCAAATTCTGTTTTTCCTCGACGGGAGTCGTCGTGTTCCTCGCCGGGCTGGTTTTCCAACGAGAAACACGTTGGTGTGTATGCTTAGAAACCCACACGCCTTCGGTAAAAGTAGCGTTTGTAATGGAGATAGCACATTTGTCACGCTGTAACAGACTGAAAAGTGCAAATGTCTCTTACCAAACTTTTACCTAACATGCAGGAACATGAGATTAGCAAAAGCAGCCCCAAGGGTTCTGCCAGTGGAATCGAACTTCCCCTGCCCGCTGTATGTGTTGAAGTCACCGAGTTTGAGAACGAGGAGATTTGGTCTTGACAGTGTGTACGCAAAGACAGCTTGTCAAGTTTCTCGACAAGCCTAAGGCCTCGTACACACGAGTAAATAGATTTGTTCAAAACGGTCTGTCCGACCGATTTGAACAAATCTGTCCGCTGGCATTTTGGTTTGCTCGCGTGTACACACGAGCAAACCAAAATCCCAGAGCAGACAGCGCGCTGACATGTCGGTGATGTGGCAGGGACGTTGACGCCGCCACGTCACCGCACCAGGAAGTAAAACACTTCCGCGCATGCGTCAAAACCATTCGGCGCGTGTGCGAGAAGACATGTCTGCTGGTTAGCGTACTAACCAGCAGACATGTCGGGCGGACGGGTTCCCAGCCGACAGATTTCAAAGCATGCTTTGAAATCTGTCGGGTGGCCAAATCCGTCTGTTTGCCCGTACACACGATCAAATCTGTCTGCTGAAACGGTCTAGCAGACCGTTTCCAGCAGACAGATTTGATCGTGTGTACGAGGCCTAACAAGGAACTCGGCGAGGAAAACGATGTGTCTTTTCCAACGAGTTCCTCGAGTGTACGAGGCCTTAGACATTATTTTCTGACCTTGTTGCGTGTGTGACTTTTCATAGACTGCAGGGTCTATTTTTATCCATTCTGTCACCCCTCTTCTTATTACATTATATTACAGAGGAAGCAAAAGTTAAACTGGTCATACACCAGTAGAATTTTGAATGAACATGTTCATTGTCAGAATGTTCATTTGATTAATAGCTAATGGGGTCAAATTAATGGACATTTTCAACCATAGTGAGAAAAAGAACTGAAAAGAGCAGTGAATTTGTTTTTTCTTTTAGTAAATTTGATTGATTCAAAAATGAAAACATTTAAAATCCCTATTATATGTGACAAGGTTCACAGGGGTACGTGTAACACAGGTTAAAGCAGAACTAAATTGTATTCAAGTGCCACAAACTGAAAACACTATTTAATTCATTTTTAATATTCAAAGCAAACTCACCTATCTATCCGTGTCTCTATGCTTTATTTTGTTGAGAAACTAGTTTGAAAAATACCCCCCCTAGCATTTCTAGCTGTGGCCATCTTGAGTTAAAGTGGATGTAAACCCCCCAAAAGAATTTTTTAATGTCACAATGTAGAGTATAAGATTTCCTATCATCTGTGCCCAGTCTTGCCACACAGAGTTAATCCAGCGCTGAGTAATCCTCTTTTAATGTTCAGTGAAAATTAACAGAATGCCAGATAAAAACCTGCCAAATTATAAAGTCTGTTTCTCTGTTCTTGCTTTGAGTGACAGGTTATTTACATATCTAGCTTGGACATGTTTATCATATGTTATGTTATGTTTATCATAAGCCTCGTACACACAACCGGTTTTCTCGGCAAGAAACCAGCAAGAAAACTGCTGGCAGAGCTTTTTGCTGAGAAAACCGTTTGTGAATCTCGACGAGAAAAAAAACATGATCTCTATTTTCTCATTGGGAGTCTCAATTTTCTCATGATTCTCGTTGGGCTGGTTTACGTTGAGAAAAACGTTTGTGTGTATGCTTTTCCGAGTCTTAAAAAAATGCGCATGCTCAGAATCAAGTATGAGACGGGAGCACTACTTCTGGTAAAACTAGTGTTCGTAATGGAGATAGCACATTCATCAGCATTCTGAACAGCAGAGAACGATCTGAAAGCACGAAGACTGAAAAGCGTGAATCGTCTCTCACCAAACTTTTAACTAACACGCAGTAACACGAGATTAGCAAAAGGAGCTCAAGGGGTGGCGCCATTGGAATCGAACTTCCCCTTTATACTTCTGAAGCAGCGCATTGCGGGCGGTAAAGCAGCGCTGTCCTATTGATTTCAATGGGCAGGAGCAGTGGAGGAGCTCCTTCACCCCTCCAAAGATGCAGCTAGCATTTTATTTTTTACCGTCCTGCTAGCGCAACGCTCCAGTGGCTTTCACAGTGGAGACAATGGAGCAGCTGTTTGAGGCGCTATTTTTAACGCTATAGCGCCTGCAATACGCCTTCAGTGTGAAAGGGGTCTAAGATTGAAATATTGCATGTAGTCTCAATTCCTTTAAACACAACGGGCCAGATCCACATACAAATAGATTGGCGCAGTGTATCAGAGATACACTACGCCGCCGTATCTTACCTGGCTTAACTTCGAATCCTGGAAGAATTTGCGATGTAAGTTACGGCGGCGTAGTGTATTTCTGGCGGCGAAATTCAAATCGGCGAGTAGGGGGCGTGATTCATTTAAATAAAGCGCGTCCCGGCGGCGATCGAACTGCGCATTCCCCCTTCAGAAATTTGCCGCCGTGCATTGCGCCAAATTACTTTGCAACAACGTTATTTTTTTGACTAGCGTAAATTACGTACATTCCTATTCACAGACGACTTACTCAAAATTTTTAAAAAAAATCACATTTCGGCGCGGGAACGACGGCCATACTTAACATGGCAAGTCTAACTATAGGCCGGATAAAAGAAGCTTTAACTATACGCTGGAAAAAGCCGACTAGAGACGCCGTAAGAGATTGGGACGTCCGCGCGTACGTTCGTGGATCGGCGGAAAAAGCTAATTTGCATACCTGACACGGAAAATGACGCGAACACCACCCAGCCGACGCCGAAGTATTGCATCTTAGATCCAAAGGCGTATGAAGACGTACACCTGTCGGATCTAACCCAGAAACCGTCATATCTTGGTTTTAGAACTTAAAGCAGTTGTAAAGGAAATATATTTTTCACCTCAATGCAATCTATGCAATAAGGTGAAAAAACATCCGATGTTGCCCCCCCCCCCCCAGCCCCCGTTTTACTTACCTGACCCCTTCGAAAGTCCCGCGCTCGGTTCCGAGATCCTCTTCGCAGCTCAGCCTGGCTGCTGTTTGGCTAGAGCTGATGGATTGAGAGCAACGCAGCCATTGGCTAGCGCTGCTGTCAATCACAGCCAGTGACGCGGAGCGCCGACGGGCGGGCTGAGTGATACAGTGAGTATTCGCTGTATTAGGGGAGCGCGCCCGCAAATACTCACCACCATGCAAGCTCTCTCGCATAACTGTGGTAAGTTCTTGTCGGAAGGACCAGAGACAGCCGCCGAGGGACCCCAGAAGACATGGATTGGTGCCACTCTGTGCAAAACAAACTGCATAATGGAGGTAAATATAAAATGTTTGTTATTTTAAAGGATTTTTTTTCCTTTATTAACCATTTAATTTAGTATTATATTGTATTATAGTATAATTTTTATGTTTTATTTCAATTAATCGCAGGCTGTAACACTGCATCAGAATGAGATCATTAAGAATTGTGAAAGTATGAAAACATTCTTAGTGGGTCTTCATTCATGGAATGATGTCCTTCTCGTAGTGGAACAAATTATTTACATTCCTAACATTGTATTTCCCATCTCACACTGCATTCTTTTGACTTACTGGCCAGTTAAGAATTCTCCTGATTGTTATTTTCTACACTCCTAAAATATTAAATGCCTATACCATGAGATAAATATCTTTTCTTTTAGGTGAATTGAAATTGAGCTTTTTAAAAGTGATTTTTGCCAATATTTTTTTTCCCGTTTTATCCCACATTCCATATTTCCATTTACCCTACTCAGGGCTTTTTTTCAGGGGGAACTTGGGGGAACTCAGTTCCACCACCTTTGGCTCAGACCCTTTGATGCCTGCTCACCACAATCACTTGTAAACACAGAAGTCTGGTTTCTGTGTTTACAAGTGACAGCTCTGCACTATGTATGTAATGCAATCCTGGTATTTACTGCCCCTTTAAGACCTTTCTACTGTTTGTGAAATCTGAATGGGGTCGTCGTTGAGTTCCTGCACCTATTTTCTGAGAACCTACTACACAACACTAAAGCCCCGTACACACGGCCGAGGTTCTCGGCAGAAACCAGCGAGAACCTCGCTGGGAGCCGCATTCTGCCGAGAACCTCGGCCGTGTGTACGCTCTCGGCGAGCCCCGCCCGTCGGGAAACCCGTCGAGCAAATAGAGAACAGGTTCTCTATTTGCTCGACGGCCCGTCGGGATGAATGGCTGGTTGCCTTTCCCGACGGGCGGGTCGCCGATTCTGACGGCCGGCAGAGAACCTCGACGGGCGGAACGATGTGTTCCGCCCGTCGAGGTTCTCTGCCGTGTGTACGGGGCTTTACATTCTATTTACTAATGCTAGGCATCATAAGAATTAAAATAGTTATTGTTGTTAGAGAGTTTAGTTTCACTTTAATAACACACTTTAATAACACACTCCTATAAACACTGCTATAATATATTTATTATACACAATATTATGTATGAAATGAAAAAATGGTATGCTTTCTGTTTATTATGCACTAGTGTGGAAGCATTCGGCTTCTTCTCTAGTAGTGGTCAGCATTGGTGCACATAGCATATACTCTACTGCCTTTATACTGTATGTTGCAATAGAGCATAACAGGCAGCGTGAACACAGTTTATTTAAGTGGTTTTGAAATGTGACGTGACCTCATCTATTTAGCAGTTCTGACTGGAACTGTATTTTAATTCAAGTACATTGTGAGACTGTTTTGCTGGTTTTCCGTGTAACCTGTCTGAAGTGCTTGACAGAAAACATAATAAATCCTAAGCCTCTAATTCCATATTACTATAACTTTATCTTCTTAACATTTAAGATGTGTTTTTCTTGGTTGTGACATTATTTGTTTTAGTGAAAACACTTCTTGATTCATGATTACATCTCTTCCTTACAGGAAATTCCACCCTCCGTGCACTTGCTACTCCCATCCTGCATAAACTACTGTTTGCCGCAGCCAGAAAGGTACATCCATTACCAGGCAGTACAATAGTCACTAGGTTGTAATATACTATAGACTTTTTTCTTGCCAAATCAGTGATTCATCACGTCAGCACTTTAACAATGTTTCTGTGAGTGTAGTTCCAGACTATTTATAATATCAAAGACCATACCCAGGATCTATTCCTTATTAGGACTCTGGTCCATGGGTACTGGGGGTGTAAGTAAACTGTGTTAGGACATGTGCCATGTACACGGTCCTATAACCTTGCTGCATTGCTGTAACATCTTGATACTGATGAAACTTAGGAAACATCTTTTGGGGGGGTTACTAAAACGGATGCACCCAGAATTTGGTGCAGCTGTGCATAGTAACCAATTAGCTTCTATTAACTTGAGCTTGTTCAATTATGCTTTGACCAGTGGCGGCTGGTGCTCAAAATTTTTGGGGGGGCGCAAAGGAAAAAAAATTGCAGTCTCACTGTGCCCAAACGCAGCCACTGTGCCATGCTATCAAACGCATCCACTGTGCCATCAATTTGCACCACTGTGCCATGCCATCAAATGCAGCCACTGTTCCATCAATTCGCACCACTATGCCATGCCATTAAACGAGCCACTGTGCCATTAATTGTCACCACTGTTCCATGCCATTAAACCAGCCACTGTCCCATCAATTGTCACCACTGTGCCATGCCATTAAACCAGCCACTGTGCCATCAATTGTCACTACTGTTTCATGCCATTAAACCAACCACTGTGCCATCAATTGTCACCACGGTGCCATGCCATTAAACCAGCCACTGTGCCATCAATTGTCACCACTGTTCCATGCCATTAAACCAGCCACTGTGCCATCCATTGTCACCATGGTGCCATGCCATTAAACCAGCCACTGTGCCATCCATTGTCACCACTGTGCCCATGGTCGCCGCTGTGCCAATTGTCCCCACTTTGCCCTGTAAATTGCTCTCAACCCCCCCGCCCGGCACTTACCTTTACTGGAGTCAGGCATCCACGTCCCACGATGTCTTCTTCCGCCTTCGATGACTGACAGGCGTCTCAGCCAATCAGGTTACCGGTAGCCAGAACCGGCCAACCTGATTCGCTGGGACGCCCGTCATCTTATCCAAGGGGCGTACAGTCTGTGCGCTCCGAGAATAAGCTTCCGGGCCCCGAGGGCTGTACTGGGAAAGCCTATCAGAGCTGTTGGCTCTGATAGACATTTCCCTCCAGCCAACCAGCTGGCGTTATTCAGATGGGCGGACATGAGCGCCGACCATCTGAATAACAGCGGCAGCGGCGATAATAACATAGATTTGTGCAATGCATGAATCTATGTTATTAGACTCAGTGGCGGTGAGAGCCAGAGGGGGCGGCGCTCCAGCGCCCTCTATGGACGAACCGCCACTGGCTTTGACAATAAAGCCTGAATCTGATTGATTAGTATGCAGAGCTGCACCAGATTCTGGGTTCACCAGTTTTAGTAAATCCCTCCCTTATGTGCCTTTTTTGGGACAGAACCAGTGGCGGCTGGTGTGCAAAAACAAACTAAAAAAATAATTGAAAATAAAAAAAACATCAAACGCAGCCACTGTGCCCATGAAACACAGCCACTGTGCCCATGAAACACAGCCACTGTGCCCATCAGTTGCAGCCACTGTGCCCATCAATTGCAGCCACTGTGCCCATCAATTGCAGCCACTGTGCCATAAAATGCTGCCACTGTGCCCATCCAACACTGCCAGTGTGCCCATCAAATGCTGCCAGGGTGCCCATCAAATGCTGCCAGGGTGCCCATTAAATGCTGCCAGGGTGCCCATTAAATGCTGCCAGTGTGCCCATCATATGCTGCCAGTGTACCCATTAAATGCTGCCAGGGTCTCCATCAAATGCTGCCAGGGTGTCCATCAAATGCTACCAGTGTGCCCATTAAATTCTGCTAGTGTGCCCATTAAATGCTGGCAGTGTGACCCCCGGCCCCTCGCCATTTGTCCGGCACTTACCCTGACTTGTGGGGCAGCGGGTGACAGCGACTAGCGGGGTCCTTCATGTCTCCTGCGGGAACTTTTCAACACTGTCCTTATCTCCGACTCCCGTCCTCTCGTCCAGTCAGGCGTCCAATAGCGGCACCTGTTATTTCAGCCAATCAGGTGATCGGGTAACCAGACCCGAACACCTGATTGGCTGAGAGGCGGGTCAGTGTTAGGGAAGCGATGTATTCGCTTCCCGTAACACAACACTGAGTAATCAGCGAACACACGGCATTGCCCCCGCTGTTTACTCTTTTGGAAGCCTATAAGAACCCACGGTTTTAATCAGGATGCCTATTAGAGCCTATGGCTATAATCAGGTGCTTCCAAAAAAATTCCACCATTGTAATTCTTATGCCCGACAAGGGGTCAGGCACATGAATAGGGGGCAAAATCGGCGACCATAAATAGATTCATGCAATGCATGAATGAATCTATCTATGTAAGAGAGCAGGAGAGGGGGGGGGCGAGCAGGAGGGGGGGCGCGCTCCAGCGCCCTTTATGGATACAACGCCACTGGATAGAAGGATGAGGACTATACAGGCACTTGTTAACTTTTCCCTGCACTGCACTTTCTGGTTGGCCTTCAAAACTTTTGGGTGGGCAGGAACATACCTTCCAGCACAAACAAATGGCAACCACTCTAACCTATAACTGACCTGTGCAGCAAGGAGCACATGGAAGGGCGACGCATGTCAAAAAACATCAAAGAAAAAATCCCAGCTTACAAGCCAGCCAGCCTGCAACAAATCGAATTGTCCTGTCATAAGCGTCGTACACACGATTGGATTTCCATCGGACATACGTGGAATTTTGTGCGAAGGGCGTTGGCCGTAAACTTGGTATACATACAGACCGCAGAACTTTCTCAGCCACAATACATGAAACTATGGGCCAGATTCTCAAAAAATGGCGTATCTGGCGGCGTAGTGTATCGTATCGCATTTACACTACGTCTACGCAAATTACTGGAGCAAGTGCCGTATTCTCAAAGCACTTGCTCCGTAATTTTCGGCGGCGTAGCGTAAATGCAGCGTCGTAAGGCTGCGTAATTCAAATACTGAAGGAGGGGGCGTGCTGTATTTAAATTAAGCGTGCCCCCGTGTCAAACGAAGTGCGCATGCGCCAGCCGGAAAAACAGCCCAGTGCGCATGCTCCAGCTCACGTCGGAAAGCGTCGTTGAAACCGACGTCAAAACGACGTGATCGTCACTTACGCAATTCCCTATACGCAAACGACTTAGTAAAACGACGTAAACGACGGAAAAAGGCGACGCTGACCCGACGCCATACTTAACATGGCAACGACGGCACTTCGGAAACATACCCCTCATATAGCAGGGGTAACCTTACGCATACGCAACCTACGTAAACTACGTCGCCGCGTCGCAAAACGTTCGGGAATCGGCGTATTAGGCTCATTTGCATAGGCAAATGAGAAAACAACGTAAAGGCCACCTAGCGGCCGGCGTTGTCATTACATCTAAGATCCGACGATGTAATTGCTTTACACCTGTCAGATCTTTAGTGTATCTATGCGTAAGTGATTCTAAGAATCACTCGCATAGATACCCATTGAAAAAAAACTGCGATAGGACGGTGTATATGAGATACACCCTCGTATCTCTTTTGAGAATCTGGCCCTATGTGTTTTTTCTTTTCTTTAGCTCCACCCTTTGGGCAACTTCTGCTAATGTTGTGCTATAGTTAGCATTGGTTCGAAGCATGCGTGTTTGTACTTTGGATTTTATTCTGACAGACTTCAGACATCGGATAATCCAACGGCACACATTTGGTTTTAGAATTTGATTTGTTTTGTTTAGTTTTTGCTAAAAATGTGTTTTATTTTTGAAAAAATGTGTTTCCTTTATACATTTTCGAACAAATTCCAACTTTTCAGAAGGTTTTAAATTTGGATCGATCAAAAAACATTCGACCGATTTAAATTCTGTGTGAAGAAATAGCTTGGAAGCTGGCAGCCTGCGTTCTTAACAACCAAGAGTCATTATCTGTCAGCTGGCCTCCCCAGTGACAGACAAATGTAAAGAAAACATTGCCAGGCAATAGAAAATTATTAAAAGATTGCCTGGGGTTCCCCCCCCCCCCCCAGTCCATACCAGGCGAAACAAAATTTTGTTTTAAAAAAAGGCATTGGGTCCCCCACAAAATCCATACCAGCCTGGCAGATCAGGAAAGGGGGGGCAAGCGAGCGCCTTCCTCCTGAACCAAACCAGGCCACATACCCTCAAAATGGGGTGTGTGTGCTTTAAGGGCACGGGGCCCCCCCATGTGAATGAGTTTTGGGTACAATGTACCCCTACCCATACTCCCTGAAAAAAAGTAGCAAAAAGTAATAAACACAAAAGATAAGTTTTTGACAACTCCTTGTGTCCCTTGATGTAAATCCATCTTCAATCACGGCCTCCCACCCAATGCCTTCTCTGCGCTTTGAGATTTATTTATATAGGTGAGGGGCAAGGCCACCTGGCTACGTCTCCCGGTGGCACCGCCCCTTCTGACATGCATGCTGGAGTAACCCAAATTTTGTCTAAATTTGTATTCAGACAAAAATCAATTGCTCGTGTCTAATTTAGACCAGTGCTCAAAGCAAGGTCCATAAAGACATGGATGAGGGAGTTTGGGGTGGAGGAACTTGACTGTCCTGCAAAGAGTCCTGACCTTAACCCGATAGAACACATTTGGGATGAATTAGAGCAGAGACTGCGAGCCAGGCCTTATTGTCTAACATCAGTGCCTGACCTCACAAATGCACTTCTGGAAGAATGGTCAAACATTCCCATAGACACTCTCCTAAACCTTGTGGACAGCCTCCCCAGAAGAGTTGAAGCTGTTAAATTTGTAAAGGGTGGGCAACTCAATATTGAACCCTACAGGCTAAGATTAATTTCACACCTATGAATTTTTTTTGGCTTTTTGCATTTTGCTGTTTTTCACTACAGAACGTATTCCAAAGGAAACCACTATAAATGAACTTGTAGTGCAAATCTGCAAAATGCAAAAAGCACTAAAAATTCATAGGAGTAAATCCAGCCTAAGACTGGGATGCCATTAAAGTTCATGTTCGTATAAATGCAGGCATCCCAATACTTTTGGTAATATAGGCCCAGATTCACATACCTTGGCGCATCTTTATGCCGGCAGTAGCTTATCGAATATACGCTACGCCGACCCAGTGCAGAGCGGCGAGTACAGTATTCACAAAGCACTCGCCCCCAAATCTACGCTGGGTTCCCTCGGTGTAACTCGTCGTAAGTGGAAGTGGGCGTGAGGCATGCTAATGAGGCGTGACCTCATGTAAATGAAGGGCCGAGCACCATCAAGTTACGAATAATATACGGCGCATGTGCCTTCCCCCAGTGCGCATGCTCAGAATCACAAATCGAATGCCAAAGATAAGTCGAACACTGCCTACGACGTGAACGTAACCTACGCCCAGCCCTATTCACGTAGTACTATGTAAACAACGTACAATACGACGGCTGCTCCCTCGTCCATACCTTTGCATGACTTACACCTGCTTTATGTGGGGTAAGTTTGCGCCGGAAGTACAACTTACGTAAAGTGCGTATATTAATGCGCCGGGCGCAAGTACGTTCGTGAATTTGCGTATCTCACTCATTTGCATATTCAAAACGTTAAACAATGGGAGCGCCCCTTGCGACCAGCGTAAATGCGACCACGATACAACGGCGTAGGAAACTTACGTCGGTCGTAAGAAGCCGATTTTCAGGCGTATCTTGCTTTCAGAGTCAGGCGCATATGTGCACTCAAGATACGTCGGCGTAAGTGCTACGTGAATCCGGGCCATAGGGCCAGATTCTCAGAAGCGCTACGACGGGGTATCACAGATACCCCGTCGTATCGCCGTTTTTTTGCCCGTGTATCTATGCGTGTGATTCCAAGAATCACTTACGCATAGATACAGGTGAAGATCCGCCATGTGTAAAACAATTACACTGGCGGATCGTAGATGTAATGACAACTCCGGCCGCTAGGTGGCCTTTACGTTGTTTTCTCATTTGCCTATGCAAATGAGGCTAATACGCGGATTACCGAACACTTTTAGGCCGCCCCGTCGTGGTTAACGTCGTTTTCGTCCGCGTAAGGTTACCCCTGCAAAGATGTGGAGTAACCTTACGAAGTCCCGTCGGATGCCGTCGGCTGCCGTCGGATGCCATGTTAAGTTTTGCCTCTGGACCGCGTCGTGTTGTGCGTCGTTTACGGCGTTTGCATACGTCGATTCTCAATGGGGCTGGCGTACGCTACGATTACGTTGTTTACATTGAGAAAATGTGACGTCCTTTGGAGCATGCGCACTAGGATTTTGTCGCGGCCGGTGCATGCGCAGTTTGATCGGCACGGGGGCGCGCTTAATTTAAATACAAGCCGCCCCCTTTGAATTACGCGGCCGTACGCTGGGCCATTTACGCTACGCCGCCGCTAACTACGGAGCAAGTGCTTTGGGGATAAAGCACTTGCTCTAGTACGATGCGGCGGCGTAGTGTTAATGGCTAACGCTACGCCGCCGGAATTGTATGAGAATCTGGCCCATAGTGTTCAGTATGTGAACTAAGCCCAAGTCATGACTTTGAGTCAGTGTCCTTTCTCACTGTCTAATAAATCTTCTAGCATTATCTAAATGACACCATAAATGTGCTTTTTCATTTAATGTATCCAATATTTCTGATTATTAGACATGTGCACAACAAAAATTTACATTTTCTTTAATTTCGTCTCGTTCCGTAGGTTCGTAACGATTCGTAATTTCGTAAGACGCACGTTTTCCTATTCGGACCCGTTGGTATTTCGTAAGACGCAATTTTTTCGTGTTCCGATCGGTTCGTATTTTCGTTACCGTTTTATTTTCGTACATGCGGGATGATTCGTAATTCTGTTCAATTTATTTTCGTTATTTGTTAGACAATAATTTTCGTAATTTTCGTCGTTTTGTACTTTCGTAAATACATTGCGGGATTCGTGGCACTTTCAACACGCGGCTCATCCATATTAACTATTATTAAGCCCCGTACACGCGGTCGGACTTTTTTGTCGTTTTCAAAAAATCTGATCGTTTGTAAGCTCCATCAGAAAACCATTTTCGGGTTCAAAAGTCTGGCCAACTGAACTCCCTTCAGACAAAAATCCACGGAAAAGTTTATTTGAAGTCTGATTGTGTGTACAAGGCTTTACACTGTACTCAGCACAAAAGAGAGAAGCTGATTCACTAACTACACTCACTGCCCATTCTAAGGAACGATACAAGTACACAAATTTCCGAACAGACAAAAAAACGGATTTACAAAACACACAAATGAAAATATGAACATACGAATGAAAATACGAACAGACAAAGGATAAAATACGGAATGCAAATCATTCGTTATAGATGTAATTTTCGTTCTTTTGCCGTTTCCGTTTTGTCGTATTTTTGTCGTATTCTTTTGTCGTATTCGTATTCGTTATTTGGCTCATTCGTAATCCCATCGTTTTCCTATTTTGGTTCTTTCAGTTTTTCGTATGTTCACATTGTTCTACGGGTACGAATACTAACAAATTAGTACGAAAATACATTTGTTACGAATGGGAACGCACATATGATATCTACTGATTATATTCGTCGTTAGCAATCTACAATAATGAGTATTTATTTGGTAAAGAGAAAAGTTCATGTTTGGATTTGTTCCAGTCTAGAAAGCAATTGTTCTACAGTGAGATAGCTATGTGTGCAATTACTGAGCCGGATTTCTTCTTAGAATAATTTATGTATACCCGTTATATTATTATAATATTAATAATATAGTAATAATATCAATTCCATTTTTTTATTTCTTGATTATCATTTACATGTTTTTTTAAGAATTATGTACCAGATATTGTAGTGTGTAAAGTTTGTGAATTACTATCTAAATGAAAAGCTACATGCAGTAAAGTAACTGTTCATCATCTACAGTCTTCACCAAACGTGAGTTACTACATCTTAACAAAATAGGTATTATAAATCTTAACAACAAAACTGTTATCTCAGTAATCTGGAAAATACAATTTTCCTGTTTAAATATTTAGACTAACAGAGCATGCCCTTTAAAATAAACTGTAATAGAGTAATGAGCAATACCAAATAGCAATGGTCCATAACAATGGTTTGGACCCCTGTTGTGAACCACTTTCTGTTCAGGTTCATCCGGTTGATCACCAACTGATCATCTCAGTTACAGAACATTGTTTAGTTCAGGGCAGTGGCATTTACTACGGTACATTCATGCTGAGAATTTGTAACATCGGCAAAAGGTCACAAAATTATTGCTGTGCTCCTAATACTGCGGATACAAAAGCTTCTCTAACTGTCAGATTTAATTAGTGATTTCATATGTTGCTGTTATAGAAATGGCTGATTTTGAGGAAAGAGATTAAAGAGTCAGTCAACCCATAAATGATACATGTCAATGTTGAGTGGAAGCTGGAAAACAGAAAATTGTATACTCACCTTTCCGTAATTTTCCTTTCCTGTCGCATCTTCATGGCAGCATACACTTTTGGGTTGTCGCTCCGCCTCCACAACCTGATAGGACCGCATAGCTGTTAAACCCAGAGAGGGCCCCTGCCCAGGTATTCTCAGTATATATATACCTCACCTCAGATGGGTGGGCATCTGTATGCTGCCATAAAGATGTGACAGGAAAGGAAAATTATGGAAAGGTGAGTATACAATTTTCCGTTTTCCTGTCGCATCATGGCAGCATACACCTTTGGGGAATGACTCGGAAACTGGATGTGTCTGAGTATAAAGTTAAGTTTATTTACATGGAATAGAGGTGTTGGACTGAATAATTGCTCGTCCAAACGCTGCCGTGGACAATCTGGCAGAGTTCACCTTGACCGTCAGAAGGCTCCCTTTATCTTGTGGTCCTTACAATACTATAGATATTGGCTCTCTTTTTCTCAATCTTCACTACTTACCTAATCCCTATACCTTAAAGCAATGGGTGGTCTGACTGGACAGCGTTTCCCTAGAAACAGAGCAAAGCAGCGGACTGAAACGAAAAACAGCATAACGCTAAGTCTCCACTATTGCGACCTGAAAGTCGCATGATTTTGCTGCAAATTTGATGCAACTTGAAGCAATGCATGTGTATTCTTAGGGTCTATGGACACAGATATGAACGTTACTCATTGGAAATCATGGGGTATGGCTTGTAATGCGATTTTTGCAGTGACAAATTGCACTAGTGGAAACTGAGCCCAACACAGTGATCCCAGAGCAAGCATTAAGAAGGAAATAGGAAGAGTTCAGGTGAATGTCATAAAGAGCACAATGATCCTAGAGCAACACTGACAAGGAGATAGGAAAAACCCAGGTAAATGCCATAAAAAGGTGAAAGCATACATGTAACAATGACCACCAGCATGTATGAGTAGAGATCTCCATCATTTGTTGCCAAAAATGCAGTGAAACCATTTAGAACTCACATTTTCCATTAGTGATGATGATATCGGTGCCTGAGCATGATCACCATGCAGGAAAGCTCTAGCCAGGAAACACAGAGGCCGCATCACTTCCTGCCTCTGAACTTGCACTGCTGCAGCCATCTTGGTAGTGGCAAACGCCCAAAACACAGAGAAAGGAAGTAAAAAGCATACGGAAAGCAAAAGGAAACGCTGTCACTTACGTCAAAGCTTGTTTAAAGCTTTCTTTGAGAAGCCTGAACCACCAGAATAGGGCTTCAACCATGCAGCTCATTTGAAGGCTATACAGGAAGGACTTCAACCCAGGAGAGGCTGAAATATGCCCCCCAGACCACCAGAATGGGGCTTCAACCATATAGCTCATTTAGAAGCTGTACAGGAAGGACTTCCACCCAGGAGAGGCTGAACCTGGCTGTGGCGACAAACGTTAAGGGATACCTCGCGATTTCAGTCCTGATCAGGTGAGGAAAAAAAGGAGAAAAGTGAAGTGGTTTCCGCGCCAGTGGATAAAATAATAAGGTGTATCACTCTAAGTGATAGAAAATTAATGTTTTACTGCGTTGGACAACCAACGTAGCAAACAGCTGCTCCTCAGTGTGTACAGTGGTGTGCTGCAAGTAGTGAATAGAAAGTGAATGAGGGCGCTTATAAAAGATAAAGCTCTATCTATAAAGTAGAGAGGACATTCCCAATAGAAAATGTAAATAAATATATCATAAAAATGCCAACTTGTCAACAATCCATAATGACATTTACCAAGGTGCAAAGTATCAACCAATCTTGCAATCAATCAACTTGAGAAAAACACTTTGACAAAAAATGGCTTGTGAACACAATAAAAAAAAAATTCAAAGTAAATAAAAGCTGTGCATAAGATTAGAGAAAATAGTCTCTAGCATGCATTAATTGGAAAATACCACCCGTATTATTCATAGGACAGTGGAATTCTGTCCTACACAAAAAGAGTGGTGCCTTAGTAAAAATTATGAAATTATAATTTTTATATAGAGAAAGTAAAGTCCAGTGCAAAATTTGAGATGAAAATAGATGTGCAGGAATGCAGGGTCCGCTCTACCTTATAGATAGAGCTTTATCTTTTATAAGTGCCCTCATTCACTTTCTATTCAATACCTGGGCGGGGGCTGGGTTTAATAGCTATGCGGTCCTATCAGGTTGTGGAGGCGTTAGACACGACCCAAAGGTGTATGCTGCCATAATGCGACAGGAAAGTTCAGTAAAGCTGGGAACACGCTATGAGAAAAGCATGATTGTTTGATTTTGTATAGCGTGTACACAAATTTGGACATCCAATACAGACTTTGAAAATGAAAATTTCCAAAGGAACAACATTTTTCTCAATTTTTGTTTAATGTGTAATGTTTTTTGTGTAATGTTAATTTTGTGTAATGTTAATGTGTAATGTTTTGTGTAATGTTAATGTGTACAGATTTTTGTTTAATGTGTGATGTTTTTGTACGGCTTTTGTCAGATACCAAAGACTGTGTATAATCAGAAAATAGAAACGACAAAAGTAAGGCCTTTGTCGAACAAGAATTTCCATACATTATTTCCTCACTCAGTTCTGACTTGCTATGAAGCATTGAGGAAAACCGGATGATTTTTTTTTATAGTGTGTCTAAATTTTGACAAGGGTGCAATTGGTGAGATCTCTGGATCCACACACACTGGATTCCTGGATCCACACACCTGATGTGGCCATTAGTAGGCGGTCCCCCTTCCACTTTTTTGTATTTTATGGATGATGGAGCTGGAATGCACAAAGGTATACCGAGTCTGGATTTACGGCAAAGAGATCACTCTGCTAGAGGATCTGAAATATATAAAATTCCAGACACAGTCCACTAGGCTCCCCTAAAACCTAAGGCCCCTTTCACACTGGGGTGGGAGGTGCGGTGGCAGTAAACCGCTTTACTGCTAATTTCGCGACACTATTCGGCCACTAGCGCGGGTAAAACTTCTGAGAAAGGGTTAAAACCGCCTTGCCGGCGGTATAACCACGCTGTCCCATTGATTTCAATGGGCGGGAGCGTTGAAGTTGCGGTATACACACCGCTCCATAACCGCTCTAAATATGTGGCAAGCAGGACTTTTTTCCCATCCTGCTAGCGCACCGCTCCAGTGTGAAAGCCCATAGTCTTTCACACTGAAGAAACAGCAGCAGCTGTTTAGGGTCGGTTTGCAGGCGCAATTTTTAGCGCAATAGTTTCTGCAAACTACTCCAGTGTGAAAGGAGTCTAAATCTACCCCTATGGGGTACTGACACTATATATCTTCTCCTAATGAATTAGTGTTGGTATTTCATTGCAGAACCAATAGGAGAACAGCCGAACCTCCAAATGATCATCGTTGATCTAAACATGTTTCCATGTTTTCACAGACCTACTTCTTCTGATGAGGGAGTAATCCTTAAAGCATATATAACACCCCCCCCCCCCCTCCCATTTTTTATGTGGTTACAACCATTTTTTTCTGTCTTTTCCCCCTTTATTTTCACCTGTTCACCACACTTTCTGCCTATTCTTGGCTGAAGTCTGTTTTTCACTATGTCTATGAAACAGGACATGCTTGTCACATGGTTAACAGAGATGCCCGTCTTTGTTCTTCTCTTCTTCGTGGTGAATTGATGGGACTAGTAATTTACACAACAAAGATAAGGATATTTTTCTGTATTTTCAGCTCACATGAAGTGATAAAGACATGCATTTCTGGCTAAGTCAACAGATATTTCCTGTACTTGCTGAAAGTTGGGGTTTAGATATTCTTTAATTGTACTCTGAAATGTTTCTTTCCTCAGGCCTCATACACACGACCGTTTTCCTCGGCAGAATCCATCAAGAAACTTGGTGGCAGAGCTTTTTTGCCGAGGAAAACGATTGTGTGTATGCTTTTCATCGAGTAAACTGTCGAGGAACTCGACAAGGAAAAAAGAGAGCAAGTTCTCTTTTTCCTGAACGGGAGTCTCAATTTCCTCGTCGTGTTCCTCGTCGGGCTGGATCTCGACGAGAAACACGTTGATGTGTATGATTAGAAACCCGCGCACCTTCCGTTAAAGTAGCGTTTGTAATGGAAATAGCACATTTGTCACGCTGTAACAGACTGAAAAGTGCAAATGTCTCTTACCAAACTTTCACCTAACACGCAGTAACATGAGATTAGCAAAAGCAGCCCCAAGGGGTGTGCCAGTGGAATCGAACTTCCCCTGCTGTTGTATGTATTGAAGTCACCGCGTTTGAGAACGAGGAGATTTGGTCTTGACAGTGTGTACGCAAAGACAGCTTGTCTAGTTTCTCGACAATCCTAACAAGGAACTCATCGAGGAAAACAATGTGTCTTTTCCGACGAGTTCCTCGGTCTTGTGTACGAGGCCTGAGTGTTCATTAATTATGTGTCATTCTCATATACTGTATACTGATTATGCATAGTGATGCTTGGACTGCTAAAGATCAGGATGTGTAATGCCCCGTACACACAATCGGAATTATCGTTGGGATAAACTCAGACGGATTTTTCTGACGGAATTCCATTTAAGCGGTCTTGCATACACACTCTCACACCAAATTCCGACCGTCCAAAATGCAGTGACGTACAACACTACGACGAGCCGAGAAAAATCAAGTTCGATGCTTCCGAGCATGCGTCGACTTGATTCTGTGCATGCATGTTTTTTTCTCCATCAGAGTTCCATACAGACGAACGGAATTTCCAATAGAAATTATTTTAATCGGAAAAAAAGTCAACATGTTCTCTTTCTAAGTCCGTCGGAATTTCCGATTGAAAAACTCAGATGGGGCACACACACGGTCAGAATATCCGATGAAAAAATTCCGTCTGACTTTTTCCATCGTGTTTCCAAGCATATGGCTAGCCTCGGCGCGTAAAAGGTACCTGTAAAATTTGGGATTATGTTTACAGTGTCTATGAGATGCATTGGCCCAGACAATAAGAGGCCCTGTGACTAGCCTATAACTGTCAATACCCGTGACATAGAAAATCACATCTCTACTTTCCATCCCCCAATAGTTAAAGCCAGAATTTTTACAATTATAAATAAATAATATCAAATGAATAACCCGCCTAATATTGAAATCTTGTTTCTATACATAACAAGGTAGACAATCCTAACCCTGATGAAATTCGAGCAGGACGAAGATCAGTATTTGACACCTGGGTTAAGAATATACCATCGTCTCTTGATCGGAATCTCCCACAGTATGTACAGAAAGTGGATGTCTTGCTTATGGAAAAACAATATGTTATATTACAGCAAACTTTTTATTCTTGCGGGGGAACCAAAAAGATCTAAAAGTTTTCATGGCACGCCTGAAAAGATTTAACAAATTTTTGTAGTGATGAACTTGTTTATTTTCACATATATATTTCATTTTAAAATGAATGTGAAGGATGTGCCTGCTTTCGAGAGCAAATCAGATTAAAGTGATTGTAATCTTCTTTGTACTTTCGCTTGCTTCTTTGCTTTTCATTTAACAGTTTATTTTTCAGAGTTCCAAACTTGAAGTATTTCTCCATCGCTAATCAATGAACAAACTTTATTTATAAGCATCAAATTGGAATGGAACAGTCTATATTATTATAATATAATTAGAGCGATTGAGTTGTCCCGAGATCTCGCTAGCAATTTTAAATATTTTTTAAAACTCCCACGGCAAATCTGCAAAACTCACGTGGCACAATAGTTTGCCACGGCACACAGTTTTGGAATCACTGTAATACAGGGATTACAAAGCAGTCATATAAATTGGCTGCTACACTGCATTTTATTCACTGCATCATGTCCAAAGCATTTTTTCCCTTTTTAAATAGCGTGAAAAATGATTAGAATCCCTGTCTTGTTTTTACAGCTCAGGGTCTCATTTACTGTCACAGTCATCAGACAGGAAAGGCGGTAAAATCTGCAATGTAGACAGCAATAAAAAAAACTGATAGGGGTTCTAACCTTACCTTAAAGCGGATCTCCACCCTAAAGTGAAGATCCGCTGATCGGAACCCTCCCCCCCTCCGGTGTCACATTTGACACCTTTCAGGGGGAGGGGGGTGCAGATACCTGTCTAAAGACAGGTATCCGTACCCACTTCCGGCCCGCAGTCTCGGGCAAAAGACGGGCTTTTCCCGTTGTGTGCTGGGAACTCTCAGCTCCCAGCACACAGCGGGAGCCAATCGCGGGCGCAGCGCGACTCGCGCATGCGCCGTAGGGAACCGGGCAGTGAAGCCGGAGCGCTTCACTTCCTGGTTCCCTCGCCGTGGATGGAGGGGGGAGCAGCAGGGTGAAGAGCGATCGCTCATCCTCTGCTGCGGACGCCGCTGGACTCCAGGACAGGTAAGTGTCCTAATATTAAAAGTCAGCAGCTGCAGTATTTGTTGCTGCTGGCTTTTAATATTTATTTATGGTGAACCATCCGCTTTAAGCCTAGTACACCCCTAGTTTTTGATGAACCTAGCGGGCTGAATGAAAACCGAACAAAACTGGCAACTCAGGTCAGAGCCGCTGTTCGAACAATCTAATGTTAGTTCAGTGATCTCCTCTGCTGCTCTATTGTGTTCTGACCGGGGGACAGCCCCCGCCTGAACTCTCCGATCAGCAATCTCAGCCATTGTCTGAAATCGCTGATCGGCAGCTGGCTTGCAGACCCATTTCGTTCATGCCCCTTCGACAGAAGCCAGCCGACTGCAGAACACACAGGCCGAATGTCGCACGACATTTGGCCCGTGTGCACAGGCTTTACTTTACTAAAAAAAAATCTTAAAATTGTTTTAACTTTTGGTAATAGGTCAAAACCTGTAGAGACTAATGCAAAATTTTAGAACTTGAGTATATGTGCATTTTTTCTGTTGTTGACAAGATATGTTTTAATGTCAAGGCCAGACATTTTTTTTATGACTATGTATCCATGCCTATTTATAAATTTTTTGATATTATGATAAAAATAAAGTAAAATTAACTTAAAAAAATTATTGTCACTTATCTTTAACACTTTTTTGCTGCTAAAAAAAACAAACCATGAGGGATCTTCTATTCAATACCTGTTGGTAATTTTCCTTTCCTGCAGCATCTAAATCTGTATACGGTGGTGTTAGGTTCTGCTGCCTTAATTTCATAGGACTGATCATTTATAAATGAAGAAAGCATTAGCTGACAAGAATTCTTCAATTTAGTATGACCTAAATATATTTTCTGCATCCCACTCGTGTTATTTAATATTTAATTCCCATTGTATACTGCCATGATGCATGGTCATCATGTTTGCAGATAGGACCTCTTACAAGCCCAATGTTTTGAAACAAATAGTGTCAGACAAAAGGTATACTGCTCTCCAGTAATACACGTTTTAGCGTTTTAAAAGGGGTTGTAAAGGTACAATATTTTTTCCTAAATAGCTTCCTTTACCTTAGTGCAGTCCTCCTTTACTTACCTCATCCTTCGATTTTGCTTTTAAATGTCCTTATTTCTTCTGAGAAATCCCACACCTCCCAACTTTTCAACTTCAGAATGAGGGTGCCGCGGGGATTGGAGTTGTTGAGCGGGGGGGGGGGTGTACCATGGAGAGCGGGGGGGTTTTCCGCGGATCACAGTTGTTGAGCGGGGGGGGGGGGGGTGTTCCACGGATCGGAGTTGTTTTGGAGCAGGGGGTAATCGAGGGGCTCTAGCCCTGCCCGCGAAATCCGGGACGGTTGGGAAGTAAGAGAAATCCTCACTTCCTGTTCTGCTGTCTGTAACTCCACACAAGGCTTTCTCCCTGGTGTGGAGTGTCATGCTCCGCCCCTCCCTTGGACTACAGGAGAGTCAGGACGCCCACTGACACACAGCTCCTTTCTCTATCTGCAATGGAGAGAGCGTCCTGACTCTCCTGTTGTCCAAATCTCACTTCCCACAGTGATGCACAAAAAAGCCTCCCATCAAGTCTAATTCTCCAGGGACTGGGACACCATTATTTGACTTTGTAAGACCTGACAGTTGTGTGGTAGTGATGATTCTAATGGAAATATCTTGCCACCGAAATTTCAGATAAGACAGCATGCGATGCAACTTGCTAGCAACTACACAAAATGCGGCCTTTAAACATTCAATAGTTGCACTTATATTTTATATACAGTCCTGCAAAAAAAAGCAGTGCAATCTCTGCCATCTGCTTACAATCTGTAAGACTTGGCCTTGAATGTAGCAGAAACAAAGGGAATCAAATCATTCCATAACTTGTAGATTGGTAGCATACGTTCAGAGTCAGAGGATATTGACTAATTATAATGCATAGTATTTAAAATATCTTTCATGTATTGCAGTGTGAAGAGCTTGGGATCAGGAAGTGATTATTCACCTTTTCTGCAAATTACTGGAATCTCTGCAGCGGATTTGCTTTACACATATGACCAGGTACTGTGAAGAGAGATAAATAATGCAAAGCTTTTTTTCACACTTACTGCACGCTAAAATGGAAATGTCTTTCCGATAGAAGTTTTAATATTATATGCAAATTATGTTGATATTTATGGCCAATGTTCATATACATAATTATTCAGGCCCATTGCTTTAAAGATAAGAATTCAGTATTTCAAGTGGCATACCCTAGGGGTAGCAGTAGGTAAGGTTTTTTACCTTATCTCTTAGGCCGCGTACACACGATCGATTCAAACCGATGAAAACAGACTGAGGTTCAGTTTCCATCGTCCAAACCGATCGTGTGTAGGCCCCATCAGTCCGTTATCCTTCGGTCTAAAAACAGAGGGCTTGCTTTAAAATTGAACCGATGGACGGCTAACCGTTAGGTCAAAAAAGATCGTTAGTATGCAAAAGCATCAGTTAAAAATCCACGCATGCTGAGAATCAAGTCGACGCATGCTTGGAAGCATTGAACTTCATTTTTTTCAGCACGTTGTTGTGTTAAAACACAACAACGTGCTGAAAAAAATGACACGATCGGTTATTTAACTGATGGTGTGTAGGCACATTAGTCCATCAGTCAGCTTCATCGGTGAACTGATGAAAACGGTCCTTTGGTCCGATCTCATCGGATGGACTGATCGTGTGTACGTGCCCTTAGACTGTCAGTTGCCTCTTACTTTATGGATACTCCTGAAACTGTACAGCTATGGAAGACTTTTACCAACTGTATAATAGTGTGCTAACGAGAAAAAGTTGCATGATTTCAGCATTATTGATATACTGAAACTAAAATGTTTTGTTGTATTTTTTCCTTTTTATGGTATGATTGATAATTTTTAGTGTACATTTTACACTTTACTTTTTTTGGTGTCAATTATTTTCTTTATATGAATTAAAAAGGAAAATAATAAGAAGCTGTTTTTTGGCACAGGAAGAGGAGAGGTGGAAGGCGCTTCGCCTTCTGTAACCCTGAGGGGCTATTTAAAGACTAAGTTCACCTTTGGACCATGTTACATTTAACATGTTTCAGCTCTTACCTTTTATTCCTGTTCTTCTCCCCGCCCCCCACTGTCACTTTCTGAAAGCAACACAACAGATTCCTGGAAAATAATAATGTACAAGTATCATCTTCCACTTTTTCAGACAGACTTGTAGTTTCAATGGCTGCGGGGGCTCTGATGAGCGCTCTCATAGTCCACTGATGTGTCCTCTGGCTTTCAAAAAGCCCATACAGAGGTATGGGTTCAAAGCCAGAGAATGTGTCTACAGGAGCCCACATAATACCCTTGATCCAATGTTCGCAGGTGCAATGCTTTCCAGCAGGGCCGGCCTTTGCGTTGTGCGGGAAGTGCGGTCGCACAGGGCGCCATAGCAACATGGGCGCCTTGCGACCGACACAGATTCTTCAATAATTCATACTAAGAAATGGGCGGGGGGGAGCGCGCCGCCGGCGCCCCCCCCCCCCCCCGCGCGCGCGACTGCAGAGTACTTTGGCGGGTGACAATGGCATGGCGCGGTACCGGATGCCTAGCTTTGCGGGGGGGGGGGCGAGCCGTCGGCACACCCGGGACCTGGCCGAAGCGATCCCCCTACTCTGTGGCAGCTTCGCACGTCTGAGGAGTCTCGACTCTCGGCTGCTTTGCCTGTCTCAGTCACAGGCAGCCGAGCAGTGAAGCCGCCTCCCCCTTGTCTGCACTGTGCTGTGTGTGCAGCACGCAGCAAGTACATAATTTATCTGTGCCTGCTTTACAGGTCTGAAGGGGGGGGGGTGTTCTGTATTTTAGGGGGTTCTTTATTGGGGGGGTGTTCTGTATTGTGGGGGTTCTGTATTTTTGGGGTGGAGTTCTGTATTTTAGGGGGGTCTGTATTGTAGGACGGGGGATCTGTATTTTAGGGATGGTGTTCTGTATTGAAGGGGGATGGGGGGTTCTGTATTGTGGGGGAAGGTTCTTTATTGTAGGGGGATCTGCACTGTAGGGGGGTACTGTATTGTAGGGGGGGGTTCTGTATTGTAGGGGGGGTTATGTATTGTAAGGAGGGGTCTGTATTGTAGGGGGATGGGTCTGCACTGTAGGGGGGTCTGCGTAACATGCAGGGGGTCCAGAACTGTTAGGGGTGCGTCTGTGTAACATACAGGTGTCTGGGGCTGTGTAATGTAAAGGGGTGCAGAGGTGCAGGGTGCTGTGTAATGTAAAGGGGTCCAGAGCTGTGGGGTGCTGTGTAATGTAGGGGGCCCAGTGGTGCAGGGTGCTGTGTAGTGTAAAGAGGTCCAGAGGTGCTGTGTAATGTGCAGGGTGCTGTGTAATGTAACAGGGCCCAGAGGTGCAGGGTGCTGTGTGTAATGTAAAGGGGTCCAGAGGTGCAGGGTGCTGTGTAATGTAAAGGGGCCCATAGGTGCAGGGTGCTGTGTAATGTAAGGGGTACAGAGGTGCAGGGTGCTGTGTGTAATGTAAAGGGGTCCAGAGGTGCAGGGTGCTGTGTAATGTGAAGGGACCCAGTGATGCAAGGTGCTGTGTGGTGTAAAGGGGTCCAGAGGTGCAGGGTGCAGTGTAATGTAAAGGGGTCCAGATGTGCAGGGTGCTGTGTAATGTAAAGGGGCCCAGAGGTGCAGGGTGCTGTGTAATGTAAAGGGGCCCAGTGGTGCAGGCTGTTGTGTAATGTAAGGGGGGGTCCAGTGATGCAGGGTGATGTGTAATGTAAAGGGGCCCAGAGGTGCAGTGTAATGTGAAGGGGTCCAAATGTGCAGGGTGCTGTGTAATGTATAGGGGTCCAAAGGTGCAGGGTGCTGTGTAATGTAAGGGGCTCAGTGATGCAAGGTGCTGTGTGGTGTAAAGGGGCCCAGTGATGCAAGGTGCTGTGTGGTGTAAAGGGGTCCAGATGTGCAGGGTGCTGTGTAATGTAAAGGGGCCCAGAGGTGCAGGGTGCTGTGTAATGTAAAGGGGCCCAGTGGTGCAGGCTGTTGTGTAATGTAAGGGGGGTCCAGTGATGCAGGGTGATGTGTAATGTAAAGGGGCCCAGGGGTGCAGTGTAATGTGAAGGGGTCCAAATGTGCAGGGTGCTGTGTAATGTATAGGGGTCCAAAGGTGCAGGGTGCTGTGTAATGTAAGGGGCCCAGTGATGCAAGGTGCTGTGTAATGTAAAGGGGTCCAGAGATGCAGGGTGATGTGTAATTTAAAGGGGCCCATAGGTGCAGGGTGCTGTGTAATGTAAAGGGGGGTACAGTGATGCATGGTGATGTGTAATGTAAAGGGGGCCAAAGGTGCATGGTGCTGTGTAATGTAAGGGGCCCAGTGATGCAAGGTGCTGTGTAATGTAAAGGGGTGCAGAGATGCAGGGTGATGTGTAATGTAAAGGGGACCAGAGGTGCAGGGTGCTGTGTAATGTAAGGGGGTACAGTGATGCAGGGTGCTGTGTAATGTAAAGGGGTCCAGAGCTGTGGGGTGCTGTGTAATGTAAGGGGCCCAGTGGTGCAGGGTGCTGTGTAGTGTAAAGAGGTCCAGAGGTGCAGGGTGCTGTGTAACGTGCAGGGTGCTGTGTAATGTAACGGGGCCCAGAGGTGCAGGGTGCTGTGTGTAATGTAAAGGGGTCCATAGGTGCAGGGTGCTGTGTAATGTAAGGGGTACAGAGGTGCAGGGTGCTGTGTGTAATGTAAAGGGGTCCATAGGTGCAGGGTGCTGTTCAATGTAAGGGGTACAGAGGTGCAGGGTGCTGTGTGTAATGTAAAGGGGTACAGAGGTGCAGGGTGCTGTGTAATGTGAAGGGGTCCAGTGATGCAAGGTGCTGTGTGGTGTAAAGGGGTCCAGAGGTGCAGGGTGCAGTGTAATGTAAAGGGGTCCAGAGGTGCAGGGTGCTGTGTAATGTAAAGGGGCCCAGAGGTGCAGGGTGCTGTGTAATGTAAAGGGGCCCAGTGGTGCAGGGTGTTGTGTAATGTAAGGGGGGTCCAGTGATGCAGGGTGATGTGTAATGTAAAGGGGCCCAGAGGTGCAGTGTAATGTGAAGGGGTCCAAAAGGTGCAGGGTGCTGTGTAATGTAAGGGGGGTACAGTGATGCATGGTGATGTGTAATGTAAAGGGGGCCAAAGGTGCTGTGTAATGTAAAGGGGCCCAGAGGTGCAGGGTGCTGTGTAATGTACAGGGGTCCAAAGGTGCAGGGTGCTGTGTAATGTAAGGGGCCCAGTGATGCAAGGTGCTGTGTAATGTAAAGGGGTCCAGAGCTGTGGGGTGCTGTGTAATGTAAGGGGCCCAGTGGTGCAGGGTGCTGTGTAGTGTAAAGAGGTCCAGAGATGCTGTGTAACGTGCAGGGTGCTGTGTAATGTAACGGGGCCCAGAGGTGCAGGGTGCTGTGTGTAATGTAAAGGGGTCCATAGGTGCAGGGTGCTGTGTGTAATGTAAAGGGGTACAGAGGTGCAGGGTGCTGTGTGTAATGTAAATGGGTACAGAGGTGCAGGGTGCTGTGTAATGTGAAGGGGCCCAGTGATGCAAGGTGCTGTGTGGTGTAAAGGGGTCCAGAGGTGCAGGGTGCTGTGTAATGTAAAGGGGTCCAGAGCTGTGGGGTGCTGTGTAATGTAAGGGGTCCAGAGGTGCAGGGTGCTGTGTGTAATGTAAAGGGGTCCATAGGTGCAGGGTGCTGTGTAATGTAAGGGGTACAGAGGTGCAGGGTGCTGTGTGTAATGTAAAGGGGTACAGAGGTGCAGGGTGCTGTGTAATGTGAAGGGGCCCAGTGATGCAAGGTGCTGTGTGGTGTAAAGGGGTCCAGAGGTGCAGGGTGCAGTGTAATGTAAAGGGGTCCAGAGGTGCAGGGTGCTGTGTAATGTAAAGGGGCCCAGAGGTGCAGGGTGCTGTGTAATGTAAAGGGGCCCAGTGGTGCAGGGTGTTGTGTAATGTAAGGGGGGTCCAGTGATGCAGGGTGATGTGTAATGTAAAGGGGCCCAGAGGTGCAGTGTAATGTGAAGGGCTCCAAAAGGTGCAGGGTGCTGTGTAATGTAAGGGGGGTACAGTGATGCATGGTGATGTGTAATGTAAAGGGGGCCAAAGGTGCTGTGTAATGTAAAGGGGCCCAGAGGTGCAGGGTGCTGTGTAATGTACAGGGGTCCAAAGGTGCAGGGTGCTGTGTAATGTAAGGGGCCCAGTGATGCAAGGTGCTGTGTAATGTAAAGGGGTCCAGAGATGCAGGGTGATGTGTAATGTAAAGGGGCCCATAGGTGCAGGGTGCTGTCTTATGTAAAGAGGTCCAAAGGTGCAGGGTGCTGTGTTATGTAAGGGGGTACAGTGATGCAGGGTGCTGTGTAATGTAAAGGGGACCAGAGGTGCAGGGTGCTGTGTAATGTACAGGGGTCCAATGGTGCAGGGTGCTCTGTATTGTAAATGGGTGCAGGGTGCTGTGTAATGTAGAGGGGTCCAGAGGTGCAGGGTGCTGTGTAATGTAGAGGGGACCAGAAATGCAGTTGTGGAGAGGGGGTACACAGTAGTGACAGCGATACTGAAGGATGCAGGGGGCACAGTGGGGTGTTTTTTTCATTTTACCGTGGGGGGGCAGATATAGGATCCGCCCCGGGTACCAAATGCTCTAGGTACGCCTGGCAAGCCACAGGCGGATTCTGCCAGAAAGACGGTGTGGGCGGCTGTCCTTGCCTTGCTATGAGGAGCAGGGATGAGGAGTGGGATGAGGAGCTCATATGCCATGCGCACTGAGAAGACAAAGGAGGGCATGAATCCACAGACGCAGGCAGCAAATGTAAAAACCTTTTTCTGTAAGTAAATTCTTTTTTTTATAAATGCAGTGTACTGCTTAATGTCTGTTTTGTATTTTCTTATTTAAATGGGGTGTTTCTTAAAGGAACAGTAAATTCAAAAGTTACATTTTTTTTATTGTAATTATGTTTGATATTTGATTGTAAATTTCCAGGTAGTGTTATTATACCGTGTGATATACAGTATATGTGGCGTTATTTTAGCATGTGATTTGCAGTATATGTGGCGTTATTTTAGCGTGTGATTTGCAGTATAGGTGGCGTTATTATACCATGTGAATAAAAGCTGTATTTTTATCATAGCTTGTAATCTGGTTTTTGGGAACTTAACAGAATGAAAGGCTTTAAATGGAGCCGGTATTGGAGAAATGGGTGTGGACACTGAAAGGGTGTGGTTACTGAGGGGTGTGGTTATTAATGGGCGTGGTTACTGAGGGGCGTGGTTACTGTGGGGCGTGGTCACTAGGGGGCGCTGTAAAGCTTTCTCGCACAGGGCGCCTAAAGGCCTAAGGCCGGCCCTGCTTTCCAGGCTTCTGGAAGAAAAAAAAAAATCAAATTTTTTCCTAAAAAATACTGTACATGTATTTTTTTTTTTTTTATCAAAAGATGAACTTAGACTTAAAGGCCTATTGCACCTTTATAAACCCAAAACCACTTTATTTCCACCTATCCTATTGGCTTACATTTATTTGATCTAAATAAAGGAATATCCGGATGTTTGCTGACATTTTGACCATAAACTGTCTAAAGCTGGCCATACACTGTACAAATTATAACTGGTTGTCTACTGAAGAGTGGTTGCATCCAATTAGATGCAGTGTGGGAGCAATTGGACCACTAGCTGCCATGTTAGTTCCTATTTTCCTCTACTTCCTGTCTCAGTTAGTGGTATTGACTTACAAACACTGGAGCAGAAGGTAAGCAGTGGCAAATAGGGATGAGCCGAACACTCCCCCGTTCGGTTTGCACCAGAACCTTCGAACGGACCGAACCCCATTGACATCTATGGGACTCGAACGTTCAAATTCAAAAGTGCTCATTTTAAAGCCTAATACTGTATGCAAGTAATTGTCGTAAAACATCTTTGAGAACCCGGGTCTTGCCCCAGGGAACATGTATCAATGGAAAAAAAGTTTTAAAAATGGAAGTTTTTTTCAGGACTCCTGAAAAAACAACCGTTTTTACAAAAAAAATTTCCATTGATACATGTTCCCTCTGGCAAGACCCGGGTTCTCAAAGACGTTTTCACAGGCAAACTATAGACACTCAGCAGGTACAATATTTAAAGTAATTTTTCTTTTTATTTTTTATTTAACCACTTAAGACCCGGACCAAAATGCAGGTAAAGGACCTTGCCCCTTTTTGCGATTCGGCACTGCTTCGTTTTAACTGACAATTGCGCGGTCGTGCGACGTGGCTCCCAAACAAAATTGGCGTCCTTTTTTCCCCACAAATAGAGCTTTCTTTTGGTGGTATTTGATCACCTCTGCGGTTTTTATTTTTTGCGCTATTAACAAAAATAGAGCGACAATTTTAAAAAAAATTCAATATTTTTTACTTTTTGCTATAATAAATATCCCCCAAAAATATATAAAAAAACATTTTTTTTCCTCAGTTTAGGCCGATACGTATACTTCTACGTATTTTTGGTAAAAAAAATCGCAATAAGCGTTTATCGGTTGGTTTTCGCAAAATTTATAGCGTTTACAAAATAAGGGATAGTTTTATTGCATTTTTATTGATTATTTTTTTTTTACTACTAATAGCGGCGATCAGCGATTTTTTTCGTGACTGCGACAATATGGCGGACACTTCGGACAATTTTGACAAATTTTTGGGACAATTGTCATTTTCACAGCAAAAAATGCATTTAAATTGCATTGTTTACTGTGGAAATGACAGTTGCAGTTTGGGAGTTAACCACAGGTGGCGCTGTAGGGGATGTGTGACCTAATGTGTGTGTTTACAACTGTAGGGGGGTGTGGCTGTAGGTGTGACGTCATCGATCGCGTCCCCCTATTACAGGGATGACGCGATCGATGCTGCGGCCACAGAGAAGCACGGGGAAGCCGTGTGTACACACGGCTCTCCCCGTTCTTCCGCTCCAGGGACGGATCGCCGCACTCCAGCGGCGATCGGGTCCGCGAATCCCGCGGTCCCGGTCCTGGAGCTTCGCCCGCGACCCACGGCTGGGTACTAAAATCAACGTATATATACGTTGATGTGCCCAGCCGTGCCATTCTGCCGACGTAAATGTGCAGTAGGCGGTCCTTAAGTGGTTAAGCATCATTAAAATCACTGCTCCTCAGGAGCAGTGATTTTAATGATGCTTTAATAATAAAAAAAAAGAAAAATTCCTTTAACTTCTTGAGATCCGCGCTATAGCCGAATGACAGCTTCAGCGCGCATCTGAATATCCAACAGGCCGTCAGTGGGGAAACTCTGTGTTGGCCGTGTCCCTTGGACACAGCCAATCACAGATCGCCGCGAGCGGCCAATCAGAGTGTGTCAAATCAAAATAAATCAATGTGTGGCCAATCAAAATGTGTCAAAAGTGTCCAATGTGTCCGCCATAACGTCCCAGTCCCAATAAAAATCGCAGATCGCCGCCATTTCTAGTAAAAAGAAAAAAAAAAAGAATCTTTCCCCTATTTTGTAGGCGCTATAACTTTTGTGCAAACCACTCGCTTATTGCGATTTTTTTTTTTTTTACCAAAAATAAGTAGAAGAAAAAAAAAAAAGTGTTTTTTTGTTTTAAAATATTTATTATAGCAAGTAAAAAATTATGTATTTTTTTCAAAATTTGTCGCTTTTTTTTGTTTATAGCGCAAAAAATAAAAACCGCACAGGCGATCAAATACCACCAGAAGAAAGCTCTATTTGTGGGGAAAAAAGGACGTCAATTTTGTTTGGGAGCCACGTTGCACGACCGCGCAATTGTCAGTTAAAGCAACGCAGTGCCAGAAGCTGAAATTTCACCTGGGCAGGAGGGGGGTATATGTGCCCAGTAAGCAAGTGGTTAAATATTGTACCTGCTGGGTGTCTATAGTATGCCTGTGAAAACGTCTTTAAATAGTACAATCCCCTGCCTGCCAGTAAATTAGGAAGAACTGATCTAGCTAAACTATACAGTGTATAAATATATGTACAACACCTGGGATGTATATTTATCCTCTACACACTTTAACATTAACTGACTAGCCTGCCTGCCTGCTCTATCTACCTGCAAAAAATTACACTCTCTCTGTCTCTCTCTGTTCTCTCTAACCACCGCCGCAACACACTACATAAGGCAGACCTGCAGGCGGTCTTTTATAGTGTGGGGCGTGTACTAAACCCCCTGAGCCATAATTGGCCAAAGCCACCCTGGCTTACGATGTTCGAGTTGAACATGAGTTCGCCTCGAATACCAAGCTCATCCCTAGTGGCAAACAGCCAATCAGGATCATGCTTTAAAATTGAGCAAGACTCTGGTTGTTGCTAAAGGTAACAACTACGGCCCGGATTCAAAGCACTTGCGCCGACGTATCTCCAGATACACTGCGTAAGTACAAATATGCGCCGTCGTAGAGTGGGCGCATATTTACGCTGGACACATGTGGCTTTCCCATTGATTTTCTATTCAAATATGCAAATGAGGGAGATACGTCGATTCACGAACGTACTTGTGGCCGGCGCATGCTTTACATAGTTACATAGTTAGTCAGGTTGAAAAAAGACACAAGTCCATCCAGTTCAACCATAAAAAAAAATAAAAATAAAACAAAGTAAAACACAGTACATCCTCCCATACACCCAACTCCATACCCACAGTTGATCCAGAGGAAGGCAAAAAACCCCAGCAGAGCGATGATCCAATTTGCTACCGGAGGGGAAAAAATTCCTTCCTGATCCCCCGAAAGGCAATCGGATTAAGCGGTTTGCGTAAGTTTTACGTTCAACATAAAGTTGTTCCCCATAGATGAGGCTCAACCCATGCAAAGGTATGGACCAGGGAACACAAGCCTACGTATTGCACATAGGACGTCTGTGAATATGGGCTGACATGGGTCTGGCTGGGGGTAAGCTACGTTCACGGGGTACACAGTGATCCGGCGTATCTTAGGCAGTTGTTCCGACGTGGTTGTACGCATGCGCACGGGGATACGTCCATGTCCCGACGAATGCGCAGTTCATTTTAAGTACTTGTCTGGCGCCCGGCCCATCATTTGCATGGGGTCACGCTTCATTAACATGGATCACGCCCACTTCCACTTACGCCGACTTACGCCTATGAAATATACGCTACCCCGGCGCATAGTTGGGAGCATTTGTTTGTGCATTCCATGCTTGCCTCTCCGCGCTGCGCCGGCGTAGCGTAAAAGAGATACGCTACGGCGGCATAAATATGCGCAGCGATGTATGTGAATATGGGCCTACTTGTTTTGCTTCTAGTTTTGTTTGCACCAGTTTTTGTGCATTGGTCATGTCCATCCTGACATGTAAAGTTTATGGGCATCAAAAATGACATGGGGTACTTCACCTCCACAACCCTAGAGTCATAAAGGCTACACAAACACACATTTGCTGATTCAATTGGTTTATTTGCTCTAGAGCACAATAAAAAAATTCAGACTGTTCCAGTTGGCTCCAAATGTCCCGCATTAGGAGAGTCATTTCCTCTTTTGAAGTCAAATCCCTATGTCCCCTTTCCTCCTCAGTTGTCCCTTTTTTTTGGTCTGATGAGAATGTTTAGATCTCTATCAAAAATGCATACTATACCTACCAAAAGTGTTTTACTGCACTAAACATATCATCCAGCCTTTAGCTTTGAGGGCTGATCAGTGTATTCTGGTTGAGGGGGGGGGTCCCCCTGTCAGAATGCAATAGGGTTGATTTATTAAAACTGCCAAGTGCAAAATCTGGTGCAGCTCTGCATAGAAACCAATCAGCTTTCAGTTCTGGGTGGATAGATAGGTGGTCAATATCCAAAGTGAGTGCGCATCTATGTGGGGCATTTGAAGTGAGCACAAGAAGAGCACCTGTCTTAACTGAATGTTATGAGCATGAGCACTTTAACTACGAGACTTGTTTAATATTTTCCTTAATTTTAGTTTAATTATGGACTGATGGTCAACTAATGCCAAACACCTAGCACAGTGAATATTTACACACAACAAACCGGGATTATTTTCAACCAAAGCCAATAAAATTACAAAATTACATTCAAACAGATCCCTATTCTTGTGTGAATTCTGTTCGAATTAAACCCAACACATAAGAAACAGTGCTCCTCTGTAACAGTTTTGTCTGATCTAAAAACAAAACAAAACAGTTGAACAATTGAACAGTTATTTTTCTTTCCTAAGGACTTTCTGTCACATTCTGAAAACGGTATGCTTTCAATTCCAGACATATACTATAGCTTCGTACCCCATGTATCATTCTGTTTATGAAACGGTGGATCTGGTGTCACGTCTTTTGGACCAAGGATTTAAGTATCATCAAGCTGTTGGAAGAATTTGGGGTGAATTGGCTCTACGTCTGGCTGATGATGTCATCTTGAATTTTGACTGTCTGCAGTATGCGGAGACACTAAAGTCAATTGTCAGTGAATTACAAATCTTTTATGGACATACATTTCAGGAACATAACCTATCTTTGGGTAAGCATTAGGATGTCAGTGCTGAACTCCAGCCAATACCTTTTTTATTTTAATATTTATTGCAGTACGGAAGGGTTAAAACACCTGTATTTGTGAAGGTTTTACTGCTTCCTGTGAGTCCACTAAGGAGATCCTTTAGTGACTCCAGGTCCAGGACAAGAAATATAAGGATAAGACTTACAAGTAGAGTTGAGCGGACACCTGGATGTTCGGGTTTGGCGGGTTCCAATGATGGGACACTATTTCTCCCACTGACACCAATGATGGGACACTATTTCTCCAACTAACACCAATGATGGGGCACTATTTCTCCCACTGACACCAATGATGGGGCACTATTTCTCCCACTGACACCAATGATGGGGCACTATTTCTCCCACTGACACCAATGATGGGACACTATTCCTCCCACTGACACCAATGATGGGACAATATTCCTCCCACTGACACCAATGATGGGGCACTATTTCTCCCACTGACACCAATGATGGGGCACTATTTCTCCCACTGACACCAATGATGGGACACTATTCCTCCCACTGACACCAATGATGGGACACTATTCCTCCCACTGACACCAATGATGGGGAACTATTCCTCCCACTGATACCAATGATGGGACATCATTCCTCCCACTGACACCAATGATGGGACACTATTCCTCCCACTGACACCAATGACGGGACACTATTCCTTCCACTGACACCAATGACGGGACACTATTCCTCCCACTGATACCAATGATGGGGCACTATACCTCCCACTGACACCAATGATGGGAGACTATTCCTCCCACTGACACCAATGATGGGAGACTATTCCTCCCAATGACACCAATGATGGGACACTATTTCTCCCACTGACACCAATGATGGAACACTATTCCTCCCACTAATACCAATGATGGGGCACTATTTCTCCCACTGACACCAATGATGGGACACTATTCCTCCCACTGACAACAATGATGGGACATTATTCCTCCCACTGACACCAATGATGGAAGACTATTACTCCCAAATTATTTGCCCTAAATGGGTGTTTTTTGAATAGAACAACAGAACAGTAGCTAAAGTGTTTATCTCACACTTACAGATATGGAGGAAACACTGCAAAATATAATTTGTTTGCCCTAAATGGATGTTTTTTGAATAGCACAATAGAAGAAAAGTATCTTGCAGAGTATCTTACAGTAACATATGCAGTGCTGGTGTAATTCGATTTTAGAAACAGGACAGACTTCTATATATTTATATTCCCTACAAGCACAAACAGGACGTTTCCCCTAACCTATCTTGCAGAGTATATCAGAGTAACACATGCAGTGCTGGTGATTCTGAAGCAGGACAGTCTGACTCCTATCTAAATTTCTCCCTGAGAGCAGCAGCAGCCTTTCCCTAACCTAACTAAAGCAGAGTGCAGAGTGACGAGCTGTGCTGTGTGCCTCTAGCTTATATAGAGGCTGGGTCACATGCTGCACTGGCCAATCACAGCCATGCCATTAGTAGGCATGGCTGTGATGGCTTCTAGGTCACACGAGAAAAACAAATGGTGATTGGCTGCCGTCCATTACATTGCCGAACTCCGAACCCGAACTTTCAGCAAATTATTCGGTTCGGGTTCGGATACAAAAAAAAAAAAAAGTTCGGTACGAACCCGAACTTTACAGTTCAGGTTCGATCAACCCTAATTACAAGTAAAATCTTCATCTTCGAGTACAGTACAGAACATGGGCTCTCTTAATCATAGACCCTTGGTTACATACAACCACCTTCAGGTGATTGGACACTGGCAAACCAAATTGTAGGACGGCCGTATAACCCCTCCCACTCTCAGCAATCCACAGTTTTGTAGCAAACAATAAAAAAAGTACCAGGACTGTGGGGAGGGTATTATTCTGCCCTGTACTATACTCCTAGAAAAGGATTTACTAATAATCTTTATTTCTTCGTTGTACAGTACAGGACAAAGGCTCCTTTAAGTCTTGGCCACGAAAAATCCCTGAGTAATAAAACTGAGGGGTGGACAACATGGCAACAATGTCAACAGGCCCAAAAACAAATGGAATCAGGCCCTGAACTCAGAGAATCTTGAAACACCTCAGAGGCCTGAATATCTGCCTGGTAGAAATTCACAAATTTGTACACTGACCAGGTTGCAGCCTTGTAAATCTGAGAAACATGACTGATACTGAAAAGCCCAAGTGGTACTGCCTAAATGGGTCAAGTGAGCCCTAACAGGAAAGAGAAGAACCTTCCTCTTCAAGATGTAACTGCCTTATTGTACCAGTCGCTCCGTGCGCCTGTTCCCTTTTACTATTACAGGCGCTTTTAGCGCTGTAATGCGTTTCATGCGTCATACATCATCGTCCGGCACTGCTCTGCTTTCCAGCGTGAAACGTGGAAGTGCGCCGCACACGGCGCCCTGTTTAAATTCAGTGCAATGCACTGCAGCTGATCTCCTGCCTATAAAGTCATTCAATGGAGATACAGATGTTGTTCTATTATTGTCAGCCGTAGCCTCTCAGGCCTAGCCTGTCAGCTCAGCCATGCTGCTGCCTTTGCTCCCTTTGCTGGAACACTGCTCCAGGAAACAACTACTACTTTGCTGCTAAGACTTCCTACAACAACTACATTGCTGGGAACTACCTTCATGCCATGAACATAGATATCTACAAACAGATAAGTAGTCATTCCTTCACTTGTAGTTCTATAGGAAGATCTAATGCTAATGCTTCATCTATAACAATTGTAGTATTACAAATACTGTGTGGATATTACTATATCTGGCCCAGATTCACAGAGCGATTACGCCTGCGCAACAGGAGATGCGCGTGCGTAAGTCGAAATGTGCGCGTGCGTTTCGATGCGCGGCATCCCCAGAACGAGATACGCAAAAAATCTACTTTTATTTGTCCCGCGTAATTTCGTTAGACTGGCGCATCCGTCCGCGCAAAAGTGCGCTAGACACACCATTGATTTGCTAGTCAAATATGCTAATGAGGGACTTACGGGGATCCACAAAACAACGTTGGGGCAGCGCAGGCGACGCAGTGTGCGCAACAGCAAAATGTCCTGTCTAAAATTAGAGCATATAAAAGCTGGTCTAAAAAGAGAAAAAAAGTCTACTTGTTAGATAAAGCAACACTGTTAGTGAGGAGCTCAGCAGTCACACGTGTTGCACAACAATCTGTATGCCAACATGCCAGGGGCATCGTCGCACATAGCTATACTACTGACTTTAGATGAACAAAGAAGGATGAGGGCACGGAGGATGGCACGGAGGATGGCACGGGAGAGGATATACCGCACCCGCATAGACCTGTTTGGCATGAGTGATTCTGAGGTGTTTCGCATCTTCAGATTCACCCCTCATGCCATCCTGGAATTAACCACAACCCTGCAGGAGGACATCACCAGCCCAACACACCGCTCACATGCAGTGCAGCCACTGGTCAAGGTACTGGCAACACTCCATGTCCTTGCCAGTGGCTCTTTTCAGCGTACAAGTGGAGTGGTGGCTGGGATGTCACAATCCTCCATGAGCAGATGTGTGCACCAGGTTGTCCCTGCAATTCTCAGACGCATGGCCAACCAAATCATCAAACCCACCACTGAGGAGCTGCGGCTGAAGGCAATGACAGATTTCTACAGAATTGCCAGATTCCCACGCACTGTGGGGGCCATTGATTGCACACATGTGGCACTCCAGCCCCCCCAGGAGACAGAGCACATGTACCGCAATCGGAAGCATTGGCATTCCATCAATGTACAGGTGATAGTCGATGCCCAAGGCCTCATATGGCACGTCCGTGCCAAACACCCAGGGTCCAGCCATGACAGCTACATACACAATCAATGCCACATCCGAATGGAATTCGAACAGAACGTGTATGGGGACACCTGGCTGGTTGGTGAGTGACATGGGTGGCAGGCATGACTATCCCCTCCCATGATGCACATCACAAGGGGCACATGCATGACTAACATCCTCCTTTCTTTTCCCTTACAGGTGACTCTGCATATCCACTGGGACCCCATCTTATGACTCCTATCCGGAACCCCCAAACCCCAGGAGAGGAAAGATACAATCAAGCACATGCCCAAACACGAGCAGTGGTGGAGCGCACCTTTGGCCTCCTAAAGTCACGTTTCCGATGCCTGGATAAGTCTGGGGGTACCCTCTTGTATTCCCCAAACTTTGTGTGCCAGATCATCGGTGCATGTTGCATGCTGCACAACTTCGCAGAAAGAAAGGGCCTGCAGATTGGCCTACGTGATGACCTGACCCCTGAACCAGACAATCCCACCCTAACCGAGGCTACCCCGTCTTCTGAGGGAAGAGCAGCCAGGAGCCAGCTCACATTGGGCATCTTTGCACGTTAAACAGACACATTAATCATGGCACAATGAGAATGCATGCATGCACAACACTGTGGTCCCTAGCACACACACCCCACATCCACATCAAATTGGATTGGCACCAGTCCACCATGCAGGACTTGTGAGCAGCAACGCCACGCCAAGGCTCCAATTATGTCACTGTACATTCATACTCCATTCACACGGACCTGGGGATCACTTCTCCCTGGTCCTGGGGAACCCTTCTCCACCAAAATTGAGGGTGACACCCCTTTTCCGGCAGGAATGTCACCCCCACATTCACACAGCATTTACAACCCAAAAAAAAAAATTACCTGCAAAAGCAAAAAATTCCAGAAAAAAAAAAATGGGAAAAACAAATTATTGCCCTTTGTGTGAGCCACGCCTGGGGCGCCCCCGGCCACGGCCCCGGCTTCTCAGGGGAGACTCATGGGGGAGGGGGAAAACTGGGGAAGGAGGAGCAGCCCCTGATCTCTGCCCACCTGGCGGCCTGCCCTCCAAGGCCACGGCTATTCTGTCCAGGGCAGCACCAAGTGTTGCCGTGTTGACCTGGATAGCCAGGGTAAGGGCCCTCACATCCTGCCCAACGCCTGCTGATGTCGTCTGCAGTTCGTTTAGGCAGGTTGTGAAAGCCCGGGAGTGGGAGTCCAGGTTCCCCAGCGTATCCTTGATGGAGGACAGGCTCTCCTCTATCCGCCTGGAGGAACTGGTCCCTTCTCAGAGTGGCGGGCAGGAGATCGGCCACCCCCCTGGTGGTCTGGGATGACATCCTGCCTCCAGCTGATGCTTGTGGCCGGGGAGAAGGGGAGGCCCTTGTGAGGGGAGCCATGTTGGGGGAGGAGGGGGGGGGGCTCCCCCTTAGGGAGGCCTGCCTGCTGCCAGCCAGAGGGGAAGAGTCCTCAAAAACCAAACGTCCAGTGCCTGACATGGACTCCTCCTCCTCATGATTCTCCTCCTCCTCATGATTCTCCTGCTCCTCTTGAACCTCCTCTGCGGACTCCGGCCTTGTTGGGGGGGCCTCATTAGGCTGCTGTCCTGGGGTTGGTGCGGTCAGGCCAGATGGCCCTGCACCCTCCTGCACATCTGTGGATGACACAAAACATTCACAGGTTGGAAGATCCACACACTTGCCACATATTCCCTTTCACCCCCTCCCCCACACATGCTACACACCTGATATTAAAAAAAAAAACTTACCTGGCACCACGGGCTCCGGACTTGAGTCAAAGCCGGGCAGGCCCTCAACTTCATGCCGATGAAAGGTCAGGGCCACCGCACGCTCCTCCGCTGTCAGCCTTATACGGCATGGTGGGCCCCCTCCTGTGCCCCTGGCATGGGCATGCATTCTGGCCAGCTTCTGTTTGACCAGACGCCGGAGGTCATTGATTTTTTTGTCAATCCCAGACCGGGTCCGTGTCTCCCCCTGCCCCGCTGAATTGACCTTCTCAGTGATCCTATCCAAAATCTCCCTCCTCCTGGCCGGGGTGGTGTTGGCACTCTCTGGGCCGTGGAGGTAACGCCCATACTCGCTAATGGCCCGGGCAAGAATTTGTTTTTCCACAACTGTAAAATTCAGCTTTCGTTTTCTCTCTGTCATCCTTCCAAAAAAACTCACTCCCAGTCAACAAAATTCACTCACACAAACAAGCCCAACCAATCAAGCAAAAACACACACAGAGAGAAAACTACTCAGCAATAAACAGTCACAAAAAAACAAAGCAAAAATACAGCAGGAAAACAAACAAACACAAATATATCAATCAAACAAACAGTCTCTCAAACACTTATCAAAAACCACTTTCAAAAATCTAATAACAAACACTTGATCACACAGAACACTAATCTGACAACTACAAAACACACCGCAACGAACAACAGGACAAAAGCACTTGGTTAAATGGGAAGGGACAAAGGGATGTACTTTTGCAATGCAAGTGCGTTTGTGTGTGTCTATTCATGCTGTTTGCGTAGTTCACAACGTTGCCCTAGTCCATTTCCAATTTCACTGATTGCGCCGCTCCCGAGTTGTGAGCATGCGCACAGCGGAGCTGACATGGTATGCTTCAAGCGCGCATGCGCGAGCCGGCCGGCCCTTCATTTGCATGGGGTCACGGCTCATTTCAACGTAACACACCCACGTCCTTCCCAATTTGTATTACTCCTCCTTACGCCTCTGAAAAAACGTTACGCATGCGCAATTTCCTGCGCAAAAGCTACGAGAATAGGGTGATTACGCTGCAAAATTGCGCAAGTCTAACATAAAGGCGGTGCGCTACGCCGGTCCAATAATGCGCAGATGTACCTGAATCTGGGCCGCTGTTTTTTGTATTTTTCTTGAATGTGATCGGGTTTTCCTTGCCAAGTAAAATGTCACCATACAGTTCTGGGGAAAGTTCCATTGCACAATACAAATTCCCTATGCAAAGTGGACATCCTATTTTTCTTTATCAAATCAACCCCAATGAGTAGACTGCAGGTTAGTTCGCTCATAACACTATACCTCTAAGTTCTGTTGTACTTCTTTCTAGATGCTGTGAAGGATGCAGTTGAAGGATTTCTTAAAGCAGCTACGGCTCTGCAAGAAAAAGCAGACAAAGCAAACAGAGAGAAGTGAGTATCTCAGATGTAAATATTTTATATGGCCATTTAACAGAAAGGATTTACAAGGCAACAGCAAAGTCTCGCAATAAATGCAAAGGAATACTGCTTCATAAGATTTAAATCAAACCGAAAGAGACTGGCCAGGACTACCTGGACACCACCACCCATTCTGGGACAAACTATCATCCCAAGCACCAAAGTCAAAAGCCTCGGAATCATTTTTGACTCTGACATCTCTTACGAAGAGTTGTTCCCTTCATCTCGAAAGAAGACACAGCAGTAGTGGTAGGGACAATTATTAACTTCAGGTTAGATTATGCAAATTCCTTCTACCTTAGACTCCCAAAATACAAGATTGCCTGTCTCCAAGTCGCCCAGAACACTGTGGCACAACTGATAACAGGGAAAAAACCCTAGGAACCAATCACCCCCTCCCTGAGATCCCTCCATTGGCTGGCCGTAAAGGACAGACTCGCATTTAAGGCCCTATGCCTGACGCACAAATGTGTACACGGAAGCGCCCCCCCCCCCCCAATATTTAAGTGAGAAAATAAAATACCAAAACCCCAATCGCATTCTTCGATCAACTAGACAAAAACTACTACTAATCCCCAAAGCCCGCTACAAGACCAAAGGAGAATGACGATTTGCAGTCCAAGGACCTCGACTGTGGAACGCATTATCGACTAACATTCGAATGGAAATTGATCACCTGGCCTTCAGAAAAAAACTCAAGACTCACCTATTCTGAAGGATAAACAGAAGGAAAATGGATGCCAAGTGCCTTGAGGCGATTCAGCTATCATTTGTAGCACTTTATAAGTTATTCACTCACTCACTTACTCAAGGCATTGAATTCCAGATTGTTCCAACCTGCTTCACAAATGCATATCAGAACCTAAAAAAGCCTGTATATACAGACCTTTTACCATAGGCTCGCATCAATATCAATGCGGTTGCAGTTGCGTTTTTTTTTTAGGCTTGTTTTGTGGTGCATTTTGCATTTTTAAACCCAGGCTTTTGATGTGTTTTTGCATGCAGTTTTCATGCGTTTTTCCCCCCCTCTTTAGCACACAGTGGTTTATTTACTAAAGGCAAATCCACTTTGCACTACAAGTGCACTGCAAGTGCAATTGGAAGTGCAGTTGCTGTAGATCCGAGGGGGACATGCAAGAAAAATAAAAAACTGATTTTTTACTTGTACATGATTGGATAGTAAAATCAGCAGAGCTTCCCCTGATTTCAGATCTTCCCCTTAGATTTACAGCGACTGCACTTCCAAGTGCACTCTCAAGTGCACTTGCAGTGCACTTGTAGTGCAGAGTGGATTTGCCTTTAGTAAATCAACCCCACAGTGTATAGCTGGTTGCTAAGGAGCAGACTGGAAAGCCGGGCACCGTGTCCTTAACAACTGATGAGTCTCTGTCCCCGCCACCCCAAAGCACCTTGTCCCCAAGTCATCACCTGTGTAAGATCATCTTCCAGCAGTGCAGATAGAAATATGCAGTACTATGTCTTGTGGACACCCTGCAGACCAGTCATCCAGTAAATAGCTAGTCAGCTGAGGTGACTGGTCTTCTTGTCAGAAAATGTTTCTGCTAGAACAGTTAGGAGGCAGCATTTCCTGATAAATTTGGGGAGAAATGTGCTAGAGGCAAGCTAAAGAAGGCTTTGGGGCCTGGGTTACTTGACTTTGGCCTAGTGTTGATTGACAAATACAGTGTACTGTCACGTGCAATCAGCTTGCAGTTGACATTAGTTTTGAAATGATTTGCAGATAATTCAGAATTAATGAGAGATCCATTTTATATGCAGTTGATCTCCTGACCTGCAGTTGACCTTCATCTAAGAGGACTTTGTGCGCTGGCGGTAAAATGCAGCTATTTTAAGCAGCGTTTTACCGGCATGTTTGCCACGATTTTCGGGCACTAGTGGGGAGATTTTAACCCCCGCTAGTGGCTGAAGCGGCGTTTTGTGGGCGGTATGGAGGCGCTACCCCATTGATTCCAATTGCCAGGGGTGCTATAGGAGTGGTATCGCCATTCGTATACATTGGACTTTTATTACACTTTAATCTTGTGCAAGAGGCACTGTTTTCACATATGGTTTCTAAAAACACACTTGTTTATATATCATTTTTTGTTTTTATTTTTATTTTTATTTATTTTTAGCGCAACTTCAATTTTTCTCCCATGTATTTAGTGTGTGTATAACACATAGCTGTTGCAGCTCTTAGTTTGTTTTATTTTTAGCGCGGTAATCTCTTTGCATTCTCCTCAGGTAAGTAAAACCCGGGGGGCGCAAATTGTAAGATGTTTTTTCACATTAATACATAGGATGCATTAAGGTAAAAAAACATGAACCTTTACAACCCCTTCAAGGGTTCATGTACACTTGCTTTGGCCTCTGGAAAGTGATCTGCAGTGGGACCCTTTTCAGAAGGTGCCGTGAGGAGTGCTTCCTCATTGCCTGTTTTGCCCCTAAAAACCTGCACCACCATGAGGCGCTTGCAGCGAAGCTCCCTTTACTTGAATGTAGTGTGTTTTCACTTGCATTAAGCAGACGGTAATTTTGGGGAGATCATTTTTGCTGCGGAATGTGTATACCAACATATATTGCCATTTTTGTAATTTGGGGGCATTAAAAAAATACACTCTCCCCAATCACAAGTGTAAACAAGGCCTAAATGTGTCTATGCAAGGGATGGCAAAGGTTAAAATCAAGACAGATTCAGATAGTTATGCCTGCGGTATCTTATATACATTTATTTATTTTATATAATGACATAACTATATTATTAGTGTTTTTATACTTATCTCAAGTTTCACCTTAAAACAGCATTCTGTTAAAAAAACATAACATCCCCCCTGACCTGGGAGAGAGGAAATATCAGTGCTATTGTTATATTTTACATGCTGCCTTTCGTTTTATTCCGCTATTCCCATTTCCATGGAGGAGTTTCCCTCCAGGAAAGCACACTGTTACTTAAATTAGCATAACCTTCATAGCTGTGAATTTCTTGTCCTTGACAGCCAGTAAGGCTCATTTCCCCAGCATGGAGAATAGGGTGCAACAGTCCAAGTATCATTTACTCTTGCTTGTGTAAAACTGCACCCGCTTTTGCATGTTTTACTGCAGTCATCTAGAATTTAAGAAAGTATCAAAGATATCACACAAAAAGAAAACAGAAAACAAAAACTGCTAGCACAGGTTCACAGATACAGAAAACCTATACAAAACATCAATAAATAAAGTGCAATATTTAATGTCTGTTACCACTTAACCCCCGGATCATATTGCTGCCCAAAGACCAGAGCACTTTTTGGGATTCGGCAGTGCGTCGCTTTATCTGACAATTGCGCGGTCGTGCAACGTGCCTCCCAAACAAAATTGGCGTCCTTTTTTCCCACAAATAGAGCTTTCTTTTGGTGGTTTTTGATCACCTCTGCGGTCTTTATTTTTTGTGCTATAAACAAAAATAGAACGTCAATTTTTAAAAAAATGCAATATTTTTTTCCTCAGTTTAGGCCGATACGTATTCTTCTACATATTTTTCGTAAAAAAAAAAATCACAATTAGCGTTTATTGATTGGTTTGTGCAAAAGTTATAGCGTTTACAAAATAGGGGGTAGTTTTATGGCATTTTTATTAATATTTTTTTTTTACTAGTAATGGCGGCGATCAGCGTTTTTTTTTCAGTACTGCGACATTATGGCGGACACTTTTGACACATTTTTGGGACCATTGGCATTTTTATAGCGATCAGTGCTATAAAAATGCTTTGGATTACTATAAAAATGCCGTTGGCAGTGAAGGGGTTAACACTAGGGGGCAGGGAAGGGGTTAAGTATGTTCCTGGGTGTGTTCTAACTGTATGGGGGGGTGGACTCACTAGGGGAAATCACTGATCTTCTGTTCATACATTGTATGAACAGAAGATCAGCATTTCCCCCGCTGACAGGATCGGGAGCTGTGTGTTTACACACATAGCTCCCGGTCCTAGCTCTGTACCGAGCAATCGTGTGTGCCCGGCGGCGATCGTACCCGCCGGGCACGTGCGCGGGACTCGGGGGGTGAGCAGGGACGCGCGCGCGCCCCCTAGTGGCCGCATAAGTAGCCGACGTAGAGCTACGGGCTCTCGCCCAGGAGAGCTGACCTGCCGCAGTAAAATGACGGCGGCTGGTCTGCAAACAGTTAACCACTTCAGCCCCGGAGGGCCATTTTTTGCGATTCGGCACTGCGTCGCTTTAACTGACAATTGCGTGGTCGTGCAATGTTGCACCCAAACATAATTTACGTCCTTTTTTCCCCTTTTTCCCCCCCAAAAATAGAGCTTTCTTGATTACCTCTGCAATGTTTATTTTTTGCGCTATAAACAAAAAAAAAAATGTCCTCTTTGGCCTATTCGAGAGTTTGACCACCTGGCAATTTCTTTTATATCTATTGGTAAGATCTCTGTGCTTGATTTCCTGGGTCTGCACACCTGCCATGTTCAATTTTAGGGTTTTCCGCTCCCCTTGTAGGATTTTTAATACTTTTATCAGCTATGAAGGATGCAGCAGGAAGATTTTTTAAAATAAATTCTATATTTCCAAAAATAATGGATTAAAAAACATCTTCTTATTCTTATCTGAATACATACCAGATGTGCCGTGCCAACTTTAGGGGTGAAAAGCTTGTGCTGCAAGATGCCATTCAAATAATCCCAATTAGAATCCATCACGGTCCTTCATTATGGCAGTACAGAAAGGTGGAGTTGGTACAGTTGCTGTTGTTTTATTTTTATTTTATTAGAATAGTTATTATTAGCTATGGTATTGTTAGGAACCATTGGAAAGTATCTGCACAAGCTACAGAATCTCCGTCCATATAATCTTGTATGAACAGAAATGTAGATCTTCACTAGTAAATATTTTGCATAACCAGGACAGAACACTAGGGAGGGACAGTATATAGCGGCGAAGAGTATTTAATAATTTTCCCTGGTCATGTAATGTAAAATTATACAATGACTTATTTTGACACATTGGGGTTAGTGAGAGAAGCTAACCAATAAATTAGATATAAATGGATAAGGTGAGATTCGCATGTGCCTTTATCAAAGAGAGAAGACTAGAGTTTTGCATAAATCTTTTAGCAATATTTTCCACAAGGTTTAGTTGGACAGAAATAGTATAACATATCAGGAGGGGGAGAGGACCCCAGGAAAAATAGGTATAAAGTGCGACCCCAAATGGTAATGTCATAAAAAATGTATACTTTTGTTTTAGACTTTTAGAAATTAAAAAAAAATAATAAACACAGCAAAAATGTAAGTAAGGCTGGGTTCACATCAACCGCATCCAATTCACATTACGTGCGAATGTGAATGGCTTTCAATGGAGCCTGTTTACACATGTCCTGCGTGGCTGCGGTGCAGTTTGAAAAAGGGTCCTGTGCATTTTTTGGTCCAGTTCAGGTGCAAATTCAGGTAAAAATTTGCACCTAAATCGGTGAACAGAAATGTGCCGGACTCTGGACTGCAAACTGCAGCCGGACATGCGTGAACCTGGCCGTACCCTTCACTAAAAATAACAACATTGTTATTCTAAAAACAACCAGAGTCCGGACTCGAAATGACTAAATCATATGAAAAGATTATTATAGTCACCAGAGCACTATACTCACCATCTGTGTCTCCCACTCAAATCAAAGCAAATCTGTATATACCAGGGGTGGCCAACCAGTGGCCCAGGGGCCACATGTGGCCCGCGGAGCCCTCTGATGTGGCCCGCAACCTCCTTCCCTGAAATGGTGGGTTGGCAAGCCCAGATCGCAGGTTGCCGACCTGCCATACCACAGCATCAGTGTTGTGAATGAAGCTGGTGGTAGAAGAAGCAATTGGCTGCGCAGCAGAGCCCCATAAGCCAATTCTTCCTCTACAGCGCTGTCTTTTGCTACAGGCGGAGTCTATGGCAAAGTTCAGCTAACCCGCAGGTTAGACATAGGTGCGCTAAGCTGCACCCGCAGTGTAGGTAAACTGCAGCACATCAGTGTGAAAGCAGTCTTAGGCCCTTTTGACACGATCAGCTCGACCAAATGGGACCCTCAATTCACCTCTATAGAGCAACAGATGTCCATTTACGCCCACCTACCTCCAATCCGAAAAACAAAAGGGAATTTGTCTCCTTTCATCAGGGCAGATCAGAAGGCCTATAGAGTAGCTGTGACCCTTCATATGCCCGCTCCCTTCATTGTGGCCCACGACTGGTTACCAAGTTGCTTAAGTGGCCCTCACTCTACAAAAGGTTGGGCACCCCTGGTATATACCAAAGTTAAAGTATGTGTGACAGTAGCCAAATCGCATGTCAAAACGCACCAGTGTGAACAGTTATTCATAGCTACTCTTTTACAGTTATAGCGCTCGAGCTCCAATCTGCCATGTTTTGGCACCATAGCTCTCCATATTATGTACTTTTCACATTTTGCTTGTTAGACTCCCACTAACATCTGATTCGTATTATGAAATTAATAGATTTTAAGCACATAGGAATCTATAAAGTAATATTTTATGTTTTCTTTTAATTTTCAGTCCACTGGAGGTGAGAAAAATTAACGATCAACTAATGCAAATTGAAAGAGCATTTATTGATCCTTTTGGAGTAGGCGGCAGCTTGAACTACAGGTAATTTGGTTTGATCAATTTTTTAAATGTATTAAAAAAATATGTAGCATGCAGATATGGATTCAAATGATTCCATATGTATAGAGATTCTGTCCCTCACTGTAAGCTTGAAGTGACTGGATGATTACACCGTTTATAGCTCTGCTTTTCTGGCTAAATTGTAGTGCATTCCATCAATGTGATTGGTGATAATCACAGTAAGTGGGACCAGGATATATACTGTATTGCTCTTTTAATTTCCAAAAAGCTTTAAAAAAACAGCAATCAAATGTTAGTCAAATGAAAATTATATTAAAGTAAGCAATACTAATGGAGATAATGGAGATATTTGCCAGCACACCTTTGGATCGACAAGAAAGCATGCAAAAAATGTTTTTTTTAATTTTTTATTGCATGATCACATCACAGAGCAGTGCAATGTTTCGAAGTCACGCAGGGCCCCTTCATCAGGCGTGTGTCTGAGTCGTTTTTTGGCTCAGACAAATATGATTGAGGGCAATGTAGCCTCTGTTCCAGCCATGGCTGTGCTGGGAGTAACCACAATTGCTCGCCTGGGGGTGTTATTACCATCCCAGGCCAAGGGTGGCAGCAGCAAAGTCAGGGTGTATTGGGTGTCACCCTCGGCGGCGAATCAGTGGGAGTGGTCGCCCCACTGTGCATGCTGGGGAGGGGTACTTAAGGGACAGACGCCATTGACAGGGGGACTGTTGTTCACGCCTCATGGCCCTCCTGGCCTGGGGTGCGTGTTCCTGAATCCTGACTTCGGGACCACGTTGGTCAGGGGTCACAGCTTCGCCTGCTAGGCCCAGTAGTCAGACTAGGCCTGCATTTGCAAGGTGATCCTGTGCTGTCCGTCCCTCAGGAGGAGGCCACTTAATGAAGGAAGCCAGGGGAGGACCTATTCTGGAGAGGACAATGCAAGAGGCTGGTATCTTCGGAGAAGGCCTGGAAACTTCATCGAAGGATGCACTATACACTGAGAGGCTCGACGGTGGTCGCCTGTCAGATCTAAGTTCTACAGAAGTTACTCTGGAGAGATCCTGGTGCTGAATCCTGTGTTAGGGGATTCTGGACCGAAAGTGTCTCCATTCAAAGGAAGGTCTTTGGCAGAGACTGTACTTTACTCCGTGCGCCATTCCGGCTGCTAGGCCAGTGAGAGTGACCTATCCGGGTGAGGAAAACCCACTCTGGCTAGAGTGGTGACGAGAACTGTTTTTCCACCCTGGACGGCAAGAAGATAGAGGTAACGTGCCACCCAAAATTACTCAGCAGCTCCTTCGGGGGTGGTGCTACACATGAAATAAAGAAACCAAGTCCATAAATGAAGGGTGGGTGTATATATGACACCATATATTCTTTTTTTATAATTCTTTATTTTATAACATTTTCCACTCTTATTTCTTCTTAATACAAACAGAAAAGTAAATGACTACATTTTGACATTTTTCTTTAACCATTTTCTTATTGGTCATTATGCTTCTCATCATGGCTCACAGATTTTGCCATCATATCTACTGTATATAGCAATGGCATCATACACTTCCTATTCCCCATATCTACCCTTCCTTTTAAGTCGCTTTCCCCCCCCCCCATTTCCCCCCCCCCAAAAAAAAAAAAAAAAAAAAAAACCTCCTCTAATCCTCCTCCTTCTTCAAAGGTCTCGCTCTCTGAATCTTATATAGGGTGTCCACACTTGGCTGTACTTCCCCTCTTGTTCTCTCATTCCCATCGTCAGGTTCTCCATCTGCTGAATTTCTGTTACTCTGCCCAGCCATTGCTGTCTGGTCGGCGCAAGCGTACTTTTCCACAAGATTGGAATGCAAGCCCTTGCCGCTGTCAGCAAATGTCTAAGCAGAGAATTTTTAAATTTTTCCATGGAGATTGGAAGGTCCAAAAGTAGATAGGTAGCTGGATTATCTCCCAAATCTATCTCTGTGATTTTTTTTACCGTTTCGGTGACCATTTTCCAAAAATCTCTCAGCTTTGGACACTCCCAAAATACATGCAACATGGTACCCTCTCCTTCTCCACACCGCCAGCACCGGTCTGATACCTCGGGAAATATCCTTTTTAATGCTGCAGGGGTTTTATACCATCTAGTCAGGATCTTATAAGCACCCTCTTGATATCTAGTAGCAAGAGAAGCTTTGTGTGTAAAATTAACGATTTTTTTTCTCTGCATCTCTGAGAATTTAGTCCCCATTTCTTTTTCCCAGGCTAGAATGAATGGTAATTCTTTTGGGGCTATTGATTCTTCTAAGAGAGTATACATTGAGGAGAGACCATGTCTCAGTGGGTCACCCTTCAGACATAGTTCCTCGTATTTTGAAAGGTCTCTAGTTGCTTTGCCAAGTGGATTCATTGCTCTAATAGCAGCTTTTAATTGGTTTGATCTCATTAAGTCTATTCTCTCTTCCCTTTCTCCCCCACTGCTCCTTTGATTCCCATCTTCAAAGTGTATTAGCCTACTCATTCCCGCGCGTCTAAGATTGTTAAAGTGTAGATCTGTGAGGCCTGGTTGGAATCTAGGGTTTCCCAGCACCGGGATTAATGGACTTGGATGTTCTGAGATTTTCGTTTTCTTAAATATTTTTTTTATAATTTGTAGTGTGGCTCCTATAGTAGGGTGTTTTTTCACTTCTTGTGGTATGTCTACCTCTTGAATCCATGCCATTCCCTCTAAAGGAATGTTCGTGATTTTTTGCTCCATGTGTATCCATGGTTTTACCTTCTGTTGGGTACACCACTCCACCACCCTTGCCATATGGGACGCATCATGATATCCCATTGGGTCTGGAAGTCCCACCCCTCCTCTTTCCTTTGGCAACATCAGAATCTCTCGCCGTATTCTAGGTGCTTTCCCTGCCCAGATAAACTTAGCGAATCTAGTTCTTAACTCTCTCAGGGATCCTAAGGGGATCTTTACAGGTAAGGTCTGAAATATGTATAGTAATCTTGGCATCACATTCATTTTTATAATGTTAATTCTTCCGAACCATGTAAAGATTTCCTTATCCCATCGTTGGAAGTCTGCTTTAATCTGCCTTACCAGGGGTACAAAGTTTAGCTCATAAATCCTTTTTAGATTTTTCGGTATCTTTGTTCCCAGGTAAAGTATATGGGAATCTGTCCATCTCAAGGGGAAATTTGCCGCTAATTGCTGCTGCTTCTGTCTATTCACTTCTATTCCCATTGCTTCCGATTTACTATAGTTCACCTTAAAATTAGAAAGTTCTCCATATTCCTTTATCTCCTTCAATAGGGATGGTAGAGATAATTCTGGAGTCGTTAGCGAGAATAATAGGTCATCAGCAAATGCTGCGACTTTATACTCTGCTCCCTTAACCAAGAGTCCTCTTATATCTCTATTTGCCCGAATAGTTCTCAAAAAAGGTTCTAAAATGAGGATAAAGATAATAGGGGAGAGTGGGCATCCTTGTCTTGTTCCATTTCTTATTATGAAGGGGTCAGACATTACATCGTTCACCTTTACCCTTGCTGTCGGACATGAGTAGAGGCCTGCAATCCAATTTTGCATTCCTCTACCCAGCCCAATATATTGTAATGTGGCTTTTAAGAAACCCCAATCTACCCTATCAAAAGCTTTTTCAGCATCAGTTGATATTAGTACTAAAGGGTTGTGGTAGAATTGGGACATGTAGATGGAGCTTAACACTCGTTGTGTGTTTTCCCTCCCTTCTCTTCCGGGGGTAAAGCCGACTTGATCCGGGTGTATAAGGGGGGGTAGATGAATTACCAATCTATTGGCAATTATTTTTGAGAAGATCTTTAGGTCTATGTTCAATAAGGATATTGGGCGATAACTGGGACATAGTGTCGGGTCCTTCCCCTCCTTAGGGATGACAGCTATGTGTGCTCCAAGTGTTTCCTCCCGCATCGGTCGCCCTTCTTTAAGTGAATTAAATGCCCCCAGAAATTTAGGTGCCAGTTTCTCATAAAAAGTTTTGTAGTATGTTAATGTATATCCATCTGGGCCAGGGGCTTTACCTGATTTCATTTCTTTAATTGCTGCTAGAAGTTCATCTGGAGTTATCGCCCCCTCCATACTAGCTATAGTTTCTTCTGGGATTCTGGGCATGCCTGATTCGTTTAAATACTCCTTTATTCTATTCTCTCTGAGCAGATTCTTCACTACTGAAGATTTGTTCTCCAGTTGGTACAATTTGCCATAATATTCTCTAAAGGCTTTTGCGATTAATTGCGATGAGTTAACCAATTTATCTCCTTGTATTTTTATTTTTTCGATATGGTTTTTCGATCTTGTGTCTCTCAATGCCTTCGCCAGCATCCTGCTTGGTTTATTCCCAAATTCATAATATGCCCTTCTGCATCTACTTAATTTAGCCTTGGCTTTATCCATAAGTATCAGATTTAGTTTATCTCGAAGGATCGTTAGTTTCTCTTCGGTGTTTATTTTTTGCGATCTCTTATGTTGATTTTCTAATATTCGGATCTCCCCAAGCAGGCGATCCAACTCAGCATTGAGAGTTCTCTTTCTGTGAGCTCCTAGTGAAATGAGGATTCCTCTCAGATAACATTTGTGGGCCTCCCAGTTACATAATGGTGATGTATCTTCGTCTTTATTTAATGTAAAAAACATTTCTATTTCTTGCTTTATCTTATCCTCATACTCTGGCTCTTTAATTAATGTTTCATTGATCCTCCAATTCCATTCCCTCGGGCCTGCTGTCCCCCATTCAATAACACCGCTAACTGGGGCATGGTCTGATAGTGAGAATGAGCCCATTGAGGTTTCTCTTAAATTCAACAATATACTTTGGTCCACAAATATGTAGTCGATCCTCGTATATGTTTTATATTTTGGTGAGTAAAAACTGTAGTCTCTCTCATGTGTATGTAACGTCCTCCATATGTCTATTAGCTGTAAGTTTTGTAGTATTTCCCTTGCTTTTCTTAGTTTTATGTTAGATATATTATAGGATCCCTTGGAAGAATCAAGACTAGGATCTAGTACCATATTCATATCTCCCCCCAAAATCAAGACCCCCTCTCTACTCCGGGTCACCGTCTCCGCAAATTTTTCCAGAGCCGAGACCGGGTCTTCGTTCGGGAGGTAGAGATTTACCAAGGTAACTTTTTGCTCGTTTAATGTCCCCTTTACCATAAGAAATCTTCCTTCCTCGTCAGTTTCTACGTTTGATTCCTTCCATGTTACATTTTTGGCTAGCAGGATTGCCACTCCATTAGCCTTTGAGGTCTGAGATGCCCCCATATATACTACTGGGAATTTTTGGCTCTTCATCTTTGGGATCTTGTCTTTCCTAAAATGTGTTTCTTGCAAGAACACTATTTGTGATTTTAGTCTCCCTAATTCCAGTATTATTTTTGATCTTTTTTCTGGGATATTTAACCCTTTTACATTATAAGTGGTAATGTTTAATCTATCCATCCTGTCTCTTCCTCTTCCTCTTCACTCCCCTCTTGTTCTCTCCTATAGCTTCCGGTATACGTGCTGGTCTCAGGAGAACCGGAGGAGGGGACGAGACGAACTTAAGGAGTGCCCTACAAAATAAAGGCAAAAAGGTGTACGAGGAGGAGAGAAAAAAAAAAAAAAACACCCACCCCCCCTGTAGCTCGGATTCAGGTCCTCCGTTCAAGTATCCGAGTATTCTTGGCTCCCACCTCCGTGGTGGCCCAGCTCTTAGGGCCTTCCCAACGGTTGGTGTGAGGAAAAAAAAAAAAAAAAAAAAAAAAAAAAGAGAGAACCCCCACCACCTGAGCGTCTCCGACTTTCCTCCACCAGGAGGAGAGGCGCTCTATGGGGGAAACGTATAAAAGCATCGCGGAGAGTCACGTCTCGGCCTGGGAGTGCCCTTTGATTATTTGATTATCCTATCCCCCTCTTCGGGGTCACCCTCCCCCTACTTCCCTCCCCCATCTAAAGAACAGGACTGATCCCCAGAGACCAATAAGTATTACAAAGTTGTAATATGACACTGAACATATGTGTAGTCGTAAAATCATATAGTCACGTCTTTCATGTACATTAGACATTGAACAACACAAATAAACCAATTGATAAACCCTTCACCACAGTTGTCCCATAGACCCCCCCACAGCTAGGGCTGTATATACCCCCCTGTCTCCCCATCCCTTTATCCCCTACCCTTCCTCTTATATTCTATCTAGGCCCCTCCCTTCCTTCCCCCTTCATGCTCCTTACAATCCTGCATCTGGAATTTCTAGCGTTATCGGTCCAGGCTTCCTTCCCCTATACCCCCTTCCCCCCTCTATCCTTAACAAATCGGGGAAAGGGAAGGCTAGGGAAATTGTGGAGTGAAGAGGAGAAAAAAAAAAAAAAAAAAAATGGATAAAAGGGGTCCTGCATGCTCTCCTACCGGACCCCATTTACCATGTGTATGGAGATTACTCAGGTGCTGGGTGTGTGTATCTATGAGGCCCTATCAAAAAGAATAGGTGCCATGTGGTGTGTATAAGATGCTATAGGTGCTATAAGCACCTTTAGTTCAACGTGTTTAACTATATAAATTAAAAGTGTAATTCATGATTCATGTTCCTTCCTAATGTGTGAAAAAAAAAAAAAAAAAAAAAAAAAAGTGAAAAAATTGGGAAAAATAGATATATATATATCTATATGTATATAAATTAAAAGTGTAATTCATGGTTCGTGTTCATTCCTAAGGTGAAAAAAAAAAAAAAAAAAAAAAAAAATGGGAAAAATAGAAGATTTCCCTTCCCTTCCCCTTCCCCTTCCTCCTTACCCCTTTACCTAGCCCACAGTTCCCCCATCCAAAAAAAAAAAAAAAAAAAAACCCTCATTTAACTTCCCCATTTCAACCCCCCAAAAAAATAATTAATAGTGGAAAATACAGGAAAAAAAAAAAATAGCATAAAGATAGAATAATATTAATAGAAATGTGCCAAAAGATATTACCTTCCCTCCCCCGGAAAAGATGGAGAAAAATAGAAGATTCCCCTTCCCTTCCCCCGTATCCCCTTACCCAAAAAAAAAATCAGCATGGAAATAGAATAAGTAGGATAAAAATGTGCAAATTACCTTTCTCCCCCACTACTCCTTCTTCATTCTACCCTTCCCCCCCCCCACCCTCTGTCCATCTACCTATCCCTCCCCCCCCCTCCCCTCCTAAGTCTAGATAGTTCTGTTTCATTCCCGGATGTTATTGCGGACTGAATTAATATGTTAAGTCCATCTGAGCTGAAGGTGGAGAAACCAAGAAACCAAAAAAAAAAAAAAAAAAAATGACTCGACCATGTCTTAATGGGCCTTACTTAGTGCGAGAAGTCCCGCCACAGACAAGAGGCAAAAAGAGAATATTCCATAACTTTACTGTCCAGGTCTAAGTTCCTGTTAGTGCCTGTTAGTTCAATGAGATATCAGGTCCTTCCCCAGAATAGAGGGGCACAAAAAAAAAAAAAAAAAAAAAATGAAAAGGTTGTAGTTGGGAGATGTCAAACGGGAGGTATCTCTCCAAGGGCAACCACTATGAGGGGTCCTTCTAGTGCCATCTCTTCTCCTTAGGGAATTCCAGTAGGGATTTCTATTCACTTGGGGGGTCCACCCCTGGTTATAGGTAGTTCCAGCCAATTAGGCACCTCTATTGGATCTGAGTTTAAAAATTCAAACAATGTGGGGAGCTGTGATGGCTCGCTCAAGTAGAAGCTCCTTCCTTCCCTTTTCACAATTACCGCTATTGGGAACCCCCAGCGATATGTGGCTCCTTTGCTTCTTATAAGGTCCAGTAGAGGTTTTAGCATACGTCTTCTGGACTTTGTTTGCCAACACAGGTCTGGGAATACCTGAATATCGGCGCCCTCCCACATCCCTGCTGAGCCCTCCTTCCATGCCGCTCTTAATATTTCTTCCTTCACTCTATAGAAATGTACTCTGCACAAAACATCTCGGGGGTTGGTCTGGTCTTGTTGTCGAAATGTAGGGACTTTGTGTAATCTATCCAGTTCGAGCAATGTGTCGGGCGGGTTTTTTAATAACTTATTGAAAATAGCAGTGGCCGCCTCTCTTAACGCAGGACCCTCCAGCTCTTCTGGTATCCCCTTAATCCTTATATTGTTCCTTCTGCTTCTGTTGTCAGCCTCCTCTGCATTTAATTGAAGCCTAATCATGTGCTGATGTTGGGCCATTACTTTTTCCTCTAAGGCTACTAATCTATAATTTGTTGAATTATGTTGCTTCTCCAGCCCTCCTACTTTATGTTCTATCGCCAGCACTTTTGATCGCACCTCTTCAATCTCGGTCCTCATTATTTCTGTTATGTTTAGTACTATTTCCTGTATGTCCTCTTTAGTTGGTAGGGCCTGGATAAGTCTGCTAAGCTGTTGTATTTCGGGAGAACCTTCTCGTTCAGCCACCCGGGGCATGAGCCTCTCTTTCCCTTGGTCACCTCTCTTTTGCTCCATATCTGATATATCTGATATATCTAATGACCTCTTTAAGAGCTCTGAAGGCTCCTTGGTTAGATGTAGCAGTCTTAGTGCAGGACTAAAAAAAGAGAAAGACGGTACCTTTGGTGGAGGTGGTATATCGATGCCCAGGTGATTATAGCAGTTGCGGCTCTCAGCGTCTCCCAGTATCGTTGCTAACTCTGCCGGCTCTGTCTGGGATATTTGTGGTATTAGCGGTATTGTTGGAGTTTGAGTTACACTCTCCTGCTCTGTCTCCGGTAACGCTCCTCTGGGCTGTGCTGTGTTCCCCTCCAAAGGCGGGTCTCTAAGCGTATTGAATGAGATTACCGCAGCCTTCAGGGAGCTTTCTGTAAGTGATTGTCTCCTTGTGTCTCCGGACTCCACCTGTTCTCCCCTTCTCACCGTCATATACCTGGTAATATATGCGTGGCTGGGTTGGATCACTTCTCCTCTATTGCCTCTCCCAGCATTCCGTCCCCTCCGAGGCATCAGCTGTCCCCCCCCGCGACTGCAGTAGCTGACCTACAGTGCGATCCCACCGAGGGGAGAGGTGGATGAGGTGGATGGAGTAGATCCGACTAGCTGGGCGCTATCCCTGCTATCCCCGCGGCAGCTGACACACGCGGGGACGCGGAGAAACTCACACGCTGACAGGCAGAGGTGCGGTGCGGTCTCACTGCGTGTACGCTATTCCAGCCTCCAGCTGGCCGGGAGGGAGGGAGGGGGGGCGGGGGGGTTCGTACTGCCGCTCTCCTTACGGGGCACTCCTCAGGCTTCACCGGACTCTCCTACTCAGCGAGCGTGCTCACTCCGCCATGCTTCCGACACGCCCCCAGTCAGGTGATGGGGCCGACACCATATATTCTGAGGTAGCCCATAAACCACCAGGGAGTGAATCTAAATTGGTCCTTCTCAACACCAGAGCAGACTGTGCACCTCCACTACATAACGTGAAAGCTTACCGAAAAGCAAGCTATATAAGCTTGTGGCTATAACCCAGCCAGGACCTTTATCCAGGAAGTTGAAGCAAACCACAGCAAATGCCAAAGATGATCGATTGCTCAGGTCACAGACATAGGCCAATCATTTACCCAAAAATAAAGAGGAACTCACATAGTAGAAAAACGTAACTAAGAACTGTTTAATGAATAAAGGTTGCACTTACACAAATTAAAATATCAAGGTAAAAAAGAGCCAGCCGGCTAGAGAACACCAGTCCACTGCAGAGATACAACACAATGACGTCAGCATGTCAATCCTCCCTGGTTCCATTTTGGGGCCTCTTTCTCTTTACAATTGGTCACCAGATCCAATCATAGCTTAGCGCAGTGCAACAATCTCCGGGAAACCCAGCTGAACATTGAATGTGACCGCCCAAACTCTTAATAGAGACAGTCATATTCTCCACATGTGCTAAAATAGGTTGCTTGACCCTAGGACAGGTATCCAGGAATAATCTTATGAATGTGAGTATATGCTTACTACTCTTTTTGGCATAATTTTCATTCACGTACAACTGAATACTACTCTGGAAGGTGACTATATATTAATTGACCGATAATGTATAATAAGGTCCATTTTAGAGTAGACGTTGGATAAACACTTTAATAGCATATAATATATGCACTCACATTTAGGTGAGCGGCTTGCCTTACTACCACAGCGCACCAGCTCAGGAAACGCATCCATTACTAGGTGACATCATCTCCCTGCTGCCATCCCTGCTTTGCTTCTCAAGCCTTGGTCTGACGCCGAGTTCCTCCACACGCCGGCTTTCATCTGATGGAGTGACACCAGCCCAGCGAGTGCCGTAGCTGCTTGGACACAGGAAGCAGGTCGTAGAAGCGGTGGCCCTGACTCCTATTGGAAATTGATATGCTTGTTTTTACACACCTAAATGTGAGTGCATACAGTATATTATATGCTATTAAAGTGTTTATCCAATGTCTACGCTTAGAGGCACCTCTCTTCTTGTTTTTTGTTTTCAGTCTGGAATCAGGTTTCTGTTCCCCTATGACGGCAGCCCTTAGAGCCCCTGGACATTGTGCTCCTATCTTTTTTACACCATAATATATATTTTCATGGACTCTCATGTCTTGTCATTATACCAAATGCTGCTAAAGTGGCAGAGAACTTTAGTTATTAGCTTTTTGCGCATATACCTGTATTTTTTGGCAAGGAGGCAATGTATCACTTCCTCACTTGCCTCTTTTATCCCCTTGAACCCCATACTAGCATTCTTCAATTGCATGCATTTCACAGGGTTGTGGGGTATTTGCAGAACAGCCTCATTCACTAGAATGGGAAGTGCACAGCTGGCGCCACGCCCACTTAGATCGTCAGGGGTACATTTCCTGCTTTGCTTTGCAGCCATGGCATTTACAACCCTGTCCACTGCCTCTGCAAATAAAAAGGGAGTGGTTCTAAAGGCTCAAGGTTTTTAACCTACATGCATTCAATGTATGAAGGTAAAAAACCCTGTGTGCAGCAGCCCCCCCCCCCCCCCCAATACATAAATAGTCTCCATCTCGATCCAGCAATGTGCCCGTGAGCCAATGAGGAGAGAGAGGGGGTGGGGCCGCGCAAAGGCTCTGTGTGTAAATGGACATGCAGAGCCGCAGCTCAGGACCCGAGAAGAGGAGGATGCGGGCTGCTATGTGCAAAACCACTGCACAGACCAGGTGAGTATGAGATGTTTGTTATTTTTAAAAAAGAAAGCCTTTAATATTACTTTAACCATGGGGTTTTACCACCCCCTCAACTGCATTGTCAATGAGCCATAAGTGGTAAAAAAAAGAGGGGAAATCACTTATTTTGAGTCAGGGTTTTTGCTTTGTTTACATTTATTTGCAATTTGCGACACCTAATAGTAATTGGTGAATTGTCTAAACAAGGCAGAAATGTATCTCCCGTCTGTGACAACACCCACAGATTTACCTGACTTCCTGTCACATAGCCCCCCCTCTTGTTTCAGCCCTAGGGTTGGGACACAGGTTGACAGGCACGCATGCACTCGGGACAACCCATCTGCATTCCCCATTTTAACACCGGGGCGATGCGTTACCACAAAACTAAATTCCTGAAGGGCCAGGAACCACCTATTTTTTCTCCTATTGGTCTCCTTGTTCTGTGCCATCCACTTCAATGGGGCATGATCCGTCACCAGTTCAAACTGTCTACCCATGAGGTAGTACTGGAGAGAATCCAAAGCCCATTTCACCGCCAGACACTCTTTCTCAATGTTGGCATAATTCTCCTCATGGGCCTTCAACTTTCGGCTGAGGTACATAACAGGGTGTTCCTCCCCCTTGATAACCCGGGACAGTACAGCTCCTAACCCCACATTTGACGCATCTGTCTGAACCACAAAGTCCCGTGAAAAGTCAGGTGAATTTAAAACTGGCTGACTACATAAGGCCTGTTTTAAAGCCTGAAAAGCTGCTTCTGCTTCGGGAGTCCATGTGGTCATGACAGACTCCTTCCCTTTGGTCAAATTGGTCAGGGGAGCAGCCTGTGAGGCAAAATGGGGGATAAAGCGGCGATAATATCCCGCGATTCCCAAAAATGCACAAACCTGTTTCTTGTTGGTGGGACGTGGCCAATCCTGAATAGCCTCAACTTTGTTTATTTGGGGCTTGATTAGACCTCTCCCAATGGTATACCCCAAGTACTTCGCCTCTTCTAGCCCAAGGGTACATTTTTTGGGATTGGCTGTAAACCCGGCTTCCCAGATGGAATCCAACACAGCGGGAACTTTTGGTACGTGTGAGTCCCAATCCTCACTGTGGATGACAACGCAGCAGCATACGCTCGATGAGGCCAAAGGGTCTTATCCATGGTGCGTTTAAATGTGACGGGAGCGTTCTGTAAACCAAAAGGCATCCTCCGATATTGGAAGGATCCTTCAGGAGTTACAAATGCTGTTTTTTCCCTGGCCGACTCCGAGAGAGGAATTTGCCTTGGTCAGGTCTAATATCGTCATGTACCGGGCAGTGCCTAGGCGATCAATCAGTTCATCTTTGCAGGACATAGGATAGGTGTCAAACTTAGTAATTTTATTCAGGCGGCAAAAGTCATTACAAAACCGCCAACTTCCATCTGGTTTGGGCACTAAGACAATGGGACTGGACCAATCACTATTTGACTCTTCGATCACCCCCAGCTCAAGCATTTTTTTTACTTCCTGGTGAATTGCCTCTCCATGGGCTTCTGGGATTCTATAAAGCTTTAACTTGACCTTCTCCCCTGGTGTGGTGATAATGTCATGTTCCACCCCGGAGAACCAACCTGGCAAATCTGAAAACCTCTCCCTATTACGGAGCACAAATTCTTTAGCCTCCTGTCGCTAAGTTTTGGACAGAGTCACCGCTATCCCAACTTCAGGGACAGCCAGGTTAGATGGAGCAGAAAATCAGGTAGTCTCAGCAACCAAGGACTCTCTATCCTTCCATGGTTTCAACAAGTTCACGTGATATATCTGCTCAGGTTTTTGTCTTCCCTGTTGGCTAATTATATAATTCACCACCCCCATTTTCTCCAACACTTCATAAGGACCCTGCCATTTGGCTAGGAATTTACTTTCGACCGTGGGGACCAGCACCAACACCCTATCACCAGGTGCAAAGGAACGGACCTGGGCCCCACGATTGTAAATCCTCTGTTGAGCCAACTGGGCTTGGGCTAAATGTGCCTTCACAATCGGCATCACTTGGGCAATTCTATCTTGCATTTGTGCCACATGTTCAATCACACTTTGATGAGGGGAACTCTCACTTTCCCACGTTTCCCTGGCAATGTCTAGGAGGCCCCGGGGGTGCCTCCCATACAGTGGCTCAAACGGAGACAACCCTGTGGACGATTGGGGAACCTCTCTTATGGCAAACATCAGATAAGGGAGCAGATAATCCCAGTTCTTTCCATCTTTATCCACCACCTTCTTCAACATTTGTTTTAAAGTTTTACTAAACCTTTCCACTAACCCGTCTGTTTGAGGGTGATATACTGATGTACGTAATTGGGTCACTTTCAGGAGTTTACAAAGTTCTTTGGTCACCCTAGACATAAACGGGGTGCCCTGATCAGTTAGGACTTTCTTAGGATGACCCACATGGCTAAAAACCTGAAATAACTCTTTGGCAATGGTTTTAGCAGAGGTGTTTCGGAGAGGAATCGCTTCTGGGTAATGGGTGGCATAGTCCATTATTACCAAGATGTGCTGTTGCCCTCTAGTGGACTTCAGTAAGGGGCCAACCAAGTCCATGGCGATTCTCTCAAAAGGGACCTCGATAATGGGCAGGGGTACCAACGGACTGCGGAAATGTGGCATGGGTGCAGTAATCTGACACACTGGACAGGAAGAGCAGTACAATTCCACTTCCTTAGTGATCCCAGGCCAATACAACCTCTGGGTGATTCTCTCCCGGGTTTTTTCGGCTCCCAAATGTCCCCCAAGAATGTGCCCATGGGCCAGTACCATCTTGCAGTACGGTTTAGGCACTACCAGTTGCTCAATGGTCTCCTCTAACCTCTGTGACACTCGATTTAACAGGGGGGGACAACCCTCTCATCTGGGTTAACTAACTCCCCATCTATCTTCACTACATTCTCCCTGGCTCTTAGCAATGTGGGGTCCCTTAATTGCTCAGTGATAAAATTTTCTCTGTGCACTTCGAGGTCATCAAACCCTACCGGCCGCTGTTCCTCTTCTGAGGTAGCAGGCTCCTCCCTAGGGACTGGTGTTTCCCCTGCTAAGACTGAGAACAAAAACTCAGGAGAATCCTCACAGTTAGAGGATTCTGGAGTAGATGTTTCAGGCTCAGAAGAACCACCTACTGGGGAATCTGGGCAATCCCAGAGCTCCCAGAACTTTGGGAAATCCCTTCCCACAATGGCGTCATGTGGCAGTTGGGGAACTAAACCCACTTGGTGACACAAGTTACCTAGGGAGGTTTCAAAGGAAACCGTAGTCACCGGATATTCTCGAGTGTCCCCATGTACACAAACTACAGCCACTTTCCTAGGATGTAAGGTTTTTCCCACCACTAGATCACTTTTCACTAAGGTGACCAGGCTACCTGAATCCAACAATACCACAACATCATTACCATCTAAGCACATTCTACATAAAGGTTTCTCATTCCCCTTTACTGCAGTGCATGTGGTTGCAAAGGGGGACTGTCGTCTCTCTGTCAGAAAGTCAAACTGCATGGGTTCATCAACCGCTGGGCAAACCACTGCTACATGTCCCTCTTCCCGGCAACGGAAACAAATCAATCTTCTTTCCTCTCCTGTGGGATGGGTGTTCCAGGCCGTTCTCGCCAAACATTAGCAGTAGTCCTGATAATACCTCTAGTTGCTCTTTGGTCCTTCTCTCCATCCCTTGATGCAGTCTTACCTATAGGTGGGGAGGGTCTGGTCTTGGGGTGAAAAGTCTGTGCGTCTCTGGGTGAAGAGGACAAATTCTCTGTTGCTAGGTACCTTTTGACCAGATCTACTAGTTTGTCTGCGGTTTCCGGACCACCATGGCTTACCCATTTCTGCAGGGTGTTAGGAAGAGACCTAAGCAATTTGTCCATGACTACTCGCTCCAAAATTTTTGGTCCGGACAGAGTTTCTGGCTGCAGCCATTTCTTAGCCAAATGAATGAGGTCATACATCTGCGACCGAGGTGGCTTCCTTAGCTGATAACTCCAATTGTGGAACCGCTGAGCACGGACATCTGCAAACTCCAAATCAAAATATGCCTTTTGTGCTTCTCCAGATAATAGGGGGGCCACTAGTCCAGCCCACTGTTCTTTAGACCAACTCTCTTTTTCCGCTGTTCTCACAAACATGGTCAGAAACATCTTAGGGTCATCATCTGCAGTCATCTTTGGCAATAAGTGGCTTACACGAAAAGTCGATATTTTACTGGCCTGACTCCCAGCCTGTCTCTGAAGCTGTTTCACGAAGGCCTCCATTTGCTGCTGGTGTCTCTGTTCCAAGCCTGCAATGCTCTCTCGGTGTGCTGCAAGGCTCTCTTGGTGAGCCTATTGTTGAGCTGCAATGCTCTCTTGGTAAACCTGTTATTGAGCTGCCATGCTCTCTTGGTGAGCCTGTTGCTGAACTGCGTGAGCCTGTTGTTGAGCTGCAAGGCTCCGCTGCAAACCTGCATTTGTCTGCTGTTAATTTGCATTTGCTATAGCCAGCTGTTTTAGTATCTCTTCCATTTTGGGTTTACTTTAACTGCCCGCATTCTCCACCATGTTTGAGGGATTCGCTCGGTAGCGGGTGTGTCTGACCCCCTGGATGGGTTCACTACACGCTGAACTATACAGAAAGGCAGTTGAGGATGGTTGAAAACAAAGAATATGGATTATTCTTCCATATTGCTGGATACAAGAGCAAGCATCAAAACACCATAAACAAAACAAAACATAAAATAAACCCTTGCCACTTGGGGCATCTATCTTCACAACACAGGAACCTACCTATGGAGTCTGGCACAGCCTACTGCTGGGCAGACACTGCTGGTCAGACAGCAGATAAACAATAGTCTTTTTGATTTTTATCACACAGAAAATTCAACAACCACCTCACCTCTTCAGAAGATTTTCTGACTGCTCTCCTTAACTCAAAAAGCCTCAGGATGAAGCAATCAGTAGTCATCCTTTGAATAACTTATAGAGGCCTTAATTGCCTCATTCTGAACAGCTGAAGTTTTCCAACGCCCTAAACCTTTCTGGCTATTTCTGCAGCCGACACCTAATAGTAATTGGTGAATTGTCTAAACAAGGCAGAAATGTATCTCCCGTCTGTGACAACACCCACAGATTTACCTGACTTCCTGTCACAATACACACACTGAGAAGCTACTGGAGAGGCGGGGCAGCTATAATCTTGGGATTTTTAGACACAGATTTTTACATACTGTCCCTGGTTTTACTGAGGCTGGCAACCCAGATGGGGCCCCCTAGTAGCATGGGGCCCTCGGGCAGTGCCCTAATGGTCAGTCTGCCCCTGCTCAACAGCTGCACCAAATTCTGCTCTCTCCAATACTTTTACAGTGTATAACTTTAGTTTCTCCATCTAATTTGGCTGTGCTGGGTATTGGAATGGAACTGTACATGCGTGTTCAAGTTGTATGTATTAATGTGTGGTAAACCATTTGTTTTATCCCATGTTACCTTAATGTATCAGTGTAAATAGGCCCTAAACGAAATCTCCCTGGGGTTTGGGATCCTCTTTTAACCATATATTTAGCTTTGGAAAGCACAGGAATTTGACACAGCTGATAATCAGTGTACTTTCTCTCATATATGGCCCGCTGTAATAAATTGTATGTTGTTACTGTGTCATACTTTGTATTATGTATGTATTTATATCTGTCAATCTTGCTAAAGCCCCTTCATTATTAGGTAATACAGGTTTTCATTTACCCCTCAAGCTTTTCATGCTAGCTAAATAGCATCGCTGTTTTTGTTGCTTCCTTTGTATTTTTCCCTAATCTTTATCTATTTTTACCCAGCAATGTTTTCTCCTGAGCAGAAAACAAGAATCGTCATTAGTAATAGCAGTTGCATGGCACTCCAGTCTTTCCATTATGCTTTAACTGCACCATAGAGAATCATTCTGTGCCATGAAACAAATATATCCTCCGTCTCCAACAATGTAATTGTAGCCAATTATAACGGCCGAATACATGGCAGCAACAAAAAAGGCAGACTACAGAGAAAAAAGGGAACAATGTTTACAGGATATAAAGCAATGTGTATGGTCAAAATTACCTTGGTAATCTTCAAAACCATGAAGAAAAGAAAGGATAATAAAACTGAAAACACAAGATTGTCTGTATTGTCAAGACCCTGCATACACTGATGGTTGCCCTGGTCTTCAGCTGCCGCCCGCCAATCCTGATGAATTGGCACAGAAAATTTATATCACTTGTTTGACAACTGGATATGTGTGAGATCCAATCAATTCCCCATGGAGTATGTAGTGTATTTGACTATATATTGGACAGTGGGGGTTATTTACTAAAGGCGTAGTCGAGGTTCACTTTGCAAAAGGAATATTTCACTAAGCTTAGTGAGAAAGGTGAATCTGTGCTGACTTTTTCCATCCAATTGTGTGCAAACAAAATCCAGTTTTTCTTTTCTTTTAACGTATTTGGCTTCAGTTTGGGAAGTGGTTATGATCTAGTCCTTTGGTCTCCAAACTGTGGAATGCTAATCTTCCCCCTGGCACCAAAGATGGAGCTCTATTCCTCCCACTCATACCAAAGATGGGGCACTATAGTGAATTATTTAAAGCTGAACTGCCTTTTCCACCAATCTTCCCTCTCCTTATAGACAGCCGAAATGCAAAACATTTGTTTATGTTCTTACTTCTATAGCAGGAAAAATTGCATTTTAATTAACATTGTGCAGACTTTTACTAAGCCAATGGTGGTGTCCGGCTTCTGTAGGAGTTTCCAACATTCTCCCAAAACTTGTTGGACACTTTTTTGTCTGTAGGTGAAGTATTATTTTAATTAGGGGGGTGGGGGGGCATTCATTTGTAGGCGTGGTGTAGTGATAGTAAAAAATGTGACACATGGGAAATGGGCATGGTTTTAATTACACCAAATAGTGGGCGTGGCTTAAGAGGTGTGGTTAAATAGAGTCTGAGAGACTTACATAGGGGAGAATGTGGTAATATATAGGGAAATGAAAAAGAGAAAGAGTGATGGAGGGAGAGAGAAAGAGGAATAGAGAGAAAAAGAGAAATAAAGAGTGAAAGAGGGATGAAGGAAGAGAAAAATAAAAAGAGACAGAGGGATGGAGGGACAGAAAGGGAGGGAAAGAGAAATAAAGAAAGAGAAAAAGAAAGAAAGAAAGAGAGAAAGAGGGATGGAAAGAGAGAGAAAGAAAGAGGAATGGAGGGAGGTAGGCAGAGAGAAACAAAGAGGGATGGAAAGAGAAGGAAGGGAAGAAAGATGGAGAGAGAAGGAAAGAAAGAAAGATAGAGAGAGAAGGAAAGAAAGAAAGATGGAGAGAGAAGGAAAGAAAGATGGAGAGAGAAGGAAAGAAAGAAAGATGGAGAGAGAAAGAAAGAGGGATAGAGGGAGAGGGAAAGAACGAGGGATGGAAGGACGGCGGAGCAGTGCAACTTTGTTATGAGGGATGGAGGGACGGTAGAGCAGTGTGACTTTGTTATGAGGGATCAGATGCCCTGTCCCAGTCCTACCTTGCGCAGGACAAACCTATTTTCTGGGATTTTGGCCGTCACATGGTCAGACTGGGACATGGGTTTTGATTTTGTGAATGTCCAGGCCAAGTTTTTGTTACTTCCTGTATCCCTTTCAGGGAGATTTCACTTTATGTCCCTCCAGAATGACAATTGGCTTTGCAGGCAGCAATACAAATCTGGACTGAACTGAGACAGAATTCTGAACAACCCCTTAATCAGGGTAGGTGCACAGCAAAACACTTGTGCCTTAAAAGTCCATAAATAAAAAACCAGCACACCAGTTGAAGATCCAGATGGAAGGTTTACGGAAATCCCATATCAGCAAAAAAGTTACACCTAGGAAGTTTATACCTTCCATCTGGGCCTAATGCCGCGTACACGCGATCAGGCTTTTGCCTGGCCAAATCACATTGGAATTCCATCGGAAAAATATAGATCATGTTCTATATCTAAACTCCGATGGAATTCATTGGAATTTCCTATGAAACACCTCAGATGGGGCTACACATCTGACTTTTCCCATCGGAAATTCCGATCGTGAGTACGGGGCATTAGACTGATGTAGGTTCTAATCCTGCTCCAATATCCAAAATGAAAAACAAAATTGTTTTTGCTGAAGGTACACTATAAAATCAACATAGAATTTCCTTGCACCATCATATCCATTACACAATTTCCGCAGACATCTAATTAGCTACATGTTTGAATGTTATATATTCAAATTTTCCATTGAGCAGAAATTGTTCCTTCCATCAGTATGTATTTTGACAGATGATTTACTTTCATGATGTGGCTGTTTCTTTAAAGGTAGAAGGTCTGACCTCTCACTTTTTGTACTCTGCTGCTATTACTGAAAAATCTTTTAATTATTTCTAATAACAATTCTAGGATGTGTCGAGGTCTCCATGTGCCTGTGATGTGTAGCATGGAAAGTGCGAGTTTCCACACTTCCAGTTTTCCTAGGTGTGACTCATGATAACTGGGAAGGAAAAAATTCCACACCATGTTCTCACAGGGACTAGCGTACTTTATTGTTTCAGAATAGTTTCAATTTTACTGTAAAATTCGGCTATACCAACTAATGGTTTGTTTTAGTTTTTTTGACTGAATGGCTATATCTTGGTGGTATTCAAACAATTGTAAGTAAATAATCAGTAAAATGCTAGACACTTTTTTTCAGCGGGAATGCGGGGGAATGCATGTCCGGCACCTTCATCACTCAATGTATCCAATGGCAAGGGGTAGTGGTGTGCACTGAAGGGTCCAATAATGCCCTCTGCTAGGGGATTTATTGTTGCTGGGGAAGTCTTGTTGCTAGTGGGTCAACTGTTGCTGAAAGCGATCTACTGTTGAGGGAGGGGTCTATTGTTGTTGGCTCCTGGGGGGTCTATTCATGCTGTCTCGCAGTGGACCTATTGTTGCTGTGGGGGGGGGTCTATTGTTAAGGTAGGGGTATATTGTTTCTGGGGGAGGGGTCTTATGTTGCTAGTGGGTCAATAGTTTTTTTTAGAGCACTCTACTGTTGAAAGAGGGGTCTATTGTTGCTGGCTGCTAGAGGGTCTATTAATGCTGGCTGTCAGTGGATCTATTGTTGCTGAAGGAACTATTGTTGAGGGAGGGGTCTATTGCTACAGGGGGGTCTTATGTTGCTACTAGGTCAATTGTTACTGGAAGCGATATACTGTTGAGGAGGGGTCAATTGTTGTTGGGAGTGATCTAATGTTGAGGAGGGGATCTATTGTTGCTGATTGCTGGAGGGTTTATTAATGCTGTCTGCTGGGAGATCCATTGTTGCTGGTTTAGTCTATTGTTCCTGGGGTGGGTCTGTTGTTGCGGGGTGGTATTTTGTTGCAATCGGTCTATTGTTGCTGGAGTGATCTGTTATTGTTGGGGGGTCAATTTTTGCTTTGGGAGGGCTAATGTTGCTGGCTGTATGAGATTCATTTTACTGCTTTTCTTACTATAATTACCAATTTCCATACCTATTAATTAGCATCACAAAATTATACTTGGTTCTGTTTTCTCTAAAAGAGGTGGTACTGGGAGGTGGGCATGGGGTGGAAACAAGGGCTGGTACTTGTAGGTGGGTAGGGGGTGGAGACAAGGGTGACTTGGGAGAGGGGGGTTCCTGCACCTCTTATCTGAGAAAAAAAGCCTTGGCTAGACAGGGACCAATGGATAGTAAGTTTACTGAGCCATGCAATCAGTGGTCATCAACACTGTGGTCAGGGTATGAGGTCAGATCAAGGGTCTGTAGTATTCAAGCATTAAGCAATTGGTTGGTGGGTCTATAGGACTGTGATATTCTGCTGGGTCTCCTGCTGTATTCTGTTTACTGATGTTGCACCTTCTGTTTTTCTTGCTTGTCCATCCTTTGCTTGAACTCAGCTTGTCTTGACTTCACTAGGACTCCAGGCTTCCACTCTATCAATTTTGATGCTTGTTTCCTATTATCACCTGCAATGGTCCCCGGCACTGTGACTGTCTACTGTTCTATCCCATCTAGTCTACCACCAGCTGACTTTCGAATCCGCTAGTTATACAATTACTATGAGTATTACCTTCTGTATTAGTTCTGCTCAACTTGACTTCAAATTACCTTACAATTAGATAGCCCTTACTTGTCCCCTATTAGGCTATGGGTACAAGTGTTGGCTCCGTAAACCACTGCATACATTCTTTGGGGCATTCAAACACCAGACCATGAGTGAATAACTTATCTGAAAGGAGACTTCTGAGACTATGTCCCCTCTAAGGTCTTATACCCAGAGGGGGACCTGGAGAGTCATGGAGGAGCCTGATACCCCTTCCCAAATATAGTGATTTTTAAAAAGTAAAAAGTCTTTCATGAAGGATGGTGGAGGTAGGTTTTCCATACGAAGGGGATGGGGAGTTGAAGAGCTTTTTCAGAGCTCCCCTCCGAGGTCATTTTTACTTATATATTATATATATTATATTATGTAGGTCATACATATTAGAATAAAAGGTCAATCACAGATTTCATAAATTTTGACCAATCTCTGACAAAAAATTATTGCTCAATATACCAAGGATCTATGTGGTCATTTTATTTGATTTTCCATAAGGATTGATCATTCATTTTTCTGATGACAGTGATTAAATTGCCCAGTTTCTAAAAAAAATGAGTCTATACTGAGAAGGATTATTTTGACCCTGCTTACACAGATTAAACAGTGATTTTGCTGTATGGTTACAATGAAGACACAGAGGACTTTAAAATATGTTCATATTTGGGCACAGATTATTATTGCACCAAAATGTTGGACTTTATATTTACACCAGATAGATTGATTGCACTTTTATATATCATTGTTTGTTTTTTGTACATTCACTGTAGATTGATACACTGATTGCGCATTAGATACTGTATACATGCTACTTACTTCATGTTTATTTTATTTTTTAGTTAGGTTTGTTTTCTATTTTTGTTAACATGAATATATATTTTTTTGTGCTTTGCAGGCACGTGATATATGCCCCAAATCAGCACAATATGTACGCTGCCTCTAGTTTCCCTGGCCTGGCCGCCGCTATGTTTGATATTGAAAATGATCCAGATCAGGAAAGACGCTGGCAACAGGTCAAAAAGGAAATTTCCATCATCGCCTTTACCATATCTTCTGCTGCAAGCACCATGGAAGACCCTGGCAGCATAGGCGGAGGCCACATGAAGGACCGGAGTGTTCTTTGACAAGGAACTCTCATGATATAGACATTAGCCTGCAGTTATAAAATGTTTGCAAATCTATATATATAGAGAGAATGGATTTTTATTCCTAGTTTGACCACTTTCTCTGATAATGTCCATGCCTTGTATGCAGATCTGCTTTACAGTAGACTTCTATTGTTTGGTATGTGTTTTCAAAGTCTATGAGCCTGGTGCCCAAATTGTAGACTGAGGGTCTGATACTAGTTGTGCCCCATATTTTATCCCTTTTAAAATGCTGCAAGCACAGAATAATATCTAATAATCTGAAATAAATCCTGTGTGTTCTTAACTTCCTGTTTAAGATGACATTTATTGCATTCGTTGAACTAAAATCCAAAATGGTGTTGTCAGACATGCCTGCTGGACTGCAAAACCCCACCTATCACTCACACCTCTCTTCCCCACTCCACATACATACTTTGATTTCTTTTCAAATGAAACCAGTCATATTTTGTGATTAGGAAGAGCATGCCTATACACTGCATGTAGTTAAAAGAGCCCATCTAGGGTTTGTGCCTACATCACTAAGAACTGGGCCTCCAGAAACTGTCCCTGCAAGAATTTTACAAGCTTGGTGATGAGACCATGGATAGTAATAAAAGCATTTCATGTACCAGGAATGTAAAAGAAAAAATAATTCAAGGACATAATCTATAGGTAGAGAGAGGCTGGGAGGTAAATTTAGATTATGCCTGGACATACGCTTCAATAAATTAGCGTAAAAGGTTTTAGAATGGAATTCACAGTAGCACCACTTATCAAAAAATGTAACAAAAATTGTATATAACCTAGAAAGTATCATAAACATGTAAAACGTATTCACCAGGAGGCAGATACATACATGCGTTCACCAAATGCCTTGGTACCTATAAAGGATATTCAATTATGATTCACTGATAATGTAATCACATTCTCAATGCATTGCACCTTGTCAGAATGTAGAGAAAAAGCCAACAGGGCAGTTGTCACCCCTTTAATAAAGCAACAAAATTTGAAGGCTCAAGAAGCTTAATGCCTCGTACTGTACACACGATCCGATTATCGGATGATAAAATTCGCTTTCAGATTGATCGTTCGATAATCTGATCATTAGTACTCAGCTTTCGACAGCCGATCACGACAGTCCATCCAACAAAATCCGAAGGAACAAACATGAAAATTTTGCTCAGACAATCGTTTAACCAGTACAGTATGCGTCTGCTAAAAAATTTTAGACGAACATCACGCATGATCAGAAACACCCAAATAAACCTGAAGGACACAGGGGTCAACACGTTTTGGCATCATTTCAGATACGTAGCTATGCACACTTGAAGGTGTTTCCAAAATTGTACGACAAAAAACATACTTTTCGTAGAGCAAATTTTGCACTGTTGTATTCAATAATCGTTTTATAAAACAAAATGCGAACGATACGTCCTACGATAATCGGATCGTGTGTACAAGGTGTTAGCCTCACATGTTCTAAAATGTGTCTTACAATCCCCACCTACCTCAATTGTTTACTTCATAAAAGCTCTCCTAGTTCCCCCAACTGAAATCTAGTTTATTACAAAATACCAGTCCTTAGATGTGGTGGCTGCATTTGTTTCCCCTTTTTTATAGGCTTGCGTCCATTTATTATTCCCTGCCAGTAACACACTTTTTATCCTTTCATTGTTAGATTTCTCCACTGTATCTACGGAAGGAGCCATGGTTGTAACACAAGGTGGCCTTTAACTTCTTGCTGACCAGCCATCGCAGTTATACTGCGGCAGAATGGCTTAGCTGTGCTAATCGCGTACTGGTACAGCGGTCCCTTTAAAGTATATAGCAGCCGCCGCGGCAGCTGCAGTGTCTGCCAGCCACCGATCATCATTCCACAGAGAGCCAGGGTGGGGATCTGTGAATGTAAACAAACAGATCTACGTTCTGACAGGGGAGTAGAGAGAGTTCTGCTGGCCCTAGTGGTTAGGAACAGCGATCTCTCTCTACTCCCAGTCAGTCCACACCCCCACAGTTAGAAACAACTCCCTAGGGAACACTTAACTTCTTGATCGCCCCTAGTATTAACCCCTTCCCTGCCAGTGTCTATTATACAGCAATCAGTGGCTATTTTTAGCACTGATCGCTGTATAACTGTCACTGGTCCCAAAATAGTGTCAAAAGTGTCCGGTCTGTCCACCGCAATGTCGCAGTCCTGCTAAAAATCGATGATCACCGCCATTACTAGTAAAAAAAAAAAGTCATAATAAAAATGCCATAAATCTATCCTCTTTTTTGTAGGCGCTACAACTCTTGCACAAACCAATCAATATACGCTTATTGCGATTTTGTTTACTAGAAATATGTAGAAGAATATGTATTGGCCTAAACTAAGGGAGACATTTGGTATATTTATTAGAAAATAGCAAAATAAAAACCGCAGAGGTGATCAAATGCCAACAAAAGAAAGCTCTATTGTGGGGAAAAAAGGACATCAATTTTGTATGGGCACAGTGTCGCATGACCAAGAAATTGTCAGTTAAAGTAACGCAGTGCCGTATCGCAAAAAATGGCCTGGTCATTAAGGGGGTAAAACCTTCAGGACCTGAAGTAGTTAAACATACCTGCTCATGTTTGTACATCTCCATTGCATTGTAGTTAATGGGTTTAGTAGTTATACGTATCACATATTTGTTGTTTTTTATAGGTCAGTGGGAAGAGACAAGGAAACTGCATTTCTGGGAAGTTCAATAGGTACACTATATTGTCAAAAGTATAGGGAAACCTGCCTTTACACGCACATAACATTTAATAGCATCCTATTCTTAGTCCGTAGGGTTCAATGTTGAGTTGGCTCACCCCTTGTAGCTTTAACAGCTTCAGCTCTTCTGGGAAGGCTGTCCACAAGGTTTAGGAGTGTGTCTATGGGAATGTCTGACCATTCTTCCAGAAGTGCATTTGTGAGGTCAGGCACTGATAACAGGGTCAGTCTACCCAAAAGTGATAACTTCTTAAATACTTGTGATTTCAGTTGCATCTTCCATAATATAAAAAAAAAAAAGAGAAACATGCTGCGCATGCACATCTAGATATATACTTACCTGTATCTGTGCAGTCTATCCCCATATAGACGGAATTATTGGGACTGGACACAATTTTGTTTGGAGGATGTAAAGATTATTGGGGTCTGTGGCTGTCTGATTCAGTGAAGAATACATCTGGGATGAAAACAAAGGCAGCAACTTCTCCTTTTTGATGACAGAGATGGAAAATTTTAAGGCTCGTTCACACTAGTGGTGTTTGAAGGGCAGTTTTTGTCTAGAAACTCATTTTTAAACTACAATTTCTGCCTTACTAGTCCATTGAGCTTTTATAAGACTGCACACTTTTTTGTTTTTGTTCCATTCATCTCCTAGTCGAAGTATTGAATGAGCCATAAAATAGCAGGAAAAGACAACAAAGAAAATAATTTACACTAGAACCACATTGTTAAAATAAAATACACAGCCACTACTTGTAAGTATGCTTGTTATCTCTAATCAAATCAAATCCAGAGAAGCTTGAAAAATTAACCGTATCAGTAAACTTGTGCTTGTCTACATAATTCATATTTATCTTATGTTCTGGCAAACAGGAATTTATGTTTTAATTTAGATGATGTTTGCAATACAGAGTATTTATGGGCAGTACTTAATTAAATTCCTCATAGGTGGTACAGAATCTCAATATACTACAAATATGTATGTTTATGTGTGTATTATGGGACTTTAAGTGTAAAATAAAAGCAGGGAGGGGCTTGTGCAGCGCCACTGTCTCCTATGGAGAGATCTGATGAAAACTGAAAGCATGTCCGTTTTCATCAGATCTTACCCGATCCGATCCGCCATGGACGGATAGGGACGTATCGCCATCCGTCTGATTTTCGCGGATTGGGTCGGATGTCAGCGAACATGTCTCCGCTGATATCCGACGCTCCATAGGCATGCATGGAGCGGCTGTTTAGGTCCACCATCAACGGTAAAAGGGGCCTAATAGTTGAGGGCACAGTAAGGCAGCAATGATGGTGAGGGAGGCTTCAATGAGGGCAAAGTAGGGCGCCAGTGATGATGAGGCTGCGATGAGGGCACGGTAAGGCTGCAGTGATGGTGAGGCGGCAATGATGGGCATGGTGAGGCAGCAATGATGGGCACAGGTTGTGGAACTTTCAGGGTTTTTTTGGTGGGGGGGGGGCGGAATTGAAGGACCCGGCCTTGGGGCGGAAAAGGGAGTAAATCTGGACCTGTCTGAGTATATCAACGGACCAGCCCGTGGTCATGAGTGTGAGTAGCAGGCATACTGATCACCCACTTCTATCTCACTCACCCCCTCTCTCTATCACCCCTCCTCTCTGTCACTCCTCCCTCTTTATCACTCCCCCACTCTCCTTCCTCTCACCCCCCCTTATTCTCCTTTCTTTCACACCCCATCTCTCTCTCATTCTTGCCCCCTCTCTCTCACCTTCACCCCCTCTCTTTCTCTCACACCCCCTCTTTCTCACTTCCCCTCTCTCAATCCCCCTCTCTCTCACCCTCTCTCCTCTCTGTAACCCCCTCTCACACCCCCTTCACTCTCCTCTTTCACAGCCCCTCTCTCACCCTCACTCCCTCTCTCTCACCCCCACCCCCTCTCTCCTTCTCTCATCCCCTCTCCCCCCCTCTATGTCTCACCCCCTCTATCTCAACTTTACCCCCTCTCTCTCACTCCCCTCCGATGTGACTCGATGCCCTTCTGGGCATTGTTATGATTATTCATGGATTTCACTACAGGTCAGGCTTGTTGTCACGAACTTCACACAGTAGATTTACATTATCATAAGTATAAACACAGGACACCTTCACACAATAGCAGGAGCTCCAGAAGGAGTCGGCCTGTCTCCTACATTGTACAGAGGCCAATGTGATCAGTTCTCTCAACTAACATGTTGAGTTCAGAATCAAACAAACCAAGAATAGTCTTTACATATATCCTGGGAGATATTGTGGATAAATATTACTATCCCATTTTAAGTAATCCAAGACATATTTTCTCAGTCACCCTGTGCTATCCTGGCTTAGACATAAGAGGTGCATGGGGAGCTAAAACAAAGGTTTCCCAACCTTTCCAAGAGATTCTGGGTTCCACAGGCCGTCCCATCACATTGTGATTGATGGACATTATGTTTCACTTCGCATGTGTTCATTTGCAGGAAACTAAGGTGGAATCCGGTCCGGGTTTTACCAGCTACCTTAGCAGGGTTGGTTCCGAACCAGATTTTATGATCCACTTGTGTCCACCAACAAATGTCATAAATAAAGCAGGACAGGAGCAAAAGCTTTCTCTTGGCGCCGATGTGTGAAACGCGTCTACCTGTACATGCCTTCCTGCCCTGTGGTGTTATTCATGTTACAGATTTTATAATAAAGAGATTTATCATTGCCTCATTGTGCAGCCATCCATTCCTTTTTATCCTGGGACTCAGGAAGCAATACCTGAGAGAGCTACTGATGTGATTTCTGCTTTGTGAAAGACAGAAAAAGGTTAGCCTTATCTTTGTTTTTTGGGTGACTAGGAGAAGCCCTTCACCTGTTAGTTAGGATCCTGAACTGTTTAGTTAGTGCCTGGATGGTAAGGATTTATTTTCTGTTTTGTCTATTTGATTTTCATGCAACCTTTTAAAAATAAATCTGACTATATGTCAGATTTAAGGAAAACCTGCTGTTTGGGCTATTCTTTTTTCCAGGGAAGGTGATCACCATTGAGCTAACCCCCGACAATATACTGTATATACAGTATATATTTATAATATACACACACACATATATATATATATATATATATATATATATATATATATATATATACACATACGAACACATGTGTGTTTGAGCTTTGGGGTGCAATAGGCTGCGCCCACCTATAATTATAAAACAATTAATCTCTTTTATTTTCAATAACTCTACGGTCATTTCCACTGATCAGTGCATCTCTAGGGACAATTTGAAGGTTAATCAAGAGGTTTGAAACATAACAGTGAACATGTAATGTGTTCTTTTCCCCTATATAAAAGGAAATTAAGTTTCCACTGCCTGTGTGTAAAGGTTAAATGTAGCCTGAGTCAGATCATCAGGATGGTGGGGGTTCTGTAGTTTCAAAGAAGGCAAGCAAATCTGTCTTTTCCTGTCACAATCAATAGAAAAATGCTGGAAGGACTTTTCAGACATTACCTGAGCTCAAGACTGGTCATGTAACCATACACCCCGTTGGCGATGCAACTTCTTAAGCGTGCAAATTGCACAGTTTCAAGGCCAATCTGTGTTTCAGAGCAAAGTATACAAAGCTCCTTTTTAAACAGCTCTCATCTGACTTATTTTTTGGATTTGTAGGAAAGACAATAATACATTGAGTCCATGCTGCCCTGAAATTGGGGGCCCTATGATGGCACTGAGAGTGATAGATGCATAGGGGAGGCAGTCTACCTCCTACCTACTTAATGTCTGTTTACCCGCACTGTCATCATTGTAGGGGCCCCAGAACATTACTTTTCCCAGGGGCCCATGATGGTATTAAGGCAGCCCTGGCACTTACATTATGATAACTTACATTTCTTTTTATCTGCTTGATATTGGGGCAGGCATGCTGTCTTTCAAGATTAAAATGAATTATTTAGTATATTAATAGTTATAACAGATTTTTGTCTCCTCTTTACCTCACTAGTCACCATTTATCTAATGTAAACTTTTAGGTTCCATTTAGTAAGGAAAATAACTCTCCTACATAAATATATGAAATGTGATAGCGCTGCTGCAAACTGACAAATATAAATATCAAAGATCAATATGAAATATATGCATTTGCTAAATGAATAGTTCAATAAAAAAAAATGAAAAATATTATATATGATGAAGAAAAAAGTTGATTACAAAAACAAAAAAAAATCTTTAAATTTTTTAAAAAAGTGCTTCTCAAACAAAACTACAATCTGTGACAAGTGCTCCCTTAACCAGGTGCAATGGCTGCTCACCTCCTTCCTAGTCCTTGAAAGGGTCAAACTCGCTCAAAACTAATGATATTCCCATCAGGAAAGAGGTTCCACACTGGTCTCTAATGCCCTGTACACAAGATCGGAATTTCCGATGGCCTAAAATCCGATGGAATTTTTCGTCGGAATTCCGTTTAAGCTGTCTTGCATACACACTGTCAGACCAAATTCCAACTGTCCAAAACGCGGTGACGTAAAACACAACGACGAGCCGAGAAAAATGAAGTTCAATGCTTCATAACACTACACATACTGCTGAAATAGTGGTTGGATGTATGCAATAGATGGCTGATGGGCTACTAAACAAGGAGCAGTCTATATTGCAATAACCGTGTCAGTGTTGAGATAAGCACAGATGGTTCAGCTCATTGCTCATGGTACACAGAAATCTAGTCTAGATCACTTGGAAGTCTGCTTTTCTTAGGTACCCGGGACCAAGTGACTCAGTCCTTATGAACAGGTCCTTGCTGGTTCTCCCTTGCACTCACAGCAACGGGTCCTTCCAGCTATGGTCCCAGCTCAACAAGCAATCTCTCTACACCTCAGTACTTAGGCTGTTATGAACAGAGCAAGGACACCCACTCTCTGTACAGGCTCAGCAAAGGTAACAGGTCCACACTCTCTGGTGCAAACATCATAGGGTGAGTGTGCCCAGATTGCACTACAGTGGGGTTTTAGGTGCCATTTTTGATCTGTACATCCCAGTGTCCACAGCATGCCAATTTACCCATCCAAATTTACCCTCTGCACCCCACCATCCACAGTTCACTTATGCATCCCCATCCACAGCTCAGCTCTACACCTTCCCTCCACATCTTATCAATGAAAACTACATAGGTGATCAAATACCACCAAAAGAAAGCTCTATTTGTGGGGAAAAGGGACATCAATTTTATTTGTGTACAGTGTTGCACGGCCATGCAATTGTTAGTTAAAGTCAGTTAAAGTAATGCAGACTTTCATCCTTTTTTCTCCCGTAAAAGTAGTTGGAATGAATACACGACAAATGCCAGATTGCAGCCCTCTGTTTGCATTATTGACAATGATAGTTGAGGGAGGCACATACATATTTTTAAAAGTATCGGGACATCTGCCGATACACACACATGAACTTTAATGGCATCCCAGTCTTAGTCTGCAGGGTTCAATGTTGAGTTGGCCCACCTTTTGCAGCTATAACAGCTTCAACTCTTCTGGGAAGCCTGTCTACAAGGTTTATGAGTGTGTCTATAGGAATGTTTGAGGGGGAGATTATGGTGTGGGGTTGTTTTTCAGGGGTTGGACTTGCACCCTTAGTTCCAGTGAAGGAAACTCTTAAGGCGTCAGCATACCAAGGCATTTTGCACAATTTCACATCCCCAACTTTGTGGAAACAGTTTGGGGATGACCCTTTCCGATGCCTAGAGAAGACTTTGCTTTTAATGCTGTTACTTTCCTTGCTTTGTGAGTACCTTTTTTACTGAATAAAGTAAGCTGGCGTTACAATATTATACTATCCGCTTTTGTTTCTTCATGTATCCTGGTCTCCTACGGCATATACATATTGTGTATGAGATTTGGGCTTTGATCCATACCAAGCTGGCCAAGTTCATCTACATGACACTTTCAGTATTTGTGATCCATACCATCCATCATGTAAAGCCCCATACACACTATCAGTTTTCCTGCAGGTTTTCTTTTCAGGTTTACCAAAACCATCGAATATGAGGTCAAACCTCAAGAGTTTCAGTTTGTATACAGTCAGGCAGGACCTTGTACTACATGGTTTTGGTAAATCCGAAGAGAAAACCTGCAGGAAAACTGATAGTGTGTATGGGGCCTAACAGTATATTCAGTATGTTCTAATGACCTTGGTTGGTAAAGGGTCATATATCTCTCGTAAGAGGATGTTTAACCATTGGTGGTGGCAGGGATGTATTTTGGCCTAGGCCAACAAGGCCCAGGCCTAGGGCGGCACTTTGTGGGGGGCGTCCCTCTGTCCTTCTCCCAGGGCGTCCCTCTGTCCTTCTCCCAGGGCGTCCCTCTGTCCTTCTGCCAGGGTGTCCCTCTGTCCTTCTCCCAGGGCGTCCCTCTGTCCTCTTCCCATGAATATGACAGGGATGTGGCTTTACCAGAAAGGGGTGGGTCATATTTAAATTAGAGGGTGCGCAAGTTTAGTCAGGCCTAGGGCAGCACAAAACCTAAATACACCTCTGGGTGGTGGTGCACAGAATTTGGCTCCTCATGCTGATTGGACTTTTTTTTTTTGTTCATTTACAAATGATATAATTGTGTTTATTGTTTTTGGATTTATTTTTAACTATCATGTTGATGTATTTTTATTTTATTTATTATGCTTATTGGTGATTTATATATTTGATATAGATTTATATATTATATTATATATTTCAATACCAGGTGATGGCATGCCATGTTAGGTAACTAACAAGCAGTTGGTAATTGAGAAGGACAAAAGCAACAATTCACATACTTTACACCACCTGCATATTTCCTCTTGACAGACAACTAATAGAAAGATTTTGTCGATTTAGCAAGCTTTTAACCTATGCTGGCTTCTTTGGTTAGCAGTGCCACATTGGACAGGGAACCATTTGGTCAATGACTGGATTGCAAAGATGGCCACTGGGAGAGGCACATGATGGCCAGTACAGCTATGGGTAGGATACACATGTGTTAACATTCAAAATTACTTGAGTTGCTTTGAAGAGATTGTTATGGTGGTACACAACTCATCACATCTGGAAAACACTGTCCAAGTAGCAGGTACACAATACAACTCAACAACAGATTTTGATTATTTCCAGTAACAGTTTAGTTATTCTGAACATCCTGTTTGTAAAGGTGTGATTAAGTCATTCCAAGCACAAGCTTTTTGATGACTACAGATTTAGTGCAAGGGTCATTGTTTGATCCACATTTTGTACAAATATGTAAAAAAAAAACACAGGACCCCTTTGTCTTGGTAAAAGAAGGATACGGGAATTGCTGTGTTAAATACAATAAACACTCTTTCCAGTTCACAGTGAATTAAATTTAAAAACATGTTGTTATATATATTTTTTTTTCAGAGCAAAATGTTGGGAAATTCCATGCAGTATAAACAGGCTTAAAAAAGAGCGTGCATCCACAAAGTAATGAGTAGACATGTGCAGACTGGAATATTTTGTTTTGTTTTTTCGTTTTCGTTTGGAAAAATCGTTTTGATTTATTTCGTTTTTCGTTGGGGAATAGCTTTCATCCGAAAATCCAATAATACTTGGTTTCTGTCGAATGGTTAAAAGAATATTCGACGGAACGTCGAATCTTTAAGTTGAATCGTACATTTCCATTCGAATATTCCGCCTACAAGAATTCTAATGTTGTATGACTAGTAATAATGTCAAATCTATTTTCTCATAAATCAAAATCTATTCTCTGTAATGCCGAATCTATTATTTCTATAGTGTCAAATCTTTTCTCTATAATGTCAAATCTTTTCCCTATAATGTCGAATCTTTTCCCTATACTGTCGAATCTTTTCCCTATACTGTCGAATCTTTTCCCTATACTGTTGAATCTTTTCCCTATAATGTCGAATCTTTTCCCTATAATGTCGAATCTCTCTATATCGAATTTTTACCGCAACGAAAACTAAAATAAAGCATTTTTTATGTTGGATCTTTCGGTTTTCGTTTCTTGCGCTTTCGTTATCGTTTGTTAAAATGATAATGAGAAAAACTGATTTTCGGACGAAAATGCATTCTAACGAAGACGAATGCACATGTCTAGTAATGAGTCGGTGGTTTCAACCCAATAAAAATGCCTCCAGGAACAGTGAAGTTCCACAGTGATCCCCACCCCAATTAGCCCAGAACCCATCCAAATCCTCAAGATTATGTCATTGCTAAAAGCTAATATGGGAATATTTGAATCCAAGGAAATAATAAGAACAACCTTGGGGGTCAGTAAGAAATTGATTGCCTCCTGTGTGGCAAAATTGACAACGTTACCCAAGGGGGTTTGTTTTTCTTTCCTGAGAAATTATGAGCAGTTCAGCTTAACGTACAGTGCCTTGAAAAAGTATTCATATCCCTTGAAACTTTCCACATTTTGTCATGTTACAACCAAAAACGGAAAAGTATTTTATTGGGATTTTATGTGATAGACCAACACAAAGTGGCACATAATTGTGAAGTGGAAGGAAAATTATTCAATACTTTGTAGAACCACCTTTCACTGCAGTTACAGCTGCAAGTCTTTGGGAATGTCTCTACCAGCTTTGCACATCTAGGGAGTGACATTTTGCCCATTCTTCTTTGTAAAATAGCTGAAGCTCTGTGAGATTGGATGTAGAGCCAGAGATTATGCCACAGATTCTCAATTGAATTTAGGTATGGACTTTGACTGGGCAATTCTAAGGCCGCGTAGACACGACCGGTTTCCTGGGCAGAATCCAGCAAGAAACTGGTTGTGTACTTTTTTCGACGAGGAAACTGTCAAGAAAAACTTGACGAGCCAAAAAGAGAGCATGTTCTCTTTTTCCTCGACGGGAGTCGAATTTGGCTTGTCGAGTCCCTCGTCGGGCTTGTTTCTGACGAGAAACTGGAGCGTGTGTATGCTAAGAAACCCGCGCACCTTCTGTAAAAGTAGCGCTTGGAATGGAAATAGCACATTTGTCACATTGTAACAGACTGAAAAGTGAAAATGTCTCTTACCAAACTTTTCAATAACATGAGATTAGCAAAAGCAGCCCCAAGGGTTGTGCCAGTGGAATCGAACTTCCCCTGATGTCGTATTTGTTGAAATCACGGCGTTTGAGAACAAGGAGATTTGGTCTTTAACGTGTGTACGCAAAGCAAGCTTGTCGAGTTCCTCGACAAGCCTAACAAGGAACTCGACGAGGACAACTATGTGTTTCGCCCGACGAGTTCCTCGGTTGTGTGTACGCGGCCTCACACATTCTAAGAATATGCTTAGATCTAAAACATTCCATTGTTGCTCTGGCTGTATGTTTAGGGTCATCCTGATAGAAGGTGAAACTCTGCCCGAGTCTTAAAGCGGATCTCCACCCTAAAGTGAAGATCCGCTGATCGGAACCCTCCCCCCCTCCGGCGTCACATTTGACACCTTTCAGGGGGGAGGGGGGTGCAGATACCTGTCTAAAGACAGGTATCCGCACCCACTTCCGGCCCGCAGTCTCGGGCAAAAGACGGGCTTTTCCCGTTGTGTGCTGGGAACTCTCAGCTCCCAGCACACAGCGGGAGCCAATCGCGGGCGCAGCGCGACTCGCGCATGCGCCGTAGGGAACCGGGCAGTGAAGCCGGAGCGCTTCACTTCCTGGTTCCCTCGCCGTGGATGGAGGGGGGAGCAGCAGGGTGACGAGCGATCGCTCATCCTCTGCTGCGGACGCCGCTGGACTCCAGGACAGGTAAGTGTCCTAATATTAAAAGTCAGCAGCTGCAGTATTTGTTGCTGCTGGCTTTTAATATTAATTTATGGTGAACCATCCGCTTTAAGTCTTTTGCAGACGCTAACAGGTTTTCTTCTAATATTGCCCTGTATTTGGCTCCATCCATCCTCTCATCTACTCTGACTAGCTTCCCTGTCCCCACTGAAGAAAATCATCCCTACAACATGATTCTGCCACCACCATGTTTCACGGTGGGGATGGTGTGTTCAGGGTGATGTGCAGCTTGTAGGCCAAAAAGTAAAATTTTGGTCTCATCTGATCAGTGCACCTTCTTCCACATGTTTGCTGTGTCAATGGCTTTCTTCTTGCCACTCTTCCATAAAGGGCAGATTTGTGGAGTGCACAACTAATAGTTGTCCTGTCACTGTGGTCAGATTTTCCCACCTGAGCTGTGGATTTCTGCAGCTCCTACAGAGTTACCATGGGCCTCTTGACTGTGTCTCTAATAATGCTCTCCTTGCCCGGCCTGTCAGTTTAGTTGGATGGCCATGTCTTAGTAGGTTTGCAGTTGTTTCATACTCTTTCCATTTTTTGGTTAATGGATTGAACAGTGCTTTGTGTGATGTTCAAAGCTTGGGAGATTTTCTTTTATAACATACCCTGCTTTAAACTTCTCCACAACTTTATCCCTGACCTGTCTGATGTGTTCCTTGGCCTTCGTGATGCTGTTTTTTCACAAAGGTTCTCTAACCACCCTCTGAGGGCTTCACAGAACAGCTGTATTTATACTGAGATTACATCTCACACAGGTGGAGTCTAGTAACTAATTAGGTGTCTTCTGAAGACAATTTGTTCCACTAGATTTTAGTTAGGGGTATCAGAGTAAAGGGGGCTGAATATACATGCATGCCACACTTTTCAGATATTTATTTGTAAATGAAATTGAAAAATCATTGACAATTTTCCTTCCACTTCACAATTATGTGCCACTTTGTGTTGATCTATGACATAAAATTCCAATAAAATACATATACGTTTTTGGTTGTAACATGACAAAATGTGGAAAATTGCAAGGGGTGTGAATACTTTTTCTATTCACTGTATGCCAGTCTTTTTCAACCTTACTATAACAATAGCTATGTTTGGGGAAAAAAAAGGCATCATTTTTGATATCGCCCTTTTGAAGAGCCTATCATATATTACTTTACATTTGTACCAAACAAAGCTGGTTGCTATGCAACAGACACCATTGCAAAAAATTCTGAACCTCTGGTTGTTTTCTTGCCATGTACATAATAAAATTGTTGCAAGAATAATTCAACCCAATTTTCCAAAAGTGTAATTCTACCAAGTTTTTTTTTAAATTTTGTTGTCAGTGGGGGACCAATTTTGATCGTCACTTTTGGCAAATTGGAGAGTTGCTACCCAGCAGAGACAGTGTTTTTTCTATGGTTTGAAGGTGGCATGGTAAATAAATAAATGTATTAAACAACAGGTTTGAGGCATGACTTGAAGCTGTAGATGGTGTTATAGAACCATCATGGTTTTCAGAGATAGTATTTGGAGTTTTGCTGCTATCTATAAGAAAAGCTAATTGTATAAATAAAGATAATAATATTGGAGGATTACCCCCAGAGGAGCTGCTGGATGTTTGGGCGGCACATTACCTCATGGTTTCTCTGAATTACTAGGAGTGAGTGATACGTATTGCATATAGTAGAAGTAAAGGAATGTTCACGACAGGTGCTCTTTGCTGTGCTCTTTATTACCCAGTCGTGTAAAAACAGTAAACTTGTGGTGAGGAAAGTAAAGTTGAAGAAGAAGGGAGAATAGCAGATTCAGGTGTGATGATAGGGAAACAGTCCTGCTCCCAAGCGTAACACTTCACTCCGCCACTCCTGCCAGAGTGGGTTTAGTGTACCCGGACAAGCCTCTCTCACTGACCTGGCAGCCGGAGTATTACTCAATCAATTGTAGGAAAAAAGTCTCTGCCACAGACCCTCCGTGGTGAATTTTTTTTTTTTTTTTTTTTTACTATCGGACCGTTTTCATCAGACGAACCGATTGTGTGTACAGGGCACCAGGGTTATTCTCAGGTTTTCAATCCCCTGAAAGCAGCCTGAATATAGTATTGAGCTATATTTCTCATAACCTCAGCTATCGCTCTCCCATTGCATTCCTTGAACATATATATTGTTACTGTTTGCTACTTTTCCACAGAAATATTGCAGTAATGACAATTTCTGTGTTTTATCATAACGTGTGTATTTCTAATTGATTTTTTCACTTATACTATTGTCAGGTCAGGTGTGCCAGAGGGGGCTGAGACTGTAACTGGGGTTGAGAGGCAGAGTAACGGACTGAACAAACTTAAAGGGGTTGTAAAGGTAAAAGTTTTTTTACCTTAATGCATCCTATGCATTAAGGTAAAAAAACACCTGAAAGCAACGCCCCCCCCCCCCCGAGCCCCCGTTTTACTTACCTGACTGTTCGAAATTCCCGGGCGCGTGCTTGTCATCCTGTTCGGTTCCCAGCCTGGCCGCTGATTGGCTAGGCTGGGCGGATTGATAGCAGCGCAGCCATCGGCTGGCGCTGCTGTCAATCACAGCGGATGACGCGGCGCGCCGGGGCGGGGCCGAGTGATACAGTCGGCGGCTATGGCAGGCGCTGTATCACGAGAGCGCGCTCGCAAAAGCTTTCCACCATGCGAGCTCGCTCGCATGAAGGTAGAAGGCTTTTGCGAGGAGGAGCCGAGACAGCCGCCGAGGGACCCCAGAAGACAGCGTTCGGGGACACTCTGTGCAAAACGAGCTGCACAGTGGAGGTAATTAATAACATGTTTGTTATTTAAAAAAAAAAAAAATCTGCCTTTAGTGTTCCTTTAAGCTGCTCCTCTGGGGGTAGCGCTCATGTATATAACTCTGTACCTGTAAAAGGCAGAACAGGAATATTTATTTTATTGCCTCCTGTTATCTCGGGTGCCCATCCTTGTGAGTCATCTGAGCAATGATGCATAAATGTTTTCTTGTATAGCTGCGTAATCACTGCGTACACACAAGCAGATGTCATGAAGTTTATCTCAATGGCTCAGAACATGAACTGAAAAATATGGCCAAACTGTGGAAAAAATAAATTCATCATTGCATTAGTTGAACTCATTAATTGCCTGGCTATTATGTACTTCTAAATAAGGTAATAATAAAAAAAATGAAATCAGTAATTTCCAGCTTTTTTTCCTTTTGAGCGTATGACTGAATTACGGACACGATTATATATAAGACGCCTAGGGGGGACTTCTAGCCATCCAGTCTGCTTCCCGTGTGCTCGAGTGGTCAGCATTGCAAGCTAAAGGCCGTGGCTGGGTTATAGCCAAATGTCCTTTATGCTTGCCATTTGGTAAGCAGGTCTATGTTATGGTGGTTGGGCACTGTTTTCTTTATGTGGAGTCACTGTGGTGCCATTTAAGGAGGACTGGTTCTTCATATAGACTATTAACTTGCTCAATCATATACTATATTTATGGTCGTGGCCCTCTGACTGAGAGTGATGTGGATCACATAAACACGCGACAAAACTTACAACATAAATAGACCTGAAGTGTGCCTTGGTGGTCTGGTCAGTATGCCAAGAAAAGGGGGCATACCCAAAGTAAGTAATGGATAGTTGTTGAAGAAGGATATGCTGAGAAGTGCCCTGACGTGTAGTACTGCACACAGAACCCGACAAACAGCATGTGTGAGTGGGCTGCTTGAATACCCTCCGGGCTCCTCCCATAAACTCAGGCCATCATACTGGCCTTCTTATTTATGGTCGTGGCCCTCTGACTGAGAGTGATGTGGATCACATAAACACGCGACAAGACTTACAACATAAATAGACCTGAAGTGTGCCTTGGTGGTCTGGTCAGTATGCCAAGACAAGGGGGCAAAAGACTCAGATAGGGAAATAGCTTATATTGATTTATTGTGTTTATTGAGCCAGCTTGGTAAAGGCTTGTGCCATTTCTTCCTGAGGATTTGGGATGTATGTGGCAAAACAAGGAGACTTCCCATCAGCCTGGTATCTTGATTACATGGTCTGGTACTCCCTGTTGGGAGGCAGTTGAGGCTGCTCTAATTCGGAAAGAATGTCCAGAGAACTGACTGGGGTTTGAAGCCCAAGTTGCTTAGGATTCTAACATGCTTGACAAACTGGCTGCCACTCAGGGAGCTGGTTAAGAAAGGATAGCAACAAGTTACCATCAGATTGGCTGGGTAGATGGAGCAGTAGTCGGTCGAGCACCATCACTGGGCGTCAGGCATTGTTAGTCTAAAACAGGTTGATGTCAACCCCCGGGGCTGGTTTGTTGCGTTTGCAGACTGAGAGTGTAGGTGTTCGAAAGCGAGTCGGGTGGCGTCGGAGCAGTGTCTGACTGCCGGGGCCACTGACTGTAAATTCTCTAGGTCGTAGGGAACCGTAGAAGGCCTGGTAGATGGCTGCTTGGGTGACTATGCTGGGCAAGGCCCTAAATGGGGAACGAGTAAGGATTTCAGACATGTCCCTAAAGAGGGCACTCTTGAAAGGTAGGCGCTTGCCACTGACTACAGGTTGGTGCTTCTGTATGCCCTGTAGGAGGGGCTTGACTGCATGGGCTTGAGAATACTGACAGTTTACTGGGGTCCTGCAGGGACAGGAAATGCTGGATGCCATCTAGATATGGCGTGATAGTATTGTGAGAAAGGGTCAGCTGCGTGTGGCAATAGGATATGAAGGCTAGGATTTGTCTAACTTTGCCTATTGCTGCTCCGAGGCAAGTGGCCAAAAATTAGCGGATTAGTGTTCCAAGCAGTGCGATAGTATTTCAGTGTGTTGCGCGCCAAGGAGTGGTTAATAAACTGGGTTGAGTTGGTGAGATGCTACTTCAGTCCATTGTCAGCAATGAGCAGGGTGGGACAGGGATGGTTATTGGGTCGGCTCCAGGCTCTTGCTGGAAAAATAAAGTAAGGTTGGAATGGGACAGAGCATCAGCTGCGATTTTGCATTTGCCTGGAACATGTCTACAGAAGATATTAAACTGGTGATGAAGTGACAGCTGCGCGAGCCTGCGCAGGAAGGACGTGATGGGGAGAGGCTTGATCTACCTTAATTGGTGAAGTCGGCTGTAGCCTGAGTGTCTGTGGTGAAGAACACTGTCTGTCCAGTTCAAGTGTGGCCCCAGACCTGGGCAGCTGCCACAATGGGGTACAGCACGAGGCGTGATGAAGACTGGGTGAAGCAGAAATTTAAGAGAATTTCTGGGGGCCAAGGTTTGGAGAACCAGTGGCGGACGAAAAATGCACGCAAAAGCCTGTGGTGGCTTGGCTGACACTGCTGTGATGAAGATTGAAATGCTGTTCTATCAGGTGGGGAAGTTGTGCCACATAGCTAAGTCTGCTACTGATGCTTGGTCTAGTTTGAGAACTTGGACTGGATCTTGCATTGGTGTGAGAAAATCAAGACAATACACAGGTGCTCAACAAGACGATATACGTGCACTCACTGACCAACGTGCACTCGCAGACCAACGTGCACTCGCAGACCAACGTGCACTCGCTGACCAACGTGCACTCGCTGACCAACGTGCACTCGCTGACCAATGTGCACCCGCTGACCAACGTGCACTCGCAGACCAACGTGCACTCGCAGACCAACGTGCACTCGCAGACCAACGTGCACTCGCTGGTGCTGGATGGAAACCTGAACTAACTGCAGGGAAAAATACAGGGAAAAGATGAGTGGCCCGTGTGCCACTAAAGATGAATGGCCAACTAGGTGCCACTGTGTGTTTGTGTGGCTGATTGTTTGTCACTGAGCTGTGTTTGCAAGTTTAGTTTGTATTCGGGTTTGCACATGGTGCGTGCTGCAAAGTGTTTTATACTACTGCAGACAATATTATGTGGTTGCAAGGGTGTCAGTAAGTGTCGGGTTGTTGGGATGATATTGTGTGGTTGCAGGGGCCTCGAGTATGAAGGTTTGTTTTGAGACGGCATTGCGTTGTTGCAAGGTACTATGTATGGCTGCAAAGGTCTGAACGAGTGTCAGGTTGCTGAGACGATATTGCGTTTGCAATGGTGTCAAATGAGTGTCAGTTTGCTAAGACGACTTTGTATGGCTGCAAAGGTCTGAACGGGTGTTAGGTTGCTGAGACGAGATTCTGTGGTTGCAAAGGTCTAGAAGAGTGTGAGGTAGCTGAGATGATATTACATTTGCAAGGGTCTCAAATAAGTGTCAAGTTGCTGAGACAATATTCCTTTTTTTTTAATGAAAACGACTGTGAATGAAACGCTGGTAAACATTAGTTACCATGTCTGGCAGTGTTTACAAGCCGTTACAGGCATTGGTGTTTCGAATGCCTCTGAACATCCGACTGAACCCATTTTTTTATTTTATTTTTTTCCCAGGAAGGTTTCTACCTGTGTAGATGTACTGATAAGATTGGGGGTAGCTGAAAAAACACCCAACTGTTCCTAAACGTCTGTTTACCAACAGCAGTGTACATGAGGCCTAAGACAATTTTCCTGGCTGCAAGGATCTCAATGAATGCCAGGTTGCTGGGGCGAGGTCTTTATCGAGTGGGAGGTTGCAAGGGTCTCAATGAGTGTGGGGCTGCTGAGATGGTATTGCGTTAGCAAGGGTCTCCACAAGGGTGTCAGGCTGCTGAGAAGATTTTGTGTGGTTGCAATGGTCTCAACAGGTGTCAGGTTCCTGGGCCGAGATTGCGTGGTGGCAATTTTTTTTTTTGCGTTTTGTAAGGGTCATGTGTTGCAAGGGTCTTAAGGGTGTCAGGCTGCTGAGACGATATACGCGTGGTTGCAAGGATCTCAATGAGTGTGAGGGCTGTGTTTTTATATATATATTTTATTTTATTTTATTTTGTGTTTTGTAAAGGTCATGTGTTGCAAGGGTCTTAACAAGGGTGTCAGGCTGCTGGGATGATTTTACGTGGTTGTAATGATCTTAATCTCAATGAGTGTGGGGCTGCTGAGACGATATTGCGTTTGCAAGGGTCTCAACAAGGGTGTCAGGCTGCTGAGACGATTTTGCATGGTTGAAATGGTCTCAACAGGTGTCAGGTTGGCAAAGGGCTGAGATTGCGTGGTGGCAAAGTTTATTTTTTTTGCGGTTTTTTTTTTGCGTTTTTATATATATATTTTTATTTTATTTTGTGTTTTGTAAAGGTCATGTGTTGCAAGGGTCTTAACAAGGGTGTCAGGCTGCTGAGATGATTTGCATGGTTGCAAGGTCTCAATCAATAAGAATTGGGTTACTGAGAAAGGATAGAAACACCTGGTTTGTTTGTACCTTAAGCAAGCAGTATAAGGTAGAAGGACAACGCCTGTTTGAATCGTAGTACTACACGTCACTGGGCCGACTCTTCCCAGCTCTAATGAACGATATGGGAGACAACGAATGGTAGCAAATTGATAGGACATAAAGAATGTAATAACAAATTTTACTTGCGACAGTGGGCCATGCAAGTGAGTTTGCGGCGGACTGTGGCTGGAGTGAAACATGTAGGAAAGGTGTAGCGTGATGCCATGCATGGGGCAAAACAACAAGGTTTGGTGAAGAAAATAGAACACGAGAAGTGCGTACGAATATTTTATAAGCTCCACTGTGGGAACTGAACATATGATGCGGGTGACACCATGAGTGGCCACGAATTTTGACATGACAAACAAGCTAACGAATCCTACCTGGGACAGTGAACATGCAACTGAGTTTGCTTGGACTGGAGTGGATGTGCAACACATCTGAAGAGTGTGGCGTGGCGCCATGCATGATGCACAGGCAATAGCTTTGGTAAATAAATGAGAGAGAAGAACCGTGTACAAACAATTCGTAAGTTCCGCTGCGGAAACTAAAATGCACGGCATGGGGGAAACATAGAATCGCAATGGTGGAAAGTATGCAATGTATCTGATACAAAACGGTTATAAAGAGAAATGACTGATACAAAAACGGTTGTAAAATGCATGAAACAAATCCGATACGAATTGGAAGTAAGGAGTGTTGAACAAATCTGCTGTGAATTGGTTGTAGAGTGTATGCTACTCCTTGCTGTGAAACCAAACACCTACCAGCCACCCATCCCCCCAGGCTAATCAAGTGCAGACAAGGCAGCAGGTGAGTTCAATTACCACCTCAATTTGCCAAAGAACCCATACAAAGAATATATGCTAATCTCCAAATGAATGAGACAGCAAGCATGGACACTGAATATACAAATAAATAGTTTGTTTGGCAGGAGGAAGTTACAAATGTACCAAGCTTGTAACTAAGGCCCCATACACACGATCGGATATATCCGATGAAAACGGTCCGCGGACCATTTCCATCGGATATGTCCGATCGGGAGTTTGATCCGATGGCGTGTACACACCATCGGATCAAATTCCCCGCCGCCGGACAGCGCGGTGACGTAGTGGTGACGCGGCGGTGACGTTGACGCCGCCGCGTCACCGCCACGTCACCGCACCAGGAAGTAAAACACTTCCGCGCATGCGCCGAATCCATTCGGCAGCGGCGCGGCGGTGGTGGGAGCCGACATGTCTGCTGGTAAGTGTACTAACCAGCAGACATGTCGGGCGGACAGATTCCCACCGGATAGATTTCAAAGCTTGCTTTGAAATCTGTCGGGTGGAGAAATCTGTCCGCTAGCCCATACACACGAGCGGAGATGTCTGCTGAAACGGTCCATCGGACCGTTTTCAGCGGACATATCCCCTCGTGTGTACGCGGCCTAAGATGTTAGAACATGAGCAACAATAACTCAGAGGCAGATTTTTACAAAAGAAATGCAGGATAGGAAGCATAACGAATTGCAAGATTGCACATGATACAAAAGGTTTGAATACAGCCTGCGACAGTAAGCGGAAACCGTCGTCGAAGACCATGAACAGAGAAGCCGCAATGCACTTGCGATGTCGAATGCACAGACTCACGGACATGAGGTGAGCTGGGAAGAGTCGGCCCAGTGACGTGTAGTACTGCACACTGAACCGACAAAGAGCATGTGTGAGTGGGCTGCTTAAATACCCTCCGGGCTCCTCCCATAAACTCAGGCCACCATACTGGCCTTCTTATTTATTTTTCAGTTTCAGTAATATGCCTGAAATCATCGCTGTGCAATTTGTTTCCCCGTTTGCAGTACAGGCATCGTTTATTCAATCTTGACATGTCCAGCTGCCATGTACTGTAGTTATTGATTGATCATGTCACTGCCGACACTTGCCAGTGGTAACTCATTGTCCTTCTTTGGTTCGACTTCCACAGCCATCGGCACAGCACACACTAATTGAACCAGGATCCACAAGACAATTTTGATGTCCTATTGATCCTGTCCCTCCTGATACCTGAGTTATTGCATTATTGACTGCTACTCATCATTTATTGGCATACAGGAAAACTTACCTAGCATTGGGTATACCCAGCCATTCATCCCATAGAGTTATGGTTACTGTATTTATGTGTGCGTATGTGGATGCATAGCAGCGCCTAGATGTTTTTTGATACAGACAATGCTGTCTTTTTAGATGGTTGAAGGTGGAGGAGTATTTTTTTGTATTTGACATACTCTTTTTTTTTTTTTTTTTAATTTAAGGTGTTTATTGATTATAACTCCTGACATACTTTTTAACAATACATTTTGTCATAATTTTTTTTCTACTTTTTTTATTGCTATATCCCTGTGGCTCTATTGTGTGGCACTTTGACTGTTCATTCTCTTTGGTACAGTCCTCCTTTTTTCTATGCAGCTTTTTGGCCACTGAGCCCCACTTCCTTCGAACACTGAGTGGATGAGTTTTCAGTAATTTAGAATAGTTTGTTGGTTACAGGTAATTGGCGCTGCTATGTGGATGTGATCTTGTGTCCTGTACTTGTAGCCAGTGAGTTTATTTGAAGAAACTCTCTGCTTCACCAAGTGATCCCTTTTTCTTATAATCCCTCAAAGGGATAATAGTGATTTTTTGTGTTTTGTGTTTTGTATCCTTATGTGATCCTGGTAGTGGATGCCCTATGGGATAGCTAGCTGTGAGGCCTCTTACTTAATCAAGTTGCGGTGAAGCAGCTTCCTTTTTAACTTTTAATTTGTTATTTTTTATTTTTTAAGTTCATTACTTTTTTATTGTTCCACTTGGAAACCATTTTTTTAATAAACAACAGGAAGTACTACCCCATGAGCATTTTTTCTTTTTTGCCTCCCCATAACACCACCAATCTTTGGAGCTATTGGCTACAACGACTGAATCCATCACGCGCAGCCACTGATCCATCACGTGCAGCGATTGCCACTGATCCATCACGCGCAGCGAGTGGTAAGCAACGACCACAACCCACTGATCCCCAAGGCTCCTTACCCCCTCTGTGGGGACAACGATCACTTGGTGAAGCAGAGAGTTTCTTCAAATAAACTCACTGGCTACAAGTACCCGACACAAGATCACATCCACATAGCAGCGCCAATTACCTGTAACCAACAAACTATTCTAATATATTATCTCTCTTTGAGAGTTTATATAGGAGGCAGCAGCTCATACACCCAGTCCTAGCACGGATTATCTCCATCATTACTTTGAGTTTTCAGTAATATTTACATTTCCCAGTGTGGATCCCAGTATTCAATTTATTTATTTTTTCTATTTTACCTGCGTTATCACACTGCATCAGCTTTTATAGGACTCTCATTTTAATAACTGCACCTGCCTGGTTTTGTCTTCTTATTACATGGTTACAGTGATAGCTTTCTTCCAATTATTTGCTTTGTGAAAGGACTAATTTACAGGCTATGAAGGTTGAGTCAGGAATAACAATAGTGTCGCTTCCTGCTGGTCACAAGCCAGATTCCAATGTTTAAAGGTGGTCTGTTTTGCTTAATAAATTTATGCTGGTAAATAAGGTTAATAATACTGTTACCATGGAAACCAAACCCCATACGGCCTTCATTAGATGTGCAGTAAAACAGATGTAACAAGGAACGTAAGCCATAAATGTTTTCTAATATGTTTAATTTCCCAGTTACCATTTACTGCCTGTGTTACGAATAGAGAAGGAGTAGAGTCATGAGTCTGTGGAGTATACTACCAAACCGCCATCCAATAGTCTAACATGGACCCTAGCAGTGGCACATATCTACACGTATGGTGACATCAGTGTGGAAGGTTGACAGGTACCACAGCCAGTCTCACAAACCCACCACCATAAGAGAATGGGCGCCACAGCAAAAAAAGGGCTTTTATCTGGAGAAGTCGTCAAAAGCAGCTCAAGATCATCCTTGGAAAGGGTAAAAAAGATAGAAAAACACCACAGTTTTGAATAAATAAAATGAGAGCGTGGGAACAGAAATAACTTAAATTTTTTAGGATAAACTATAATGGTTTTGGGTCATATTTATATTTGTTTTTTTAGAGTTTGTAGGTTTTAACGCTGTCATTTTATATGTTTCATTTCATATGCAGTAAACAGTCTTTTATTTTTTTGTTTTACAAATAAACATTCAAAGCTCATTTCCACTTTCTTTTCAAATGTCCTACCATTTAATAAACTTTGCTAAGTGGTACTTACCCTCTCCACACCCCATGTTCTTTTCTGTGGTCCATTGCCAGTTCTCGTTAGGGTTGTGTGATGCACAGAGTAATTTAACAATTTCCTGTGAGCCCAGAGCCTCAATGACCTGTCCCTGCAGGTGCATCATCAATCTGAACCGGCCACAGGAGAATGCTACAGAGAACAGAGGCACGTAATTAAAGTTGTCTGCAGCATTCAGGACATGATCACCTCTGGAGGAAGACAATGATAAAAGGAACCATGAAGAGAAACCCGGAGTAAAAATAAAGAAAATAAGTAGATGTAGAGCAGGCATGACGGGGTTAACAGGGTTAGAGGATCACAAGGAATTATGTTAGGGTCCTTTCACACGTATGGACTGTTCGCCCGTTTTTTACAAGTCTGTTTACGGACTTGTAATGCATCCCTATGGGATTGCAGACGTTAGCGGATGATGCATCCGCTAACGTCCGCAAAGATCCCTGTCTGTAAAGATCCGGTTTTTCGGACGGAAGAAAACCCTATTTTTCTTCCGTCCGGCAGATCGGATCGGATGAATACGGACACACGGTCCGTATTCATCCGATTCCCCCTAGGGGAGAGCGGAGGAAAGACAGGGCGGTCTCTGCACAGTGTGTGGGGACCGCCCTGTCCGCCGACAGCACAGCGGGGATTATGGATGATCCCCGCTGAGCCGACAGACACACACAGAGCAGACACAAAAACGGTCCGCTCCGTGTGAAAGGACCCTTAGGGGTGTAGGGATTGGCTCCTAGGAAGAGGGAAGGAGCGGGGATATTTGTGTGAATGTGTGGATCCCTCCCCAGCTCAGTACAGCGGGAGAAACAAGCTTCCCACCCTCCCTCCCTGTTTTGCAGTAAGTATGGTGGTTTTGGGTTAATTCAACAGATTTTGTTTTCTACAGAACAGTGTACATCGTGGCAAAGGTGGGGTGTTGGTCTTTGCGGGTGAAGGAAGATGTGGAAGGGTTCGAGACCTATCGCGGTATGGGTCCCGTTGGTGGTATTCCAGCAAACAGTAGTTTAGCTGGAAGTTGATTAACGGGTGCACTGCGGTCAGTGGTGTGTTGTCTCTGAGATAGCATGTCATCTGGAGGCCTATTTCAGTTTAAGGTACCGCAGTGAAGAAGTGGATCGAGTGACAAGTGGGGAGGGAAGGGGGGATTCCTGCAAAGACCAACGTGAGTATTTGATTGATGGGGGTGGTGCTAACAGATGTTTTTACAGTTTATGGTAATTATATTTGAGTGTTTAATAAAAAAAATGGTTGCTACGGCCAATATTTACTCCAGCCTGGTGTGGTCTCCGTTCATGGGCAGAAGGTAGGGGTATGGGGAAGTAGGGGCTGGGGGTTTGTCGGGCATTAGTGAGTAAGCAGGTAACATCTGTTATACAACAGTCATGTCCCATGACAAGACTTTAGGAAAAAGGTATCTATAAAGAACAGCATTATCCAGACCTTTCTTTGCCAACCTTACTATCCCTGACCAGTTCCTTTTATTAACTGGATTTCAGTTCTTTCAATCACGGAGGCTTAGCATCAGATGTGGGTTTTAGCTAGGGTGGTCTGGCATCTGCCTATGAAGATTTTTGATTTTTACGCAACTCTTTCTTAAAGCTGGCCTACTGCTTGCACCAGGGCTGTGGAGAAAACAATGATGTAATGCTGTAATGTTTTCAGGAAGCACAAAGAAGCACAGAAAAGGGCTCTACAAAAAGCCTATGATAAAAACAGAAAGATTCTATTTAGAAATAAAATTAGCGTGTACATCTTGTACATCTTCTATCATACCTCCTAACTATAAAATGCCCATTTGTATCTTAACAATCAAGTTGACGAAAATATTTTCGCTCTTGTGTCTCTGGGCTTATTTAATATTCACGGCTCTCTTTTTTCTGCATCACTGACAACCAATGTCACTTCAACCTATTTGACAGTGTCAACCCACCAAGCAGTTGCTCTTACTTGATGTCTGCTAATTGGGTCTCAAATCAAGTATGTGTTGATGTTTTCTCCAGCATTACCACCAGAGTACCATTAGTACCAGAGTTTTCAAATATTTAATTAGTGAACATTTTTATATATCAAGACTAATGCCTTATCGGAATTTCCGTCTGGATAAAAGCCAACGGATTTTTCAGAGAGAATTCCATTCAAGCTGTCATGCATACAGACTGTCACACCAAATTCCGACCGTCAAGATCGCTGTGACGTACAACATATTGAGGAGCCGAGAAAAGTTCAATGCTTCCGAGCATGCGTCAACTTGATTCTGAGCATGCGTGTTTTTATCTCCGTCGAAGTTCCATACAGACAAATAGAATTTCCAAAGGAAAAACTCAGATGGGGCACACACACACGGTCGGAATATCCAAATAAAAAATTCCTTCTGAGTTTTTTCATTGGAATTTCCGATCCTTTGTATGCGGCATAAGGCTTTATTAAGCTTTTCTCAGGGAGGAGATTTGTTTAATAAGGGAGTGAAATATTTTCTGTTGTCTGGAAAATTCAATACTGTGCACAAGCTTAGAAGGTTGTTTTAGAAGTTGATACTGGCAATGGCAAGAAGTGTGTGACCATGGTACTTTGTGGCTTTGTTCAGTGTTAAGCATATAAAGACACAGCTTAGTCCTTAAACCTACAGCCTGGTGATCAACAATCAAGTATTTAAAGTTATAAAAAGCTTTAAAATATGCCCTCACTGACCTCTGTAGCTGTAGGTATTCATTGGTATTAAAGTCAATGTTTTTCCCTAAATCAGATAAAAATTTAAATTTCATCCTCAGAGCTTCCTTTTTCAGTTAAACCCTGGCCAGGTCGCTATATTTTCAAACTTTCTGTGCCCCTTGTGGGACCTATGTGTACAAGTATTTATGTAACTTTCTTAGCAGCTCAGCTCTTCCTACTAAGCAATAGGGATGAGCTGAACACCCCCCCCCCCCCCCCGTTCTGTTCACACCAGAACCTTCGAATGGACTGAACGTTCGTGCGAACATTTAGAACCCCATTGACATCTATGGGACTCGAACATTCAAATTCAAAAGTGCTAATTTTAAAGCCTAATATGCAAGTTATTGTCGTAAAACGTCTTTAAATATTTTACCTGCTGGGTGTCTATAGTATGTCTGTGAAAACGTCTTTGAGAACCCGGGTCTTGCCCCAGGGAACATGTATCAATGGAAAAAAAGTTTTAAAAACTGTCGGTTTTTTCAGGACTCCTTTGATATATGTTCCCTCGGGCAAGACCCAGGTTCTCAAAGACGTTTTCACAGGCAAACTATAGACACCCAGCAGGTACAATATTTAAAGGAATTTTTCTTTATTTTTTTTATTTAAGCATCATTAAAATCACTGATTTTTATAAATTAAAATAAATAAATAAATGAAAAATTCCTTTAAATATTGTACCTGCTGGGTGTCTATAGTATGCCTGTGAAAACATCTTTAAATAGCACAATCCCCTGCCTGCCAGTAAATTAGGAAGAACTGATCTAGCTAAACTATACAGTGTATAAATATATGTACAACACCTGGGATGTATATATATCCTCTACACACTCTAACATTAATTGACTAGCCTGCCTACCTGCTCTATCTACCTGCAAAAATTACACTCTCTCTGTCTCTCTCTGTTCTCTCTAACCACCGCCCCAACACATTACATGAGGCTGACCTGCAGGCGGCCTAATAGAGTGTGGGGCGTGTACTAAACCCCCTGAGCCATAATTGGCCAAAGCCACCCTGGCTTTGGCCAATTATGGCTCAGGGGGTTTAGTACACGCTGTGATTGGCCAAGCATGCAGGTCATAGTGCATGCTTGGCCAATCATCAGCCAGCAATGCCGCAGTGAATTTTGGCCCATGGTGCATCACTCGAATTTGGTGCAAACGACCTGTTTTGTTTGTATTTCGACTCAAACACAAAGCACATCCCTACTAAGCAATGACTCGGTATCCTCATATTGTCTAATGTAAACACAGAGCGAATGTTGTGGAAGCAATGAGCAGAGGAAACTGAGCTGCTGAGATAATGATTTAAATACTTCTGCTGTGAACCTTCGAGGATGGCTTGCTCCACAGTGTCTGCAGTACACAGGTCAGTAACAAATTGTTTCAAAGCTTATTTACTGCTTGTTAAGAATGTGTACATTTTTGAATGTCTGTAGCCTGGTCTCAGCACCACTATAAAGAGATACTGTTGCAAATTGAACACTAAATATCGTGAAAGTGATAAACCACAGACGGTGAACACGGAGGTGTATTGAATGCTGTTTATATCCTGTCATCTGGTGAGTGTATTCCCCGAAGGGGACCTTATATCCCCCTACGTGGTGAACATCCCTTGGTGAATGGAGCACTCATGTTAAAGCACACCTATCCTGGACTCATACACTAACTGTCATTTATACAAACGCATAGTGTGTAATAAACTGCTAAATATCATTGTCACTTTTGACATGTTTTCCTGACACAAAAAAGTTGACAGGGGACGGAGCTCTAGCTGATTGTCAGCCTCAGCTCTGTTCCTGTGTGCTGTGTGATCCAATCAGCTGCTAGAGTTTTAGTTACTAAGCTCTATAGAGTGTAACTTAGGCTCCCTTGCCCCTTTTTTGACAGCTCAGACAAGCTTTATAAAATCTGGACTTTGACAGATGTAGAGACGAGAAGACTGCAGATAAACAGGTACAATGTATGTAGAAGGATTTGTTTTTACTCCGTGTAGCACTACCCCTGCAGGAGCCGCTGGATCTTGAATCCCCCCCCCCCCCCTATTCCTGCACAGCCAGGCAACACATTTCCAACTTGCATTCAGACACAATAAATCACTCAATGGGCTTGTTAATGTTGTTTTATTGTGGAAAACAACTTGGATAGGGTATAGGATTTTTTGGATGCCCAACTTGACTTGAAGAACAGTGGATGAGGACAAACTTCCTTCTCTATGTACACAAAAATGTAGATCCTGGACTGTACTTCCTCCGGGAATAATCACAGTCCCTATGGATTAGTGGCAAAGTTCTTTATGAACCAGGAGCACTCAGTCCCCTTTAGAGAAAAAGTCCCAAACTGTGTACAGAAGTATAGTGTCTCCTCAGTAGAACCTCACATAGTTCTGACACCTGCAGATACTACCAGGCCACCTGGCTGCTTTCACTACCAGCCCACCTGACTGCTCTGAAGAATGCCCAGGACAAAAGATTGGGATTTAGCACAACGCTGTCCCCAGAAAGTATACTACATCTGGCAGTCTCTCCCATTGTATGCCTCTGGGTGTGCTGAGGCAGTGTCCCTTGCTTCCTGCTGCATTGGGCAAGACTTTGTTCAGGCCTCCAACTGTTCAAATCCTCCCATGCCTGCCAGGATGTCTTCTGCACAAGACCCAATGGTAATGGAGACCCCTCTCTTAGGCTTCCTCTCCTTCTTTTCCTCAGCTCCTGCTTGAAGGCAGAGCCCCAAGCCCCAGGTCCCCTCCCAGGCCTCACGACAGAAAACTTAGCACTCCATCTTCCAACTGACTCCCCTGCTTCTTGGGCTCCACGATATTTAAGGGCTGACACAGCAACCCCCCAGTGCCTTCTGCCTGGGGATTGGCCAGATTCCCTCAAGTATGTAGATAAGGACCTTCTACCCTCTGCCCACTAACTTCCAGAAGCTTCTCCAAACATCCAGTATCAGAGACCTGCCCTGCAGAGCCCTCCAGCATGACCTGACTCACACAGCTACCATGAGTCAAATTTTTTTTTTTTCACCTAGACTAGTTGCACACTAGGGGATGCTACATCTGCGTATCACCTGAGGCCAGTCATTGCATATGTAAGGGCTTACTACCACTTTCAGCGAAACTCTATAGCTATTCTCCTTTCCAGAAGGAAGGTTATGTAGAGAGGAGGAGGAGATGGGTCAGCACAGAAAATATTTAGACATTCCCATTAGAGGAGAAAGCTATGGCATGCAAGAAGGGAGGAGCTTTGCAAAAGATCATACAAATAAGCTATAGATTTGAAAAACACTGTAAATAAACATTAATGATTCCTAGATTTTATTACATATATATTCTGGTGACAGGACATCTTTAGAGCATTTTATTTTTTTAATAGAGGCCCCAAGGAGTTATCACAAATTACCAGCAGCTAATTTGTCCCATATGGGCCCTTAGTAGCTGTCTGGCAATGTGTTGCAGTATCAGCAGAGGTAAGTTTCCAGTGCCTCAAACAAAATTATTTTTTCATAGCTAAATTATGTTTTTTGCACTCTATAAAGTCTTAAATCTCCTTTATATTACAGCCTGTCAATAGACCAAACCAAAACCATACTTCATCTTTATTACAATGTGAAAGAAATAGACTGATTCAAAGCCAGCTGACAGAAGCATGTATACATCATACAAACAACCAGTTCTTTAGGGAGCTTCGTAAAAGTAATGGCGCATACACACGATAATTTTTCAGGTTGTAAAAAACAAGGTTGTCATTAAAAAGAATCGTGTGGGGGGCGTGGCTTGCGCGCGAGGAGAATGGCAGCATCTGCTTAGAGCTCTCTCTAGCCGGCCGAACAATACCAGCATTCGGACAGGAATTCAGCCGCACGGATACTCCACACAGCCTGACCTGATCCCGCGGACCCCGCTGCAGCGATGTCCCGCAAAAGAAAGGAGGAACGAAACCTCCAAAAGCTCACAGCCCTATCATTTCTGCCTGCCAGGAGGGGGCCGACACAAGATGGCGCCGCCGGAGCAACCACGAGGCAGCAGACGGCTTACACGGATCTCCCGAGCAGCGATCCGACGGAAGCAGAGGGGGGATCACTCTCTCCCCCTCTGGCCATCTCTCCCCTGCTATCTCCGGCTTCACAGAGCCCTGCCAAAGCGCGGATGCGAATGGACACTGATCTACATAGTGGGACCGCAGTGAGTACACCAGTGCATAACGCACATGCCATATCCTCCCTACAGTCCTGCATTGCAGCATTCCCCACCACAGGCCAACCAGTCCTTGACACAACGATGAAGGACATGTTACTGTCCCTGCAGTCCTCTCTCATGTCCAATCTCTCCTCACTAATCCATAACTTTACGGCAGACATGAGACAGATGGGGGACAGGGTACAGTACATTGAGGAAAAGATGGAGGAATGCACATACACAGTGAATGAATTAGTGGAAGAATGTATGTCCCAAAAGGAGGATACAGCCTGGATCAAATCCAAACTGGCGGATCTCGAAGATAGATCACGCCGCAATAATATTAAAATTTGCGGGGTCCCGGAGTCGGTCCCCCCCGCAGACCTCCATAACTATGCTAGCACCATGTTTTCCAAGTTGCTCCCAGAGTTATCCCCTATTGAGCTCACTATAGACCGTATCCACAGGATTGCTAAACCGCGCCACCTTGAGGAAACGGTCCCTAGAGATGTCCTCCTGCGGATCCATTTTTTCCAAGCTAAGGAACAAATTCTTTCCAGGGCTCGGGAAATCAATGGCCTCCCTGCACCATACGCAGGTATACAGTTGTTCGCAGACCTGTCTCAGCATACACTGCAGCTAAGACGCCAACTGAAAACGGTGACAAAAGCCCTTGCAAACCACAAGATTACATACAAGTGGCGCCATCCAGCTACTATCCTAGTTACCCACAATGGCATTCCGCACTCCGTCTCCACGATTGAGGGTGGTATGAAGCTCCTCCACTCCTGGGGCATTGTCCCTGAACCCCCGCACACTGACAAAGGCTCTACAGGAAAGCCCAATCCATTTAATGCTGGACCGCAACGCAGCAACCATCAAGGGAAGTGAAAAGTTTGCGCCTGTCCGACTTTATAAGCAAATGGCACCTTGAGTCCGGTCCGGCTTATTGCTCGTTCTTCTACGGAGCCTGAACTTTCCCCAAATTAGTCAGCAGTCCCTGTTGTTTTACTTTGCTGACTTGTTGCTCATATAGTTAAATCTCGTTCTCAGCTTATCTCATTGTCCTCATATCCCTGTGAGACTGTTCTGATTTTGTCCTCTGTTTCGTTCTTTTTGTTTTTTTTCACGTTTCTGCATTGCTATGACTCCAGCAATAATTCTCTGGACTCTACTCACCACCTCCTGCACACCCTTGCATCTTGGTACCTGCTCTCAACCACCTGTCCTGCCTGGAAACACCACCTGACCGGCACCAGCAGTCTTTCCTCTGGAGATCTCTCCCCATTCCTGCTTCCAACCGTAAGTCACTGAACTTCATCTACACCACTAGCACCTGCCACCATGTCATTCTCGGTTGTCTCCTTGAATGCAAAAGGCTTGAATCATCCAGCCAAACGCTCGTCTCTCTGGAAAACTGCACTATCGCTTAATTGCGACATACTATGTGTACAAGAAACGCACTTTGCTCAGGACCTTTCCCCTGTGTGCCAACACAAGATGTTCCCTCATATTTTTTCTACCCTTTTTGGGAAAAAGCAGAGGGGGGTCCTGATAGCCATCCGGGACACCGTTTCATTTGAACTTCAAAGTTGCGTAAAGGACTCTGAGAGTAGATTTATTATCTTATTATGCAAGATCAACAATGTCCAATACACTTTGGTTTCACTGTACGCGCCGAACCACCGACAGATGTCCTTTTTCAGGTCGGTCATGAAAACAGTGGCCGGTCTGAGGAAGGGCCATCTGCTAATGTGCGGTGACTTCAATCTGGTTCCTGACTATGCCCTAGACTCCTCGGCAGTAGCCAAGAGAAGAGTCTCACCATTGGCTAAGTTCATCTATAAAAATGATATGTTTGATGTGTGGCGGTGTTGTCATGCGGCTGAACGAGATTATACGTTTCTGTCGCCGCGTCATAACACCTACTCTCATATCGATTTGTTCCTGTCCGACAAGGACCTACTGCAGAGAATATCGTCCTCGGCGATCCACACGGCCACCTGGTCGGACCACTCTCCTATCAGCATCACCATTGACGCTCACCTACAACATCCCAAATCCCACCTTTGGAGGGTTAATAACTCCCTCCTCCGCAACCCCACCTATGCAGATTCTATACGCCAACAATTGACCGACTATTTTTCCTTAAATGCCCATTCGGTGCCTGACCCGATGGTTGTGTGGAACGCCCATAAAGCGGTATCTAGAGGTGTCCTCATTCAACTTGGTGCTAGAGCTAGGAAGAATAGGTCACGGAGAATAGACCAACTGACTGCAGATATTGACACAGCTGAAGCACAAAACAAACAATGCCCCTCTCCCATACTTCAGACCACAATCTTTAAGTTGCGTCAGGAGCTCCGAACCCTCCTGTTGGAGATACATGAAAAAGTCTACACTAAACTGAGAGCCACATCTTATGCCACAGGCAATAAGGCGGGCAAATTGATGGCCCTGAAAATTCGAGGGCACAGGCTTAAGTCCAAAATTCCATTCCTTTATCACCCTCACTCTAAAGAAAAATTATTAAAACCCCATGAGATAGCCAATGCCTTTAGCGTGTACTACACGGATCTATACAACCTCAAAAGAGATGCAAGTAATGCCCAACCTTCCCAAGACGACATAGAGGAGTTCTTAGCTCAGGTGGATCTTCCCTCACTATCCCCCTCTCAACTAACTTACCTTAATGCTCCCTTCACGACCGCTTAAGTATTGCACACTATCCGACACCTCCCCAACTCCAAATCCCCAGGACCTGACGGGTTCACTGGGGAATATTATAAGATGTTCCACCCGATCCTGGCCCCCACACTATGCGAGGTTTTTAATTCTGCTGCCTCTTCCTCCTCCTTCCCCCAGGAAATGTTGAATGCTACTGTAGTCACCCTCCCTAAACCTGGGAAAGACCCAACATCGCCCCAGAATTTTCGCCCCATTTCTCTGCTTAACGTAGACGTAAAAATTTATGCAAAAACCATCGCCAATAGGTTAGTATATATCCTTCCATCCCTTATACATGCGGACCAATCTGGGTTCACAAAGGGTCGACAGGCCTCTGACGCCACGAGGAGGATGATTAATGTCATCCACCATGTGGGCTGCTCGGGTGCCCCCTCTGTTCTCCTGTCTCTAGACGCTGAAAAAGCGTTTGATAGGGTGCATTGGGGGTACCTGTCGTCGGCGCTCTCAAAATTTGGGTTCACAGGACTCATACATAAAGCCATTATGGCATTATACTCTACACCCTCTGCCCGAGTATATTCGGCAGATTCCCTGTCCACCCCATTTCCCATCTCCAACGGCACCAGGCAAGGATGCCCACTCTCTCCCCTAATATTTAATCTAGCGATGGAGCCCCTAGCACAACACATACGGACCAACACGAATATAAGAGGAATCGATATAGGTGGCCTGGAGCACAAAATTAGTCTGTTTGCAGATGACGTTATCTTAATGTTGTCAAACCCTACCTCCTCCCTCTTGGCGGTTCAGGAGACGCTTGCCTGGTTCAGTCGGGTCTCATTCTATAAAGTGAATGAATCTAAATCCCACATTCTGAATTTAGGAGTTGATCCCCTTACGGCTATGCTTTTGCAACATCAGTTCCCGTACTCCTGGGCTGACCACAGCATAACGTATCTTGGTATTCAACTGACCAAAGCCTCTCAGCTGCTTTTTAAACAACCTCCAAAAAGATCTGAGCAGGCTGGCGTCTCTGGAGCTGTCTTGGATGGGCCGCCTCGCGGCCTTTAAAATGTCAAATACTATACTTGTTCAGGACGTTACCCATTGTTATCCCAAAATACTACTTTAAATCCTTGCAGACTGCACTCTCCTCCTTCCTGTGGTTAGGCAAGAAGGCCAGGGGCGCGCACTCCAGAATGATCAAACACCGTAAAGCAGGGGGTTCGGGATATGTGGACTTTTATGACTACTACATGGCCGCAGTACTCACCCAGACCAGGGAATGGTTCTCCCCTGACCTAAATACCATATGGGGGCAAATTGAATCTACCTACGTACCAGGGAGGGACTTATCCACATGGCTACTCTCTACCTCCCCCTCGTCTAAACTACCCTCCTTTGTCCCTCCTACCATACTAGCCACGGTCCGAATATGGAATAAATTTGTAACCACCACCCACAGCCACCCCGACACCCACAACCTAAAAATCCCAATCCTTACACTTCAACACAATATTAACTTGATCTCCTATACACAGTGGACAGAGAAGGGACTCTTACATATAGATGACCTTTTTAAAAACAAGGCCTTCAAATCTTTCCCCGACCTTCAAAAAGAATTCAAACTCCCCGACTCTGACGCCTACCTTTATGTTAGGACTAGGCACTACCTCTACGCTAATCCCTCCTGGGAACGTAGTATACCCCGCTCAACTTGGCATTTTCTTAGCACCCTTAATCCCCAAAAAAAGGGCATTTCACTCTGTTACAACACCCTCCAACAAAAGAGTGTCTTCATCAAAACGGCGCCTCTGCTCCACTGGGAATCAGACTTAGGCCGCACGTACACCACGGAACAATGGTCCAAAGCATGTACCTCCATCTTCGACGTTACATGCTGCTCTACACTTTGGGAAATGTACATGAAAATTGCACAACGATGGTACTTGACGCCCGACAAAATCTCTAAATTTAGCGCATCACGAGACAACAAATGCTGGAGAGGATGCGGAAAGAGAGGGGACATACTCCATACTTTCTGGAGTTGCCCCTCCCTCTCTTGCCTCTGGACTTCAGTCTTCGGACTGATGTCTGAAATTTCTAAAATACCGATTGCTCCTACCCCTAATCTAGCTCTCCTACTTCTGGACTTGGACCAATACCCAAAACACTTGAAACACACCTTAGCCCACATAGCTCTTTCAGTGAACTTGAATATTGCCAGGAGATGGAAAAGCCCTGAACCACCTACATTAGGAGAAGTGATCCCAACTACTCACCTACATTTCACCTATGAATACACACTGGCGCTGCAGAACAAAAATAGGGATAAGATCCTCAGTCAATGGCACCCTTGGCTGCTTTGGTTTGATAGCTCCCCTCAGATTCCTTTACCTCCCGCACATCCTACACCGCCCAGAGACATTGAACCAGGTTAAATGTATCTTTGATTCTCTTTTTCCCTTTCTGGTGATCTTATTACGAAACTGGTGCCAAGTTTCTGCTTTCTACTTCCTGCTCTCTGCCTTCCCCTTTTTGAATTATACCCTATTTATGTCACAGGTATAAACTCTAAATCAGGGGATGGGGACCGGCCTAATCCCCGGACACAGTAATGATCCCATAAGGGGTGTCCGAGGGAGCGGCTTCTCCCCCCTCCCTACATTGAACCTCCCAGGTAATCCATGCCTGGAAGGATATGGATCCCCACCGCCAACGTATCTCTTGCTTTAACTTGTTATATCCAACGTGTTGATTTGTAACCTAACTTACCCTGCGACATCTGATTGTATTTTATTGCTGGAGTACCGCTTTATTTTGTCTTCAAGTGTTAAATATGAAAACCAAATAAAAACTTATTATGGAAAAAGAATCGTGTGTGGGCTTGAGAGCATTTTTCGGGTTCTGAAAAACGGGCAAAAAAATAATAATTCGAACATGCTCTATTTTTTAACGACGTTTTTAAAGTTATAGTTTTTCGGGTTGTAAAAAAATGGTTGTGTGTGGGATTTAACAACGTGAAAAATCCACACATGCTCAGAAGCAAGTTATGAGATGGGAGACGGGAGCGCTTGTTCTGGTAAAACTACCTTTCGTAATGGAGTAAGCACATTCATCACGCTGTAACAAACCGAAAAGCGCAAACCGTCTTTTACTAACACAAAATCAGCTAAAGCAGCCCAAAGGGTGGCGTGATCCGCATTGAACTTCCCCTTTATAGTGCCGTTGTACGTGTTGTACATCACCATGCTTTTTTTTTTCACGATCGTGCGTAGTAGCTATGACTAAGCACTGAAGCTACAGTGCGAAATGTTAGCTTTTGTCCCAATTTTTGCTGTGGCGTGCTAATTTTGTGATCGATTTAAATTAAAGGAACATTTTAGCGGCTGTCCAAGTTTCTTTCGTATTTTTGCTTTGCTATTGCATTGCCAGCACCCGTGGTTTGGTTTCGGTGAGGAGGCTCTTTGATCACTACTGAGCGGTTACTCTCTCCTTTTATTTTGTCTTGGACTTTGCAACATAAGGCCGTTTTAATGATCAAGTTGAAAAAAACGTTGTTTTTTCTAGAGCCTGAAAAACGTAATTTTTTTACAACCCGAAAAATTATCGTGTGTACGTGGCGCAAGTGTCTTTAATCTAACATGCTCTCTTTCCTTCAGAACTATAAGGTGGCCAAAGTTCTGCATTATATGTACTCATCAATCAATTGATTGTTCTCCTACCTCAGGTTTCTCTTTATGAGCTGTCACCTATCTGGAAGATAAAAGGTTATTTCTCCTGGATATTTATAGCTATGAAACCTTTAATGTTAATTTGCAACATTCCAGCTCGTAGCTACAGGTCATTTTTCTCTCTTTCAGATCATAGCCTTGTTATAATGAATAGAAAATAAAATGCTGGAAGTGTACCGTTTGACTTTTGTTTATTGGAAATAAATCTTTGTGAGCCATGAAAAGAATACTGGATTTTTTTAAGTGCTATATGTTATCTATTGATATACCAAAGGGCTTCTGTACATTTGCACAAAGACAATTTGGGTCTGTGTTTTATACTTAGTTAACTCTTATAATACCAAACATCACAAGACAAAACCCCATGTAGTAGCAAAATGTTTAGATACACAGGGGGACCATCCACTACAGGATAGTGATCAATATTGGACAAAGTGAATAGCGCTAAAAAATGATGTAAACACCGGACACAAGGACTTTTATTAGATTTAAAGTGATACGAAACACACACCAGTTTTAGAACATATTCATCTATAGTGGTTATTTTTAGTACTGTTTAATAGACATGTGTGCATTGAAATATTTAGTTTTGGAATTTCGTTTTCGCCCGAAAAATAAAAATATTTACCTGTAGTTACTCCTGTACATTTTCGGTCAAATGTTTCACCTGCAAGTAATAATTCCACCATAGTTCCACCTGCAAGTAATAATTATATTTATAAATTATTATTACTAGTCAACCAACATTCGAATTCTTCCATAGCCGCGGCGTCATACAATTTAGCTGCTTTTCGAAACTTTCAACAGACACCATAAGCCTTCAATGACAGATCCGACGTTTGTATGTTTTTCGCTGCTTCGACAAATCTACGTCGTTCATGTCGAATGGTCTACCCCAACACTGTCACTATAACGTCAAATCTTTTCTCTCTATGTTGAATCTTTCCTCTCTATGTAGAATAATCTTGGACTAATAGAGTTATGCTGCATACACACGATGACTTTTTGTGATGAAAAAAAACGACGTTTTATGTAAGGAAACAAAACGACATTTTTCAAACTTCATTTTCCAAAACGACGTCGCCTACACATCATCGTTTTTCCAAAATGCTCTAGCAAAGCGGCGTGACGTACACCACGTTCGGCGGCACTCTGTTCCATTGAAGCTCTGTCTCATAACTTGCTTCTGAGCATGCGCGGGTTTAAAAACGTTGTTTTCAACATCGTTTTTCCCACAAACGATCACTTTTTATGACACAAAAAATAACATTTTGAAAAACGACACAAAAAATTCAAGCATGTTCGAATTTTTTTTTTGGTCGTTTTTTTGAAGACATAAAACGACGTTTTGCCCACACACAATCATTTTAAATGACGTTTTTGAAAATGACGTTTTTTTTCATCACAAAAAGTGATCGTGTGTTCGCGGCATTAAGATTAGGCACATTCGACCACAGGGTCGATAGACACAGATCGCTATTGTCAGCGTCATGTCAAATCTCCTATCTATATCGAATTGTTGTAGCAACGAAAATGAAAATAAAGCATTTTTTAATGTGGGATCTTTCGGAAATGCATTCGGACGAAAAAAAATGCACATGTCTACTGTTTAATTAGCTTTTAGGATTTTATCCCATATTGTGTACCCACTTTGCTTTTTCCAAAACTATTATTATTTTAGATATTACTTAGAGTGCAACAATACTTATTGATTTTTATTCCATTTATTTTTGGTTATGGTTGACCAATCAGGTGTTTGCTGCAACTAGTATCCCTATTCCTGTAGATACGGGCAGCGCAGGAATATTCTTTCCCTTTTAAACACACACACTGTTTAATTTACATTGACCCTTCTATTTCTGTACATTGATGATGGCACTGTAATTGTTTTTAATAAGCATTTACAGTATAAGCTAAAGTAAATAGTAGCGCTAAACAGTATAAATAAATAAACCATTAATAACAAAGTTTATGAAAAAATAGTCCATACATGAGACTGGATTGTCTCAAACAAGGAAAGCTAAATATATCCTTATGTGAAATCTTCAAAACTTTCACCACACCACAGGCACTCGGTGTTTCTACTCCCCTTTGGTTAAACACTCACCGAATGGCGATGCCTTGCACTCTCATGCTTGGCAGAACAGCATTAACCCTTATGCCGCGTACAGACGATCAGAAATTCTGACAACAAGCTCCTTTGTTGTCGGAAATTTCGACCGTGTGTACGCGGCATAACAGGGCAAAATATCCACCGATATCCAGAAATGACACCTGATATCATGGACTCTCTTTATGAAACAAAGTGCTTCAATAGTGCAGTATCATTGTAAAAAGTTTCAAACAGCTTCAAACATTGCACTCACATATGCTTAACCACTTGCCGACCAGCCACCGTGATTATACTGCGGCAGGTAGGCCATTTCGGCGGGGATAGCAGGCGTGCGCGCCCGCTGCACTATGGGGGAACTGATGTACGTGGCCAACAGTTGCGATGACCGTCAGCCACGCGCCACGAGAGCCAGAACAGGGATGTGTGTGTAAGCACACACATCCCTGTTCTGTAAGGAGAGGAAAGACAGATTGTGTGTTCCTACTAGCTAGGAACAATCATCTGTAATCTCCTCTAGTCACTCCCATCCCCCTACAGTTAGAACACACACATAAGGGAACACAGTTAACCCCTTGATTGCCCACTAGTGTTAACCCCTTCCCTTGCCAGTGACATTTACACAGTAATCAGTGCATTTTTATAGCAACGATTGCTGTATAAATGTCAAAAGGGTCCGGTCTGTCCGCCATAATGTTGCAGACCCGATAAAATTTCAGATCACCGCCATTACTAGTAAAAAATAATATTAATGCCATAAATCTATAGTGTGTAGACTTTATAACTTTTGTGTAAACCAATCAATATACACTTATTGCGATTTATATTACCAAAAATAAGTAGAAGAATGTATATTGATCTAAACTGAGGAAATATATATATAAAATGAAAATATTTATTATAGCAAAAAGTACAAAATGTGTTTTTTTTCTAAATTGTTGCTCTTTTTTAGTTTATAGCACAAAAAAATCAACTGCAGAAGTGATCAAATACCACCAAAAGAAAGCTTTATTGGTGGGAAAAAGATTACGTCAATTTGGGTACAGCTTTGCACGACCGTGCAATTGGTACAACCTACCTGACAGGGTCCCCCACCCCCGGGAATAACAAATCGCTAAAATGCCATGGTCGCAATGGTATGCTTTGCAGCCATGACAGAAATTATAGCCTCGCTGCTGCCGCCTCCTGTTTTTTTTTTTTTTTTTTATATTGCTGGATGCCAGTTTTAAATTGCAAGACCGCATTGCAACTGTGAGCCAAGTTTTTGGCTTTAAGGTGCAGAGCGGCCCCATTGAACTCAATGAGACGTTTGACAGGTGGTGCTGACTATCAAACTCTGCATCCTGCGTTTAAAATGCCAAAGCTATGGAGTAAAGCATTGCAGCCATGGCATGTATACAGCCCTGTCGGACTATATGACAGCTGGGTTCTGAAGGGACATGACCAAAAAAATGGTCTGTTGACCATCTCTTGACCAGTGCTCTTAGTCAATGGCTGAGAGTGCTGACTGGAGTGTTGTGGCGGGGGGTGGCATTACCCTGTCAGAACAAAATAGAACAGCAGGGGGGATCGCTGTACTAACATGTGTATTAGTACAGTGGCTGTGACCGGAGATGTCAATTTTTTTTTAAACTAGTGGTGTATACTAGGTTTTAGGCCGCATTCACATTTGATGTTTCCTGGATGTGTGACAAAGTGCACAGGTAACTGGCATTTCGCAGTACATTTTGGAAATGCACTGTTAATGGCACCCCAATGTAATTAGCAAATCAGTGTTTTTATCATGTGGCAAAGCTGCATGCCTTAAAAGGTTCTAGACTAGAGCCTCTGCGATGTGTTTTTCACACAAATGGCAGCCCATCCAAGTGAATAGGCTCCCCAATGTGCGAAAAACAAGGGAAAAAAACATAAGCAGTTGCCACAATGTAAAGTATAAAGGGGGCCTATGGGGTGGTATATAGAAATGGCTGGGTAGATATGTCTGGCAGCTGGAGAGAGAGATTTGTTCACTGACTCCTAGTTCAGCACTGCAGGGGCAGGTATCTGCAGTTCTAGGCTGGCTCATGGTGTATTCACCTACTCTCCAAAATCCTGAAGATTCTGTCACTTCACTCCACCAGTAACCCCCCCCCCCCCCACCACACTCACTCCCTCCAGCAGAACCACTGCTCCATCCAAACCCTGGGGTTCACACTGAACATAAAGCTTTGAGCACGCTCTGGAAGGAGAAAGAGCAAGCTTCCTGCTCATTCATCACCACTGACAGAGATAACACTGCTGACTTTGGGCCAGGGGGAGATGGAGGGGGAGTTTTAGGACCCGTCAGAGGCACAGGCAGAGATCGGAACGCTCTGTGAGTATATAGAACTGATCCCTCTGCAGAGATGCTGGAGGGAGAAAGCTGACAGTACAGCTGGCTCTACTCTTCTGCAGGTGCCGGGTTAGTCTTCTGAAGTTACAGAGTTTGGGCCCGGTACAGGAGTGCTGGCTGTCCTGCCCTATCAGTGGCACTGAGTGCAGCTGTCCAAAGCAGAGAACTGAGCAATCAAATGACCACTCAGTCAACTTTCTGTCTGCTTAGAGCAGAGAACGGCGACTGTGCTTACTGGGGCATCAGGCTGGGGAGGTGATAGATACGGGCGACTCTGACTTTCAGCCACACACTGAAAGGTGGAGATATTGGTTAATCAGGCAGCCTGGTGGATGCTGACAATATTGTCAGGGACCTTACCAAGCCTAGCATGGCTCTGCTTTGTCAGCTGATACTGGGCAATAGCAATTGGCTTTGGCCATACTTCTCTTTTAAGAATGTTCCATCAGACTGGGACAAACAAGAGGAAACATTTTCTTAGTTTCCTCTTCCCAGTAATCAGACTGTAACTATGTAATAAGTCACAAGGTAAGAGGCTGCAGGAGGGGCTGATCTGTGTCAGACATTTATGAACAGAAACTGCATAGGCATCAGGATTTACAGGATTTAATCCTGACATCTCTGAGCTAACATTATATGCCGCATACACACAAGAAAAGTTCGATGTGAGCCTTTGGTCAGAAAATCCAACCGTGTGTAGGCCCCATCGAAAAAAACATGCATGCCCTGAATCAATTCGATGCATGCTCGGAATCATTGAACTTAATTTTTCTCGTCATAGTGTTGTACGTCACCGCGACAATCTTGAATTTCCAACAACATTTGTGTTACCGTGTGTATGCAACACAGGTTTGAGCCAAAATTCCGTCGGAAAAAATCCATAATTTTCTTGACGAAATTTACGATCGCGTGTAAGTCGCATAAGTCAACAAAGTAAATACTGATTGTGGATGAAGAGTGAACAAAGATGGATCTGTCCTTCTGAAGAGAAAGCAGATAAATGGATTGTAAGGAGTAGTACTGTGATGTTTACAAAAGGTAAATACCTGGAAGTGTTAAACACTATGAGAAAGAACTATAACAACATTTTTGCCCAAAGAATTTTCGTAGGATTTTCGTGTAGTGTGTACACAACTTTCGATTTTCGTACAAGAAAAATCAGAAAATAAAAATGTGTATGATCAGCAACAATAAATAACAAAAAAAACCTTTGTCATACGAGAATTTTCGTACAAATTTTCATTCATCAGCTCCGATTTGCTGTGAAACAACGAGAAAAATCTGACAATCGTTCGCCCGATTTTCTTATAGTGTGTACCCTACTTTACACTGAAATTTTACAATATACAGTATATCTGATTCTAGATCCATCTTAAGAACAAGCTTGAGACTGCAGACATAAAATAATGATCTCAAGGATTGAGACTGTTTGGAATTGCTAGCTTGATCTGGAAAAAAGACAATTGAATTTGGTTTCTGCTGCTATTGACAAACCCTTCACTGTTTCTTTCCAGCTATTTTTACATGTTATATACAGTGTTGAAAGTTGAAAACAAGTTCTTTCAACATCAAGTTAAAATACAGTAATTTGTGTGTTAATGCAAAATTATACCCGTCTGGCTTGTATACAACTAGCAAAGGGTGAATCTTCTCAGGTGCGATGCACCAAGGGGTCATTGATTCTTTTTTTAAGATTCGGCCAACCCAAACTTAGAGGCGAATCCCATTGAAGTTTATGGGGGCAAATCTTGTTATTAAATTCTGGACATTTTAGGACTAATAGGTAAACCTTTGTCAAAACAGACATGGGCACTGCCATGATGGACATGTACCGATACAAAAATAGGGCAGAGACTAGATGGAGAGGCCGGTTAGACCTTAGATCATAGTTGGGAGGAAGATCAGAAAAGGAACCAATGTTTAGAAGAGGAACCCCCCCCCCCCCCCACACACACACACACACACACACACACACTTGACTTATGCCCCTTCTCACTTTCTCTTCTTTTTTTTTTTCCTCTGCGGTTTTAGGGGAAGAAGCTTCTAGGAGATACACCTTGTACAATATATTTATTGCATGTTGGTAATCATATGTATAATATGGGGTATATGGAATCCCCTGGGTCTCTAAATGTTTTTTCTTGTGCTTATTTCAGGAATACTACCTGTGTTGTTGATTGTTTTGTATTGTTGTAATGTCTTTTCTAAATTTATTAATAAAAAAGAACTGTAACAAAGTAAAAAAATGGCAATGGAACTGGCTGAAATGTACTAGAAAAACATGTACATGTAAGTGCTGTACTACAGGTATTAGAGACCAGGGCTTTTTTTCAAGTGGAACTTGGTGGAACTCAGTTCCACCACCTCTGGCTCAGACCCTTTGGTGCCTGTTCACCACAATCACTTGTAAACACAGAAGTCCAGTTTCTGTGTTTACAAGTGACAGCTCTATATTCTGTGTGTAACCCCCCTGAACCCTGCACTCTGTATGTAATCCAATCCTGCTATGTAATACCACTTTAAGGCCCTACTACTGTTTGTGAGGTGTGTGGGGGAGGTTTTTTTTGGGGGGCGGGGGGGGGGGTTGTGGTTGAATGAATGAAAACTTATATAGCGCAGCACATGCAAAGTAAATCGCCTCTGGGCGCTTGTTGTTCCTGTCTCCTTTGAGATCAAAAGAGATGAGTCTTAATCTTTCTCCTGAAGACTAAGTAGTTTTCCTCCAGCCGAATGCTGGCTGGTAAGGCGTTCCATAGTCTGGGCCCTTGGACAGCGAATCTCCTGTCTCCTTTGGACTTGTATCTGGGTTTCGGTACCTGAAGCCGATTTTGATTGGTGGATCGTAGAATACGATTGGGATTGTGAATTTTTAATTTTTCGCATAGATAATGGGGAGAATTCCCATGGATACATCTATGCGCTAGACAGAGAGCTTTAAAGGTGATTCTGTCTTTAACTGGTAGCCAGTGAAGGGATCTCAGTGAAGGTGAGATTGATTCCCAGGGTTTTTTCCCAGTCACAAGTCTGGCGGCCGTATTTTGAACGACTTGAAGACGAGCGATTTGGTACTTGGGGAGTCCGAGGTAAAGGGCATTTGCATAGTCCAGTCTGGAGTTTACAATCGCTCCCACCATGACCGCTACGTCCTTCTTGGGAATAAAAGGAATGAGTCTGCGTAGTAGGCGCAGCAGATGGTGAGATCCGCTGACTACTGACCCTATTTGTGCGTTCATTGTCATGTCGGAGTCAAAGATGACCCCAAGACTTTTGACTTTGGCGCTAGGGGTGATGATTTTGCCCAGAATGGGCGGGGGGATCCAGGTTGTTGCCGATTGATTCCTACGCTTGGCGTGAAACAGAAGAAGTTCTGTTTTCGCTCCGTTGAGTTTGAGATAACTCTTTGTCATCCAGTTCTCTATCAAAGAGAGGCATGTCTCTAGATTGAGGTGGTGATCCTTTTTATTGCAAATGCGGAAGTACAGTTGTGTGTCGTCTGCATATGAGTGATATAGCAGTTTTTGGCTGCTGATGATTTCGAAAAGAGGACGCACATAGATGTTGAATAACATCGGCGACAGGGGAGATCCTTGAGGGACCCCGCACGATAAAGTGCGTTGTTCAGAAGTGAAGGGTCCTAGCTTCACTATTTGCGATCGGTTTTCCAAAAAAGAGGAGAACCAGGATAGATCGCTTTCTGCGACTTTGGCTATTTTAGCCAGCCGAGTCAATAACAGCTTGTGATTTACTGTATCAAAGGCTGCGCTTAGGTCCAGCAGAACCAGAAGAGAAGATTCTCCTTCGTCTGCGGCCTCGAGAACGTCGTCCCATATCTTCAGCAATGCTGTTTCCGTCCCGTGTCCGGGACGGAATCCTGATTGAAATGGGTCGAGTAAGTTGTGGGTATCTAGATGCTGTTGCAGCTGCTGTACCACTGCTTACTCCATTACCTTGGAGAGAACATTTAGGCCTGTTATGGGGCGCCAATTGAGTGGATCCTTCGGATCCAGGGTGGCTTTCTTCAAGATGGGTTGAATAAAGCCCTCCTTCAGCTGGGAGGGCATTATGGTTGATTGGTTGATAAGCTGTGTGACAGGAGGTGCCAGGATGTCGGCGCATTGAGTTCCAGCACCTTTTGTTTGAGAAAAAAGTTAGAGACCATAGATGACACAGCAGTGTAAAATCAGCTGGCAGCACAACTGAATCAGGGATAATAGGTCTAACGGATTTATGTTTAACTTTTATTTTATCTATAGTTATTGGGTGTGCGGTGAATGTTACATAGTTACATAGTTAGTCAGGTTGAAAAAAGACACAAGTCCATCCAGTTCAACCATAAAAAAAAAATAAACAAACAAAATAAAACACAGTAAATCCCATACACCCAACTCCATACCCACAGTTGATCCAGAGGAAGGCAAAAAACCCCAGCAGAGCATGATCCAATTTGCTACCGGAGGGGAAAAACACATAATGTGAAGTGGTCTAGGTGCTCACTGTTTATTCAATTTGTTTTTTCCTTTCAAACGATGCAGCTGCGTGCCGCATACAAAATACATTGTGAAGAACTCTTTGAGCACCCCAAACTGGAAAAAAGTCCCTACTAAAATAAACTAAAAAAAACAATATACTGCAAAAATAAAAGGAAATACAAAAATGCTACCCCCTTTATAGCTGTGCCCTGCCTTTTATAGTGAGGGTGTTGACATATCGAACAGCCCTTATTGGCCCTTCTAGGCCTTATGCCAGAGTTTAGAGGCACTGAATGAGCACTAAATGTGTGAATACCTGAGTGAATTAGCACAAAAATTGTGAATTGGGATTTGCTTTTTTAACTCTTGATCCTGAGGAATTTGTGCAAATTTATGGTAGCTGTAAACTTAATCTGTGAACTAAATCGTATTCCTATGAACAATCTGCTCTTAAATTGATCTATACTTAATCTGCAGTTTGAGTTTTAAATTTACAGCTTGAGTTCACCTAGCAAAAAAGAGAAAGAGGAACAGCAATGAGGGATCTAAACTCTTCTTTTATACACATCTACTAAATGTGTTAATTAAAATATTGCGTCCTCTGCAAATGTTGGCCACTTAGCAGTCTGATGGTTTTTTTTTCCAATGGACGTGTATATTTTAAACTTTCATTTGTTAAATCATAGATGCAACCCTTACAGCTCTGGTACAATAAAATGAAAGAAGCAGGGCTTGAGCTATTTACTACTGTGGGAAACTAAGCCAGGAGTTAGGAGAAGCTGACCAAGGATCACCCATACTTGGGATTTCCTATTTATCTGACTTTGTGTGTACTGAAGTTCTCCGCCAAAAAAATATAGCTCTCGCTTTTTCACAAAAAATTATATATTCTCTCCTAAATCCAGATCACCTAATTTACAAGTAGAGGACATGCATGCAAATAATGTGAACTAAACTACATTTGGAATGTTACTACATCATGTTTCCTGTTTCTGTGTTTTGTTCCCAAGTAAAGCAGTCATATCCTCTCTAGCTTCCAGGAAAGTGCATATGAAGGGATGCAGAAAGGGAGTTGAGCCAGTGTGCTTATGAGAAAAGCCAGGGATGTGGAACTCTTGGCTTTTAATGTTCGCCTTGTCGCTGGGCTTGATACCTGTTATTTTTGTTGTCGGGGATGACAATTTTTGTTTCCCGACTGGTAATTGCTACACTGTCAACCCTACTGCACTGACATTTGATAAAGCGAAAATGACATGTGGCTTCAAAGGATTTCTTGCAAGTATGAAAAACCAACAGGAGAAGGAAGAGATCTTGCATATTGTTACTCAATTACAAGACAGGAGAGACATAAGCACTTTTTGGCTTGGACTGTACCTACCAGCATGTGTTCTTGACAAGCAACTATATGGCTTTGTTTGGGTGTCTGGAGGAGATGCCACAGAGGTCACTGAATGGGTTAACCCTCCTAAACCATCATGTACAACAAAGAGGAAATGTGTCATTCTGGAAAGCAAGAAAAATATTTCCAGCATCAGATCTTCAGCTGTCACCTTGGTTTGGAAAAATTTCAGATGTGAACGAAAGTTTCCATCCATTTGTCGATCGAATGAATCTGGGCATTTTGTGTTAACAAAAGAAAGAGAAGTGGTTACCCAGTCTTCTACAGATCAATATAGGACACATGCTTCTGTCGTAAATCAATACAAAACACAGACTTCAATCACAGCCCAACACACAGATATATCTTCTTCCACAACACAAGTCAATGTGCCAAGTGGCTTGCCTAGTTCTTCGGAGTCTCCTCTATCCCCAAGTACAAACCTGCACTTGGCCAGCAGTACATCTGCTCCACAGAGCGAAGACGAACCCTTATTGGACAAACTGATAATTCCTTTAATTCTTGGATTTGTTGCGCTTGGGATTTTAGTAATGCTTGTATGGGGTGGAGCTCAAATGTGTATTAGGAAAAGAAAACCAAAGAGGAGAAAATCTATAATACCAGCCCTACCAGAAGCATCAGAAGGCAGTGAGACAGACTCTACAGATCACTCATCCAGTGAAGAAGAGGATGATGATGAAGAAGAAGGGGAATTACAGGACAGGACACAGGACCCATGACAATGGAACACAACTGCAATCATGCTCGATACAGTTGTAAATTTGGAGTGTGAATACATAAATGCTTGTACATATCGTCAAAAACTTTTACACTATTTGAATAAATGAATGCATTTGTGTTCTAAAGATATAGGTGAGTTGACACACGTGTGTTTAATTAAGAGTGTAACTGTAGCCATGGCAGATTAAGTGACTGTAATGGGGCTGAGAGGTACACAAGGCCCAGGACTACCTGTCAAACAGGGATTTATTCAGGGAACATTAGCATTTGACAAATTCATTTAGATGACATTATTGTATATAATGTTAGGTAACTTTTATTCAATTGCTAAAAAAAAAGGAATTTGCATCACTAAAGGACTTTGAGTTTGAGAAGGAGATTAAAAAGACACTGTGGAGGTTATTTACTAAAATTGGAGAATGCAAAATCTTGTGCAACTCTGCATAGAAACAGCTTCCAGGTTTAACGCCAAAGCTTAACCACTTAAGCCCCGGACTATTTTGTTGCTAAAGGACCAGGCCTCTTTTTTGCTATTCAGCACTGCGTCGCTCTAACTGACAATTGCGCGTGTGACGTGGCTCCCAAACAAAATTGATGTCCTTTTTTTTCTCACAAAAAGAGCTTTCTTTTGGTGGTATTTGATCACCTCTGTGGTTTTTTATTTTTTGTGCTATAAACAAAAATAGAGCGACAATTTTGAAAACATTTCTATATTTTTTACGTTTTGCTATAGTAAATATCCCCAAAAAAATATCTAAAAACATGTTTTTTTCCTCAGTTTAGGCCAATACATATTCTGCTACATATTTTTGGTAAAAAAAAATAGCAAAAAGTGTTTATTGATTGGTTTGCACAAAAGTTATAGGGGCAGATTCACAAAACAATTACGCCTGTCTAACTGGGGTTAGACAGGAGTAATTTCAAATTTCGCGCGGCGTATCACTAGTTTGAATCCTCAAACCATGATACGCCGGCTTCGGGCTTCGATCCGAGAGGCTTACGTCTTCGTAAGCCTTCGGATCTACGCTGCCATCTATTTGTGGCCGCTGGGAGGAGTTCGCGTCGTTTTGGTGCGTCGGGATATGCAAATGTGTTTTTACGGGGATTCACGAACATACGAGCGGGCGTCGCAATCGTTTTCGTCTATTTTTTTATACGTAATGTTAGAGCAGCTTTTTGCTGCTCTAACTTTACGTAGCCCATGTTAAGTATGGCCGTCGTTCCCGCTTCGAATTTATTTAAAATTTTATTTTGTTTACGTAACTCGTCGGGACGTGGATCGCCCGTAAAGTACGCTACATAAACAACGAATGACGTCACGACGTGATTTCGCGCAATGCACGGCGGGAAATTTGCGAACGGAGCATGCGCAGATCGATCGCCGCGGGAACGCGCCTAATTTAAATGTTTCACGCCCCCTACTCGCGCAGATGGATTGCGACGGGAGAAATACACTACGCCGCCGTCGTTTACCGTAGAAAATCTACCTGAATTCCACGTAGAGCAAGGTAAAAAACGGCGGCGTAGTGTATTTCTGATACGCTACGATAATCCATTTCTCTGTGAATCTGCCCCATAGCGTCTACAAAATAGGGGTTCATTTAATGGCATTTATATTAATATTTTTTTCTACTAGTAATGGTGGCGATCAGCGATTTTTATCGTGACTGCGACATTATGGCAAACACATCGGACACTTTTGACCCCATTTTGGGACCATTGTAATTTTTACAGCGAACAGTGCTATAAAAATGCACTGATTACTGTGAAAATTACAATGGCAGTGAAGGGGTTAACCTGTAGGGGGCGCTGAAGTGGTTAAGTGTGGCCTAAAGAGTGATCCTTACTGTTTGGGGGCGTGGCTTGGTGTGACACGTCACTGATCATTGTTCCCTATGACAGGGAACAGACGATCACTGACAGTGCCACTAGAAAGAACAGGGAAAGGTATGTTTACACTTATCTCTCCCGGTTCTTCAGCTCTGTGGCCCGATCGCGGGACACCGGCTGCGATCGCACATTAAAGGTGCGCAGCCGTACGTCGGCGGTCGGCAAGTGGTTAATTGAACAAGCTGAAGTTAGAAGCTGATTGGTTACCATGCACAGCTGGTAAGATTCTGAGTGCACCAGTTTTAGTAAATCTATCCCAACATGTAAACCTTAAACCATTTCCCATTATGGTTGGCCTTTTATCACACTGTATACATTTTTCTTAAGCAAATATTTATTTGTAAAAATATTGCATTGTTGTTTTACCTGAAGATCCTGCAATAGGCTCAAATGAACTAAACCACTGACTTGCAATTGGCAGCAGTGTTGGTAGCCTGCCTTGCAAAATCCTTCAGTAAGCTGGCCATACATTATACAATTTTCTTGTTCAATTTCCTTTAGATTTACCTTCAACTATGTAGTAGGGCCTGCCTGATTGCATACACATTTAAAATGTTTACATTTGGCCCCAATATTACATGGTTTTGGAAAAATGTATAAGAAAATTGTATAAGACGTGCTTATCAGGTCTATCCGATACAAATGTTAAAGCCCTGTATATACGATCGGTCAAACCGATGAGAACGGTCTGATGGATTTTTTCATCAGTTAACCGATGAAGCTGACTAATGGTCAGTCGTGCCTACACACCATCGGTTAAAAAAAAATGATTGTGTCAGAACGCGGTGACGTAAAACACAACGACGTGCTGAAAAAAAGTTCAATGCTTCCAAGCATGAGTCGACTTGATTCTGAGCATGCGTGGATTTTTAACCGAGCCTACAGACAATCTTTTTTTACTATCGGTTAGGTATCCATCGGTTAAATTTAAAACAAGTTTGATTTTTTTTAACCGATGGGGCCCACACACGATCGGTTTGGTCTGATGAAAACGGTCCATCAGACCGTTCTCATCGGTTTGACTGATCGCGTGTACACGGCCTAATAGTTCTGCTATGGAAGCACATCAGTCATAGTTACAGCTCTGTGGTCAATGTGCTCTTTGGGTGAAGGTTTATCGGCTGCTTTCCAAACAAATTGCTGATGCTAATGCCAGTGTTTCAACCTGTAAATTATAAAGAACTAGGACGTCTAGTCACTGTTTTCAATGACCTCACAATAAAACTAGCTAAACGAACTTAGAATCTTTATTTTAGTGGATATTGATGCGTCAGTAATGTTGTGTAGTTATAATGATGTGTAGTTTTAGTTTTGTAGGCTTTGAAAAAGTCTTAACATTCCAATTACAGTTCTGCTTACCTGATAACTCCCAGTTCCAGATTCCACAGGACTGCTCAGACATGTTAACAAACAAAAGAAAAAAATTCCCAGGAAACGTAGTAAAAAATACACTAATAATTTGTGTTTCACCACTTGCTTACTGGGCACATATACCCCCTTCCTGCCCAAGCAAAATTCAGCTTTTAGCACTGTCACGCTTTGAATGACAATTGCGTGGTCGTGCGACGTGGCTTACAAACAAAATTTACGTCCTTTTTTTCCCTACAAATAGAGCTTTCTTTTGGTGGTATTTGATCATCTCTGCGGTTTTTATTTCTTGCGATATAAACAAAAATAGAGCGACAATTGAAAAAAAAAAAATTTATTTTTTACTTTTTGCTATAATAAATACCCAATAAAAAAAATCGTTTTAGGCCGATATGTATTCTTCTGAATTTTTTGGTAAAAATGAAAATAAGCAATACGCAATAAGCGTATAGTGATTGGTTTGCACAAACGTTATAGCACCTACAAAATAGGGGATAGAATTATGACATTTTTTTTTTTTTACTAGTAATGGTGGCGATCTGCGATTTTTGTCAGGACTGCTATATTACGGCGGACACATCGGACACTTTTGACACATTTTTGGGACCATTCACATTAATACAGCGAACAGTGCTATAAATATGCACTGATTAACTGTATAAATGTGACTGGCAGGGAAGGGGTTAACACTAGGGGGCGAGTAAGGGGTTAATGTGTGCCCTGCTAGGTGATTCTTACTGTGGGGGTAGGGGACTGACTGGGGGAGGTGACCGATGTTTATCCCTATATACAAGGGACACACCATCGGTCGCCTCTCCCTGACAGGACGTTGATCTTTGTGTTTACACACAGAGATCCATGTCCCTGTCTCTGTGACTGCCGATCGCGGGTGCCTGGCGGACATCGCGGCCTCCAGGCACGCACATCGGCACCTGAGTGACGCGGCGGCGCTCGCGCGCCCCCCCCAGTGGCTTGGGGCCGGAGGCCGTATATAGACGGCCTCCCGGCATTTTAGAGCCACATTGTGGCCGTATAAACTCGTCGGGCGGATGGGAAGTGGTTAAAAACAAAGGTTTCCGTTGTGCAACATATGCAAATATGTGTGGATGCCATACAGTCACGTCAAGGCCTCTCTGCTTATTACAGTTCTTAAAGGCTGGCCATAAATGATACAATTTTCTTATTAAAGGGGTTGTAAAGGTTCGTTTTTATTTTCTAAATAGGTTCCTTTAAGCTAGTGCATTGTTGGTTCACTTACCTTTTCCTTCGATTTCCCTTCAAAATGTTTTTTTTTCTTTGTTTTCTTTGTCTGAATTTCTCACTTCCTGTTCCTCCTCTGTAAGCTGCTCTGGCTGACCAACCCCCATGGATGATATGGGCTAGCTTACTTAGGAGGAACAGGAAGTGAGAAATTCAGACAAAGAAAAAAATCATTTAGAAGGGAAATCAAAGGAAAAGGTAAGTGAACCAACAATGCACTAGCTTAACTACTTCCCGACCGCCCGGCGTCTTTTTACGACAGCGGGTTGGCTCTCCTGCGCGAGAGCCCGTAGTAAAACGTCAGCTCTCAAAGTGGCCACTAAGGGCCCGCTCACTCCTGACTCCCTCGCGCGTGCCCGGCGGTCACGATCACCGCCAGGCACCCGCGATTGCTCGTTACAGAGCGGGGACCGGGAGCTGTGTGTCAGGGAGAGAAATGCTGATCTTCTGTTCATACGTGTCTGCCATAATGTCGCAGTACCGAAAAAAATTGCTGATCGCCGCCATTACTAGTAAAAAAAAAATATTAATAAAAATGCCATAAAACTACCCCCTATTTTGTAAACGCTATAACTTTTGCGCAAACCAATCAATAAATGCTTATTGCGATTTTCTTTTATGAAAAATATGTAGAATAATACGTATCGGCCTAAACTGAGGAAAACATATTTTTTTATATATTTTTGGGGGATATTTATTATGGTAAAAAGTAAAATATATTATTTTTTTTCAAAATTGTTGCTCTATTTTTGTTTATAGCGCAAAAACTAAAAACCACAGAGGTGATCAAATACCACCAAAAGAAAGCTCTATTTGTGGGACAAAAAGGACGGCAATTTTGTTTGGGAGCCACGTCGCATGACCGCGCAATTGTCAGTTAAAGCGACGCAGTGCCGAATCGCAAAAAGTGCTCTGGTCTTTGGGCAGCGATATGGTACGGGGCTGAAGTGGTTAAAGGAACCTATTTAGAAAAAAATAAAAATTCAACCCCTTTAAAGGAGAAGTCCAGCCTGAGATTTTTAGGCTGGGCTTCTCCTCTGGGTCACAATTAGTTTTGCACTCCTGTGACCCGTTTTCAGTGGAGAGCAGTCTAAAGTCCACTCTCCGCTGACGTCAATGCCATCAGTCGAGACAGCGCGTCATCCCGACTTCCAAGTCTGGATCTGCCAGCTGCCCTGATTGATGTGTGCTTCTGAGACTGCGCTCCGCTCCCCGCCCCTCCATGGCTCATCGCTCCAATGATCGCTGAGAAGTAGAGCAGAAGCGATGCTGACTAACAGTCAGCATCGCTCTGCTCAGGGAGGAATGAGAATCGAGCCATCGGTGGTGTTCGGTGGCTCGGTTCCCAATACAGAGACGCGGGGGATAGATGCAGCATCAGTCTGATGCTGTATCCACCTAGGTAAGTATGAATAGCAAAAAAAAAAACTTTACTTCTCTTTTTCATTTCCTTTAGATTTACCTTCAACTATGTAGTGCATGGGCCTGCCTCATTGCATATCAATTGAAAGTGTTTAGGGTTGACCTCTTATTTTATGGTTTTGGTAAATCTAAAGGAAAGTTGTACAAGAAATTTTATAATGTATGGCCAGCCTTACTCTATTCTATGTTCACCTCCATATTGGAGCATATTTAGAAATGGATCAGTTAAGCTGGCTATACATTACACAGTTTTCTTATTAATTTTCCTTCCAATTTACCTTAACTAAGTAGTGCAAGGGCCTGCCTGATTGTAGACAAATTGAAAGTGTTTATATGACCTCATATTATATTGTTTTGGTAAATCTAAAGGAAAACTGTACAAAAAAAACTGTATAATGTATGACCAGCCTTGAAGTAGGGTTGTCTCGACACCACTTTTTTAAGACCGAGTACAAGTACCGATACTTTTTTTCAAGTACTCGCCGATACCAATTACCGATACTTTTTTTAAATGTCATGTGACGGTTTCTCAAAGCACAATACAGATTAAGTGGCACTGCTCTGCAGCACTGATAGGATTAGGTGGCACTGATATGCAGCACTGCGAGATGGCTGACTGGCACTGGCAGATGGCACTGACGGTTGGCACTGGCAGGTGGCACTGATGGCTGGCAGGCACTGATAGGTGACATTTATGTGCACTGATGGGGAAGGCTGCCTGCAACGCCCATTCTGGTACTCCTTGCTCTCGGACGCATAACAGCTACATGGGCTGGGTGTAACAAGATGTCCGCTGCTGGCATACTGTGGTCGAGTGCAGGGTGTACCAAGACTGGCGTCTCTGACGGCAACACGGAGCGTCACTTCCGCGACCGAATGTGACGGCACATAATTGTGTGTAAATACATACACGGTTTGAATCGGCCAAGCCTATGTCACTAGCCTGCTGCCTCATTTGCTAGGAAGGATAAGCTGAGCTCTGAAACAATGGATGCTATGAGGTAACTGCTTAACTACCAAAGGACTCCCTAAGCTGTGTTTAATGCACACATGTAATGTAGAATGACGATTATGCAGCTCCAGAGCTGGACAATTCACAGAGCAAACAGATCTATATGGGCACCACATTGGCCCTACACCAATCCAGTGGTACTAGGGTTGAGCGAACCCGAACTGTAAAGTTCGGGTTCGTACCGAACTTTATTTTTTTTTGACCCAGACCCGAACCCGAACAATTTTCTGAAAGTTCGGGTTCGGTGTTCGGCTATTTAACGGCGCGCTGCAGGGCAGCCAATCATTTCTTTTACTTGTGTGACCTAGAAGCCATCACATCCATGCCTACTAATGGCATGGCTGTGATTGGCCAGTGCAGCATGTGACCGAGCATGTGACCCAGCCTCTATATAAGCTAGAGGCACACAGCACAGGTCGTCACTCTACTTTAGCTAGGGTAAAGAAAGGCTGCAGCTGCTCTCAGGGACAGATTTAGATAGGATTTTTCTGCTTCAGAAATCGAATTACATTACTCAGCGATCGATCTACATAGCATTAGCGACATTAGGGAAAGGTTCCCGATTGTGCTTATAGGGAGAGAATTAGTTAAGAGTCAGTCCTACTTTACAAATCTAATTGCAGCAGCACTGCATATGTTCCTGTCAGATACTCTGCATATTATACCAGCAATGCATATGTTTCTGTGAGATACTCTGCATATAACACCAGCACTGCATATGTTCCTGTCAGATACTCTGCATATTGCACCAGCACTGCATATGTTCCTGTCAGATACTCTGCATATTGCACCAGCACTGCATATGTTCCTGTCAGATACTCTGCATATTGCACCAGCACTGCATATGTTCCTGTCAGATACTCTGCATATTGCACCAGCACTGCATATGTTCCTGTAACATATTCTGCATTAGCTACTATAGGGAAAGGTTCCTTATTGTGCTTATAGGGAGATAATTATATAGGAGTCAGTCCTACTTCATAAATCTAATTGCAGCAGCACTGCATATGTTCCTGTGAGATACTCTGCATATTGCACCAGCAATGCATATGTTCCTGTGAGATATCCTGCATATTACACCAGCACTGCATATGTTCCTGTCAGATACTCTGCATATTGCACCAGCACTGCATATGTTCCTGTCAGATATTCTGCATATTCTCACATATTCTGCATTAGCTACTATAGGGAAAGGTTCCTTATTGTGCTTATAGGGAGATAATTATATAGGAGTCAGTCCTATTTCACAAATCTAATTGCACCAGAATAGTGTCCCATCATTGGCAGGAATAGTGTCCCATCATTGGTATCATTGTCAGGAATAGTGTCCCATCATTAGTGTCAGTGGGAGAAATAGTGCCGCATCATTGGTATCATTGGCAGGAATAGTGTCCCATCATTTGTGTCAGTGGGAGAAATAGTGCCGCATCATTGGTATCATTGAGAGGAATAGTGTCCCATCATTTGTGTCAGTGGGAGAAATAGTGCCACATCATTGGTATCATTGGGAGGAATAGTGCCCCATCATTTGTGTCAGTGGGAGAAATAGTGCCCCATCATTGGTATCAGTGGGAGGGATAGAGTCTCATCATTGGGGAAGGTTCCTGCTTATCAAATCTAATTGCACCAGAATAGTGTCCCATCATTAGTATCATTGGCAGGAATAGTGTCCCATCATTGGTATCATTGGCAGGAATAGTCTCCCATCATTGGTATCATTGGGAGGAATTGTGTCCCATCATTTGTGTCAGTGGGAGAAATAGAGCCCCATCATTGGTATCATTGGGAGGAAAATTCCCCTATCATTTGTGTCAGTGGGAGAAATAGTGCCCCATCATTGGTATCAGTGGGAGGAATAGTGTCTCATCATTGGGGAAGGTTCCTGCTTATCAAGATTTTTTATTTTTATTTCTATGTATTTTATGTTATTTTAAGTTATTTCCGTATCCACATTTGATTGCAGAGTACTTGCCATGCTCTTACCAACATTTTGCTGCCAATTGCAGCCCTCTAGCCCTTTCCCTTCGTTTTTTAGAGACATTTTAGTAGTCAAAAATTTGGGTCCCCACAGACTTTTTTCTGAAGTTCGGCCGAACCCACCGAACCCGAACATCCAGGTGTTCGCTCAACTCTAAGTGGTATCATTCCAGTCATTACCGAATGGCCTTGAAATGACAAAGCTCAATTCTTTTAGGATCCATGGGTGAATGCCATCTGGTCCAGGTTATTCATCCACCTTTATTCTGTCTAAATATTTCTGGATCATATAACTTTTGAGCCTTTGTAGATCATTTGGGGCTGTTCAATACCATCCCCAATATGGACATGAGCTCCCCCATGTTCCTTTGTATACACAGAGCCGAATAAAGTATTTAATGCATTAAACTGTGAAAAAAAGCAATAAGCGCCAAATACTAGCATAAATCAAAATATAAATGTGAATAGTAATAATAAATTACAATATCTCCACAGCTGCTGAGACACTCTCAGTGAATCACCACACCCGATATAATGCGTTAGCCTTCTCTTTTGTTCCTAGTCACCCACTATAGATTATTTTGTAAAGGGCCTACATGCTCAGACCTGACCTTTTTACTATTAATATTTTTGTTTTGAATTTTTGCGTCCTTGATTTCCTTTTTACATATTCGGTTATATTCTTTGTGACATTTAAACAATGATAGCGTTGGTTCATTTTTATATTTGTTAAAAGCTCTTCCTTTATTATTTATAGCAATTTTATCTTTGGCCGTGAACCACATAGGTTTTATTTTTAGCCTTTTAAATGTATTGCCCATGGGAATATACTTTGCAGTGAGTTTACATACAGTCACTTTGAAGGATTCCCATTTCTGTTATGTGTCCAATGATGCCAATATTCCCTCCCAGTCGAAGTCCTGGAGAACAGCCCTCGTCCTTGGAAAATGTTCCCTCTTAAAGTTAAAGGGGTTGTAAAGGTTTTTTTTTTTTTTTCTAACTAGGTTACTTTAAGCTTGTGCATTGTTGGTTCACTTACCTTTTCCTTCAATTTCCCTTCGAAATGTTTTTTTTTCTTTGTTTTCTTTGTCTGAATTTCTCACTTCCTGTTCCTCCTCAGTAAGGTGTTCAGTAAGCTGTTCTAAATGACCTTCCACCGCTCGGATAATGGTGGAAAACTTACTGAGGAGAAACAGGAAGTGAGAAATTTAAACAAAGAAAAAAAACCTATTTAGAAAATAAAAGACGAACCTTTACAACCCCTTTAAGCCTTTAAGTGTTTTTATCTTACTCGTATGTGGTTGTTGTGTAGCAGTTCCTCCATGGGGTCGCTGAGTGTAGTAGTTCCATCCGTCACCCTGCCTAGCCAGGCATTAACATCCAGCCACACATCGCCAGACAATGAACAGTCCTTCAGCTTGTTTTTGTTGTTTTTTTATTTAACTTGGATTGGGAAAAGGGACATGGGATGCCCAGATAATTGATCTTGTAATTTTAACAAACAATTTTGGATCTATATTGGCAATCTCTAAGGCCAGGTTCACACCTATGCGAATTGGTTGCGGCTTAAACCGCATCCAATTCACATAATATTATAAAATACATTGATTTCAATGAGGCTGGTTCACATATGTGCGATGCATTTGCACTGCGCATTGCTAAAAAAAATGTGTTTGTTTCTAGGCATTGCGGTGCGGCTCAGGTGCGAATTCAGGCCCATTATATTCTATGGGCACGCATCTGATTCGCACATGTGTTCATTTCTCCTCAGGATTTCTCTCATTCAGCTTAATACACTTCCCCCTCCCCCTTCCCTCTCCCAGGTCTCCAAGTGTGCATCTAAAATTGAGCTGATCTGTTTAACAGAGATAAGAGAGCTGAAATTCGCACCGCAAAAGTGTGAATCAGGCCTTAAGCTCCTTAATCTTCCAGCACAGCACTTGAGTCAACTTCACTTTCTTTATTGCGCAATCCTAGAATCCTGTCACAGTTAGCACATGGTTAGGCCTCACTCTTAATAAGTCCCAACTGTTCAATAGTCGCCACTTGCTGGCATGGGTCTGCAGGCCCCTTTCGTGTAGCAACAAACAGCGATAAAAATAAGTAACTACTGGTCCCTGAAAGTCCTGTCAACCCTCCTGACTGCATCAACTTGACATCACAGTCTCTTCCTCTGGCTTCACATCCAATCCTGGCATGTCTCTCCCAGATCTCCACACCGAACCAGGAATGGATCCCTCCTAGTGGATTGCCTGGCAATGCTCCCTGCTGTCCTCTTCCTGTTCCTGTTTAGGACACCCTGAGATAGCTTTTGTTTAAAGGGGTTCCTTTCCAGCTCCAGACCCAGAGTCACCCGCCCCCAGAAAGGGAGCTCCCACGGGGCCAACACTCCATCACTAGTTCTTCCACCCAACAACTTCTCCCACAGCAGGCTGACCATGAGTATATATAGGAGACCTGCCCCTGTCAATCCTAGTTGTGGATTGGTCAGGGCTCACAGATACACTACATGCCACTCCAATCCTCTGCCGTGCCTCTTTTCCAGAACCTTACAAAAACACAGGAGGCGCCAGAGAGATTGTCGGTCACCTGCTGCTATTCTCAAAACCACCCCTAGCCCCCAGTTCAAAACAAACAGGCCCAGCTCACAGCTAAACCTGACTAAATTTACCTGCACTGGCTGTAAAAACAAAACAACTACTTCTAGCACATTCTACCTGAGGTAGAGGGTTCTACAGTTGCTTACAGCTAACATTAAATGAGATCATGTTATGGTCACTGCTACCCAGATGTTCTTTTATATGAATATTGATAAAAAGCTCTGCATGGTTTGAGATAACCATGTACAGAAGAGCGTCATTCCTAGTCGGGGCCTCAATAAACTGGACCATAAAATTGTCTTGTACTATGTTTATACATTTTTGCCCTTTAACTGTCCTAGCAGTGCCATTACTCCAGTCAACTTAAGGATAGTAAGGATAGTAAGAATCCCCCAATTATTATCACTGTCCCAGCCTTTGCAGCCCTTTACATCTGTGCAAGGAGCTGAGTCTCCACCTCACTAACACTGGGAGGTCTATAACAAACTCCAATGATATCCTTTGTAGTACGCACACCCATATACAGTTCCATCCATAATGCTTCAGACACATCACACTCTCCATCAACTAGGTCCTCTTTCACATTCGCTTTGAGATCACTTCTCACATAGAGACAGACACCACCACCCCTCTGTTTTACCCTCTCTTACCGAAAGAGAGCATAGCCAGGAATATTAATAGTCCAGTCATGAGAAGAATGAAGCCAAGATTCCTCAATACCAATTAGATCATAGTTTGTGCACCAGAGCTTCCATCTCACCTATTTTTATTGACATCTTATGGGGTCATTTGACCTTACACGATAGCAGCAGCTTCAACAACAATTGTTGTAAATTTAAAAGAAAACGTTTTTTTTTTTTTTTTTTTTTTTACTATATATGGATGTTTAATATCATTCACAGCTAGTGTAATACATATACCCATAGCGTGGGTACACTCATCACTTCATCAATGTTTACATTTTTGATTATTTTTTATCTGTACTATGTACCAGTGAAGGCTACCAAAAGCTAGCAAATAAAAAACACACCCAATTTCTGCTGTGGCATGCACACCTCATTTTCTTTTCCTCTGGCAGGAGGGCAAACAGGCCCACTGCTTTCAATAAACACCCCTGCACTGGGTATATGTGTGGTAAATTATCTGATGTTTAGGTATACTTTATTACCTTACCAATAAAATGAAAGTACTTATTAAACTGATATGCTGCATTTGTTCAGAGGTAAGCATTTTAGGGGTTATGGGTGGTATATGAGCAAGATATAGATCAACATTTTTACCATGTCATAGGTAAAGGAAAATAAAAGATATTTAAAAATATATACTGTATTTTTTAGATTTATATGTACAACATTTAACTTGATGTAGGTATTCTTATCAGTGTGCGTTCATGTTTTAAAAACCTTGTTAGTGTGTCTAGCTTGTAAATACACATGTACATGGGGGCAGACAGATTTGCTCATTACATGTGAAAATGTAATAACAGTATATCAGTTGATGCTTGCCTTGTGTATTAATAATTGAATCCATAGCCCAATAGTGAAAGAGATACAACATAAATAGCTGTACTTATTCATATTCTTGAATACATTTGTATAGCTCAGAAATTCAGCTGGGAAGGTTCTTCTTTATGGCAAAACATATTTTTCCTTCAAATTTAGCCAGAAGTCAAATAACATGCATAGCCATTAGATAACGGTGCATGGTAAATCCTGTAGGACCTCACAGGTTCTGAAATTGGAGACAGTAATGCCAATTGAAGTTTGTGTGCAATACGTTGTGAAAGCACCAGTCAGATACAAAGTAACAAGTAGGCAGCTGTGTAAAAAAATTGAGTACACTTAGGGAGGACGTCATTTATGGAAGTAGGAGCAAACAATATGTTGAACAAGCAATGCTAGACTCAGTTTTCAATATTCAAGTCTTTCCTATAAAGTGAAGGGTGTCTGTGTAAGTCGTGTACCGGGGTGGGCTCTCCAAGATACAGCGAAGTCACGAACGAGGAAAACAACTTTGACACCTGCGTTTTTGAAACAGTTCTTTTCTTTTACTGTAACAAGGAATTAAACCAAAACCACAAAATGAACACAGCAATAAGGTTACATACACCCAGCCGTAGCTGAGAACTCCTGTGCTGCACAGCAAGATGCCCCCGGGTGGATACCGAGGCAATTTGCCGTAATTTGCCTATTGGAGGATACAACTAGAACTGTCCCTCCTTACCTTTTATTACCCTTATCAGAACGCAAACGATTGTGTATATGCTTAGTTTCGGGGTCATCTGTGGTACAGCACAGCAGCTTACAAACGTATCACTTCTATGCAATATTTACCCCCTTACTTTTACATAACCGGTATGATAACACGTGTGTAAGTTTTTCTTCCTTAGTGAAGACACTAAACAGGTTTGTAGTTTGGAAGATTGCTCTCCGTATGCAATGTCTCTTTAAGAAGCAGGGTCCTTAAACTGATGGTAGCAGCACTTTTGGCCTGATACACTGTAATGACCCTGACTAACTAACTACAGGCCTAATCTTTAGGCGCCAAACATCACTAGATGGTGCGTGCACGATATTACTGACCCGGGTCTTGAACTGTAGTCGATGATGTCTTCCAACCGATTAACGAAAAGTCCTTTCAGCAACCATGAGGTACTGCAGGTGAGGTAATTCTCTGTTACCCAACTCCTATCAGCCTTCCTGAAAAACGATCCCTTTTTCCTCCGGACAGGTTCTGTACTGGACGGTGATTACTCGGCTGCCGTTCCTGAAGCTCTAGGTTGTATGGTTCTCCCTGGATGCGACCAGATTCAATTTTCACCCAGTCCCACAAAACATGTCTGCTCCATCTACTTCCTGAATCTCCTTCTCTTTCTCAGCCCCACCTCCTCTTCAAAAGCACAAAAAAACTTGAAGTCTGTCAGCAGTGTGTAGAAACAGTGGCCTCTTGTGGTCAAAACTCAGAATGGCAATTATACACAAAGAGTGAACAATAAAACTCAGAATGGCAATTATACACAAAGAGTGAATGAGTGTGGGAATGATCATTTTGAGAGTATGATTTATGTATTTTTGTTGTTTTTTGTTGTTGTTTAATGATTTACTATTGCTTCATTCCCACATACAAGATGGAATATATCTATAATACATTAACATTTGTGAATGTGTATATTTGTTGTATATGTATGTTTAAAAATGTATTTTTTTCCTCTGCACTGGGTCTCCAGGACTGTGTGGAGCAGTGGCGGAGCATCTTTTTGTGTCCCTAGATGGATGCTGCCGTGGGTTTATTATGTGCATGCTCAGTGATGCCTCCAGATGTTTGTTCGCATGGTGGTGTTGCCGGGCATGTGTATGTTGACGTCATCACGTTCATGCGCTTGATCCTAAGGTTCAGTGAAGTTATTGCGCTGATGCTGTCTGGCACATGGGCGTTATCTGCTCTTCTCATTTCCGGCGGCCACGTGCATGGGACACACAAGCCTCCAATACAGGAGAAAACGGTTAGGCTATGGTTCTATGGAATTTGAACAATAGATTGTCTTCTGTACAACCATCCTGCCCATACATGGATCAAAACACAAACGGTCCCTGCTGAAACAGACCAATTTTTAATCCATGTATGGCCGTCTTAACTGCTATGCTATAACTAGTAGTTAAGTCAGTTAGCTTGCTGCAAACAGATTATTTTACCTGTTTATTGATATTGGTGCATTGCCATTTGCTTTGCCTTGTGACAATATACTTACTTTATTTACCATTAAGTAGCCTGGTGCCTATTTTTTGATACTATAATATAGTTGTAAGAAGGATACATATATGTGAGCTCGCATAGGTGTCTGCACCATCTTATTATCTAACTAGATTTGTCAGAGGGGAGGAAGCAATTAACAGAGTCGCAGCAAAGAATAGCAAGCGGCTTTTCTCTGAGTAAAGGCTACATTTGCTATATTTTTTTTTCTCAAGAAAGTGGAGTTGACCTTTAAGTAGATGGCAACTGGTTTTAATAATAAGGCTTTTACAATCTACTCTTAATCAAAATAACTGTAATTTAAACACTGAAATAATGACTTTTTTTATATACTTTAATGCATTCTCTGCATTAGGGTAAAAACCTTTCAAGATTAGTTCCCCTCCAGCCCCCCTAAATACTTACCTAAGCCCAAACTCAATACAGTGCTATGCTCGAAAGCACATCAGCTTCTGCTGCTGCCAATCAAATCCAGTGAGGAGGAAGAGGTGGATGGGGCAGAGCCACACTGTGTGTGTTTATAGACACACACAGTCCTGCTCGGAAGCAAGCATGCATTTCTGTCCCCATAGCAAGCGCTTGGCATGGGGGCAGCCACAGAAGAGGAGGAGCAGATAGAGCTGCCCAGGAACCAGAGAAGAGGAGGTTTCAGGGCCACTCTGTACAACACCATTGCACAAAGCAGGTAGGTATAACATGTTTATTATTTTAATTTAGAAGAATTTTCTTTTAGCAGCAATTTAAATTATTCTATATACTAATAGGAAAAAAAAATCATTTACCGGAGGATAGTATGCTGCTGAGTGAGTTCGGTCCCATCTGCTCTGTCAAGTCTATGAAAGTATCACCACTTTTTTCTCATGTACACATCAAGCAATCCATGATTCACAATTGCCTTGATTTCTGAATTACATTATTGCCTAAAGAGCAGACAGATCTGCATGCAAATATAGTAAGTCAAACATTTGCAAATGAACAATCCAAAATTTCTCTGGCGCTCCATCCCATAAACAAGCAAAAAATAACCCAACTACAAAAGAATTCCTACTCTAATCCATGGACGAGGTAGAGATAATGACATCATTGCCAAATCCTGCCTCTCCATCTTGTCCAATTAATGAATGTCTTGTATTTATTAAGAAAAATACACTGCTTTCTCTGAATGGTGGCAGTGCTAAGTGAGTGACCCCCTGTGCAGACTAGGCAGAATTCCAGCCAACCTGGAAGACTGTTGATGTCACAGTAATGGCGGCGACTACTAAGAATAAACTTCTGAAAATAAAAGTGACCTCTGGGATTTTCGAACCCACTGCCACCTACCACCCCCACCCTCTAATGTTTTCCCCCAGTATCCTATACTAAAAAAATATATACTGTTTTACCTACTGTTTTCTTCCAAGTGATGTCATTAGCGCTTCCTCTTCTTTCTCCAACAGTTGCAGGGGCAGGCGTTCTTCTAGGACTAAGCTGTTCTCATGTAATGATGTGTGAGCGTTTCTCAGTCCTAGAGTACTGGGAGCCCAGCCTGTATGATGGCATGCACCTTCAGAGGCCTATAACTAATAGGCTGGGTTCACAGGAACTGGAACAACACAGTGAAGAGGGCAACTGGTTCTGCACAGAGGAAGAAGTCAGGGATAGGCGGGGGCTAGGAGTATTTATGTTGACACCAAATGGGGGTTACCAATTAAAAATAAAATCATAGAGTTCCTCTTTTAAGCTGAACTCCAGGAATTCAATCACTTTGTAAAATGTGCTGGCATGCTGAGTTAATTAAAACGAGGTGCATGCCACCTCATATAGACTTATGTCTTTTATTTACATCAGACAGTTTTATGAACTCCCGAAGCACAGTTATCGCTAGACTCCCAGGGCTCTGACAGGAGGGATGCTGCTCTCTCATATAGCAGCTGTTATGCCTGTCCCTCCCCTCCACTTTTCATTCACAGAAGCCTTTGTATTTTGTGAATGAGTTTATATATTAGGAAGCAATTTATGATTGGGCAGGAAAAGGGGAGGGGTGGGCACAGCAGCTGCATGTGACTCTGCCGCTGCAGTAGCTGAGACCAGAAAGTTCAGCATCGGAGCACTGAAGTCTAGCAACAGCTATGCTGCTGACACTCAGTAGAAATATAAATAAATTAGGGAGAAAAGTCCACAAGGTGGCATGCACCTCATTGAAATGCCCCCCCACATTTTACAAAGTGGCATGAACTCCTGGGGCCAGATTCTCGTACTTTTGCGGTTTTCTGGCGTAACCCATTTACACTACACCTCCGCACTTTTTACAGGCAAGTGCTGTATTCTCAAAGCACTTGCTCCTTAATTTGCGGCGGCGTAGCGTAAATGGCTGTGTAATTCAAAGTAGGAAGGAGGGGGGCGTGCTGTATTTAAATTAAGCGCACCCCCGCGCCGAACGAACTGCGCATGCGCCGGCCGTAAACGTAGCCCTCTGCGCATGCTTCATAGTACGCCGCAAATACATTGATTTAATTGGCAACGTAATTAACGTACAGCCTTATTCGCGTCGAGTTACGTAAACGACGGAAAAACGCGACGCTGTCCCGATGTCCATACTTAACATGGCTTACGCCGGACATACGCAAGGTTACCCCTCATATAGCAGGGGTAACCTTACGCTTACGCAAACCATGTAAACTACGACGACGGCGCGCAAATACGTTAAGGAATCGGCGTATCATGCTCATTTACATATTAGACGCAGAAATCGACGGGAACGCCACCTAGCGGCCAGAGTAACATTACAACTTTGATCCGAAGGTGTAAGTGACTTACGCAAGTCGGATCTAAGCAAAATCTTTGCGTAACTGATTCTAAGAATCAGTCGCATAGATACCCAGGGCCAGAAACAGAGATACGACGGCGTACCTGGAGATACACCGTCGTATGTCAGCTGAGAATCTGGCCCCTGGAGTTTACCTTTAATTTTTTTTGTAGCTGATTTAGTTTAAATGCATCCAAATGAAATCGAAAAACTGGGCTTTCCTACACAAGCAAACATAGTATTCTAATATATTGCTACACACTGTTAAGCACCGATTTTCATGCTGACTCTGGAATGAGGTGAATATAACATTCAAATCAAGGAGAAAATAGAATGTGATAAAGCATCACAAAGCACACAGATTTAACAAACAAGAATGAGTCACAAAACAGAGCATGTCGTCTTCTAGTCATATTATACAGGTCACCAGCTTGTTCTGCAGCCAGATGTTCTTAGTACTATTTCTGTACGGTTACGTGCCATGCACAAGAAAACAGCAAAAAATAAATAAAAAATTCTTTACAATAAACCTTTCTGTAAAAAAAACACTAATTTACTGATTGAAATAAAATAGAAATTTTTGCATCTATTTATTTGGAATTTATGTAACAAGATTTAAAAAAAATATATATATACTGTTTGTTTTTTTGATGAATGAAGTTAAGCCTGGTTCGCACCTATGCAGTTTTCTTTTCATCCATTTCTGCAGTGCGTTTTTCGTCTTTGCATTTTGCATTCCTTTTTTTTTTTAAGGGGAGATGTTTGTTGTGAGGCAGATTAAAAAAATGCAAAACGCATCAAAAATGCATTAAAATGCTGGTTCACACCTCAGTTTTTCAGAAACACACTGCAGTCCATTTAACATGCTTTCCTATGGATGTAGTTCACATCTGTGCATTTTATGAAAAGAGCTAGGGACTTTTTTCAGTTTTATTTTTTAGTTCCATAGACTTCAATGGATCAAAAACATGTATTGTTTTCTAGATTTGTTAATTTGAACTTATTTATGTGTGAGTTAAAGTGTCAGCACATATTGTTGTTACACTTGCTTTTTTTTGCACTCATTTGTGAATTTGTTAATTTATGGTTTTAAGATTTAAAGGGTCAGAACACTTTTTTTATTTTAGTATTGAACCTTGTTTGTCTTGAACTCTGAACTCTTTGCTCCTCCAATGAACTTCCTGAATTAAGCCATGCTTCTGCACTTCCTGTTTGCCATATTATTGTGCTCTCTCCAGCCAATATCTCGCTTTTGTCTCTCCTGCTGCTGTCCGTATCTTTGGTACCATTCGTTGCTGACCCTTGGCTTGTTCCTCGACTATGATTGCTGCTTAATCCCAACCTGCTACTATTCATTACTGACCTTTGGCTTGTTTACTGACTATGCTTCTGCTTGACCCCAACCTGCTGATCTGCTACTGGACTTTGGCTTTCTCACCTGGTACTAACATGCAGAAAAACCCATCTCTACCATCAGGAGCTCTGGTGAATACCAGTTAGTACTTAGACCCGCACCTCAGATGAACCCATGTCATCCGCCAGGGTGACCTGCGTTTATACCTGTCCTATATGCAGGTTGGTGTTGCTCCACTGCTATAGCTATTGGCCTCTGCGCCTGACTCCAGAATGTGACACAGACTGGTGACCTGTCCCTACACTACCCATGTGCAAAATGCGCACCAAGCATGGAAGCCAGGACCCTAAAAAGGCTCTGCCTGATCCAAGATGGCTGCTGGAGTCACATGGGGCCACAGCATCGAATCGGATAGCTTCCCCAGTAACCCAGGAAAACATAAAGGAACCATGTTCTCCTTGACTTCGTCTGCCCCTGCAAATTCTCAAACTCCACTACACACATGCAGGCCTGGCTGCTCCCTTGCAGCCGCATAGACTGTATAGGTTGGGAGGAGTGATGAACCATGTCTCTAATATGAGTTCTGTACACAATTAGTGTGCTGGTTATCTGCAAAATGTGGACCCAGAATTGGAGACTTCGTCCCTCTCATGTCTCTATGGAGCCTTCAGACTTCAGTTCCCAAACTAAGTTTCCCTGAGGAAACTAGAAATCTATTTCCTCTATATGAGATAAGCACCCTGGAGCCGCTCAACCTGGGTGAGAACTCTGGGTGACTATATTGTACATTATATATACACACACACACACACACTCACAACATCCAATTTTGGACCCCACAAGGATTCTTCATCAGGTACAGGAAGCATAGAACAGAAAAATACAAACATGCTTTTAAATCATATCATCAGTTGACCGGGAAAAAGATGCAGCTGACATGCCTTCATGCATAGGCATCACTTAGTTGAGCCAGCAAACAATTTCTAGATGATGCTACGTTACCAGCCCATTCCATCTGCACCTAAAATAGAAACAAAAAAATAAAACCCATATAAACAAAATATAACCAATATGTGTAAAAAAAGATGAAAACCATAATCATGACCTAATAGATTAGATCCCCTAAATCTGATTTGCCGGTTGCATGTCATTTCAACAATGTGTACATACACCAGCACAACTCAGGTTTATGGTCAGATCATGTATTTGTTTTGAGGAGAGAGGGCAATAGAGAGTTAAAATGAAAACAAACGGAACTAAGATGCATTGTGCTTCTTGACACTTTAATTCCTAAAAGTTTGAATACCAATTATGATTGGCATCTTTGCATGATTTCTCTTCATGTAACACTGTTTATTTTGCAAAAGTTTATAACTGATACTTCTGAGGCTGGCAGCCAAGCCTAGGTGTGTTTTGATCTGGGTTGGGAGTGACTCAGAGTAGAGCTTGATGACTCACAGGCAGCATCACCAAGACATCCCACTACTTTCAGAATGTTCTAGTGTTTTCTGGAAAGGAAGGAGGAGAGGGGAGATGGTGCTGTCTGGGGTGTTCTAATGAGCCCTGACCAATCCCCAATCTGTGAAGGTTTCAGCGCACACAGCAGCGCTATTACACAATATATAATTGACAACTTACATGTCCATCTGCTCATTCCAGAACAAAGCTCCTCCATCTAGGACACTCCACCACGGTCCACATACAAATCCAGTCTTCTAAAAGACAAAATTACATTTTTAACCACTGTTGTTCTACATCCATGGAGCATTTATGTCCTTCATGTAATTTTTGTAATAAACATATATTTTTCTATATATATTTTTTTGATTTACTATTGCCTTCAAAAACTCAATCTCTTGAGGTCAAATCATTTTTGAACTGACCGCAGTTATTACCTCTTTGGGGGGGGGGGGGTTAATTTACAATGGTATTTGTAATATTCAGCATGGAGGGGTAATGTACTGCCACTGATGCAGCACAAAGAGGTTAATTAGCTGCCACTAGTCACCAATGCATCAGTGGCCAGTGGTGTATTTGATACTGCCCACCTCCATACATTCCGCATCCCTCTCATGTCATACCACCCATCGCCCTACACTCCGCACCCCTATGATGTTCATACTACCCAATGCCATACACTCTGCACCCCTCTCATGTACATACAACCCACCGCAATACACTCTGAACACCTCTCATGTCATGCCACCCACCGCCATATACTCAGCACCCCTCTCATGTACATACCACCCACCGCCATACACTCCGCACCCCTCTCATGTACATACCACCCGCCGCCCTACACTCTGCACCCCTCTCATGTACATACCACCCACCACTATACACTCTGCACCCCTCTCATGTACATATCACCCACCCCATTCACTCCGCAACCCTCTCATGTACCCCTGAAGTCTCACTTTTGAGACAGAGAAAGGGACTGAGGAAACACATTCCCCAGTTCATTTGTCTGTAGCCTCAGCTGCACTGCAGATGAATGAACAAGAGACAGAGGCTCCTGTTAATTCTTAAACTAAAGCATAGTAAACACAGTTTACTATGCTTCCGTTATACATGAACACCGTGAGTCATCAGTATAGTTCTCTCATTATGTTCTTTTAGAAAAGGTAGGGGCTGGTAACTGACATTTACCAGACCCTTTTCCTGTCCTCCATCCTGAAGATCCCCCACAGCAGTCAGTGGGAGAGCAGAGGAGGGAAATCAGCAGCGCTGAATTATTTTTCCCATTATGGGCCAGATTCAGGAACACTTGCGCTGGAGTATTTCGATATGCGCCGCGTAACTGTGATGATGCGCCGTCGTTTCTATGTGCCCATACCCACCAAACTAGATGCGCCCAATAACGGGTCATTTGCGACCGGCAGAACGTTCCGACGCCAGAGTATCGTCAGCGCTTATTTTCGCTGGGCGCATCAGTCGCGCCCATTGATTTCCCCTGCAAATATGCAAATGAGGGATTTTTCCCAATTCACGAACGGATTAGCACCATACGCTGGCTACATGCGCCGCACGTATCTCGTCCGTCCGGCGCAAAGTTATTTCTACAAAAGGCTGCTTTATCTTTACTCCAGACGGCCACAGGTCAGCAGGAGAGCAGCTACAGCAGCGTTACCGACGATAAGAGCTAGCTGAGCAGTCCCACTTGCAGGACAACACCTCTGTCCATGCTTGTCTGTCAAATTTTACAGCCATGGAGGAAGACATCATAGGTCTCCATAGCCGAGATGACGGCTGTCAGCTCCTGGCCATTAAAGTTCAGCTTTCTCCTGTGTGTTTGCGGGGAACGGGAGCAGCTATCTCAGAACAAAAGTAACATCACTGCGGGGAGGGGGAGCAGGATATACTTTAGTGCCGGAATGGCGCTTCTACGGGCGCATTTAAACGCCCAACGGAAGGCATTGCGCTGACGTTTCCCGTGAAGTGGTGCCGACGGAAGTTGTGAGCATGCGCACAAAGGGGGCGAGTGGAGCCTCACTCACTGCGCATGCTCCGTGGTTGATGCGCTGAACGTAAGCCTCTGCGCTGGGCTCCGCCCATCATTTACATATGATCACACCCACTTCCACTTGCGTCGGGTTACGCCAGCGCATTATCGTTACTCTGGCGCAAGTTTACGCGCAACTGCTATGTGAATTACAGGACTTGCGCTGAAAGGGTCTTCAGAGTAACGTAAATGAGAAGCGTTACTCCAGAGGAAAGATACTCTCATCTACCTGAATCTGGCCCTAAGGGTGTGAGTGAGGCCTCATGTTTAAGTTTTGCTAACATTTTGCTGTGTGTGTGTATAAAAGGTTAATGAGTTTCTGGACTCCTGACAGACCCTTGCATCTTTCATCCAGTGCTGCACTGACATTTCTGGATTCTGAGTAATGGGGAAAGCAAAAGAATTGTCAAAGAATCTGCGGGAAAAGATAGTTGAACTGTATAATACAGGAAAGGGATATAGAAAGGGATATAGAAAGATATCCAAGGAATTGAGAATGCCAATCAGCAGTGTTCAAACTCTAATCAAAAAGTGGAAAATGAAGGGTTCTGTTGAAACCAAACCACGGTCAGGTAGATCAACTAAAATTTCAGCCACAACTGCCAGGAAAATTGTTTGTGATACAAAGAAAAACCCACAAATAACTTCAGGTGAAATATAGGACTCTCTGAAAACATGTGGTGTGGCCGTTTCAAGATGCACAATAAGGAGGCACTTGAAGAAAGACCAGCTGCATGGTCGAGTCGCCAGAAGAAAACCATTACTACACAAATGCCACAAAGTATCCCACATACAATATGCTAAACAGCACAGAGACAAGCCTCAAACCTTCTGGCACTCCAAAGTACCGTATTTATCGGGGTATTGCGTGCTCCGGCGTATAGCGCGCACCCCTAAAGTGGACCCTATTCCTGTTGAAAAAAAGATTTTTGTACTTACAGTTTTGGTGTCTTATGCGGCGTCCATTGGCGGCCTCGTCGGGTCCAGCGTCCGTCTGCGGCTTCGGGTGTCCTCTTTCGTCGGGTCCGGCATCCTTCTGCGGCTTAGGGTGTCCTCTTCGTCGGGTCCGGCGTCTGTCTTCGGCTTCGGGTGTCCTCTTCGTCGGGTCCGGCGTCCTTCTGCAGCGTCCTCCCCGCTCGATCCCCGCTTTCCCGCGCCGAGTTTGAATACTGCGCCGACATATACCGAGCGCAGTACACTCGTGTATAGTCGGGCAGGCTCGGCTACTCTCGCGCTCACGTCCTGTACGTCCAGGAGCCGAGCCTGCCTGACTATACACGAGTGTACTGCGCTCGGTATATGTCCGCGCAGTATTTAAACTCAGCGTGGGAAAGCGGGTATCGGTGTATATCGCGCACCCACGATTTTGCCCTGATTTTCAGGGCAAAAAAGTGTGCAGTATACGCCGATAAATACGGTAATTTAGAGTGATGAGACCAAAACTTAGCTTTTTGGCCACAGTCATAAACACTACATCTGGAGAGGAGTCAAAAAGGCCTATAATGAAAGGTACACCATTCCTACTGGTGGATCACTGATGTCTTGGGATGTCTGAGCTACAAAGGCACAGGAGATTTGGTCAAAATTGATGGCAAAATAAATGCAGTATGTTATCAAAAAAAAATGGAGGAACATTTGCATTCATCAGCCAGGAATCTGCACATGGGACGTACTTGGACATTCCGACATGACAATGATCCAAAAAACAAGGCCAAGTCAGCTTGTTATTGGCTACAGCAGAAAAAAGTGAAGGTTCTGGAGTGGCCATCTCAGTCTCCTGACCTCAATATCATTAAGCCACTCTGAGCAGATCTCGGACGTGCAGTTCATGAAAGACAGCCCAAGAATTTACAGGAACTGGAGGCTTTTTTCCAAGAGGAATGGGTAACTTTATCATCTGAGAAGATAAAGACCCTCGTCCACAAATACCACAAAGACTTCAAGCTGTCATTGATGTTAAAGGGGGCAATACACGGTATTAAGAACTGGGGTATGTAAACTTTTGATCAGGGTCATTTGGGTAGTTTCTCTTGTGATTATGATATAAAAATAGTAAACACAGTTGATTGATAATGAATGGCTTCAGTCAAATGCCCTGTACACACGACCAGTTTTCCCGATTGGAAAAATTCAGATGAGAGCTTTTGGCCAGGAATCCCGGCCGTGTGTATGCTCCATGGGACATTTTCCCACAGGAAAACTGCCAGAAAAAAAATTGAACTCACAGCGGCATAGATACAAAATTTGTAGAAAAAAACTAGGATGACCGCACTCCAAAAACAATGTTGTTCCTTTTTAATAAAAGAAAAAATGAAAACACCCACTCTAATCATTTAGAGGGTGTTTTAATTTTTTCTTTGTTTGAATAGAGTATAAATTCTTTTTCTGTTTGCTATGCACACCAGCTATGAATAAGCACTGTTTGATAGTGTGAAACGCGTCAGCTTTCTCATCTGATTTTTTGCTGTGACATGTTTATTTTGTGACCAGTTTTATTAAAAAGGGACAACATTGTTTTTGGAGTGCGGCCATCCTAGTTTTTTTCTACAAATCTTGCATTTCAGTGCAGCGCCGGCACCCAAGTATTTGGATTCAGTCATCTAGTTCTCTGGGACTTTGGAGCGGTTAAACTCTTTTTCTCTGCATAGATACAAAGTTTATTATTAGAAAAGAAACACAATTCCAATAATGCAGGGTTAGTCGCCATTGCGACTAGAATTAGCCACCTGGCGCTTGGGGCATCCTGTGTCTCTGTGCGTCCCCACCTCCCCGACGCACAATCGTGTCGGGCCGCACAGGCCGGTAATTGAGGCCACAGCTTTGCGGCCTTCTCTAGGCCTATGCTTTCTTTCTGTGATCTGGTGCCATCTTGTGGTGGCTGTTGGTAGGACAAGACAACCAGCAATGTTAATGGTGCTTCCCCTGTCTGTTTTCACTGCCATCTCCTTCCCTCTAGTTAGAACCCCCAAACATTATATATATTTTTTATTGTTACGCCCTAGAGAATAAAATGGTGGTCGTTGCAATACTTTCTGTTACACCGTATTTGCGCAGCGGTTTTTGGGAAACAAAAATATACTTTTTTTAATTAAAAAATAAGACACCAGTAAAGTTAGCCCAATTTTTTTTAATATTGTGAAAAATAATTTTACGCCGAGTAAATTGATAGCCAACATGTCACGCTTCAAAATTGCGTCTGCTTGTGGAATGGCAACAAACTTTTACCCTTTAAAATCTCCATAGGCGACGTTTAAAAAAATTCTACATGTTGCATGTTTTGAGTTATAGAGAAGGTAGAATTATTGCTCTCGCTCTACCAATCGCGGCAATACCTCACATGTGTGGTTTGAACACCGTTTTCATATGCGGGCGCTACTCACCCACGAGCTCGGCGGGGCGGGGCGCGTTCCTGGCTCCTAACTTTTTTAGCTGGCTCCTAGATTCCAAGCAAATTTGTCAAGCCCTGCAATAATGTATGGCTATTAGATACAATAACAGTAAAACCTTCACCAATATAAAAAAAAAAAATTATGACAACGTTGTTTGTCACACTAAAAGTGCAAAACAAACATTTCACTTGCGCACACACACAGACACTCAGCACACATACGGGGAAGGGGTGGGTGTTAGACTCAATGTTGAAAGTCTAAAATCAACCTCCAGTGACAACAGGAATGGATATACCACAAAATCAGTAATCTCCTAAATATAGAGGAAGTAGTGATGTTACAGTAGGAAAAACAAAAATGTCAATCCTGAAAATCAATGAGAAAATACACAGTCAGCTGTGAAGAGGATAATCCAGCATTAAGTTCAAAGGGCCAGATTCACAGAGCCATTACGCCTGTCTAACTGGTGTTAGACTGGAGTAATTTCAAATTACGCGCGTTTTCTAGCTAGTCGGAAACCTCAAACCATGAATAGACGGCTGCAGGCTTCAATTCGACTGGATTACGTGTTAGTACGCCTTCGGATCTACGCTGCAATAAAATTGTGGCCACTGGGTGGACTTCCCGACGTTTTCCGCGTCGGGGTATGCAAATGAGCTTTTGACGGCGATCCCCGAAATTACGATCTTCATTCGCAATCTTTTAAGGCACCTTTAGTCATCTTTTTTTTGCGTAACACTATACCAGCTTTTTGCTGTTCTAATATTAGACAGATCATGTTAAGTATGGCCGTCGTTCCCGCGTCGAATTTCTACGCTTTCCGAAGTCTTTTATTATTTTTTACGTAAGTCGTCTGGGAATAGGAATGTTCGTAAACGACGCTACTCAAACAACGAATGACGTAACGACGTGATTTCGCGCAATGCACGGCGGGAAATTTCTGAACGGAGCATGCGCAGTTCGATCGCCGTGGGGACGAGCTTAATTTAAATGCTTCACGCCCCCCAATCGCGTATTTCGATTACGCGGCGAGAAATAGACTACGCCGCCGTAGTGTACGGGCGAAAATCTACCAGGATTCGGTGTAGAGCCTGGTGAAATACGGCAGCGTAGAGTATTTCGATTATGCAGCGCAATATTAAGTGTATCTGAATCTGGCCCAAAGTTACTAACATATGTACATGTGTATGTAAAAAATGATAATAAAAATGCCATAAAACTATCCCCTATTTTTTAGACGCTATAACTTTTGCGCAAACTAGGGTTGTCCAGATACCGATACTAGTATCGGTATCGGGACCGATACCGAGTATTTTTGGGAGTACTTGTACTCGCGCAAATGCTCCCGATACCTAAATAGAATACTTTTTTTGTATTTATCAACATGTTCTGTGAAAATTCTTTGAGTTTTTACTACTGCGTGACAAGAAAATAAAACATTTTTATTCATTTTTACTCATTTTTATTCTTTTATAATGTCTTGAGTTAGAGTTCTTCATAATTCTAAAGAAAATATCCTTAGTCTGGATTGTGGTTTGAAAACTGTCACATGACATTTAAAAAAGTATCGGTATTCGGTATCGGCGAGTACATGAAAAAAAGTATTGGTACTTGTACTCGGTCCTAAAAAAGTGGAATCGGGACAACCCTAGCGCAAACCATTAAATATATGCTTATTGCGTTTTTTTTTTTTTTTACCAAAAATGTGTAGAAGAATACATATAGACCTAAACTGAGGAAAAGTAAAAAAATATTGCTTATTTTTTTCAAAATTTTCGCTATTTTTTTGTTTATAGCGCAAACAATTGCAGAGGTGATCAAATACCACCAAAAGAAAGCTCTATTTGTTGGAAAAAAAGGACGTCAATTTTGTTTGGGTGCAACGTCGAAATTGTTAGTTAAAGCGACACAGTGCCGAATCTCAAAAAATGGCCCGGTCATTGGGCAGCCAAATCCCCCGGGGCTGAAGTGGTTAAAGTAGCGCAGTGCTGAATCGCAAAAAGGGGCCTGGTCATTAAGGGGGTAAAATCTTCCAGAGCTGAAGTGGTTAAAATATGTTGGACAATTCCTCTGGCTGTAAGTCCCGTTGAGTGCCCCTGCTGCATATTCTACAAACCCTTTTTTTTATGGATTGAACCCGGTCCAATACCTCTACAAGTGTGTGCACCGGCCCATCTCTACACTACCTACTACTAAAAATAGACATATCAAGCAATGGAGCACATTTCCCCTGTGATGTCGGCACACAGATAAGTAGTTGCTCAGCAATGCATGATATGTTTCACATAAGAGCTGTGACTGGTGATAGCGATAACCTCCCCCTTCCTTTTTGTAGTAACTCGCAACACAGAAAAAGCTTTATATCAACTGGCTGAACTCAAATGTTATTACATAAATTACTTAAATAATAGGTAAAACATCTCTAAGTACTCATGCACTTGTATGAACTACATAAAAGTATGCCCATCTGATGAAGTATTGGAACTTAAAAGAAAACAGTATTGGCCATTTTTAGATTGCTGACATCCACAATTTGCTTGAATGTTGTTAAAAGTTAAAATATGGCTTTTAAGTCCTATATAAACACTTCCATCATTGAAGCCAATTGCAAAGTGCTTTTAAGATCATATATGGCACAAAAATGACTTCTTACGTGCCAGATGCACTTACATTGTACTTATGTTGACTCAAAGCAACCTCACAAAATCCCCCCGGCAAGCTTTATTAGGTGACCAATAGGGGATGTGCGGAAACATACCAGACAATTGATTTTCTTCGTATTCTTAGCCGCTAGGATAGCAATCGCTAGATCATGGAGGTCTTTGTCTATTCTGTTCACACTGATAAAAGCAAAGCTGTCGTGGATAATGGTAAATGAAAAGCCACTTTGAATGATAAAATGCTTTTATTCGAAAAAAATATTGGACCCATGGGTATAATACATTTCAGTAGAACAAGCGAGGTACACTAGACACACAGGACGGATAATGAGGTGGAACACATCTCTTCAAACACTTTTTCTTGTCTATTCTTTTATTTCTTACTTGTTTTTTTTTTACTGCTGTTATTTTCTTTTAGTATCTTTTTTTTTTCATTCAAGTTTAAGTTTTTTTTCTGAATAAAGTCAGTACAATTCAAAAAGCATAACAGTAAATCATTACATTTTGTTGCATATACTTAAATATTGAGACATGGATCGTTCACTGTAGTCATCACTATGTCCTTTCTCTACCGTACCCTATTATTCCGTCTAGGGTCCCAAATCTACAGTAAATGGGATAAAACGAGAATCTCACAAGTCAAACATAAATAGGTATAAGGTGGGAAGGGCACCCTCCACCCCCACTGATACCCCAGATGGGATCACTCTGTGCCTAATAATTCCCCCCCCAACCACCCCGCCCCTTAACAAGTAATTATGAATAATATAATTTTGCAAAGTCAACTCCGCGATTTACCTCCATTTCATAAAATTAATACGGTTCAAATACCTCTAGTACAGAGTGTAAATTTTCTGTACTGACTAAAAGAGCATTATACAAAAAAATACAAATATGACAAGAAAAAAAAGGGAAAGAGAGAGAGAGAGAAGGGAAAAAAAAGGGGGGGGGGCCTTCCTTCCTCTTCCTCCGCCCATAGGATAAAAGAGTATCATATATATATATGGAGGAAGTTTCACATATACAGGGCCAGATTCTCAGCGGCGATACGACGGAGTATCTCAGATACCCCGTCGTATCAACGTTTTTTTTGTCCTCGTATCTATGCGTGTGATGCTTAGCATCACTTTTGCATAGATACGCTTCAACATCCGACAAGTGTAAAACCATTACACTTGCGGATCGTAGTTGTAATGACAACTCTGGCCACTAGGTGGCCTTTACATTGTTTTCTCATTTGCATATGCAAATGAGGCTAGTACGCCGATTCTCGATCGCTTATACGCCGCCCGTCGTCGCGTACATAGTTTTCGTCCGCGTAAGGTTACCCCAGCTTCTATGTGGAGTAACCTTACGAAGTACCGTCGGATGCAGTCGGGTGCCGTCGGATGCCATGTTAAGTATGGCGTTGGGTCAGCGTCGGCTTTTTCCATCGCTCACGTCGTTTTACTAACTCGTTCGCGAATAGGGGCATTGCGTAGTGACGATCACGTCGTTTTGACGTCGGTTTCAACGACGCTTTCCGACGTGAGCTGGAGCATGCGCACTGGGCTTTTTCCCCGGCCGGCGCATGCGCAGTTCGTTCGACGCGAGGGCTCGCTTAATTTAAATACAAGCCGCCTCATTTGAATTACGCGGGCTTACGCTGGGCCATTTTCGCTACGCCAACGCAAACTACAGAGCAAATGGTTAGAGAATACGGCACTTGCTCTAGTACGATGCGGCGGCGTAGTGTAAATGGCTTACGATACGCAAGCAAAATTCTATGAGAATCTGGCCCACAGTGTATATGGATAGCCTAAACGGAACAAAACTATAACATAGAAAAGAAGAGAAAAAGAGAATGAGAAAAGGAGTGTGAAGAAGATAGAAAGAGAGGGGACAAGGAAGGGAATAGGGATGAGAGGGTAAAGAGACATAAAGCCTACCTGCCAATTAAATACATGAGTCCACAGTAAGTAATGTTATCAAACCTTCATGGGGTGTGAGATCCCCAAGTACTTTATGCTGTTATTTTCTTATCATTTAGGAATAGCTATTGCTAATCATATATACCAAAATGTATTCAGGTTTTGCTTCTATTGTATACAAGTATAATGGTTTCTGTTTTACAATAATTTGAGGAATGGTTTCTTAAAGGATCAGTAAAGGAAAAAAAATGTAATGCTAAATAGCTTGCTTTACCTTATACCAGTCCTGCTTTCATGTCCTCCGTGTCAGTTTTTGCTTAGAAGTTGCTGTAATCTCTTGCTGAACTCCACACTTCCTGCTTGTCTGGCTCCTTATGAAAAAACTCATGGTAGCTTTTCATTGTGGTCCATGATCAAGAAGATGTGATTACTATGGGGCAGATTCAGGTAGAAATGCCTATCTTTAGGCATGCCTAGCGTCTGGCTTTTAAACTAGGCCGCCGCAACTTTTTCAGGCAAGTGCTTTATTCTCAAAGCACTTGCCTGTAAAGTTGAGGCGGCGTAGCATAAAAGACCCGGCCAAATTAAAATTCGGCGAGTAGGGGGCGTGTATCATTTAAATTAAGCGCATCCCCACGCCGAACGAACTGCGCATGCGCCGGCCGTGATTGGTTCCCAGTGCGCATGCTCCAAATCTCGACATAAATTCGACGTGTAAACGACGTGAACGTCACTTACGCAAAGCCCTATTCGCGAACGTTTTACGTTAACGACGTAAATTCATAAACTGATTAATAAAATCAGTTTAGCATAGATTTTCCTTAGATCAGACATGCGTAAGTCTCTAACGCTGTCTAATCTTATTTTCATATTTTAGGCTGGCCGCTAGGTGGCGTTCCCGTCTAAAATATGTAAATAAGCCTATACGCCGATTCCCGAACGTACGCCCGGCCGGCGCTATTCTATTACGTCGCTTGCGCTAGCGTAGTACCGTTGTAATGTTATTTCTGCTATATGAGGTGCAGGCAATGTTAAGTATGGACGGCGTGCCGACGCTTTTTTTTCCCTCGTTTACGTAAAACGTTCACGAATAGAGATTTGCGTAAGTGCCGTTCACGTCGTTTACACGTCGTATTGCCGTCGAGATTTGGAGCATGCGCACTGGGATCAATTCACAACTTGCGCATGCGCAGTTCCTTCGGCGCGGGGATGCAATTCATTTAAATAATACACGCCCCCTACCCACCGAATTTGAATTCGGCTGGGTCTTTTACGCTACGCCGCGTCAACTTTACAGGCAAGTGCTTTGAGAATAAAGCACTTGCCTGAAAAAGTTGCGGCGGCCTAGTTTAAAAGCCAGACGCTAGGCATGCCTAAAGATAGGCATTTCTACCTGAATCTGCCCCCTAGTGTGCATGGAACCTAAGTAATAATTATAGTCTTGCCTAAACCAATACAGGCATACCCTTTAAGTACACTCACTTTACATACACTCTTGAGTACGGACATACCAGCGAGTGTACGTAGTGTACCTGCTTCACACAGCCGCAGTATGGTCTGAAAGAGGCGGAGCTGCCACCCGGAGTTGTTGCCAGTGTGGCAAAGTTCCCTACAGTCAGCCCAGAGTTGCCCGCCCAGCCATACCTGCCAGCCAGCCCAGAGTTACCCACCAGCCAGCCCAGAGTTGCTGCCTAAATGTAAGTGGATTACGGTACAGTACTATAAACTTCACTCCCTGACCTTCCCACTACAGACCATGGCCCTCCACTATAGAACCCCCCCCCCCCCCTTACAACAGCCCCTGACCCCCCAGAAGTGAAAAAAGTTATTGCCTCACTTTAACTTTAAAACATCCATGTTTTATTCAACACATGTATGGAAGCACACACAGTTAAGTCCATATACATTTGGAAACAGGCACAGTTTTCATACTTTTGGCTCTGTATGCCACCAGAATAAAACTAAAACAAAACAATCCAAATGAATTTGAAGTGCAGACTTTAATTCAAGGGATTGAACATAAATATCATGAATATCAAGTGCAAATTTTAGGAACTACACCAATTTTTATATTCAGGGGCTCAAATTTAATTGGACAAATTATTATATTCATAAAATAAATGTTATTTTTTTTAAATTTTGTTGAGAATCCTTTACTAGCAATGACTGCCCGAAGTCTGGAACCCATGGACTTTACCAAAGACTGGGTTTGTGGGTCTTTCTGCCTTTGGTTTTGCCTTCAGCAAGTGAAATGTGTGGTTAATTGGATTGAGATCAGGTGGCTGACTTGGCCATTGCAGAATATTCCACTTATTTTCCTTCAAAAGGCCCTAAGTTGTTTTTGCAGTGTGTTTTGGATCATTGTCCATCTCTACTGTGAAGCGCCATCCAATAAACTTTGCTGCATTTGGCTGAATCTTTGCTGACTGTATATTTCTAAACACTGCAGAAATCATCCGACTGCTTCTGTCTTCTGCCAAATCATCAATAAACACCAATGACCCAATGCCAATGCAAGCCAAGCATGCCTATGCCATTACACTGCCTCCACCATGTTTTACAGATGACGTTGTGTGCTTTGGATCATGAGCTGTTCCAAGCCTTCGTCACACTTTTTTTCTTCCCATCATTCTGGTACAGATTAATTTTATTTTCATGCGCCTAAAGAATTCTTTTCCAGAACTGGTCTGGCTTTTTTAGATGTTTTTGGGCAACCTTGTGGTGAACCCTCTGTGTTTTCTCTCATGAAGTCTTCCCATAATTGCAGACTTTGACAATGATATGCCCACCTCCTGGAGAGTATCCTTTACTTGTCTGGATGTTGAGAATGGGTTTTTCTTTACCATAGAGAGGATCCTGTGATCATCCACCACTGTTGTCTTCCATCAACGTCCAGGCCTTTTTACGTTGCTGAGCTCACCAGTGCGTTCTTTTTTTTTTTTTAAGAATATATCAAACAGTTGATTTGGCCACTTTTAATTTTGCTGCTCTCTCTCTCTCTCTCTCTCTTGCATGGACAGCTCTTTGAATGCATAATGTAGGTTCACAGCAATAGATTCCAAATGCAAATACCACACTTAGAATCAACTCCAGACATTTTACCTGCTTAATTGATGAAGAAATAATGAATGAGTGGCCCACACCTGGCCATGAAACAGCTTTTGAATCAATTGTCCAATTACTTTTGAAGTTCCCTTGAAAAAGGGAGGTGGCTATTTTATAAGAGCTGTAATTCCTAAACCCTTATTTCGATTTGGAAGTACATACCCTCAAAATCAATGTAAGAGTGTGCACTTTCAGGCCATATCCATTATATAACTATAGATTGAATATGTTTTGGTAAATACCTGAAAAACTACAATTGTGCCTGTGTCCAAATATATGGACCTAACTGTACATTCAAGAACATTTCAAATGTGGCCGAGAGTCTTGTGTCCATGTAAGTAAAAAAGGATACTGGGCCCTGTGTTCATTTTTCAATGTTCTTAGATTCATATAGGACAAGAAGTGAGGAGAAATCTCCCAGGTGGGACGCTGACAATAGTAAAAACTTGTACCTTTCCTCTCATGATCTAAAGCTAAAAACAGTAGGAGTTACTCTTTAGGTCCCTTTCACACTTGTGCGACTTCAAAGTCTCGCGATTTTACAGTGAATTTGCAGCGATTTTGACAAGACAGTCATACGACTGTGGATCCAACTTTGCCCCACAACTTGAAGAACGACTTCAATGAGCAGGGACGCAACTTTGATCCCCCAATAATTAGGGGGAACTCCACGTCAATTTTTTTGAAAAAAAAAACGGCATTGTTTCCCCCTTCATGAGCATACCGGGCCCTTCGGTCTGGTATGGATTTTAAGGGGAACCCCCAAAATCCATACCAGACCCTTATCCGAGCACCAGCCCAGCCGGTCAGGAAAGGGGGTGGGGACGAGCAAGCGCCCCCCTCCTGAGCCGTACCAGGCCGCATTCTATCAACATGGGGGGTGGGTGCTTTGGGGCAGGGGTAACAACATAAGGGGGCGGGGTAATTATGTCGTCACCACCCGGAGCATGCTGGGACTGTGACGTCATAAGAGGCCTATATAAATCGTTGTGCTCTGCATACCCGGCATTAGAGCAGGAGGGAGCGTTGAGTCAACATCAGAAGAAAATAAGATGGAAGAAGGCAGAAGGCGACGAGAAAGACCAGAGGAGAGGTTATAAAAACAAATGGTGGAGCCGTGGTTTTACTGACCCCCCCCCCTCCTGACCACCTAGCCACAACTGCCACACTGCCTTGATCATAGTTCAGAAAAATGTATACTACATGTTGAATTAGACAGGCAGTTCCACCACCAAACATGGCACATTTCATTGAATGGCGATGCACTGCAACTGCTCTGCAACCGCATCTGTTTAGGGGTGTGGCAGACTTTCAAAGGTTAACTCTGGTAGCATAGGTGTGCGCAGCCTATTGCATTAGGGTGTGTACTCCAAAGCTCAAACACACTATACCGATCAGTCACTGTGTTCATTCAGAAAGGGAAGGGGCTGGTTAATTACATATTTACAGGCCTCTTCTCCCACTTATTCTAAAACATTCTTCTGTGTGTGCCTGCAGCAGACAGTGGGAGAGATGAGGAGGGAAACCGGAAACGCTGCAGGGGGGAGCTGGGCAGTAGAGGGAATCTGCACTGCATGGGGTGATTTGGGTGTGCCCAGGCACACCTGGCACATCCTGTGCGCACACTTATGTCTGGCAGTTTAGTGAGCCACCTGTCAATATCTCTGAAAAACAATCCATCGCGGATTTCTTTTCAGAGGGCCAACAATGATGTAATATATATTGGAATATTTCCCCTTACCCCCTGTTTCAATGACAACCCTAACATTTTGGATTTCTTATTTTTTACTATACCAAACACAATGGTCAGCAGTATCAAAATGCAGCTTATTTTTTTGATCCCCCACCCTAATCCTCTATGTTAAATACATTTAAAAAAAAAAACATTACCAGATAAAAGTAAACAGTACTTACCTTTCACCAGGTTTCCAGCTGCTTCTTTTTGGTAAGGGTGACATCACTGGACATTCTCCTTGGATGCTGAGGAGCCCAAATCTTGGGAGCATCTTCTCCCCAGATGCGGGATCCTTAGCAATGGCAGGATCCCACGAGAAAGCCCATTGACTCCACCCTTCACCAAGTAAATTTTCAGGATGCTAGGGAGATAAGGTAGGCATTGTTTACTCTGCTAAAGGTGTTTTTGATGTAACTTTTGCTTCATTACATAGTTACATAGTTAGTCAGGTTGAAAAAAAACACAAGTCCATCCAGTTCAACCATAAAAAAATAAAAAATAAACAAACAAAATAAAACACAGTACGTCCCATACACCAAACTCCATACCCACAGTTGATCCAGAGGAAGGCAAAAAACCCCAGCAGAGCATGATCCAATTTGCTACCACAGGGGAAAAAATTCCTTCCTGATCCCCCGAGAGGCAATCGGATTTACCCCGGATCAACTTTACCTACAAACTTAGTACTCAGTTATATTATGTGCATTTAGGAAAGAATCCAGGCCCTTCTTAAAGCAATCTACTGAGCTGGCCAGAACCACCTCTGGAGGGAGTCTGTTCCACATTTTCACAGCTCTTACTGTGAAGAAACCTTTCCGTATTTGGAGGTGAAATCTCTTTTCCTCCAGACGTAAAGAGTGCCCCCTTGTCCTCAGCGTTGACCTTAAAGTGAATAACTCAACACCAAGTTCACTATATGGACCTCTTATATATTTGTACATGTTGATCATATCCCCCCTTATTCTCCTCTTCTCAAGAGTGAATAAATTTAGTTTTTCTAATCTTTCCTCATAGCTGAGCTCCTCCATGCCTCTTATCAGTTTAGTTGCCCTTCTCTGCACTTTCTCCAGTTCTCCGATATCCTTTTTGAGAACTGGTGCCCAAAACTGGACTGCATATTCCAGATGAGGTCTTACTAATGATTTGTACAGGGGCAAAATGATATCTCTATCTCTGGAGTCCATACCTCTCTTAATACAAGAAAGGACTTTGCTCGCTTTGGAAACCGCAGCTTGGCATTGCATGCCATTATTGAGCTTATGATCAACTAAAACCCCCAGATCCTTCTCCACCACAGACCCCCCGGTGTTGAACTCCCCCTAGCATGTATGATGCATGAATATTCTTAGCCCCCAAGTGCATAACTTACATTTACATTTACATTTATCAACATTAAACCTCATCTGCCACATAGTCGCCCAATTAGACAGAGCATTGAGGTCGGCTTGTAAATTGGAGACATCCTGCAAGGACGTTATTCCACTGCATAGCTTGGTGTCATCTGCAAAAACAGAAATGTTACTTTGGATCTCAGACCCAATATCATTTATAAATATATTGAAAAGTAAGGGACCCAACACTGAACCTTGGGGTACACCGCTGATAACCTTAGACAATTCAGAGTAAGAATCATTAACCACAACTCTCTGAATCCTGTCTTTCAGCCAGTTTTCTATCCATTTACAAACTGATATATCTAATCCTGTAGACCTTACCTTACACATGAGCCGTGTGTGGGGAACTGTATCGAACGCTTTTGCAAAATCCAAGTATATCACGTCCACTGCCACGCCTCTGTCCAGGGTTTTACTTACCTCTTCATAAAAGGAAATCAGGTTTGTCTGACAACTTCTGTCTTTCATGAATCCATGCTGTCTGCTGCTTAAATAGTTTGTTTCCAGCAAGAACTCATCCATGTGGTCTTTTATTAAATGTTCCAGTATCTTCTCAACTATAGAAGTTAAACTAACAGGTCTATAGTTACTTGGTAAAGACTTTGTTCCCTTTTTAAATATAGGCACCACATTGGCTCTACGCCAATCCAGTGGTACTATTCCTGTCATTAATGAGTCCCTAAATATTAGATACAGTGGCTTTGAAATTTCAGAGCTCAATTCTTTTAGGATCCGTGGGTGGATGCCATCTGGTCCAGGTGCTTTATCCACCTTTATTCTGTCTAAATATTTCTGGACCATATCACTTTTGAGCCATTGTGGATTTGGGGCTGTGTCACTCCCACCCCCTATATCGACATGAGCTCCCCCATTCTCCATTGTATACACAGAGCTGAAGAAAGCATTTAATACATTTGCCTTCTCTATGTCCTCAGTCACCCACTCTAGATTATTTTGTAAAGGGCCTACATGCTCAGACTTGACCTTTTTACTATTAATATATTTAAATAATTTTTTGGGGTTTGTCCTACTATCTTTTGCAATCTGTCGTTCATTTTGAATTTTTGCATCCTTGATTTCCTTTTTACATATTCTATTATATTCTTTGTAACATTTAAACGACACTAGTGTTCCTTCATTTTTATATTTTTTAAAAGCTATTTTCTTATTGTTTATAGCTTTTTTAACTTTGACCGTGAGCCACATAGGTTTTATCTTTAGCCTTTTAAACTTATTGCCCATAGGAATATACTTTGCAGTGAGGTTCCAAAGAGTCTTTTTGAAGAATTCCCATTTCTGTTCTGTGTTCATCTGTGCCAATATTCCCTCCCAGTCCAAGCCCTGGAGAGCAGTCCTCATGCTTTGAAAATTTGCTCTCTTGAAATTAAGTGTTTTTATCTTTCCTGTATGTATTTCTTGCTTATAGTTAATATTAAATGAAATCATGTTATGATCACTGTTACCCAGGTGTTCCTTTATCTGAACATTAGTAATAAGCTCTGCATTGTTTGAGATTATCAAGTCCACCAGAGCATCATTCCTAGTTGGGGCCTCAATAAATTGGATCATAAAATTGTCCTGCAATAGGTTTTTAAATTTTTGTCCTTTAACTGTCCCAGAAATTCCATTATTCCAGTCAATTTCTGGGTAGTTGTCACGTACCTGGTGGTGCGAGCCCGGCGTGCAGGGAGCGGCAGCCCTTGCTTCTCTGATCCCGGGACCCCTGATAGTGCAGACAGGGGGATCGGGACTACAGAGTCGCACAAGCGCCTGGTACTGGCGAGTGCGGGGCCCGTGAGCTGAGTCGGTGGTTCTTGGAGTCAGATTACAGGCTGGTGCAGGTAGAAGATCCAAGCTCACTGTCGGGCAGTTGGAAACGGGAGTGCAGCAGAAGCGGGGGAGGTGTCCTGTAGTACCGACTGGAACAAGTCCTTGCAGGTAAGCCCTCTAGCGGGGTAAGGGTTCAGTAGAAGACAGTGGTAGTACAAACGTGGTCAGGTTCAGTCCGGGTCGTTCAACAGGCGGGCAGCGGAGGTACAGCGGGTTAACCAGAGGAGAAGTCAGACAAGCCGAAGTCAGGGCAGGAAGCAGACGGGTCAACAGGTACAAGCCGGGTAGTCAGGATCAGATTCAATCAGGTTCACAGATGCTGGTGTCTCACAGAAACGTTATAGACAGGACAGCAAGAAGCACAGGGATCAGGATTCTTTTAAAGCCAGATTTGGCGCCAAAACGGCGTCTCCACGTGCACGCGCGCCGCCGCCGCTAGTGCACGCTCCCGTGCACGCTATGGTGCCGCGAATGCGCGCGCCGCTATCGCGAACGCGCGCGCCGTTATCGCGAATGCGCGCCGATGTGCCCACAAGTGAACCAGACTGTCCATGACATTGCCCCCCCCCAAGGGGCAGCCTCCGGATGCCCAACTGGGCCAGCTTGAGTGGGTGAGCATTTTTAAAGGACTGGATCAGCTTTTTCGCATGTATGTTACACTCTGGTTCCCACGAATTGTCTTCAGGCCCATAGCCTTTCCATTTCACTAGGTACTGAACCTGGTTGCGCCTCTTTCTGCAGTCCAGGATGGACTCGACCTCGAACTCCTCCTCTCCGTCAACTAGCACTGGTTTGGGGGGACCAGTGTTCCGGTCAGGAAAGGGGTCCGAAACGTCAGGTTTGAGGAGGGCTACATGGAAGACCGGGTGGATGCGGAATGTTTCGGGCAGTTCCAGTTCGTAGGCCACGCTATTAATTTTTCTTTTGACTGGGAAGGGACCTATGAATCTGGGACCCAGTTTCTTGGATGGGCAGGCAAGCTTTAGGTTCGCGGTAGACAGCAACACTAGGTCTCCAGGTTCTAAATTAAGTTCTCCTCTCCTCTTTTTGTCAAATACTTCTTTGTTGTACTGTTGAGTTTTGGTCATTGTCTCCTGTAAGATTTTATTGTTTGTGTTGAAAAAATGTAAAGTTTCCTGGGCGGCAGGTACCGAACACTCTGGGACGGAGTTGGACATGAACAGCGGGTGGAAGCCATAATTCGCATAAAACGGAGACTGTTTGGTGGCTGAATGGACAGAGTTATTGTAAGCAAATTCGGCCAACGGCAGCAGGGATACCCAATCTTCTTGAGAGAAGGAGGAAAAACAACGCAGGTACTGCTCCAGAGTCTGGTTCGTTCTCTCCGTCTGGCCGTTGGACTGCGGGTGATAAGCCGACGAGAAGGACAGGCCGATCTTGAGGGACCCACAGAGAGCCCTCCAGAATCTGGAGGTAAACTGTACTCCACGATCAGACACAATGTTTGCCGGGATCCCATGGAGCCTTACGATCTCTTTGATAAATACTTTGGCCGTTTCCGGGGCCGAGGGTGTGCCTTTCATAGGCAGAAAGTGTGCCATTTTTGTTAGTCTGTCCACTACCACAAAGATAGTGGTAAAGCACTCTGAAGGAGGAAGCTCCACGATGAAGTCCATGGAGATCATCCTCCATGGCTTCTCTGGTACTGGCAATGGTTTAAGCAACCCCCAGGCTCTTGAGTTGCCTCCCTTGTTCCGAATACAGGTACTGCAAGATTCCACATATTTCCTGCAGTCATTTGAGAGTTGGGGCCACCAGAACATGCGTTGTAGGAGTTCGGATGTCTTGTGCACACCAAAATGACCTGCCAACTCATGATCGTGGCACAAATTCAAGACCTTGACCCGTAGACCTTCTGGCACGAAGATTCTGTCTTGGTGCCACAGTAGGCCGTCTTTGAGTTGTAGGTCCAGATCGGGTAAGGAGGTGTTTCCGGACGAAGCTTGTCTGATTTGGGCTAGTAGGTCTTCTTGTAGTAACAGAAAGTTTCCTGCTGACAGAATGGTATCCGGAGGGGCATGGTTTTCCGAGTCCCCGTACATGCGTGAGAGGGCATCAGGTTTGGTGTTTTTCGATCCTGGCCTGTACGTGATATGGAACGAAAATCTAGAGAAGAATAGTGCCCACCTGGCCTGGCGTGGCTTCAATCTCTTGGCGGCCTTCAGATACTCGAGATTCTTATGGTCGGTAAAGATCAAGATCGGGTGCGCTGCACCTTCCAAGAGATATCGCCATTCTTCCAAGGCGGCCTTGATGGCCAATAGTTCTCGGTCCCCTACATCGTAATTTCTTTCTGGGTCAGATAGCTTGCGAGAAAAAAAAGCAACGGGGTGTAAGAGAGCCTTAGGGCCCTGTCTTTGTGAAAGAACTGCTCCTACCGCTATTTCGGAAGCGTCAACTTCTAAAATGTAAGGCAAACTTGCGTCAGGATGTCTGAGGACAGATGCGGAGGTGAACAGTCCTTTAAGGGTTTCAAAGGCCGATTGGGCTTCTGGTGACCAACGGAATCGGACAGTCTGTTTAGTGAGGTTGGTGATCGGAGAGATGATGGTAGAGAAGCCCTTGATAAACTTTCTATAAAAGTTGGCGAAACCAACGAAGCGCTGAATGCCCTTTTTGTCAGTGGGTGCTGGCCAGTCAAGGATTGCGGAAACCTTCTGGGGATCCATCTGAATGCCTTTTACTGAAATTATGAGTCCCAGAAATTGTATGCTTGACTGCTCGAATTCACACTTCTCCGGTTTAGCATAGAGACCGTGCACTCGAAGCCGACTGAGCACCTTCTTGACGTGCTCCCGGTGTCTTTCTAAAGAAGAAGAAAAGATAAGGATGTCATCTAAGTAAACGATAACGAAAAGGTCTAGATAATCCCTGAAGATATCGTTTACAAAGTGCTGGAAAGTGGCCGGGGCGTTGCAAAGACCAAAGGGCATGACCAAGTATTCGAAGTGCCCGAAGCGTGTGCGAAAAGCGGTTTTCCACTCGTGTCCGTCTTTGATACGCACAAGGTTATAGGCCCCACGAAGATCTAGTTTGGTGAAAATTACTGCGGATCCTAGGCGTTGGAACAATTCGGGTACCAAGGGAAGCGGGTACCGATTTTTGATGGTTACTTTGTTAAGTTCCCGATAGTCCACACATGGGCGGAGAGAGAGGTCTTTCTTCTGAACAAAGAAGATACCTGCTCCTGCAGGTGAAGTGGACGGACGGATAAATCCTTTCCGGAGACTGTCGTCTAAGTAAGTTTTTAAGGCTTCCAGTTCAAGCTCTGTTAGAGGGAAGATCCTGCCGAAAGGGACCTCCGCTCCCGGGAGGAGTTCGATGGGGCAATCATAGGCCCTATGTGGCGGAAGAGTCTCAGCTCCCTTTTTGCTGAACACGTCTAGAAAGTCATGGTAAGGTTCTGGGACGGCTTGACGGGCCTCTGTATCAGAATCCATGCAGAGCAGAGAGGGGGCTGATGGGGACACTTGCAGACAATGTTCCAGGCAATAAGGAGAGTTGAAGTGAATTGCCCCTGTAACCCAGTTGATTTGAGGGTTGTGGGCGTGAAGCCATGGCATGCCCAGAATGATAGGGAACAGCGGGGAATCAATCACATCTAGGCATAACAGTTCGTGATGGGTTCCGGCAATAGATGTGGCCAGTGGCTGGGTTTCTTGGGTGACCGGTCCAGATTTCAAGATTGATCCGTCCGCTAAGTATACTGAAAGTCCCGAGGCTCTGGAGCGAAGAGGGATCTGATGTCTGATGGCGAAATTCCGGTCCAAGAAACAGCTACATGCTCCTGAGTCAAGGATAGCGCTGGCCTGGATGTTCCCCTCTGGAAGCTGAAAGAGAACGGAAACAGCCAGGTGAGTAGGGTTGGGTGGTCCAACAGGTACATGAGTAGTAGACATGGACAGGCACTTACGGATCTTTACAGGGCAAGACCTCACATAGTGTCCGGAACCCCCGCAATACAGGCACAGATTGTTGAGCCGGCGTCGCTGGCGTTCTTCGGGTGTCAGAGTAGGGCGAAGAAGTCCTAGTTGCATTGGTTCAGCAAGGTTATGAGGCTGCGGGGGTGTGGGAGCCAGCGGAGTTGGGCTTGGGTAGGTAGGTACCCGCGGCATCATCCAGGTGGGGCGAGACGGACCAGTGGCCCTTTCAGTCCTACGCTCTCTTAGGCGCCTGTCGATTTGGATAGTTAAGTTGATCAGGGCATCCAGAGTTCCAGGAACACCCACCCTAGCAAGTTCATCTTTTAACGGTTCCGACAGTCCCAGGCGGAACTGGTAGCAAAGGGCCGCATCATTCCAATTCGTATCCGAACTCCATCTACGGAATTCGGATACATAGTCCTCCGCTGGTCTGCGTCCCTGTTGGAGGGCATGTAAGGATGCTTCCGCGGTGGCCGTTTGATGAGGGTCCTCGTACAATAGGGACATGGCCTGGAAAAAGGTGGTCAAGTTGTCAAGGGACACATCTTTCTGCTCCAACAGGCGGTGAGCCCAAGCTTGTGGTTCCCCAGACAGAAGGGAAATGACAAATCCCACTTTGGTGGCCTCCAGGGAGAAAGTCCGTGGCTGGAGTGCGAAATAAAGTTCACAGGCATTCTGGAACGCTCGATATTTGTTTCGTTCCCCAGTGAATCTTTCTGGCATGGGAACCTTAGGTTCAGGTGGCAGCATGATTACGGCAGGTGAAGTAGAGGTGCCTGTTGTGGCGGAGGTGGCAGCTGGAGCGGACAAGGCCTGGACTCGGGTTTCCAGTCGGGTGTAACCCTCTTGTAAAGTTCGGACGGCTTGAGTCAGTCCGTCAAGGTGCCGGCATAGTTCCTGCATTGGATCCGCTCCCTGCGTGGGCTCGGTCATGGCTGTCCTGTACTGTCACGTACCTGGTGGTGCGAGCCCGGCGTGCAGGGAGCGGCAGCCCTTGCTTCTCTGATCCCGGGACCCCTGATAGTGCAGACAGGGGGATCGGGACTACAGAGTCGCACAAGCGCCTGGTACTGGCGAGTGCAGGGCCCGTGAGCTGAGTCGGTGGTTCTTGGAGTCAGATTACAGGCTGGTGCAGGTAGAAGATCCAAGCTCACTGTCGGGCAGTTGGAAACGGGAGTGCAGCAGAAGCGGGGGAGGTGTCCTGTAGTACCGACTGGAACAAGTCCTTGCAGGTAAGCCCTCTAGCGGGGTAAGGGTTCAGTAGAAGACAGTGGTAGTACAAATGTGGTCAGGTTCAGTCCGGGTCGTTCAACAGGCGGGCAGCGGAGGTACAGCGGGTTAACCAGAGGAGAAGTCAGACAAGCCGAAGTCAGGGCAGGAAGCAGACGGGTCAACAGGTACAAGCCGGGTAGTCAGGATCAGATTCAATCAGGTTCACAGATGCTGGTGTCTCACAGAAACGTTATAGACAGGACAGCAAGAAGCACAGGGATCAGGATTCTTTTAAAGCCAGATTTGGCGCCAAAACGGCGTCTCCACGTGCACGCGCGCCGCCGCCGCTAGTGCGCGCTCCCGTGCACGCTATGGTGCCGCGAATGCGCGCGCCGCTATCGCGAACGCGCGCGCCGTTATCGCGAATGCGCGCCGATGTGCCCACAAGTGAACCAGACTGTCCATGACAGTAGTTAAAATCCCCCATTATTATCATCACCGTCCCAGCCCTTGCAGCCCTTTCCATCTGTGCAAGGAGCCGAGTCTCCACCTCCTCATTAACATTGGGTGGTCTATAACAAACTCCAATGATTAACTTTGAACTACGCACATCTGTATGCAGTTCCACCCATAATGCTTCAACTTCATCACACTCTCCATCAACCAGGTCCTCTTTCACGCTTGCTTTGAGGTCACTTCTCACATAGAGACAGACGCCTCCACCTTTCCTTTTTACCCTGTCTTTCCGAAAGACATTAGATGGGGGTGGTGCAGTGAGGTCTAAAATATAAGTGGGCCTTGAATTATGATACAAAGTCGCTTTAAAGTAGATGCAAAACTTTACTTGTGACATTACTAAATTACATTTAGTTTGCTAAAACACAGATAACAGAAAATAAGGGTTGCGCTAGAAAACTCAACACAACCTGAGTAATGCGTGTGTAAAGTAAAAAGAGTAAATCCAAGTAATATTAATTACCTGAAAAAATTCACACATATATATTGAACAAAAGTATAAATAAATAAATTAAACGTAATATATATATACCGTATATAAAGTGATCAGACTGGTAGCAACAGTCCATATGAAGTGCAGCCAGCAACGAAAAAGCCAAAAGAGTGGTGAATCCCAAAAAAGCAAATGTCCAATTACAATCAAATCCAAATTAGTGAAGGAAGTAGGAGGATGCAGTACACCACCGGTTCAGAGAAGATGATTTAAAAGCAAGGAGGTCTCCAGGATCACACCAAAGGAGAAATAGATGGGTACTCTTACCGGATACGCTGGAACCCCTGTGAGATGGGGTCAAACTGGCACGTAAATCCTCATGATCAAACGGTGAGAGATCCTTAGCTCGCAACAGGTCCTCACCTCGCTGATGTAGACAGCGAAAAACACTCGATCGGTCCACCCCTAACTCGAATCCTGTGAGAATCCCGTTAGGTGTCACAGAGGGGGGCAAATAAAAAACTCAGTTATCAAAGTGCCCTTTGATAACGTCACGTATGACAGAACATGTTAGGGCGGAGCCACGCACTGACGTCACCGCGCTAACGTGACCCCGGAACCACGGGTGTACGTTTTTTTGTCTGTTCGTTTTTTATGTACCTTCTTGGCAATTTTATTTCAAGTGTATATGTTACACAATTTTTATTAAACTCAGCCTTTGCGGTACTTCACCATCTCACATTTTTTATTTACCCCCCTCTGTGACACCCAACAGGATTCTCACGGGATTCGAGTTAGGGGTGGACCGCTCGGAGTGTTTATCGCTGTCTACATCAGCGAGGTGAGGACCTGTTGCGAGCTGAGGATCTCTCACTGTTTGATCGTGAGGATTTACGTGTCAGTTTGACCCCATCTCACAGGGGGTCCAGCGTATCCGGTAAGAGTACCCATCTATTTCTCCTTTGGTGTGATCCTGGAGACCTCCTTCCTTTTAAATCATCTTCTCTGAACCGGTGGTGGACTGCATCCTTCTACTTCCTTCACTAATTTGGATTTGATTGTAATTGGACATTTGCTTTTTTGGGATTCACCACTCTTTTGGCTTTTTCGTTGCTGGCTGCACTTGTGAAATCGCATCTCAAATCGGCGGCAATTGCCGGCAATGGCACCGTCCTAATCGTTGCGACGCCGCATCTGCGGCGCTGCACCGTTTTCAAAAAGTAGTTCCTGTATTACTTTTTGCGATTTCAGGACGCGATTTACATTGACATCTGTGCAGAAACCTGCACAGATGTCTCCTAAATCGCGCCGAAATCAGGACTGCCAGAGGGAGTGAAATTGTGCGAGTTCAGCTGAACCCGCGCGATTTCACTCCCGCAGCCCAGTGTGAACCAGGGCTCAATCTGATGTACAGCAGTGGATGAATCCATAGCCGCTATTCAGACCAATGGTGGCTTTTAAATCCACCCAGTGCCATGTCTTGTCAATCATAGGCAAGGCAGACCTCGTGCCTGTTGCTCACTCAACAGGCACAGTGGCCATTAAATTGAGCGAAATTAGTTGCCAGTCGGCAGAACCCAATGCAGAACTCCAAGAATAGTCTCTATCAGGTCTGTCTTTTCTGTGATTTACAGCAGATGGCAGTGGGTGGATTCCAAAGCTGCTATTGGCCTGAATAGTGGCTGTGAAATCCACCCTTTGTCTCAGGCCTCGTACACACGAGGGGATATGTCCGCTGAAAACGGTCCGATGGACTGTTTCAGCAGACATCTCCGATCGTGTGTATTGGCTAGCGGACAGATTTGTCCACCCGACAGATTTCAAAGCATGCTTTGAAATCTATCGGGTGGAATCCGTCCGCCCGACATGTCTGCTGGTTAGTACACTTACCAGCAGACATGTCGTCCCGCACCGCCGCCGCGCCGCCGCCGAATGGATTCGGCGCATGCGCGGAAGTGTTTTACTTCCTGGTGCGGTGACGTGGCGGCGTCAACGTCACCGCCACGTCACCGCGCCGTCCGCCGGCGGGGAATTTGATCCGATGGTGTGTACACGCCATCGGATCAAACTCCAGATCGGACATATCCGATGGAAATGGTCCGCGGACCGTTTTCATCGGATATGTCCGATCGTGTGTACGAGGCCTCAGAGTTCTCCATCAGATTCCACTCACTTTCAGTTTAGTGTGATTCAATCCTTGCTTGCGAGGATGCCGAGAGTCTTCTTTGTAGCAATCAATGATGCAAATATTAAACACATTTAAATATATTAAGTAATGAACACACAACACGCACACAGTAACCCTTCACCCCTACTCTTCTATGCCAATTTTAAGCTGATCATAGTTATGTTATTGAGATAATTAAAGTGATACTAAAGTCTCATTATTTTTTAGTTTAAAAATGGAAAACAAGTTATACTTACCTGCTCTGTGCAGTAATTTTAAACAGAGAGGCTGCAATCCCATCTTCTCGGGCTCCTGCCTCCACAGCATGCAGCTTGTTATGGGGGCACCTGAGCCAAGCCACTGCTCTGTGTGTCCATTCAGACACGGAGCCGCAGCACAACTCCGCCCCCTCTCTCACCTCATTGGCGCATTGACTTTGATTGACAGCAGCGGAAACAAATGGCATCCGCTGCTGTCTCAGCCAATGAGGGAGAATCTAGATATGCACGCTGAAACATGTGCCAAGTGCACTCCTCCACCTGACACAAGCCTAGGACCATCCCGCCCTTCACTTCCCTGTCAGTAATCTTCGCCCAACAGGCATTTCCTAGTCCCGGGGGGCACAACACCACAGGCAGCACAAAGGGGTTATTTAACTGCCACTGGTCACTAATGCATCAGTGACAGTGCATTAACCCACTTTCCTGCTGCATATTACAAATACCATTGCTAATTAACCACTTGCCAACCTGCCGCAGGTGGCAGCTATAGGCACTTGGACATACCCACATGTTGCTGCCTGCTAATGACACATGCTCCTCCACCCTATTCCCCTGCAATTGTACACAGTGAGAGTCTGTCAGCAGATCCCAGCTAACGATTCATGGCCAGGACCTGCTGATCGTCTGTGTCCAATCAGAGCTCTGTGTTGACAATCAAATCAGAGCATTGTACAGAGGGAATATAGCTTTTTTTCTTTCCCATGCAAAGCAGGGAAATTTAATAAATTGATCAGTAGTGCAAGGTAGCAGACATTACACATTCTTAGGCACACAGTTAACCCCTTGATTTCCCCTAGATATTTATCCCTTCTTAGTCAGACACCAGACTTTGAAGCCACCCTGCATAGCGACGCTTCAGCACAGCTTGCAAATGACTTCTTTAATAGAAGTCAATGCAAGCTGCTCTGAAGTCGCCCCCAAGTGTGACTTGAGTTTTTAACCAAAGAATGTAGCAAGATCATTTTTTTTTATTTGATGTTTTATAGCAGAAAGTAATTTAATAACATTTTTGTGCTTTTTGCATTCATATCATAAAAATGTAAAAAACAGTGGTGCGCAAATACGACCAAAAGAAAGCTATATTTGTGCGTAAAAAATGATATATATGTGTATTTTGGGTGCAGTGTTGCATGACCATGCAATTACCAGTTAAAGTAGCACAGAAAATGGCCTGGCCATGAAGGGGGTAAAATCTTTCTGAGCTCAAATGGTTAAGAGTTAACCACTCCAGCCAGTTCATATCGGGATCGCAGACACTACACTAACATTAATGCTGGAGGTTATTACATAAGTTAGCACCATTGCTGGGATTATTGCTGCAAAAACTGACGCAAATGCTATGAGTTATTACTGCATATCAAATTATCCAATTAAACTGACTTTAACCACCACAGGCCCAGAAGATTTTCCCCCTTAATAATCAGGCCATTTTTTGCGATACGGCACTACATCAGTTTAACTGACAATTGCGCGGTCGTACGACGCTATACCCAAACAAAATTGACGTCCTTTTTTCCCCACAAATAGAGCTTTCTTTTGGTGGTATTTAATCACCTCTGCAGTTTTTATTTTTTGCTCTAAAAACAAAAAAAGACCAACAATTTTGAAAAATAATAATAATATTTTTTACTTTTTGCTATAATAAATAAAGTCTTCATCAGTTTAGGCCAATATGTATTCTTCTACATATTTTTGTTTAAAAAAATATCACAATAAGCGCATGTTAATTGGTTTGCTCAAAAGTTATAGGGTCTACAAAATAGGGGATAGATCTATGTAATTTTTACTAGTAATGTTGGTGATCAGCGATTTTTATCGGGACTGCAACATTGCAGCGGACAGATCAGACACTTTTTTGGGACCAGTTACATTTATACAGTGATAGCTGCAAAAAAAAAATGCACTGATTACTGTATAAATGGCACTGGCAGGGAAGGGGTTAACACTAGTGGTGATCAAGGGGTTAAATGGGTTCCCTGGAAACTGTGGGGGGAGGGGACTGACTGGGAGTACAGAGAGATCACTGTTCCTAAGCACTAGATGATCTCTCTCTACTCCACTGTCATAATGGGGATCTGTTTGTTTACATTGACAGATCCTTGTTCTGGCTCTCTGTGGAGCGATCGCATCACCTCCCCCGCTGTGCAGCGGGCGCACGCGCGCCTGCTATAGCTTTTAAAGGGTCAGATGTACAGCTACAGCAATTTGCGGGAACAAGCCAACCTGCCGCAGTATAATGATGGCGGTTGGTTGGCAAGCAGTTAATTTGTATTATTTTAGGTATTTTCTTGTTTTGAAATGACACTCATGCAAGGTACACACGATCGGTTCATCCGATGAAATAGATTGATGGATTTTTTCATCAGATATCCGATGAAGCTGACTTTCATCAGTCTTCCCTACACACCATGAGATAAAAATCCGATCGTCCAACGCGGTGATGTAAAAAACACAATGACGTGCAGAGAAAAATTAGGTTAAATGCTTCCAAGCATGCGTGGACTTGATTGTGAGAATGCGTGGATTTTTGACCGATGCATTTCCCCACAGATGATTGTTTTTTTCTATCGGTTTTTTAACCATCAGAAGATTTTAAAACGGGTTCTATTTTTTTCACCGATGGGAAAAAACGATGGGGCCCACACACGATCGGTTCGTCCGATTAAAACAGTCCAACGGTTTTCATCAGACGAACCGATCGTGTGTACGGGGCATAACTCTTTCTTTACAGGGGGGGCGCAGTTTTTCACCTTTGTCCTGGCACTGCTTTTATAAATTAGGTGCGGGCCATGTCAAAGAGGCCATATTGCTAGAATTTTACATTACTGCTTTATTGAATTCCCCTACACAGTATGTGTATCATAACTGATTTCCATTTAAAAAGTCACTTGTACCACATATCAAAAGCCCTTTTAACAGGGTGACAAGAAAGAAACACAATTCAGTGACAGAACCAGAGCATTGCCACCCTTTACAAGTGCTTGAACAAGAACTTTCATGGCAGGTGCACCATGTATTATTTCGATGAATGCTGCAAATGTAAAAATATTGAACATTACTTTTGAGATGATTTAATGCGTTAGAACATACCGTATATACTCGAGTATAAGCAGAGTTTTTCAGCTCTTTTTTTTGGGCTGAAAATTACCCCCTTGGCTTATACTCGAGTCAGTACCTGATACCATTGCTGCCTGGCCTCACCATGCCTATTGCAGAATCCGATCTGTGTACCCAAGTCCGTGACATATTGAGATGGCAGCCGTACAGTTTTAAAAACTTGCGCTCCTCCTTGTGCTGTTCCGTGATAGGCGGTTTCCCAGCAAACACTGTGTTTAGTGTTCCGCCTATCACGAACGCCCTCTCGTCCTCTCGTCCATCACCAATGAGAGGGTGATCGTGATAGGCGGAACACTGAACACAGTGTTTGCTGGGAAACCGAGTGTTACTCCGAGTGTTCCGCCCATAACGGTACAGCACAAAGAGGAGCGCGAGTTTTTAAAACTGCACAGCCCCCATCTGAATAATTCGCAGACTTGGGTACATAGATCGGATTCTTAGGCCTCGTACACACGAGGGGATATGTCCGCTGAAAATGGTCCGATGGACCGTTTCAGCAGACATCTCCGCTCGTGTGTATGGGCTAGCGGACAGATTTCTCCACCCGACAGATTTCAAAGCATGCTTTGAAATCTATCCGGTGGGAATCTGTCCGCCCGACATGTCTGCTGGTTAGTACACTTACCAGCAGACATGTCGTCCCCCACCGCCGCCGCGCCGCCGCCGAATGGATTTGGCGCATGCGCGGAAGTGTTTAACTTCCTGGTGCGGTGACGTGGCGGTGACGTGGCGGCGTCAACGTCACCGCGGCGTCACCGCCACGTCACCGCGCCGTCCGGCAGCGGGGAATTTGATCCGATGGTGTGTACACGCCATCGGATCAAACTCCCGATCGGACATATCCGATGGAAATGGTCCGCGGACCGTTTTCATCGGATATGTCCGATCGTGTGTACGTGGCCTTAGACTTATACTCAAGTCAATACGTTTTCCCAGTTTTTTTTGTGGTAAAATTAGGTCCTCGTCTTATACTCGAGTATATACGGTATACAAGATTTTGGGGATAGGGTATACATTCATTTATTATCCCTATTACTTGCTAATCCAGTAAAAGGCATTGCAACCTGGAATGTCATCGATCTACCTAACTTAGAAAGGAAAGCAGTCAGACTGATACTAAACAAAATAAATTCTCCTGTGTCCAGGAAACAACATGCAAGATTCCTCATTTTAACTCATAAAAGCAGAGTATGTATTGTTACTTAGAACAGGTGGAATCATTACAGCATTTTCTGACCTAGTATAGCTTCATAGGACCCTTTTTTTTTAAATAAATAAATAATAATAATAATAAATATATATAAATATATATATATATATATATATATATATATATATATATATATATATATATATATATATATATATACACACACATCTATATGTACATTATATACTGGTATGTATATATAAAAAAATACAAATGTAAATCATGGTATACAGTATAAACACACACACACCATATATTTTATAGATCTGTTTTTTTTGTATTTCATTCAGTTTTAAAGCATTTTTGCTTTTAATGTAACATTGCTATGTTCGGCTTGCAAAATGTTTGCCGTAATTATTTAGAAAACGATAATTAATGAATCTAGACAAAATTGAGTATGCAAAATCGATTTATGTGTAATAATGGATAGCATGTCAATACTTCAGCTATGTGATTGCAAGAAAAAGCATTTGTTTGCATATGGATTTCTCATACTTTCTGTAATCTTACAGCAGCATGAACACAGGTGTAACAAAAAGGACTAGGATGGGCACAATGCGTGAGGCACATCAAACCACTTAACCTTTTATGACCAAACAACAAAGTACATTTTCTCCCATTAGAGCATCAGCTCTATCATTAAAGCACCAGCGAAAACTTTGTATAAATCTCTAGATAGCAGCAGCTAAATTATGTGTGTTATGAAAATGGCCTTGACGCCTAATGGGTTTATTTTTCTACACAAATGATAATTTTTCTTGTGTGGAGTTTTAAGAGGAAGGATAGAACCTTCGGCTGATCCATATGAGCTTTGCAAACATCAACAAGATTTGTCTGCAACATTCAGTAATTGAGCTTACAGCAAAACAATGATTCAAATTCCATCGTAGACAAACAAAATAACAGAGAAATCAATTTTATACATGCTAAATATTCATGAGGATTTTGTGCTGCACATAAGAAAACCCTAAAACGGAGATGCTAGTGTATGTCAAGTCAAGAATACAGATGATGCTCTCGTTATCCTGATATTACTAGGTCACCCGCCACTCACTGGTAATGTCAGCAGCTTTACTTTCTGAATTCTAAAGTGTTTTTCCACCCTTGAAAACAAAAAAAAATGGTGTAGTTAATATATTAACCTTTGAGGCGTCTGTTCTTGCCTAAGACATAACATTAAATTATTCGTACTATTGCAATTTGTCTTGGATGAAAATTATGCTAAATACCGTATCACAACCATAATTACAGAAAATGCTCTAAAATTAAACAGTAAACAGAGCTGGATAAGGCAAAGTATAGTTACCCAAAACAACCTTTGCAATTCACCTTATGTTGTTCTGGCTGCTTTAAAGTTTTAAAGGTAATTGTGAATTGGTTGTTATGGGTTACTGCTGTTTGCACTGGCTTATTAATTAGCCGGATGTTATTATTAGATTGATTGTAATCTTAAACTATTAGTGCAAAATGGTATTTTGGTAACACTATAAAATGCAGTAAAATAAGTCCCTTCTTAACTGCAGTTTGCACTAGAGTAGTTATTCTTATGAATGTTCATTGTCATAAAAGGCATAGAGTAAATGAATCAATAACTTCATTTAGATGTAAGTTTATTTCCTCTAATGAGTCCTGGAGCTGCAGGTCCCATTGCGGTATGTGCTGCCTGTTGTCAACATGCCATTCTGGAGATCCTCAGCACTATAAGCTCTGCTTTTCAATGCTGTGGCATAGTAGTCCACTGGTTCTTCTGTGGCATTTTCCATCCAGCTAAGGCACAAGACCTTCTGAAAGGACCGTCTGAAATTATCTGATAGGACACCATAGAGGAAGGGATTGGCACAACTGTTGGCATAACCAAGTGCAACAGAGAGCTGGCTGATTGTAGTGTCCCCCCTCCTGGCAAAGACACCCACTAACTGCACTACATAGAAAGGCATCCAGCAAACCACAAAAACTGTCACAACTACAGTTACCATAAGTGTCAGCTTACGCTCAGATCTGCGTCGTTGCTGCCAACCAGCTTTTAGAGCCACGACCCTCATTTTAGTGATAATGAGAATATAGCAGAGACAGATGGCAGCCATAGGCAGGAGGAAGCCCATCAGAAATGTATAGAGTACAAAGACCACAACCCATCGTTGAGAAGGTTCAGGCATATGTACGTTGCAAGCCACTGTCCCGTCACTGTTAGGCGCTGTACTGGAGAAGATTACAATGGGCATAATGATAAGAATCGAAAAGAGCCAAACTCCAAGGTTCACCATCTTTGCAACGCTTGGCCGTCTGTAGCGAGCAGCACTTATGGGATGGACTACTGCCACATACCTGTCCAAACTAAGAACCGCCAAGCAGTAGACACTGGTAAACATGTTCATAGCATCCAAACTCAGAACCAGCCTACAGAGAAGAGAGCCAAATGGCCAGTGCCGGAGGAGAGTAGATGTCACCAAAAAAGGTACACTCAGCATGAGAAGTTCATCTGCAATGGCCAGATTTAAAATATAGATGTTTGTGGCAGTCTTCATTTTGGCATAACGCAAGATGACATAAATCACCATAGAGTTGCCACACAATCCTACAATACAAACTAAAGAATAGACAAATGAAATAAAGATTGCAATTCCAGGTGACTCCGTAGAAGTGCTATTCCGGGAGCTGTTGCCCAAAGTCACCTCTCCAGCATTGTCCAGTAATCCTATCAACACTGTGGATGTATTGTTTTGCAGCATCTTGAAATTTATTTAGAAAGGCTAAATGAATAAAACAATAAAATCAGTCTTCTCTTTTGAAGTTATACAAGTCACAGGTAGACACAATCTGCCCTTCCTTTAAAGCTAGCATTGCTGCAATAGAGTTGAATTGTTGATAAAAGCACACAATAAATGTTCAAATCCTCTCAGCAGAGATTTTAAATATGTCATTTTGTTTGCCTTTTCTATCCATGTCAGAAAATTCAGCAGGTTAAATCTCCAGGTAAAAGGGCGATCTTATCACTTTGGTCCAATCTAAAGAATTCACATTCTTCCATCACTTAGGAAACATGTAAAAATGAAGAAGCTCTTGAAGTCTGCAGTAATCCTTTCTCCAGCCAAGAGTAGCATGAAATCTCTGGAGCTGCAATGTTTGTTACAGACGGTAGATGAAAAGCAGCGGCTGAAGGAGGAGCAGTGGCTGAGTGATTCACTGATCAGAAAGCATCAGAAACAGTTATTACACAGTAACAAAAGCTGAATAAAGCATAGCTCTGGGGCACAGCTGAAATTTCAAACACTGCAGAATGTGCAATGTGCAGGGGGTGCAAGATGCTGAAGGTTGAAATGAGAAGGACCTGCTACTTGCTGTGTAGGGAGGGGAGAAAATTTCCCTAGCAATATGTTGTCTCTTCTCCGGGGAATGTATTTGCCTTTTTTTGTCTTTATAGCTTTCTCTTTTGCTTAACCCCTACCGTGTTTAATGTTTCAAAGCATTAAGCGGACTGTCATGCAAAAAATGAATCATGTAAGACCGTCTTTTGTTTCCGCTCACAGTTCCGTGTTCTATTCCAGTCCTGCGTGATGCTTACGGTTTCCTTGCGTGACTTACAATATCTTTTTGCCATTAACATTTTCATTTGTGGGTGTCATTCAGCAAATATTACTTATACACAGAGCTGTCCGTTTAAATTATGATTTGAAATGTTAAAGGACATTTTCTATGTCAGATATTGTTTTCTTGTGGTGAGTGTTGCAGGTCCATAGGGTATAACCATAAAGTAATAATGTTCAATCTACATGAAAACAAACAGTCATGTATAAATTCAACGTGATAAATTGTCCATCGTGAGTAAATAACATAATAAAGATGTCATGAGATTGAATGAACCATCCCAACGAGGATCTTTAGATGTAAGATGTAATTATGAATGTGCTTACAGAAACCGTTGGACCCGACTGTCAAAAACACAACAGGTCAATCGAGCTTATGGTACCCAACCAGCTGTTCAACGGGACTGTCAGAGAAGATCCAAAAATAAGTGGAATACACCTCCCTGGTGTCCAGAAGACGTCAGTCGAAGATAAGGTCAAGGAGCCCGGTATTCCTCAGCCGAAGGTAACTCCAATAAAGGTGTCTCAACCATGGAGTAGGTAGAGAAATCGCATTCAGTGGGCTTCCCCGCTGAATGTAAAAAAAAATTGCCGGCTAAAAAAAATTGTGAAAAAAAACTGCTTGGGGTCCCCCCCCAGGTCCATAGGGGACCCCCCCCCACACACAAACACCAACATTTATTAAATCTATACCAGACCCTTATCCGAGTATGCAGCCCGGAAGGTCAGGCATATCTTAGATAATGATGGGGCAAGGCCATCGGATGACGCCATCCAGAGGCCCAGCCCCCTTGTGACGTCACTGCCCAGGGCACGCTGGATTTGTGATGGGTTTGGTACGTCACAGGGGGGTGGAGCCTCTGGGTGACATCATATGATGGCCACGCCCCATCATCATCTAAGACAATGCTTGACACGAAGACTGAAATGCGAGAATCGTCTCTCACCAAACTTTTGTTAAAACACAAAATCAGCAAAAGCAGCCCAAGAGCTGGTGCCATCTGAATGGAACTTCCCCTTTATACTGCTGTCGTACGTGTTGTACGTCACTGCGCCTTTGCTCGAGCATTTTTTTTTTTACGATCGTGTGTAGGCAAGGCAGGCTTGACAAGAATCATGTCGAGAAAAACGTTGTTTTTTCTAGGACATTAAAAACAGTCGTGTGTACGTGGCATAAGAGTTATCTTTCTAGTTTTTTTGGTGGGTACAGGTAATTAGAGTTTCAGCTATAGAGTTCTTTAAGCATCTGGCATTTGTAGGCAAAGCTTTTACCACTTGCCTACTGGACGCTTTTACCCCCTTCCTGTCCAAAGCAATTTTCAGCTTTCAGTGCTTTTGCACTTTGAATGACAATTGCGCGGTTATGCAACACTATACCCAAACAACATTTTTTATTTTCAAAAAAATAGAGCTTTCTTTTGATGGTATTTAATCACCTCTGGGTTTATTATTATTTAATGCTAAACAAAAGAAAAAAGACCAAAAAATTGGAAATAAAAAAAGTTTTCATAGTTTGTTATAACATTTTGCAAACAGGTACATTTTGTCTGTCACTGATGTGCGCTGATAAGGCTGCATTTGTAGGTACGGATAGGCTGCACTGATGGGCACTGAGAGACTTTATTGATGGGCACTGATGAGGCAGTAATGATGAGGTAGCACTGATGTGCATTTATGGGCACTGATAGGCTGCACCGATGGCCACTAATGGGGTGGCCCTGGTGAGCACTGATGGGGAGGCACTTATGAGGCTGCACTGATAGGCAGCACTGAAGGGCAATGATGGGCACTGATAGCTGGCACTGATAGGCTGAACTGATAGGCGGCATCATGGACACTGATAGGAGGCACTGATGGGCGGCACTAATAGGCATTGGTAGGTGGCACTAATAGCTAACACTGATGAGGAGGCAATAATGGGCACTGATTGTCAGTACTGGTAGGCACTGATTGGCAGCACAGGTGGGCACATATTTGCAGCACTGGTGGGCAAAGATTGGCAGTACTGGTGGGACTTAACTAAAAATAAGGACACCAATAATCAGCGACCTGATTATCAGTGTAGATGTTCCTTGTCAGGTCACCTGGGGCCAGGTGACAGATGTACACCGTTGGGGTCAGGAGTGCACCGCTAAGGCAGTGGACCCAGTGGCGTATGGAATTCTATGTGGTTCAGGAATCAGGTGCTCTGGGGCACCAACACGGATCACACTGGGAGCTAAAGCATAAGATTCCTCAGAGCGTAGAATCTAAGAGCCAATAGGTGTTTACCAGGGCCACTGATGGTGGAGATTTACTTTGCTGCAACTGGCTCCAGGTCGTGGCCCCCAGGGTCTCCCAGCTCATGCTCAATGTAGGCTACTGGAGGACAGAGAGGCAGTAGACCGGGACAACAAGGGATAGTCAGGGGATAAGTAAAAAAAAGTCAGGCAACAATCAGACAGTGATAGTCAAAGAACACACCAAAGGTTGGGATATGAAGCAGACAAGCATAGTTAAGAACAAGCCAAGGTCAGTAAACAGAAAGATGTAGAGCACACGACAAGAAGCACACAGGATGCCAAACACAATAATGTTTAAGCAAGGCAGGCTTGGAGAGCACAGAGTTAAGTAGTGTATCCTGTTTGAGGTTAGGGTGGAGTCACGCTGAGGGAAGTTTACTTAACAATGCATTGAAGAGAAAGTGATATGGACAGCCGCACTCCAGTAGATCTTGTTTAAAAAATCGGTAGCCTTTTAATGTAGTAAAAGGAAAACACTACAAAATAAAAACAGCAAACAGTGGGGTATATGCAGCTGACGCTTTTCACATTGAATTACAATGCTTAGTCATAGCTAAAAAAGACTTAACCATGCAGGTGTAAGAGTGATGGCCCTAAGGTTAGCAGACAGACAGGGCATGAAAATATTACTGCAGATTCATGACAGTACCCCTCTTATATGAGGCCTCCCCCTCCCCCGCCTGGGACCAGGCTTGGAGGGGAACTTCAAATAGAACTTCCTCAGAAGATGAGGTGCAAAGATTTCAGAGGAAGTGATCCAAGACCTCTCCTCAGGAACAAACCCTTTCCAATGCACGAGGTACTGAAGAATGCCTTTACAGAGTCAGGAATCCAGAACTTGACTAACCTCGTACTTTAGATTATCCTCAGAGAACGGAACTGTGGTAGAGAGAGGACGAGAGGACTTATTGAGGACTAAAGACTTCTTAGTAATGGGCAAGGGTATGAGAAGACCAGCAGGAGGGCCCCCCAGATCCTTAAAGATGAGCTGGACATCCAGCACAGGACCATCAGACTGGGCAGAGATCAGTGGATTTGTGAGGTCAGGTTGGTTAGCAGGTGACGTGTCACAGAAGTCAAGCTGGATAGCTGAAACACAAGCAGAATGAAGAGAGCCCTGAAAAAAAAAGGTAGAACGCCCCACCTGGCCGAATGAGGCAGTCTATCCAAAGGATGGGTTGAACCCCTTAGACACGTTGAATGGATGTAGTAGTAGTAGGGTGAGGCCAGGTTATAGAAGGTCCTAAATAAGAAAAACAGGAGGTATATTTCCAGCGTAATAAGTGGGGAAGACACAGAACATGTTAAAACCTTGTCACTCGATGTTATCCCTACATTTCATAAGCTCTACAGTGTATACTCACGGTTCCTCCTTTTGTTTTTGGCTTTTTTTTTTGGTTTAGCTTTGACCTTTTCATGTAAATCTAAAATGTGAACGATGAAACATAAGGCTTCACTTAAATATAAGATTGTCAGTGATGCAACCAAATTATAACCGATTTCTTATTGTACATTTACTTCATATTACAATGGTAACTGCTGATCTTGTACTTGTTAACATTTTTCTGAATAAAAATATTGGAAAAGAAAAAGCAGGAGGCTCAATGAGCATGGGCTGGACTGGCATAACTGGTGCATCTCCAGGTGTAGCGACTGACTGAATCGCATTGACAGGTGTAGCGACTGTGGAACTTGCGGACAAGTTAACCTGGCTGTGCTTCCAAGGGAGTTGATGGACAGACACAGGTAAATGGTTGTGAAAACTGGAGTAAATGGTTGGCTAAGGTTCGCAGGTGGG